>CM068350.1:23911300-25111300 GCA_034769755.1 Odontamblyopus lacepedii
GCCTTTCAGACCTTCCTAGCCGGGCGCGCTGCCTCACTTCAAAAGGAAATGAATAATCCTCTGAAACGAATGAAGGCACGTATGTCAGTGGTCCGACTGTCACGCGCACACACAACCAATGAAAACCACACACAAACATCCACACAATACGTGCACACGTTTCTATTATGATTCAGGCCACAGTGACAAGGAAAGCTCCACAAATAAAGCATAAAGTGTGCCGCAGTACATTTCATATTTGTCACAACACAATGTCTCATACAATGTCACCCTTTTCTGTTTGCCTTACTCTGATTCTGTCACTGACCAACTCACTTTCAGATTAGCTTTGAGTCACAAAATGTCAACAAGGTATGGGCAATGATCTACTGCTCAGTTATTAGTTCATTAAATGATTATCAGATGGATGTGTAAATTATTTTTACACAATTTTATGACATTTACAGTGACATTGATGTCGGTATGTTGCTGTATGACGTATGACGTTGACGTATGATGTTTACACTTGTGGGAGCAGCGGCACAGTGATTGGAGCATTCAATTTAGCAGTTCGATGTCCTTTGCCAAGACCATTTCAATAAGTTGCGTGTGTGTGTGTGCGTGTGTGTGTGTGCGTGTGTGTGTATGTGTGTGCGCTTGTGTGTGTAGGTGTGTTTGCGCACGTGTGTGTATGTGTGCGTGTGTGTGGGTGTGTGTTTGAGTGAATGCTGGTGATTGGAGGGGTTGATGACAGATTGTGGTTAAATAAGTAGCTTAAAACCACCAAATATGAAGCGTAAATGAATAATGCAATACAAAGTGCTTTGAAAGATGTTTGATTATAGAAAACCAAGTCATTATTATTATTATACTAGAGGACCTGCTCATGAACAGAGATCAGGGAAAAATGTGACATTATTAATATAAAACTCTGAAGAGTTACCATTGTGTGGTTTTACTTTTTCTTTCGAAGTTAAGAGCTATTACATTTATTTCTCACTTAGACTGTACTCACACTTGCACTCACTCTCACCTATAGGTTGATTCCATTATTTTGACAAAGCCTCAGGGACAAACGCACAAGTAATGTGCTGTATATTGTTCGGGTTAAACCACATGCGCAGTGCGCTCATTTGTCAAGGGCTATAAGTCATTGTTTGCATATAAATTTGAAAACCTCTTGAGTACCACCACGATGTAACCTTAGCTAAACTTTGAAGCAAAAGGTAGAAAGCGAGTTTGCAAAAGGGAAGGGGCTCATTTTTACTCCATGCAACTTTAAATTAAAGAGCAGAGACGATTAAGTGAAGAGAACATCTACTATTGTGGCATGTTCCACGAGGGATTTTTGATTTGATTGCTCAATTCTTGTATCTTGTCAGTAAGCATTCTCTGTAACATGTTTTCAATGGGTATTATCAAAGCCACTCAATGAGCTTGCAACGATCAAAAATGAGTCCCATGCACAATGAGCCTATATCTGTTTTTTGCATTTCAAGACAAAGGCAATAAAAGAAACTGCAAAGAAAGAATGACACTGTGGGACAGTCACACACAGAAATTCATCAGAACAAAATAAAAGCGCTTAAATGCTTTTTGGCAACTGAATTGTACCAGAGAATACAGATATTTTTTGACAGAAGTATTGAAATTACAGAATAGATATTAAAGCTCTAGGAGAGACGTCATTTGAAACTTTTAGACTGTGTGACAACAAACTTCTCCATTTTGCCTGTAGTTCTGCCAGTGTATTTTTCTTTTTTTTCATGAAGATATTGTGTGTCCTTTTGAGGGAAAGTGTGTGGAGAATTTTACGTAGGTGTCAATCAAACTCTGAAGCAGAGCTGAAACACTGAGCCAGGGGGAAGTTTAATTTAGTCCACGCACACAGATGTGAATCTCGCTCCGAGCGTAAAGGGACAGGACTAATGAGAACAAAGCACCTTCAAATGTGTGTTTATCTAAGTGATCATGACTGACAACTGGACTGTTCCAAGCCATTCTTATCACCACAATTTATCTGTCTACTCACATTAAGAAGTGATCATTTCTGAATCTGAACATCAATACTTTAGTCAGATAAACTTTTAGACTATTTGCAAATGATCACTTATCAAATACTAATCTGTGTTTTCAAATAATTGGTGCTCTTTTTTCTCCCAGTTTATTAAGGCTTGGTGTCTGCACAAAAAGTGTCTTGTGATCTAGTGCTTTGTCATTCAACTGTTAGTTTTTAAATTAACAATGTGTAAATAAGTAGAAATTAGTTTAGTAAGTTGTAGTTCTTTTAAATAATTTTGGGGTGAAAAGTAACACTACATTTTGTACCAAAAGTGCTCTCACACTTGCACATCAAAACTGGGATTAAACCGGGACTACATGGAGAACTAATCTGGATTTGACCAGGACTAAAACAGGACTAGAGAAGGACTAAACCAAATCTACATCAGGACTAAACTGGACTCAAACTAAGAAAACCAAGAACCAACCAAGAAAAACCATGGCAATGAAGGCACTCAAAGATTACTGCCTCTTCTTAAAATGTTTAAAAAGTGCACTATGTAACTTTTGGTGGGGGGTCTGTCTCCTGCTTGTATCTATGGATATGTCAATGCTCTGCCTGGAATGTTCCACAGTATGACATTAAACAACTCTACCTTATATTAATTCAATTACAGGTGGTCTTATATCTCAAGAATACCTAGAAAAACTTGTATTCCGAGTGTGGTTGCCTCTATCCAGATCTTACCTGTAACTTGGTCTGGTTTGGTCTCCATGGAGATTCAGAGGTTTAATGCCTTACTGTGAAACAGACAAAGCAATAACAATCTCAATGAAGAAAAGCATTTGACGGACCGTCCACCAGAAAAGTTACACAATGCACCTTTAAGTGTTAGCACAAAAAATCTTGCTATGTTTTTGCAAAGTATAGGAAGAAGACAATTGTAATTTTCACTTGAACAACTAGGTGATGGTACTGGTGATAGCTATGGTAAAGTAGGCTCTTAGATGAACCCATTGTAGAGATTTAGAAGAGGCTGACAATAGGAGACCTGCTACAGTATAATACCAAATGGAAAATGTGACCAGTGCTGAAGGGGGATGGAAAGATAAGAGTTAAAGAGTGACAGCAGTATTATTCTGTAGATTATGATTGGTCCAGAATGATTGATAGCAGTAGCAAATGTACAAAGAATATGTCTCTTGCTTGAATTTGTGCTTCAAAATCTCTAGCAATTTTTCAGTTTCATATGAAGTCAAGTCATATAACTGCCACATGTGTCACTGCAGCCAAAACCCAGCTTCGATTCCTGGGACATGAATTGGAAAATGTCATGTATTGTCACAACATTATAAAAGAATTTGCTGTAATACCACTGGTGCCATGCTGATCCTCTACAGAGCAGTCCTGTCTGGATTTGGTGTGTACAGATAAGACGGCAACAGGTTACTGTGGTTTCCAGTGGGTTTGCGTCACCTCCTCATGACTCCTGTTATAAGAGAGCTGACGAGGAACTGTCAAACTCCAAACACACAGCTGAGCACAATTTTGACGTGTTTCACAATGTTTTCAAACAAATTAGGAGCCCGAACATGGTCACCTGGACCTCACTGTCGAACAGCTGAACCCTTCACATATCACTTGTATTTTAGTATCAATGAATTGTTATTGGAGTGTGTTACATACGGTATTAAAGAAAATGTTCAGAATTCAATTCAATTCTTTTCATGTCTTCTCATCTTCATATTAAACAGAAACATACACAGCATAAATTATATTTAGATTGATACACATCCACCATTTAGGTAAAGTACAGCTGTGAAAAAGTTCATAACTAATCAAACCTTTAAATTCTGCATATTTTTCAAGTTCAGTTCTTCCTGCTGTAAATCCAGTCAAAACATTCCCTTATGCATGTGGTGCATTTAAAAAGCAAATGGGCCTCCAGTGGTTTAAACTATCACTGCCGGGAACACTTTCAACTTGTTAAAGGCTATGAGCCGAAAGACTTACTGTGCTATAAATGTTTGTAATTTGTAAATACCTTTGGCAGGGCATTAGAACTTGTAATTAGGATTTCTTTGGTTTACAATATTAAAATCAACACAACCTCTTAAAGTATGTTGTGAACCTAACTTTACAGCCAGGGGCACACTGACCTCTGCATGGACCACAAAAGCTGCTTAATGGTTAATGGGAGCCTGAACAATCAGTTCATCAGTATTTGTGCTGCATATGGGAGCTTTTTATGTCACTGTCGTGATGCACATTATTCACCTTGGTCCGTATTTTAGCTTCAGCCAAATGGCGGAGGCCCCAGCACATTGGCTGTGCCACTGCTCTGCCTCCTGCCAATGACCATCGCCTGTTTGGACTGGTCTTTATCAGAGCCCTAGTCACACATGCCTCTGATGTGGAACTTTAATCCTCTATACCTGTTTTCATACTGTTCATTTTAACACCCAAGCAGTAAAGAATAAAGACTTTATGGCAGATGCTATTAACTTTACTACAGTGTCAATGCGGAGTTGTGCCACTGTCTTATTATTTCTCTTTTGTCAATACTTGTCCACACTAAAGGAAGAAGACATCCTGGACCTGTTGGAGCAGTGTGAGCTGGACGATGAGAAGTTAATGGGCAAGTCCCCGAGGCAGCGAGGCCCAAGGGTGAGTGTGTCTGTGTGTGAGAGAGAGACTAAGAAGCAGACAGAAAGAGAGAGAGGCAGACATAAAGAGAGAGAGGGAGGGAGAGAGGCAGACATAAAGAAAGACTGAGAGAGAGTGACAAAGAAAGAGAGAGATAGAAAGACTTGGGCCACATGCCTCTCGGGAGCAGAGTGTCAGAAAGGCAGGGCACCGGCAGGCGGGTAGGCAGATGCCTGGAGCTAACGCCCACAGAAAGCACACTGAACGTGATTCAGGAAAATAAAAAGGGGGGAGGTGTCTTAAGAAAAAACAGAATCAGAAGCCCCAAAGAAAAGAGGCAGCTCCCTAAGGGGACAGCTGTCAGGCTGCTTCTCCCTCACACCATGCTATCTTTCTTTCTGTCTATCTGCCTTTCTTCCTCTCTTATGTTGTCACATACACCTCACACCCCCTCCCTTTTCCTCCGACAGCACATTACTCCCTCCATCACCTCCTCTCTCTCTCTCACCTCTCCATATCTACATTCATCCCTCACTCCAGGGCTAAATTGGCTGGAACACTCAAAGAGTGTGTTAGGGACTCGACAGGGCAGTTCGCTGCTGCATTAGAGAGGTCTTAGCTGGAATGAGGACTTGTTCAGACCCAATCACTGTTGTCCAAATTAATTTGGGCTCCGTCACTTTGGATGTTGCGGGTGTATGGAGAGAGACATTGAGAGCTGTTACGGATAGATTCACTCCTTGGGGTGCTGTGCTCACAAGCCATCTGCTAAAACTGAACCAATGAGTGCAAAAGAGGAGAGAGGAATAAGGCACAGGATAAGTTACAGGATTTAGAGGAAAGGAAGCAGTGCCTCAAATTTATTTTGTGAGAAAATCTTTCGTCATAGGGGACATAAATTGAGTGAGCAGGAAAGCGGTGTGACTTCACTGTTACTTTCATTTTTGTGGTGATATCTTTATATTATAAAAACAGTATATTGTATTGTTCCCAGACAGAATATCAGTGTTATTCAGTTTCTGTCCCCTGCTGTTCAGTCCTTGTCTCTTTGTCTCACTGTTTATCCAGGATCTGTTTATGTCTTTCTTTATACGTCCTGTGTCCTTTTCTCTATCCCTCTTCATTTCCGTGCCTATTCACTGCTCCACTCTGCAGTGTCTGCGCGCCTCTCATAGTCAAATTCACCTTGTCCCAATCTTTTTTTCTCTCCCCATCAATCTCATGTTCCCATCTCCCCTTTTGATTCAGCTCTCTTGTATTTAATCTGCCTGGGTCGCTGTCATCTTCAATCACTCAGCCTCTCCTCACCACTGCCCAGCAATGACTGTACAAGCCCCTGATCACTTCCTACTCATTCATTTAGTTAGCCCCACAGAGGAGCCTGCTCTAAGTGTTGAATAACAGATACATAGGTGCTTAATTAATACTACCTCCCTGTCCCTTGTAGGATGTAAAACAGACAGAGAAGAAAAATGCAGGAAACCATCAGAAACACTATTAAATCACATTGTTGTTTTTTGTGTCAGGAACCAAGAGCTTTCCTAGAGGCAATAAAAAACACTTAACAGTGACATTACTGTGAATTTAACCTTTACATATTCAGCTGGGTCAGATTTTCTCAAGGTATAAAGCTATTCAGTTGCCTATTAATAGTGACAGTCCGTGTGTAATTGTGCATCTGTACATAATGAACTTGTAAGCAAATAGACACAAGAGGGAACAGTTTGAGCACAAGGTCTCAGTGCGACAGATGGTAATGAGGAAGAGGCTGAGGGAGGTTAGCAGCTCTCTCTGTGTGGGTATTCTTTGACTTTTTTGTGTTTGGATTTTTGGAAACAATACAAGGACCAGTTACACAACCAGTGTTAAGAATAGCTCAAAAATAATCATAGTTAAAGGTCATATATTATGCAAAATTGACTCTTGTGAGTTTTCAGACATGTTAGAATGTTGTTCTCCTTAAAAACATATCTGGAGTTGTGTTTTTTTTTTTCATTCATACCTTTGATCAATCCTTTATTATTAGTTTACCTACATCTACAAAGCTCAAAATGCTCTGTTCCAATGTATGATATCGTGAAGCAGTAGTTTTCAAGTTAACAGCTCCTTTTACCTTTTGTTTAGAAGAAATGGGAAACTCTAGGGCTGAAATGATCCAACTGATTGTAGTGAGGTGTACAATCTTATAATCAAGAACTTGTCATGTAATCTAAACTCAACAATAGTCTGTATTCCTCAATTTGGTGCATTTCTGGGCCAGTTTAAATTAGCTGTTTGTTTATTGTAATATAATATTTGCTTTAAAGATTCACAGATTACGCATTGGCCCTGAACTAATTTCTTATGTTTCTACCAGCCTTTGACTGCCATGCCAGAGTCCATCCAGTCCCTGAGAAGGCAGCGGCCGGATTATCTGGGTGACTTCACCAGTGCCAGCAGTGCTGACAACACCTGCTCTTCCTCAGACGAAGAGGAGGAAGACCAGAGGAAGACTGGAGGACGGAGAGTAGTGGAGAAGAAGAAAGTGTCGTATGATCTAGGAGACAAGGAGAAACACACGGCAGAACGAGCAGGTTAACTATCAGTATATAGTAATAAATTACTTTTTGATACAACTTTATAGCAGTGTTTGAGAGCTACAGTATGTTTGTACTCATCTTATTTAATAGTGCACTACAGTCCTTTTATTCCTTTTATTGCATTTGCTTTGAATACTGTTTGACATTATACTTATCTATCTTGCTTTTTGCTTTTCCATGGTTAATGCCATACTGTGGAACATTCTAGACTAAGCAATAATATCTCCACAGAGACAGCAAAATTGTCCAGAAAATCGCTTTTAAATACTTCATGTTTTACACCAATCTGCTAAGACCATTACTAAGTCTGGTACATTAACTGTATTGGTTCAATGAAGCAAGCATTCAAATGCCTAAACATTTTTTTGTATTTGTATTTTAGTCCATATTTTTTATGATTTTGATGTACTACTACTTGGGTGTCATATGTGCATCTTCTCTGAACACTGCAGTATTGTATTGTAGTATTGTAAGGACCAAACCTCTTAGTTCTTGCTCTTATGGTCACCTAAAATATATTTGTAGCAGCAGACAGACATTTCCATATAAATACACCCACTTCCTTGTACAAATGCTTAGAGTGTGGCTTTGATCACCTCCCACTGTGAACTTCAACACTTCTAAGCAGTAGGTTATGACAGAGAAGCGCAAAGAAGCAGCCCAACTTTTTATTTCATTTTTGGAGTTACCAGAATAATTTATCTCACATTTTTATATTGAATCGGCATTTATTTCACTGGATGCCCGGTCTAAGATAAGATAAGAACTATATTGATCTCACAGCAGAGAAATGTACTTGTCAAGACTCCTATTATTAATACAAAGTTTATGGTCCAAATAGAGAAATTTAGACATCTGACTGATCCTTCAATCCTTCAATCTCATTGCGGCAACCTGTCTAGACAGCAGGGACAGTGCAGAGTTCAGCTTTTTTCAAGATAATTCCAGTACCTAGCTTTTTAAGGCACAACTTCAAAAGTAACAGTGCCAAAAATAGATGCTAGTTTTGACTACTTGGTAAGCTACATAAACTTTAAATTTAAATAATGATGTAATTATAACCTGCACCCTGGGAAACCTTGTAATAATGAGTGACCTTGAGTGGCTGGTGGAGGCGTCCAAAACACGGCATTTGAATATGCTCCCAATGAAGCATCATAAAGAAAAATAACGTAATATTAAAATTTTATATATTATATTATTTATTATTATTCTAACAATATTATTGTTAGAATATAACCTACTTCTTATGTATTGCAATATAATGCAGTCCTGACCTGCCAGGCCCTACAGGTGAAAAGTATCAGATGGTTGGCAGGTTGAATCTTGCTCTCGACATAAAAATGGCTGGTAGATCCACTAACCCATAGCTCAGCAGTGTGATTCCAGCTTCCACAGTTGAATACTGTTGTTGTGTTCTTGGGCAAGACACTTTTGTCTGTGTACACTGGTGTTTAGGTGTGTGTGTGTGTGTGTGTGTGTGCGTGCGTGTGTGTGCGTGTGTGTGTGTGTGTGTGTGTGAATGGGTGAGTCGTTCCTTGATGTAAAGCACTTTGAATGTCGTAAAGATGGAAAAGTGCTGTATTAAAACTGGACCAATTAACGTTATTGTCCCTTTAAATTAATAAGATAACTAAAGTATTTAAATTAATTTCTGAAAGGGTCATAGAAAACTAGTAACTGAAAGGCTGGCTGAAGATGTTTCCTTCCTTGTGGAAAGCACTCTTAAAGAGAAAGCATAGTGAATAGTCCATTTGCAAAAAGGGGAAGGTGAAGCAAAGCAGCAGCGATAGAAGGGAACTGAGAGGGAGAAAGCACTTTGGTTGTTTACCTTGAAAAATCATTGAGTCTAATGCTCAAATATTCCCCCTTTTTTATTGTGGAGATGATAAGGCTGCAAAATAGCTACAAATCCACATACATCAACTCACACTCAACCCTCTCAAGTGAGAAACAGGCACCTTTCACAGCGGCTTTTCTGCTGACCTCGAACAGAAAAATGGATAGAATTTCTGCATCAATGCATTCTATTTGCAAGGAAATAAGAAACAAACATCTGAAACCCACAACTTGTAAATACTGTTTGTAGCAAAAGTTTAGACAATTCATTCCACTAAATACACAAATTTTTGGACTTTCAACCTCAATCTAAAATAATATTGTGTACTTAGATCTAAACCTTATGTAATTCCACTATATATTTTAAAGAATAATTCATGTTTTTTAGAGGGGCTCTACTCCTCTACAGATGTACTCTATTATTTCCTTGCCTTAAATGTTACACAGTGTGGCTTTAAACACCGGCTTTAAAGTTACTGATCAGATCTGTGGAGAGGCAAGTTTGCTCACTGTCAGAATCCATGTGTTTCAAGGTGTTATACAGCTATAAAACCACACGTATTAGCAAAATTGAGACAAGGTGTGGAAAATTTCAAGCAAATCTGCATCTCCTTGGAGACAAGCAAATGGCAGCTCCTCCATCAAAAAAGTTACATAGTGCCTTCTCCTTTATATGATATTGGCATTTTCCTCTATTGTTGGAATCCCTCAGCTGAACCAGTAATGCTGAGAAGGAGGCCATTTACCTCATGGTCTCACTCATATCCAGCCAACCCCGCTCTCAGTATGTGACCATTTTAGTCACAGTCTGTAGCCCTGTGTGCAAGATGGACAGAGAGGCCCAAAATGCCAAGCTCCTCTCCTCTGTATCCAGCCACTGAGGGGCTGCTCAGACTAAGCCTCGTAATGCTCTCATTTGGCAGTGACTAGAAGCAACATAGAGTGTAGTCAAGCATTCACTCACATGGACATGATGTCTACTACATTCACACTGCACTAGGTGAACACCTGAACTGTTTTCAGAGACACTGGGACCATCACTTTATGTATTTGTGTCTGTTCTCTGCATAGTTACATGGAGTTTGTCTTGGCAGTAAAAGTGACTTTCTATATTTTCTTCCTCTACATTATGTCTGCTACACTCACACTGCACTAGGTGACCTGCTGAACTGTTTTCAGTGGGCTTTTATTTTACTACTTTTCTCTGCATAGTCTTGGTAGTAAAAGTGAGAAACAGTTTCTATATTTTTCATCCCTGTTGAGACAGGACTACTACTGTTTTTCTGCACATGCTACAGTTGTGAATAACACATGTGGACTGGGTCAGTGTGTCATGATGTGACTGTGGAAGATTTAACAGCACATTTTATACCCTCTCCGAGATGGATGGAAAAGGTTTGACAGTTACTTGGGGACTGAGATGCCATAACACAGATCAAGAAATTGAAAAGTGACACAGCAAGTCACTTATCCTTCTGTCCTGTTTCCGTAGGTCGAATGCACTGGAAACCGCCAATCAAGTCTCTCAAAACTGCTCCCGCCCCCTCTGCCTCGCCGACTCTGACTGGACCAATCAGACGCTCCATCTCCTGTCCCCGCTCCATCGCCTCACTCTCGTCGCCCAATGAGGTTCGGTCTCTCTCGTCTAGGCCGTCGCCCACAGTCCCACTGGCCACGCCTCTGATCCGGCCAAGCTCTGCAACACTACGATCACATTCGCTGAGTCGAAGTGGCTCCGCCCATCGCGTACCCCATAGCAACAGCCTGGGGACCATTCACTCCAATATTGTAAGTTACTCTAGTTGTCAATGTCATGTCTTATTGAAATAACTTTTTCCTGTCAGTCTCAACTATTCAATTTTAGTTTACAGTTGAAGTCTTTTTACCCTTGCAGAATATTTTATCTGTTGGTTGCACAGAATATGTTAAGTGCTCCTCCCTTACTGTACAGGGCTCCAGCAGCACACAACAATGATCTTTTATAGCGTTGCCATATGTCCCTTTCCACCTGCCTCTTTCACTTTACAACCGTGCTGTAACCTTTGAATGGTGTGGAAGAAAGAGTCTGAAAATAGTCCACAGCTGTTGGCAGTTGTATGCTAACACTATGATGTGAGATATTTTACTGCTTGCATAAACTGTAAGGAAACAAACACTTAGAGCTATTCTTTGTACAGTTTTGTTATTTTGTAATTGACCTATATGATTTTGTTTGATTTTGCTGTGTGCTTGTAGGGAGACTCACTTACAAACCTGAGGAGTAAAGAGCAGGAGTTGGAGTTGGTGAGACAGACCTTGGCTGCTCTGACTGCAATGAGGATTCGATTTCCAGGAAAGACAGAGGAAGAGGCAGAAGCCGTGCTAGATGATGTAGGTACCCATAAAATAAACATACTTGCCTGGATAGTACGGTTGTATATAAATAATGACATTAAAGTCTGAAAATAAGACTGAAGTGAAAGCAAGGCCAGTGTTGTGAGCTGTGTTCTGACCCCCAACCTCCCTCTGCTAATGGGGCCTGGCTCCCATTGTCTTTCATATGACCTCAGTTATAACCTGTCTCAGTGTGTAGCTACACTGTGTATCATCTATTATCAGTGTAGTACTTGTTCATGTCTATGGTGAGCTCATTTCTGGAGAATGTATTGTGTAGTTTATTTTCCATTCAGGTTATTTGTAGATTTTCATTTGTATATAACTGTTTGTCCGTCATTTTAAAGGGAGAGTGAGATTGTGTGCCTACAGTGTTAGGACAAGGGCTTGGGCTTGGGTTTGGGCTGGTTTAGAACAGAAATACTTTTGGCTGTTTGGAGAACAAGCACTGTAGAGTCCTTGGGGAGAGGAGAGGCTGCAGCTGATCTTGTGGGCAGAATGATGACCCTCTGAGGCACTTGTCTGACTGTGACTGTGCAGCTGCAAAACAAACAGTCACACTGTGTTATTATGCTCTCCATGAAACAGGAGCGTAAGAACACGTGTTTCTGTGAGGTGCTCCTTTCTCAAGAGGGAAGTGCTTCTGATGCTAAAATCATAGCTTTACAACAAGCTGCCTTTTATTCAGTTACTGGACACTCAAGTGAGATATTTTACTGGAAAAGTAAAAATGACACTGTTGTGTGTTGTTTTATTATCTCAGAAACATTTCCCCATACATTTTCACTGTTTCCAGATGTGATATGTCTTTGCCACATGTTTGTCTTTGCGGAGTAAGAGAGCACTTTGTGTGTTTTGCTTAATGAGCAGCAGAACCCACACACAGTACATGATGTGCAGTGACTTGGTGCAGAATAAATTCATTATTTGATTATCTTAATTATCTACAAGCTTACAATGCATGCCTCATATGTCTGATATAGACACACTCCCACTGGCTCTTCTGTTGTGGTGTCCATGTGTGGCTGTTCAGATGTGCTTTCATTACCAGCTCTCAGCTTAGCCCAAAACTCTGCAGTTTTAGTGGTTTGATGATGCTGAAGAACATCTGTGTTTCACACAACTGCTCTCCGGTTTATTACACAGAATGTCATTGTAACAGAAGCAGACAGCTATTAATTTGCATGAAGGTAAGGTTTACAAAAGCTATCATTTTAAGTACACACCTAAGGTGTTTCTCCAATGGCTACTGGTAGTTAATAGGTACAAGCCAGGGACACTTCTTTTATGGTTATTGCTGTCCACAGAGCCTGCTTTGCCCAGTCAGCATCCAGCTCATTTCTACAAAAAAAGAAGTGATTAGATTATATATTGTGTGAATGTAGCACTTCTGTACAGTTGGACACTTAATTGTGCTGCTGTGTTAGTGGAACAGTTACTCAGTGAGGGGGTTAAACTATACTGTGCATTTGGTCAGTTGGTCATGGATATGGATTCTATTTCAAATTAATTCTTGTTGGGTATATTTGTATGTGTGTGTGTGTATGTGTGTGTGTGTATGTGTGTGTGTGTGCATGTGTGTGAGCGTGTGTGTGTGGGCGTGCCACATCTTGGCGCATGTGTGTGTGTGCCACATCTGGGCATATGTGTGTATGTGTGTGTGCCATATCTGGGCGTGTCAAAGGCTGTGTGTGTGTGTGTGTGTGTGTGTGTGTGTGTGTGTGTGTGTGTGTGTGTGTGTGTGTGGGCGTGTCAAAGGCAGTGTGTGTGCGTGTGTGTGTGTGCATGTGTGTGGGCGTGTCAAAGGCCGTGTCAAACTATTATCACCACACCTGTAATGTTAATGAAGCCTAAGGAGGTCGCTATGGAAACCCAGCTGAGCGGCTGCACCTGTCCAGCTCAGACGATGGGTCTGGACGATCCGCAGAGAGAAGCACCATTCACCTGCATAAAACATTATTTTGCATTCTTTATTTTTCATGTATTGAATCTGAGCTCTAATTGGCCTAATGTTGTTTTTATAACAGAGTAATTGCTTCCTTTGCCTCTCCCGCCCTCACACTTTACATCTAAATGGAGAAGTACTATTGCATCTGAAGTGTATTCAACTAACCTATGTTCACACAGAGCAAATGTGACTGTAGAGTATGCATGTAGTTCTGATACTGATTTTACCAAAACAAAACAATGGGGAACTCAGTCAAACTCTAAGTGTAGAGTGCTGCACCGTGTCCTGCATCTGTGAGTTCCTGGGAATAGTTTGCGTGAGTATGTATCAGTGTTTTCTCATGGGCTTTCTGCTGGGATGCTGTTTGCCGAGGATTGTGAGCTCTATGCGACGGATTTACGCAGAGGTGTCGAAAAGTCCACACTACAGCAGAGCCCATAGGTACACAGCAAATGCATTTTTCAAATCTCACCCTCTGCAAATTTAAATACATTTCTCTGTTAATATATTATTTCATTTTCTACCATACTCCCCTGAAAATGAACTCCATGAATACTGGAAACTTTCAAAACTTTTATTTACTGACCATGCTACTGTTCATTATGAGGAATAGTGAAAAAATATACAATGTGCAGGTGGCAGCTGGTTTGAGACAGCAGATAGGCAAAAGTAACAGTTACTAGGAAAAATCTTTAGCCTACTAAAGTGGAGTGTAAAATTGTGCTTTCTTTGAAAATAGCCTGGTTTAAACCCTTTGAGAATAAACTACAATGTTGTATTAAAAACTGTTCTAGTAGACATGCCTGTTTGTTAAGGTGATAATATCTGAGTATATAATTCTTTTACTTTCACATCATTCTTTTCATGTTTGCGATCCTTTTCCAGATGCTAAATAAGGCACAGACACTGGAACTCTGTAACCACAATACATCATGTTGAAAATGAGAGCTTTTCTATAACTATGTGTGAAATCCAAAAGCCATTACTTTAACAGACATGGCCCAGAGATGTTACAGATTCCTGGTCTGGGCTGAAGTGTGAAAGAAAGTATGCATGAAAGTGTGGAAATGAAATCTCCACCATGTCTACCTATTGCCTCTCTGACATATTCTTCTAATTTTAAAATAATATTACATGTGTGACTAGGCTTGCCATGGCACTGACAGCTTACTAGACCTGCCTTCTGATTATATGCAACCTCTATAGAAAAGTTTCCGTCAGTTGGAAAAAATAAAAAACAATTCCTGCATGTGTATTTTTAGCCATTTTAGTCCTTGCCTTTTGAGTGAACCGTTCCTTTTTATTTTGCAGATACTTGACAACTGGAAATACCATAAACCAAAGGTGGCCTCCTATTGGTTAGTGAAGTTGGACTCAACCAAACAACGAAAGGTAAGTGTTATATACACACACACATATAAACCACTGGCCTTAGCATTCTATGTTTATCAAGCATAACTTTTTACTACTCACAGATGAAGTGAACAGAAGTGAACAGCAGTACAATGGGTATGTTTAGACAATCGAAACAAAATCATACCCAAAGACTCAATGCCAATTTTGTTACATTTTTTAAATTAATGATAATATATATTATAAAACTCAGAAAACAGAATGTTGTCAATGGCAACAAACACTAATTGTTTCAAAAGATAGATTAGGAGGTGTCCGACTTTGTCCAAGTTATGTTATTTTTTTAGTATTGATATAATTAATAACTATTTAAAATATTGCATTGGTCTCAATTAGTATCTGAGTAATGAGTTTTTGACAAGTCTATTGAATGTTGTTGGAATATGTAGTGCACATTATAACCATCCATAAGCATGTACTCATACTGTTGCTAGCATTTCTTAACCTGAAATCCTCATAGCCACACAGTATACTCTTTTGAATTGTTCAGATATCTCTGCCCCTATCTTTTTTGGCTGAGTTTTAAAGGCACGTTCTACGACATGAATAATTCCCATATCAATCATCTGAGATTGACTGAAAAAGTGCCGAGATCATTAGTATGTCAGACAGCAGTACACACACCAAATAGGCGGTAAACAAAATACAAGCCGGGACAAGACATAAAAAAACATGGCATCCGGTAGGCGTGTCAGTAATGATGTGATCCCTCAGCTTCTGCACCATGCACAACTGCGCTCGGCCGTGTTGTGGGCCCATCCTCGTCTTATTTGGAGTGGAGCAGCTTAATGAGCAGCAGGCATAGGTCAGGAACGCTGCTCTGCTATCTGATTACCATACCAAAACATATGTGTGTGTGTGTTTACTTGTCTATCAGAACCACACACGGAGCTGTTGAGGAAAACCTCTGCTTCCACTTTGCCATGCCTCACACGAGCCCGATGGGCATGTCAGTAATGAGCAGCGAAGATTTGGCGTCAAAAGAGCCACAATGGTGCGATTTGAGGAGAGGAGGATAGCGAGAGAAGAGCTGGAGGTGTGAGGAGGGTGATAGAAGACAGGTGCAGGTGTCCTCAGATCGCCAGGAGCCTCTGACACCGTCTCTCAAACAATGTTGCAGAGCGGCAATTAGCCGTGCCTATGCTTTCTACTGTCTGCCCTGGCACTTTATATGCTGTCACACACACAGACACACACAGAAAACGTACGCACTCTAACTTTCTTGTGTGATAGCGTTGATGAAATTACATTTGCTTTTCTGATTGTGAACTTTAAAAGGAAGGATTTTAGATAAAGACAACTGACTAATTTAACAGCAGGTATAAATGCCACTTCATGCATATTTTATTTCTTTTTGTGAATATGCCTTTTGATTTCATTTCTTGTCTCTTTTCCACCCAGGTGCTAGATATAGTCCGTACAAATGTCCGCTCTGCACTGCAGCGGATCTGGAGAGAGCCAGAGGTGGAGAACCTTCATCTGTACAGGCTGTTCACCCGCGTCTTTAACCGGCTGCTCTGGAGCCACGGCCAGGGGCTGTGGAACTGCTTCTCCCACACAGGGTAGGAAACACTGTGGAGGGCCATTTACTGCTGTCACAATACTAACATTTCACACTTGATTTCAATACAAAGGAAAAGGCTGATTCCTTGACCCCGATTTTGATACCACAAGTGATAAAAAAACAAACTTTTTTTAGCCAATAGAAAACAAATTAATAGTACTTTCTGTCATGTTATCATGATTAAATACTTGTTCAATATAGATCAAGGCCATTATAAAACTGTATTCACAAGCTAAATTTTGTTTTATTGTTCACTAATAATCAAATGAGTATCTAGCTGCATTACTAGTTTTAGTACTGATTAGCATCTAGGCAACACTAGTACCATTACCATATTAGTATATTACTATATACCTACTTACCAATATTTGTTAAAAGTGGTAAAAAGTTTATACTGACTTCTGTGCAACATTTTTAATACACACGTTAGCTATACACAGGCAATAAAGTTGTAGCTACTGGACAATAATAGGCATCTAAGGTTGAATTCAGGCCATCCTTTTCCACCAACACTTCTCTCAAAGTCATTTTATAGTGGACCAGGTAAAGCAGAGTTGAGGAGCAGACACCGGGACAAGGTCTCACAAGTTCTCGGCTTGTTAGATAAGTTTTTCCAATCTCTTTCATATTTTTCACACCTTTTGTAACAGATGTGACACAGAGTCAGCCACAGCAGCAGCCTCTCCTATTATCCTTCTATAAAAAAAAAATTAAAAATCCAAAGCGCAACAAAATAAAGTGCTGTTTTGTCATCTTTTGTTTCACATGTTTTATAGATTTGACTTTCTTCAAGCCAGGCATGCTGGGAGACAACTTGAGATGCGTGTGCTTGCTCTTGACTTGTTCCTTTCATGCTCAAACTGCCCCAGACATGTAGAGAAAAAACAGCAATGCTTTAGCAGACAGCTGACATGCTAGCAGCCTTTAATCTAGTCTATCTTTAAGGTGAGACCCTCCAATGTATCCTCTGTATTAAGTTGCTTTGGTTCAGTTGCAGTTAGTTCGTGTATCCCTCTGCAACAGAAGGCTTAAGAGGGTAACTAAAGAAGAAGCCAGCATATCTCCTACTTCCTACACCTGTACTGACACTCAACTGGCACTTAATAAATTAAATAAAAAGAAGCAAATAAAGGTTTCTCACTGCAGTTGTCAGTGTATAGCCAATAAACAATTACACACAATTCATGTACACTATATAAATCTTATTTATATATTTGGTAACAAAGTCGACAGAGAGTTTACCCTTCAGTGTTATTGGTCAAGTCCACCTGTTACTCACTCATGACAGAAGGGGGAGTGAATAGGATAAAGTTTTTGTTTTTGCAGTCAACTCGATTAATCGGAAAATTTGTGAATCACAATATGGTGAGTTTATCAAAATAGCGTATCATACCAGGGGTCAGAAAATTTTATTTTTATTGCTTATCCCTAGTTGTGTATGGGTGAAAAACACGTTATTATTGCCAGTTTCAGCCCATTATAATGTTATGGGCAAATTAGTGCGGGTGATTCTGTATTATGCATAAAATAATCCTTTATTATTTTTGGTACAATGCCCCATTTTCCTTTTGTGTGGCTGACATAACTGGCTGTTTTGTTAAAGACATCTATACAGCAGGCTAACCTAACATGAAGGAAATCAGTGGGGGGTCCTGGTGTCCCACAGCGAGAGTGAAGCTCTTCAAAAACACACTCTTAATCCAAGGTCTTGCCCCAACTCCTCTGTGTGTCTTGTTTGATATTTTGTCTAAAGTACTTAACAGCAATCAAACAACCCAGTGGCTATTGTGGCTCATTCATTCAGCACACTTTGAAAAATTACATGGAAAAAGAGGATAAGAATGCAAAGTTTAACCCTTTGAATGTACGGACTTCCTGCGACTGAAGTGGTGAAAGGGTGTAGACTTCAAACGCACCCCCCGAGGTTCGGTGTCTGAGCTGAAGCTGCTCTTTCACAGTCAGGGGCAGGTCTTAGGTTGTAAAGGAGGGTTAACTGTACTTATCTTGTTACCCAATGTGTCTGTCTTTCTTCCTGTATGTCAGTGTGTGGTACTTTGAGCATAACATGAAGGGTCAAAGGTCATACTAAACCTGCATACTAGTAATAGCATCAGATCTACTTTTATCCATATTTTGTATTCTTTCAGATGGCATCACCGCACCTGTCTCTTTGCTTGCCTTTCATTTACTTGTTGTTATTGTGTCAGATGCCCTACTTGGCTGCCGTGATTTGGAAACCTACATTTTAATCATTTTTAATAATCCCCACCTTTTTTAATCTCCATAAAACAATGTATTAATAATACAACTTTGCATAGATGAACAAAAAGAGGATTTTTAATAGAATGTTCCCATTTCTCCCCATTATATTTACATTTTTAATTAATCATGGAAAAATAGTGACTAATTTGTGCACATGGTTTCCTCAGGTCATCGTGGGAGACCGTCTTCAGCAGGAGCAGTGAGGTGGTCTCGCCTCAGGAGCTGCAGTGCTGCCGCCGGCTGGTCCAGCTGTGCAGAGACTGTCTGCTGGTTGTTTACAAGTTTGTGTCTGAGTCCAGGGGCTCTCTGACCGGACTGAGCCCCGAATGGGATGACACCAGGTGAGACTAGGGCTGGTGCTTAAATTAATAAGTAAAACAATAAATATGAGATTATGGCGGGACTAAATAAAGGTTACAATTTAGGTTAAATTAATGATTCATACGATTCCAAACTAAGATATTATATTACAAATGCTTAGCGCTATTAATACTATATGTATCTATAATGTCATAAGTGTTGAAGTAAAATCAATGACAACAATAATAATAAACGATGAAAATACTAAAAACACGCGCACATTCTTACATAGATAACACACTACCTGTATATAGCAGTTCAGTCTCACTCTTGACTTTTAAACCCCATTTATTGACATAATGAACTTAAACACCTTGTACAAAGCAGGCTACACAGATATAATTAACATGTATAAAGACGAATTCAATTAGCACAGCTCACAGTCTCAGTCTTTCTGCTTGTTGGAACCTTGGAGCTATCATCTCATAACCTCAGTAAAACAAACAAACACAAATCAGCCTTGTTCTATTTCAGACCCTACTCCCTGAAGGAGAGGATCCAGGGCTTACAATTGAGTGAACTTTTTAAAGCACATATGCTGTGGGCTGGCAGGCAGGAGAAGGCTGGCAGAGGCGAGGGAACGTGCCGTTAACAGGAAATAATGGCCCACAGATTAGTGCTCAGGTTAGCCTGGGCCCCCCGAGGCCTGCTTAATTCAATTAGAGCCCAGATGAGGCTGTGCTGCAAATGACCTTATGAGAGAGAGAGCTCCTTTTTCCTCAGGCCTTGTGTTACATGATTCATAACTCATACGCATTTTTAACAGGCTATCACTTTGCACCTACTGTAGAACAACCTCTGCTGTTAAACGGCCCGATGATTATAGTGTAGGCTATTGTCAGTATACAAGTATACCATTTTGTTATGACTAATTGTACATCTCTGTGTGTCTATAAAGGCAAAATCATGTGCCTAACAAGTAGAAATAAAACAGTTATCTGAATATGATACCTACAAAATGATTTCTGATGTATAGCTAAGAATAATTAGAGGGTTATGTACCTCAGATTGTAACATATGGACAAATTACTTCAACATTATGGCAATATTATATATCTTACTATTAACATTAATAACAGTGCAGGATATTAAACATACTGCTTTGCGACATATTTATGGTATATTTTCCTTTTAAGCATGCTGCTGTGTCTCTCTTTATAATTCCTCTGTCTAAATGTGTGTGTAAAAAGCTTACCATTAGCTGCTGGACCAACCCATGACTCAGCTGCTGCTGCTGTTGTTGCTGCTGCTTCCTCCTCCTCTTCCTCAGCCTCTTCGCCTCTCGACGCAGGTCTCTGCTTGGTTTAGTTCTGCTAAACCCGCTGTTTCCACTGTCCCTCTCTTCACTGGTTTTGGCTGCTTTTGCTGCTACTAGCACCCCACTCTGCAACAAAGGCTTGTCACAGAAATGGTTGTTTTGTTGTCACATCAACAGTTTGGTACGGTCTGCTCTCCCTTCCCTTGTTAAAGTCAGTTTATTAATGTTACACCTGTATTACAGTTTTTTGGGTAAGTAGTGCCATAAATCTGAACTAAAATGTATTTTTGAAGAGTTGATAAGAGAAGGAGAAAGTGTAAGACCATTATGTCTGTTCTTTCTACAACCATTTACCCTGCTTGCTTTGCATTGCCACTTGCTGCCAAACTGTCTTTCATGCTGTTCTCTTTCTTATCAAGAGCATCTTGCCTGAGCGAGCACATTTTAAGTTGGAGTGGCTTTAGAAAGAGCTCAGCCTCTCTCCATCAGGAAGCCGCCACAACCTGATGCCAGTTCACACCGCTGAGAAGCAATTAAGAGTATTTCCCCATTGGTGTTCAAGCCTAAAATGAAGACTTAAATGAGTGTGTGAGGAGACCTGCAGGCTCTGCATGTGTTACGCATTCTCTCATCATAATGTAAACACATGCTATACATGCTTTTAGTACCAGAATAACACAGCTTACAATAATATATAAATATGACACAAGTCAAGTCTTTTACTATCCATAAATATAAAATGAAGACCATCTGTAATTAAAGCTACTTTCAAATGGTGCTTAAAGGAGCTGTGCCACATTCTCTTTCATGTTATAAAGTCACATTTGTTTTGCCCCAGTACATAAATATTTTAAAAGCAACACCTAGGGTCAAAATGAGATTGCTGTGTGCTGTCTACATCTAATTACAAAGTGTTTTCATTGTCCATGAAATGGGAAGTAATGCTGGTAGCACTGTTAGCATGCTAGTTGTTAGTAGAATCACTGTAATGGAAAAAGTTCAGCTTTGGCCTCTGTAAATTCTGAAAAGAGCTTGTAAACTTGTCACAATTAACAGGATACTCAGAATGCCTTAGGAAAGGGCGGAGTACGCTTGGACTGCTACACAAAATTAACAAAAATTAACATGTTTTGTTTTTTAAGTTTTAAAAATTGGGTAGCCTACAGTCTACTGCCTTTAGTTCTCTGTCTCAGAACCACATTATATTAACTTATTATTAAATTCATCTATGATCCACAAAGTAATCTATAACTCTCGCTCAAATATTTTCGGTATCCTGAATTTCCACACTGATTTCTTCATAGTCTCCATTGTCACTGACACCTACTCAGTCCTGCTCGAGAGCCCTTCTCCTTTCCGAGCACTCTGATCAGGTGTGTCAACAGCTTCACCCGCCCAAAGTCTGTGTGGGCAGATGAGATGTAGCCTAATAGCCCCGCTAATGACTTCCCCGTTTAGCTTGGAATTACTGTCGCAGGCCAAAGACAATTTTCCCATGATGACAAAAGTTTCAAATTCTATTAGCGTTCATCAGTTTGGAGAAGTGTGGTCGTAATTAGGGTTAATTGAGGTGGTGACCCAAAAGTGGGCTCAACAGATCTCCTTCAGAATACCTCCTGAGCGTTGTAGTTTATGATTGCGTCAGCTATTGTTGCAGTCTCTCTTTTGCCCGTGTTTTATTTTCCCTTGTTCTAAATGACTTTGGCAGATCGTCTCCAGTGAGTACTACTGACTGATGTTGAGAGACCAGATTGCAGGTTTGCATGGTATCGGCCCGTGCAAGGAGCGAGTCTTTCTGTCTCCCTGTGAAGTGATGGATTGACGCTAAGCAGAGATGCATGAACTGTCCTACCCCCCTTTGCCCTCTCAAGCATGCCTCGCTATAGCTAAGATCTTCTCCATGATCAAAAGCTTATGAACCTGGAAGATGCAGAATGAGAGGCCAATTAAACATAGCCTGCAGAGCTTGGACGTGAGATGCACCCCCCCACTCACTCACTTGCCCGCTCGCTCTCCCCTTGTACTTGTCGTCTCTACCACCACTTCTTTCTTTCTGCGCGTTCTGAATATTCTCAAAGTGCATAAGAGAGCATGGCTGCGGAACATACAGCCTCAACCCCTGACGAATGATCAATATTTGATTTTCTACTTTGGATTTTTATGGCCATTTACATTCCTTGGCTTGCAGTTTCTGTGGAAATGTGAGTGAGAGTAGAGTCATTTACTATTAGATCAAAGATGAAATTATGACAATATTACATAAAGAAATGCAGAAAGACGGCAAATTAAATGGGTAAAACAAACAAATGCTTCTGGATTAGGCTAAGAAACTGAATTGTGATTAAGATTAAGATTTAGTCATTTCTAAATCTAGAAATGACCTAAGAGAGGTCTATAGCCAGTCCTTGGTAAATCCTGTCAGTAATGTGGTTTGGAGCAGAGTTGAAACTTTGAAGGAATAAATTTCAATATTATTTATTTTACTAGTTTTGTTTATGTTCAGGAAATTAAGATTGAAACCCATTTTTTGTGTTTTTAATAAGGCACCGTAAAATTTAATTGAAAATGAGTGATTGATCACAAGAAAAATAATCTTTTTTGTCATATGTTCCAACTTTTTTTTGAAAGCTGACTTTGTGCTAGTCACGTTTAAGGAAACAGAAATGCTCAAGCTTAGTCTAAAAAAATGGAGTCAGGAAATAGTCCAAAATCTGCACATGATTCTACAAGTCTACACAATAAACTCCACATAGTTTCTGTATTTTTCGACAATGCTCTGCTAGTGACAGAATATTCTATTATTCCCTAAATACAACCACAAAAACCATGAAAAGCATCTTTAAGCAATATAAATGTACCAGAACAGAAATCTTTATCTGATTCCAGTGACAGTCTTGGAAACACGCCCCAAAGATACCTCCTCTCTTCCAAGCTATTTCAAGGACACGCCGTTTGGACTAAATGAAGTTAATTTGAATCCCTCCTCACTCTCCCAGATCTGAACGTAAAAGCGGAGAAGCACCCCCCTTAGCGACAGTCTTTTTCTATTCTCCTTTCTCTTTTTTCTGTCCGACTTCGGAGGAATCTGTTCGGCTAATTTGTGCGAGAGCTATTTCACAAGGAAAGAGACCTGTCAGGGAAAAGTGTGCTATCTCTGCGCTACTTAAAAGAAGATATTATTTCTGCTCTGTGTAATCCTCAGCCCCACTGGCTCTTCTTTTGATTAGATTGTCACATCTTAACGCCTCCACCGGGACTATTCTTTTGACCATTGCCGCTCTTTTAACTGCGTGTAGTTTTCTGTTAGCTAAAGATCCTTGGTGCGGATATGGCGACGAGGTCACATAGTGTATCTTATATGACAAATTGATGAGATTGGTACAAAGCCAATGCTGTAGGTTCATTCTGTCACTGTGAAAGAAGACAAACTACCACTTGTCTGTAGCATCACTGGCTTAACCTTAAAGTGCATATGACAGATTAGACCACTTCTCTAAAACATAATTATATTTTTATAACTTTTAAAAACTTACTTCCTGTTGAACATGGGCAGAAGATATAATAAGGTCCATAACTGTTTGCAGCAAGGGCCCAACTTTGTTTAAATTACACAGTGAAGCTCAACAGTAAGCATCCATTCAATTTCCCAGTCATTTTTCTCATAGACTTTCCAAAAAAATAAATAAATAAAAGTCTGAAAGCTTTCTCTGGGATAATCAGCTACATGTTAACTGATGACCACAAGACCTATAATTTTATTTAAAATGTAATTCTGAAACTTCTTATACCACTAAGTTACTAAAGCATTTCACTGAATATTATGTTTTAAACTGCCTTTTTGGACTTAAACTAGTTATGAATATAGTTACCACATAGCTGCTTAGCCTGGTGATGTCATTCAACTCTTAATATTTGAATTTTTTGAAAAGTCTATGGGAGAAATTCATGGATTTTTTTTTTTTTTCGGAACCTGAGCGAGTGGTCACTGATAAGCTCCATAGTTATGCATGGACAACTCCTTTATTTTGTTTACTTAAGTTCACTAAGGTTCCTTGAGTATAAACTGCTTTTCTAACTTGATGACATAGATAGAGGTATTTCAGTTTAGAGCTCAGTGCTACTTCCTGAATTTTTTTCTTTCCACAAACTGCCACAAAACTAGCGTAAAATTATGGTATATATTTTCCACAGGTACTACCCCACAAAACAAATTAGAAAATCATGAAAACCTATTATATGCACTTTAAGCGTAACCAGGATTTGACCATCTCATCTGACATTGCTCTGACAATCATTTCTATCCAGTTAAGATAAGATAAGAATAGGAGCAGCGCCCCGGCCGCTCCGGACTCTATCTGAACCTGCCGCTGGTCTCATTCTCAGGTACTGGAACGCTGTTAGCAGGAGCTGCCTCACTGCTCTGTCTCGGTGGAAGGTGTCATAGGAAAGTCTTAGAAAGGTTCTGACGTCGGTGCCGCGGGATGATAGGTGAGGATCCTTTGTTCATGATACTAAAAGCTTTAAGGCCAAAGTTCAGCATAGTGTGTATTTTCCGTAGACAATAGTTTTCTGAATCGCAAAAATAGATGTTGCATATAGCTACTACTACTACCAAGTATTTAAGGTTGTGTGTTGGCAGGAACTTTGCACTCTGCATCACAGCGTCAGAGGGGATCTGGAAAATCGGCCAAGAGTACAGTTAAATATACAAAATACGTTTCATATAATCATACTCCTATAGTTAATATTTCACTGACAGGGCTGTTTTCCAAAGAAGTATTCAAACGGTCCAAGATATGTTGATGAGGATACTGCAAAACTGTCCACGCTGCCAACACCATTTGAAATTTATTGCCAACTATATAATTGCAAGCATTGATCATTCATTACTACATGCATTTTGCAAGCTGAAAGAACATTACAACATCAAAGACTTAATTTAGATGCTGCTGGCTTGAAAAGATTCACAACAAGTTTTGAAAATACTTTTTAAAGTCAAATTATTTCTGTTCAAATGCATAATACGGAGAACTGTCTTGACTCTTAATTTTAATTTTGGTTGGTTTTATTCTATCTTACGTTAAAGGCCCCATATTACTCGATTTTCTGATCTATGTTATAGTGTTGTTTCCTCATCACAAACATACCTGGAGTTGTGTTTTATTTCATTCACACATGTTTATCACACACATCCTGATATTTAGGCTGAGTTCTTCTCTCAAACAGAAAACGCTCCACCTTTTGATGCCATAAGAATACAGGAAGTGCTCCACTGTGTTTTAAACTCCATACACCTTCACTAGAATCATTTGGATAATTTCAGATCTGGAATTTCAAATTTCTACTAAACAAAAGCGAAAAGGTAGCTGTTAACTTAAAAACTCCCACTACATGACATCACAAGCTGGAACAGAGCATTTTGAGCTTTGGGGCATATAGACAGTAATAACTCAAACGTGTAAATGAAGGAAAACACAACTACGGGTTTGTCTATGATAAGGTAACAGTATTCTAACAGGACTTAAAGCTCACAAGAGTTGTTTTTGCGTAATATAGGACCTTTTAAAGATGGCTCTAAAGTTTGAACCCTAACTTATATAAGTGCAAACAAAATAAATGGTAGAAGTGCGTGATATTTGGCTGTGAACACTGCTATGGCCTGACCTCTATAGAATGACCTTTGCATATCTAATCCTCTCATTATTTCTGCCCTCTCCCATAATCCTTCCGTCCCTCCCCGGCTGTTGTCCGTCTGCCCAGGTATCTGCTGCCAGTCACCTCCCTGTTCAAGTGGCCTTCGTCCAGCTACGGCCGCATTTCGGCGTCGGCCACTGCCCCGCGCTCTCGCAGTCTCCTTGCTGCCAGGATGGGACACTTCTAAGATCGCCATGGTTACGCTCTGGCTCCTGATGCCGTGACCTTTGACCTCAGTCTCCGTTGGAAACCTTCACAAACAGCAGTGAACGCTCGTGAACATGGGGCCGACTTAAAAAGCGCCCCGGACTTTTCGCCAAATCTTTTATGGAGGAACGTCAATGGGCAAGATAATGTTGACTTGCGTTTTATTTTATTTCTATATCATTTTATTTATTTTTTGGTTGATGCCTGCCCTTTCTTAAACCAGCAGACCACCTTTGTCCTCACCTCGTCTCCTTGGTAACTCCAGACTTTGTGGGTTTGGCTGCTATCTTTTCTCGTTGACTTTTAGGTGTATAGTCCTATTTCTTGTCTTGGTACTGTAAAAGTGAAGAATAACAAGATACTAAGCAATGCAAGGATATTTATTATTTATTTTTAAGGTGTTTTCACTGGATGCAAAACTTTTCACTATTTTGCAAATGATGACAAAAAGCTTATTTTTGCTGGCTCGTAATTACATTTGTACACTGAGTTTATAATTATGTTGAAACTGTCACTTTACTTTTTCGCCTCAAAGAAGATACATGCCCAGAAATGTTTTACCGCAAACGCACCATGTTTTACCTCCATGTTTAGAATGTCGATGTAGTATGCCAAATTGAGTACCTCTTAGCCACTTAGCGGTGCTCCCTGAGGGTACATTGGTCCTAGTTTGTCACTGACTGGGTGCACATCACTGTACTGTCTGCATGTGTAGAAGAGTTTTGTAGTAGTTAGAGAGGAGCTGCATTTGCAATATACTTGAAGTTTTGTGTTGTCATTAATTATGGCGTCTTTGTCCTGACTGCGCTCCACCATTAAAGGTGCACTGTGTAACTTTTCCAGTGGAAACTCACCTGCTTGTCCCCATGGAGATAGCATTACTTTCCCCAGAATATTCCTCAGCATATTGAACTTGAGCAAACTGGTTGAGAAGATGGCATGACCTGGCCAAGTTCCAAGTCAGATCTATGAAAATGCAAGCCCAAGCACAGTAAGAATACATGTTTTCAAGGTATTTTTGAGTGGCGTAAACTCTAACCTAAAAGAAAATAAAAGCAAAAGCTGTAATTTTTCAGTGTAATACTGTGCAAAATTCCAGGCAAAGCAAGAAAATGTGCAGACCTTCTATCAGGAAAGTTACACAGTGCAACTTTAAGTTTATTACCTGGAGTTTGGACGCTGGCGATGTGTTCGGTTTTTGTGTGGCACTTTGAATGATTCAGCTCATCAGCTCAAATGTATTGTACTGTAACAAGGATAATTTGCCTGAGATGAGCAGCTGCACCCTCTCCCCACACAACTGTGCAAGTGCCAGTGTGCTATAAGATGTGCCAGTAATAAGCACATCAATGTCATGTGATTAGTAACAGAATATATCATAAACTTGGACCTAATCAGCTTCCATAGGAGCAGTATTAGTAATAGAAAGACATGCAGTATTATTTAGTAGTTGCAGATTTTTTTTTTTTTTTTTTTTTTTACAATTGAATAAACAAGAAAAACTACAATTGAAAAAATAATTTAAAATTGACAGATAAGATATCAATATGAATAAACACACTTTATTTTAATGCCAAATATTTATTTGCTTCATTTTATGATTGTTATTTAAAGTAGTTTATTTGGTTGATGGTATTTTGGTTGACAGCAATAAAATGTTTAAACAAATCAGATTTTTCTCTTTACTAAAAACAAATGTTAGATGTTAAATGTTCTACTGCTTTTGGGTTGTCATTTTAGACATTTTCTTGTTAGGATGCAATTATTTTCAAAACTGACATTATTATTTAAAATGTGTCTTGCAGGTGTCACCATTGCATTTTGCTTCACATTAATTATCAGAGATTTTATCAAATTAAGTTTACTCAATGACACAAACAAGCAGAGTCAAGTGGAACTAATTATAAACATTGGATTTACTAAGTGCAGGGACTGGTGCTGAATGCAAAAACATCCTGTCTACCTGATATCCATTACTACAGCACTGTGTCTGAGGTCAGCATCTGAGCGCTATCACATTTCTCAGCACAGCCCCGTGGACAGGCGACACCCTGTCACCCCCTGTCACTCTCTCCTGGAATAAGTGTGTTCGCCCGCCAGCCTGTTCTTGTCCAATCCTGACCCCGAGATACCTGTGTGTGGACACTGTGTTAGCATTCCTGCACTAGAGTCTGGTTTTATTTATTCTTAACCTCCAGCTATACTTCAGCTCAGGACAGGGCAGCTGTATGTCCCCTGTCCAGGCCAGTGCAGGCCAAACTGTCTCCACTGTCCTATGTCCAGTGGATCCTCTGGTGGAACAGTGATATTCCTTATAGTTTAGGGAATAACTATCCATGTTCAGTTGATTTCAGTTTGAATAAGCATCAGTGTGACCTGAGTTGGATATGAATTAAAGGAGACATTATACAAAATCAACTTTATTTTTAGCTCACTAAACATTGTATTTTAAATAATAATAAATAATGAATTCATGTTGGAATAATCTTTCTCTTTCTGCGTTCACCTACCGCCTATACTCACTCAAAGTACATCACTTCATGCCCAGGGTCATACACACATATTCAAAAATGCTGTTTAGCTTTTTTTAAGAAAATAAAAACACTAAAATTCAGCTGCTTGCTATGCAGTGAAATGCCACTTAAGATGTTCTTTCTGTCATTTTAGATAAATATTGTGAGCTGCAATGAACTATGTTGTTTAATTCCATAATAAAATAGCATAAAGTCAAAATAAATTTGGCCTGATCTAATCTTAGTTTAGTTAAACAGTACCTTTTATTTTTTGGATAAAGAAAGACCTTGTCTATATTGGCATTGTATTTGTAGTGTGTGGCATTGTTTCAGTCTCAGTTCTGTTGTTTTCGGGTTAGAGTATTCTATCTCTAGATCTACTTTCCTTTCTGTTTAGTCTTATTATTTCCTGGGTTAGTCCTGGCTCAATACTTATCTGGTCATTCACTTTTGTTACTCATTTTTAAAGCATTTTCCTCTACTTGATGTTCACTGTCCTGCTGCAAGCACCACTGTGTTCTGACCTTTTCCACTCTTCACAGCGCTCTATCCCCACACTCCCCTACCTGCTTACCGTCCACTCCTTTTATTTCTATCTATATATTTTTTTTAAACCAAGACCCACATGACCCATTTTTGGATGCCCTAAGCTGGCCTCTCTGGGAGCTGTGTGAGTAGTGGATGGTTGAGATGAGATAAGGACGCAGACACGAGCGCTCTAGTTCAAATACACATGCCCTGGCTTCAAAAACAGACCTTAATCCACTATTTGAAATGGCATAGAGAGACAGTGTGATTTGTTCTGTATTTATGATGGTTGTTGAATGAGGTGTCCAAAGGCACTGATGGCCTCCTTTCCCTGTCCGTGGGAGCTTTCAAATTGGGCCCTGTAGTGGTGTGTAGGCTTTCAAATGACAAAAGTGACCTTTCTTATCAGACAAATATTGGCTCTGTACCTCAGTGTGTGCAGAGATTACCTATGTCCTCGGCCCATTTGGCGAATAATGGCTGTCAGGGCTCTGCAAAAGTCAGAGTATGTTTAGGCTACTTGAAAATACAAAAATTAGTTGTCAACATAACAGTGTCCTTCTGTATTTTACAAAAAGCCATATTTACATATTCTCACATGCACATAATATTCTTACATTCTTATTTTGAGCTCAGAACCAACCTGTTTCTTGGCCTGATAATGTCACCTTTTCTCCATGACGACAGATTAGTTTAATGCCATACAATGGAACATTTCAGGAAAAGCGACATTTCCTTAGAGATAACTTTTCAGAATTGTTTTTAAAGAATGTTCTTGTATTACCACCAAGTACATCAGTGAGTGCCACCAGTGTCCCACTTGTGTAGCACTGTTCTTACCTCGTGCTGCTCGTGCCTTGACATTGATTCGTGTTTGTATGTTTTTGTTTATTCTCTCAGGGACATGTATTCTGACACTCATCGCAATGCATTCTGTGTTCTGCCTCGTTTACAGCATCTTTGCTCTCAGCGGGGGTCCTGCCTGTAAACCAACAAACAAATACTTGCTGGATGCGCTTCAGCCTGCCTTTGCCAGTGCTGGCTAATCCAATAGTTTCAGTGCAATACATTTTAATGACAACTAAATATCCCATTACAACAAACAGCACCATTTGTAGTCGGCTAATTTGTTTATTTACCGTGTTGCCATGTTTGATGTGGCAAGGTAGTGGAGTTAGAGAATGTTGCCAGGTTGAGATGTCTGCCCCAACTTTTTCACAATGCACCCGCTGTTTTGATTAATTACTTTAAAGTGGAGCACGATGTAATCAATCAATCACTGATGCCTGCAGAGCCCAATCAGACACTTTGAGACACATCTTGTTTTAATGCACTTACAATGTGGAGGCAGTTGGATGGAAAATTCAGTAGAGAAGTTTTCCATTTGGTTTGGATGAAAGGGGTATGGCTAAATTCAGGGCAGCATTGATTGTCTTATTCGCCTAGAAAATTGTACTCAAAAAGTACACATTTCACAATATATTCATAGTATTTTTAAGTATTATTTTCTTCACCTTAAAGGGCCCACATTTTTTCAAACCACTCTGTTCCACCTTGTGATGTCATGTGCTAATACAGGAAGTGTGCCACTGTATTTTCTCCATACACTTTCATTAGAATGATTTTGATAATTTCAGCCCTGGAATTGCCCATCTCTACTGAACAGAAGGTAACTTGTAAACTACCACTTCATGACATCACAAAGTGGAACAGAACATTTTGAGTCATGTAGATAGACTAATAATAAAGGGTTAATCAAACATGTGAGAATTAAATAAAACACAGCTCCAGTTATGTTTTGATGAGGTAACAGCATTGTGACATAGTTTAATGCTCACAAGTCAATTTTGTGTATTATAGGACGTGTGTGTAGAAACCCTCATTCGTCCAGGTAGCATCCATGGCAACGTAGAGTTAAATTTGTCAACTGGACCAAAGTTTTGATAGAAGATGTTTCACCGCTCATCCGAGCTGCTTCTTCAGTTCTGGTCAGAATGCTGGAGGACACTGACTTATATCTGCCTGCAAGAGGGAGGAGTTAACACTCCAAATTACTTAGAAACTCACCCTATTGTTTACAGTTTCTGTTATCACCTCACCCTATTGAAATGGACTGGGGGGGTGGGGTCAGATTAGCATACATATAAGGGGCTATTCACACCTCTGGACCTGACCTGGCTACACCTATTGTTTTCTTAATTTGTTTTGATTTTGGTTTGAGAATGGAGTTATAGATAGGAGACAGGTGGTGCCTGAGTCCTCCATTTCTGTTTAAAGAAGGGTTCTCTTTTTTAACAAAGATGGCTTCTTTAACTCCACGTTCAAACCAATTCTTCTCTCTGGCTAAGATCTGCACCTCACTGTCCTCAAAGGAGTGGCCCGTGGCTTTAAGGTGGAGATGTACAGCAGACTGAGGTCCACTCTGGGTTTCTCGTCTGTGCTGGTACATCCTTTTGTGTAATGGTTGTTTTGTTTCTCCAATGTAACGCTCACTGCAGTCTTCACTACACTGAATAGAGTAGACGACATCGCTTTGTTTGTGGCTCGGAGTTTTGTCCTTAGGGTGGACCAGTTTTTGTCTTAAAGTGTTTGTGGGTTTGAAGTAGACAGGAATATCATGTTGTCTGAAGATCCTCTTGAGTTTCTCAGACACCCCAGCAAGATAAGGGATAGTTACACCCCTTATCCTGGGTTCTGGTTCTGTGTTTTCTTGTTTCTTCTCTCTCTTGGTTTTGTTGAAAGCCCATTTAGGATAACCACAAACAGAGAGGGCGTTCTGCACATGTCGTTCCTCTTTCTCCTTCCCCTCCGTGCTTGTAGGAACCAGTTGGGCCCTGTGTCGTAGAGTCCGAATCACTCCAAGTTTGTGCTGAAGTGGGTGGTGTGAATCAAAAAGCAGGTACTGGTCCGTGTGTGTGGGCTTTCTGAAGACTTCCATATGAGGTCGCCGGTCCTCTCCAATGGTTACTGCACAGTCTAAGAAGGCCAGTCTGTTCTCACTGGCATCCTCACGGGTGAATTTGATGTTGGGGTCTATTGAATTAATACAGTGGTTCTTAACCTGGGTTCGATCGAACCCTAGGGGTTCGGTGAGTCGGTCTCAGGGGTTCGGTGGAGCCTCTGCCGTGGAGGCCTTGACACACCGACTCATCATGTCAATACGCGATGCCCCGCTTGGCCATCACTGGCTGCAGATGATCACGTTACATTGTTTAACCAATCAGTGCTGCGAGGAATTTAGCACACTCAGAAGTGGTCAACGTGTGACTGTCATCGTAGTACGTCGTGCAATTTATTTCTTAATATTTTAATCCATACTAACTATGTCGAGCAAAAAAAGAAAGTGGTCGGACGAATATGTACAATATGGATTCTCATGTATCACGGAACGGGATGGGAGTCAGCGCCCTGTCTGCATGATTTGCACTGCCAAGTTGAGCAACTCTAGCCTCGCACCGGCAAAACTAAAGGAACACTTCGTGAAGCTGCATGGAGATGGGGAATACAAGAACACAACGCTTGCTGAATTCAAGCTGAAGAGAGCCAGATTCGATGATAAGGCCACTCTGCCTGCTCTTGGATTTGTACCCATTAACAAACCGATCGTCACAGCATCGTACGAAGTTGCGTACCTGATCGCAAAGCAGGGCAAGCCACACACCATTGGTGAAACACTTGTAAAACCAGCGGCGTTAAAGATGGCGAATGTGATACTCGGAACAGCGGCCGAAGCTAAATTATCCCAAATTCCTCTTTCAAATGACACCATCAGCGACAGAATAGAGGACATGAGTAAAGACATCTTGGCTCAAGTAGTCGCAGATCTGATTTCAAGCCCGGCAAAATTCAGCCTTCAACTCGACGAGACCACAGACGTTGCTAATCTAAGCCAGCTTGCTGTTTTTGTGCGCTATTTGAAAGACGACATGATAAAAGAAGAGTTTTTATTTTGTAAGCCTCTTACAACAACAACTAAGGCAGCCGATGTGAAGAAACTTGTGGATGACTTCTTCAGAGACAATAATCTTTCGTGGGATATGGTTTCTGCAGTTTGTACGGATGGAGCTCCAGTCATGCTGGGAAGAAAATCTGGTTTTTGTGCGCTAGTAAAAGCCGAAGCACCACACATCATTGTTACGCATTGTATTCTGCACAGGCATGCGTTGGCAACAAAAACCTTGCCTCCAAAAATGGCAGAAGTATTAAAAACTGTAGTGGAATGTGTGAACTATGTGCGAACTAGTGCTCTGAGGCACCGCATCTTCAGTGAGCTGTGCAAAGAAATGGGCGCTGAATTCGAGGTACTTCTGTACCATTCTAATGTTCGGTGGTTATCCCGGGGACAGGTGCTGAATCGTGTTTTTACCTTGCGTGTGGAATTAGCCATGTTTTTGCACGAGCACCAACATTGCCATGCAGATTGCTTCAAAAATTCTGAGTTCATTCTCATTTTAGCGTACATGGCTGATATATTTGCAGCTCTCAATCACCTTACTCAGCAAATGCAGGGTGGTGGAGTCAACATCATGGAAGCAGAAGAAAACCTGAAGGCTTTTCAAAAAAAGCTACCGTTATGGAAACGACGAATAGAGAACAAGAACTTTGCAAACTTTCCCCTTCTGGACAACTGTGTAAGTAAGATCGAAGATGTGTCTGGAATTGGTGACATTTCTGTACCCATGGAACTGGAGCAAGCAATTGCCACGCACTTAGATGAGCTTGCAAAGTCTCTCGACGGATACTTCCCTACACGAGAGTCATATCCAGCATGGGGGAGACAGCCGTTCACGTTTGCTGTTGAGACAGCAGAAGTCAATGATGAATACCTCGACGAAATCATTGAAATTCAGCAGAGCCAGGTTCAACAGCAACTCTTCAGAACAACAACGCTCTCAATGTTTTGGTGTCGACAAATAGAAAAGTATCCAGTTATTGCCAAGAAAGCCTTGGAGTTTTTTATACCATTTGTTACAACATATCTTTGCGAGCAATCCTTTTCGAGGATGCTGGACATAAAAACGAAGAAAAGGAACAAACTTTGCTGTGAAAATGACATGAGATTGGCACTTGCCAAGGTGAAGCCACGCATATCTGAACTGGTCTCTCAAAGGCAACAACAGAAGTCACACTGATTTGCAGGTATGTAATTTGTTGTGAATTCATGCACTATGTTGGTTTTGTTCTTTGAACAAGGTAATGTTCATGCACGGTTCATTTTGTGCACCAGTAGAAAAACATGTACGTCTTGAATTTGAAAAAAATCATATTTTATTTTACACTAAAGTAGGGTTCGGTTGCATTGTGAATTGAGCGGCGGATCCGTGGAGTGCTGCCCCCGCGACCCGGACGGGTAAAGCGGGAGAAAAAAAAAGTAGGGTTGGGTGAATGCGCATATGAAACTGGTGGGGTTCGGTAGCTCCAACAAGGTTAAGAACCACTGAATTAATATGTGCAGTAAAAGGTTCCAATTCTTGAATCTTGATTTTTAAAAAGGTATTATCTACATACGATACCAGTATGTGGGCTTCGTTCAGAAACTGTAAACAATAGGGTGAGTTTCTAAGTAATTTGGAGTGTTAACTCCTCCCTCTTGCAGGCAGTTATAAGTCAGTGTCCTCCAGCATTCTGACCAGAACTGAAGAAGCAGCTCGGATGAGCGGCGAAACGTCTTCTATCAAAACTTTGGTCCAGTTGACAAATTTAACTCTACGTTGCCATGTATTATAGGACCTTTAATTAACTCCAGAAACCATATCAAATACTTCAATAGGTGGATTATTTCAAATTTATCAAAGCATGAGATGGTCAATAATTGTACCAACACTGATTTTAGAACATTTGAGAATGCACGCAACTAATGAAGTGATGTTTAACTGAATGTTTAAAATGAATGTTACTGTTTAACACAACAATTTCCTTCAACTGTAGTGGACAATGTGGGTGAAGTAAGTGTCTTGCCCAGGAACACAAAACAAGAATGTGCTTTAAGGAAGATTTGCACCAACAACCAGTGCTCCATTTTGACCCTGCATGGAAGATATCTTGTTGAATACTTTCACTTCATTTATTGTCTTTTTTCTGGACACATAAAAATGTTTTAAACAACATCCAAACTGCAAAATCCAATGTCTGATGAAATCCTGTCCGTTCTCCAAGTTCAGCCTCAAGTGTCTCTTTATAAACCCTTCTCTCCTGATGGTAACTCAAGGCTATGTGCTTATTTAACTTCAGTCTTAATGTCTTTCACTCGCCACAAAAGAATTAATTAATCATCAAACCAAAGGGCCAACACTTACAACACTGCTTTGGACCTATGAGTCTCTCTTTCTCTCTACCTACAGCAGCCTAATGTGTAAATTTATTGTATACTTAGTTGTAGCATATAAAATTACAATCGTAAATATTGCATAAAACTTCAACAGATTCAGTTTATCTTGTTGTCTTTTCAGCTGAGTTTGGTCATCCACCAATCAGGAAACGTAATCACGTGATCATCTCTCTTCGTCACCTTTCCTGTTGGATTTACCTATAGAGCGTGTAAAGAAGTGGACAAAGGGAGTATCACGTCACCTATAGCGTTCGGCTCCAGTCAAATTAAGCTCCCAAGGCTAGCAGTTATAGGAGGAAATTTGAAGCAGATTTTTATATTAGGAATAAGAATGTATTAATGGACAAAACTGTGAAATTAAAACACCAGGATCATGTGGACGAGAGAGAGGGGTGACAATTTTTCAATGTAAAGTCAATTGGAGCCAGATTTGATGGAGCCGGCAGCACCTCCTGCTCACTTCCTGGAACACGGCTGTTACCGGAGTAGTTATGTCCATTTACATATACATCTACGTCTATGGATTTACCACAAAGCTCTTGGTATCCATTCAAGCCTGTAACAGCGCTGACCCTACCTCCACTGTCACTGCTTCTGCTGAATTCCTCCCCAAATGTTAACCTTGGTTTCCCAGCAGCTACAGAAGCCGAGTGCACTTTGTCACAGCCACGGGGGGTTACAGATGAGCGCAGTTCTGCATATGGCCATCACTCAGCACCCCTGGGCGCCCCCTGAGTGTGTCGGGAGTGTGTGTAACAAATGGCTAGCACACGGTGGAGGTATTAATGTTAGCTGGAAGAAGTACAGTGGGTAGTCACTTCTCCTTCCCATCTGGCCCCTAACAAGAGGTGTGAGAGGTGGTCTGGCTGGATTAGCACTTCTGATGGCGTTGGAGAGCAGGGGACACTGCCAGCGCCTGTCATTCTCAACACTCCTCTTTTGTAGCAATCACTCCATCCGTCCGTTCAGTCATACATCTTCTTGGCTGTGATCACCTCTCCCTCTTGCTCTCTCCATCTCTCTTTCTGTAAAAATGAGAATAAATGAGGTGTGGGAAGGAAAGCGGAATGGGCAAGAATGTGTCTGTATGTACCTGGCTCCATTGCAGAGATCTGTGCTTCTTCCAGTGCCCCCAAAAGACCATCCTGGGACTCTTCATCCACAGAGCGCCCCAGGGGATGAATTGAGCCTCACTGCACGCGATATTATCAATACGGCCCCTCCAGGCAGCTATGAGACAGGAGACAAGGGCTCTCCCTGCCTATTAGTCCACTGCTGAGCGCCAGTGTTAGCACGAAAAAGAGCTTTGAGTGCAGACCTCCATCCTCTACTCTTCCCCTCTCAAAGTCACCACTTTTATACGCCCATTCAACTAGACATTTGTTGCTGACACTCCGGGAGCTGATTTCTGGTTGTTATTCTTGGAAATCTGAATCGCTCTGATTCCCTAATTTGTGGTCTGGTCTCAGGTCTGGCCTCTGGTCTCTGGTATTTAGTCTCTGGTCTATAGTCTCAGGTTGAGGCTCTGGTCTGGTGCCCATTCTCCGGTGTGTGGTTTCTATCTTTTTGTTTTTGATGTCTGGTCTCTTGTTTGGTCTCTGGGTTTTAGTCTCTGGTTTCTGGTCTTTGGTCCGGTCTCTGGTCAGTGGTCACTAGTGTGATTTCTGGTCTAGTCTCTTTTCTGTGGTCTTTGGTCCGGTCTCTGGTCAATGGTCACTAGTGTAATCTCTGGTCTGATGTCTTTTCTCTGGTCTAAGGTTTCTGGTCTTTAGTCTGGTCTCTGGTCTGGCCCAAATTGAGCCAAAGCCAGTGTGTCTGCTGAACCGCCACCTTAACACAATTTAAATAGAGGTACTGTTTATAATTTACACCATGGACCATGTGCTGAAAGTTTATTTTAACTTTGTCAAGTGTTTGTTTCTATGGATATGTCACTGCTCTGCCTTGAATGTTCCACACTATGACATTAAACAGCTCTACTTTACATTTACTCAGTCACAGGGGTTTCTTTTGCTCAAAAATACCTAGAAAAACAAGCATTCTGACTGTGGGCGGGGTTGCCTCTCCACAGATCTGACCTGTAACTTGGTCTAGTTTGGTTTCCATAAAGACATACCATACCGTGTAACATTCCAGACAAAGCAATAACATCTCCATGGAGAAAAACATTTGCCCTCCACCAGAAAAGTTACACAGTGCACCTTCAACACCAAGACAAGAATCAAGAGCTCAGAATTTCCAGCAACACCTGCAAAGAACCAGACACTTTACTCTGATGTTGTAACTGTGAGCCAGATGAGACTGACTGAGAATGATGATGCTTCAAATCCACTGGTTAAGTTTAGTGTGTGTGTGTGTGTGTGTAATTGGTAAATGTCAGAAACACCTCAGCCCATTTCTCTTAAATATCTCACTAATATTCATGCTTTATATTTCTGCCAGTTTCTTTGCCAATGTACAGCATACGCCCACACTCACACCATGCAAACCACTCACGCAATTACATGTGCCCTGATCTTTTTAAGTGCCTCCTTTCATGGGAAAAGCTTTTCGTCCTGCCTCCTTCATCTGTTTTAAAAATCTTCCCCCTGATGTATGTTTTTTTTTTTACTATTTAAATGTTCAGCTTTATGAGGACACTGACCTTGCATTTGCATTTTAAAAAATCACTATCTATTCAGTGAAAGGCGAAATCTCATCACACTGAAAAATGAAGTGTGATCATAAATCTGCTGCATTGTCTCCTCCATATTCTCCTAATGTAAAACTCTGTGATGGTGATGTAAATGGATGACCATGCATATTCTAACAGGCTGTAATATATGAAATATAAATGCATCCGACCTGGCTGGAAACAGATTCATCACTTCAACTGTAATAGTATTTCATAACGTAGCCACAGGCGTTTTCTGTTTGCATCAACCCCAAGCCTGCATTGTGTCACTTTTCTGGTGGAGGGTCCCTCAAATGCTTTTCTCTGTGGAGATGCTATTACTTTGTCTGGAATGTTTCACAGTATGGCCAGACCAGGCCAAGTAACAGGTCAGATCTGCGGAGAGGCGTCCCTACCCACAGTCAGAATACCTGTTTCTTGTTGGTATTTTGAGCAGTAAAACCACCTGTAATTGAATACATGTAAGGTAGAGTCGTTTTAATGTCAACTTATCCATAGAAACAAACGGTGACAGACTGATATAAACTTGGCTGCCAAACTGCACCTCCAGTCACTCACACGGGAAAAGTGGGTGAACTGTCTTGCCCAAGAGCACAGCAGCTAAAGGAACAAAAAGTCCGTAATCTTGTTATAATGTGTGCTCTACATACCACATTTCCTCACCTGCTTATCTCAACGCATTAAGATCTGCTTAGCTGTGCCCCCCGTAAATGGAAAACCCAAAAGGAAAAATTAAGACTGTAATAGTCCTTTTTTTTCTTAGTGTACAACTTAAACTTCCCATACACTGCTGCCAACTAATGAAACGCACAATCAGTTTGAATCTGACCGTGACTGCTGATGATGCCCAGAGTTGCTTCTCAGCTTCCAAATTCTGCTCGGAGGAAATTGTAGAAAACCTCAACGAAAAACCACACCAGGCCTTTCCAGTGGCTCCCAGATCATTTAAACAGGCGTATGTGTGTGACCTCATCTCATTCAAAAACAGGAGGCCTCGAAAAGCACAGGGACTGAGAGAACTGCTTTAAGCTACATCTGCACTCTGACTTTCCCTGCCATCTCCGTTATATAGCTCCCTGGTTACATTTTGTTCCCACCATTATCCTTGCCATAAGCTAGCCACAGGTCACTGGTGTTAATGGTCCTATTGATACCCTGGTTCACTCAGGGAATATAAAGACACCTACAGTATGTCCTCACTGATTTACATCCCTAGTGAATCAGTTTGGTGTTTTGTAGAAAATCAGACTTTAAGCTTTTGACACACACTTGGGCACCCTATTGCAAAACCATTTTATGACAATGTGCAGTTATTTTTAAATTGGGACAGCTTAGGATGTTTGCTGCGCTAGCTCGACTAACAAATTGGCAGGATTAGACATTCCAGATTGTTAACGATTTCAGTTGTGCGATGCTTCACAATTAAATAAAACAATGCATTTCTTGTGTTTGTTCAGTCCTCTTTTGATGGCTGTAAGATATTACTGTGCAGATATGCAAGCAGTGGCGGCTGGTGAATAGATGGCGCAAGTGTGCCGCACTAACTAACTTGACCTTGATAAAATAAATAAATAAATTATAAAGTTAATTTGTATTAGGCTATATGTTTAATATTTTGTTTAATATTGAACGTGTATCTGCATAGACATATTTTTTATCATGTTAAATGTGCTCATATCACTGTATATGAGTCACATGTTTGCCATTTGAGTGCGCTAAGTCGGTGCGCCCAACTGAAGACCGTAGACCGTATATATGACTGGACTAAGTGAGTGTGACGTCACTCACAGCCTTCAGCGTCGCTCAAATGAGGCTCCCGATGTTAACGGTTACAGGAGCGAATTTGGAGCCAGGCTCCATATTTGGAAATCCAACCGCGAGTTTCATCGCAACCACAAGAGCCAATCATGATTGAGGTCATTAAATGTGCCCGGCCTACTCATGGCAGAGCGGCAATAAGATACTCTGCACTATTCTGCGCAGACCGCTGTATTTCGGTGATTCTTGAGAATAAAAAGGAAACTTTTAGCTTTTATTGTTAAACTTTAAATAGTAAGTTTAAGTAATTGATTTATGTTATATGCCCTGTTATGTACGAGCAACAATAGAGTTGGCAATTTTACTTTGTTACTTAAGTTAGGCTGCTTAAGATTCTAGTAACATTAGCTATTGTAATTGTTTCATTTATTTTGTCATTTTATTTTAAAAATAGTCAATCAGGGCAGGAAAGTGGGAAAGGGAAATGCACTAGCTGTCAGTCAAACCTGTTGCTAACGCTAGGCAGCAGCAACCTCGGGGAATGAAGGCATCTGATTGGTCTGTTATTTATGTTCATATCTTGATTTAGGAACAAGATAGTGAAATGAAAAATTCAGGATGTAGAGCGGGTTCTTACAAACATTTTAAGAGCAAAATGACGAGGCTCACTGCAGCAGTTACGGGGAGAGGGGCGATAAGATCTCAATGTAAGTCAATGGGAAAAAGGGAGAGAAGAAGCCGGAAGAGCCTCCTGGAGCACTTCCTGTTTGGTACGCGGCAGCTAGCGCTTTAGCTATGTCCACTCATACATACGGTCTATGGCTATGGCCACTAGCTACTTTCGCCTAAACCTTTACACAGGAGAGCGGGAGGAGAGACCTAAAGCACGGAACACACTGACACAGACCGGGTCCCGGGGAACTTGCCGCCGGGACCAAGGCACCCGCTGCCGCCGGCAGGGCCGTCACTGCCGGGACCGGGGAACTCGTTGCTGCCGGTGGAGCACCCGCTGCCGGAGCTGGGGAAGTCGCTCGCTGCCCTGTCGTTTCTGGGCGTAAAAGTTTGACATGGGCGCAGTGCAGATGGCTTAAGTCCACCCGGTGCCCTGCTGCTAATATGGACTGGCGTAACTTTCTGATTGAAGTGGGAAGTGGGACGAGTTTTAGAACCAGCTTGTGCACTCAGCTCCAGAACCTTGTCCGGTGGACCTAACTGGACCGGGACAGAACCAACAGAACAGCGGATAGAGGACACACTCTGCATCAGTCCCCTGGAGAAGGTAAGAGGCTTGGTTTTGTTAGTTTTGGGCAGATGGAGCCTCAGGGTAAACAGTGTTAACAGGTAAATGCGTAAATGAATGAGCGACGGAGCGGCTCCGGTGTTTGTGCCGTGTGCTGTAGGAGCGGCGCTGATGCCGTGAGTGACCTGAGCCTCATTTTTGCTGCATTTTCATGACCTTACGGGGCTGGATGTCGGGGCTGTTTGTGAGCAGTGGTTGTGCTGCTGCGTAAACTTTGCGCTTGGCTGTGCGTTGTGCTATAGATAAAGTTCAGCCAATAGTGACTAAAATGACTGTCTGTTTCTGGCATTTGTTATAACATTATATAGCCAATACATAATACATATATTTATAATATGTATGTATAATTTTGGCCTATGTGCCCCCCCCCAAAAATTATACCACCAGCCGCCACTGTATGCAAGGTGAAGGTCCGTCCAGGTAAGGTAAGGTACCTGGTTACTCTGTGAATGAGGCTACCTTTCCAGCTCATGCCATTTGCGTTACCTAACCAAAATTAACATCTACAATTTTATAATGTACCTTTTGAAATATAATTTTATTTCCAAAGTATATCACTTCAGGATCTTTCTGAAGTCAAGTGTTCAGATTATGCATTTAAGATTTGCGTTTTATAATATGACGTGTACACACTACTTCTCCCCACTGCACACTTAGTCAAATCAGTGTTTCATTGTCAGTGTGGTACTTTTGCATAAAATTGCATAAAAATTAAATGTTATCTCCCTCTCATGATATCTTAAAAGCCAAACCTTTAGAGATTACATTTAAATCCACAGGAGATGCACACCACTCTATGTGCTTCATGTTCTTTTTATTCATAGTAAAAAGTTGCCATCACAGCTGCACCAAAACTCTTTTCAAGTTAAGGTGCTACATCAAAGTGGCTTGGGTAAATGGATAGCTAAAAAACACAAACTTTTCTTCAATGGCAAGTCTTAGCATAATTAGCTTAGGTACTCAACGGTGCAAATTGTTGTGGAGTATATGCAGCTTTTCTCTCGCGTTTAGATAATTAGCAGAACATTCTCACACTCGCTAAAACGGGAAATAATTGCCTTTTCCGTCGTGCGTGTGTGAATAGGACAGACTCATCCTTGAACTTAGTTTCTTGCCTACACCACGCAACATTGAGGCTAATTGACAGCGGAGAAGTAAAGTGTGGCATTTGTGTTTAACATGTAAAAAAGTTTCATGAAGCCACCCACATGTTGTTGTTTAATGCCCAACTCACGTACACAAATAGTTAGAAAAAGTTAGAAAAGTTAGAACAAGAATCATACTCACAACCCCTCAGGTAATGAGCAGCCCTCAAAGCATCCTTTCAGTATTTTCACAACTATTTTACATAACTCAAAATTACACAAATTGAGTTACAGGTAAAACATATTTTAAGTGCGCGTATTATTTCTACCACAAAACTGATATGTAGATGAGCACATTCACTGCTCCTGTGGGCTATTGAATTGCTGAAGCGCTGAAGTGTTGTGTTTAGAAAAATTCATATTTGCCCATATACTTTCCAACATTTTTGCATAGCATTCAGATTAAGGAGCGTCACTTTGGACTTAAACGTGGCATGACAGGATGTAAGTACGTGCACGAAAGCACATGTGCTTGTGTCATCAGAGTGATCTCCGCTTTAGGACATGGGAAAGATGTCTAAATGCTCAGTTTGATGGACAGCTGCTGTGGAACACTCTGAAAACTTGTGGGAGTCAAGGTCCTGTGCAAAACGTTTACACTTGTCTATCCAATATATACTATATTATCACGCAGACTTAGCTCTCACCTGACTAGTCCTCCTGTTAAACTGCACTGAGATCTTTGATTGAGACAGAAAAACATCGAGAAGCGCAGTGTGTTTCCACAGCTAAACTTCACTACTCATTAACATGTATTCGCTTTATTAAAGATACTCTATGTAACTTTTCTTGTGGATAGCCCATGATCTGCTTGTCTCCAATAAAATATTATTGCTTGGCCTGGAACTTCCACAAGATTTATTTATATCCATGGAGGCAAGCAGTGACACCACATAGAGTTAGCATCTATGTTTTTATTTATTTTGACAATGGAAACTCTTGTAATCGAAAGATGGATACAGTTAATGTCATACTGTGGAACATTCAATCAAGTATATTTCCATGAAGACAAGCAGGTGGTGAACCCCCCTTTCAAAAAAGTATAGTACAGTACAGCTTTGACATTTTGCAGTTTACAGTGTAATGTTAAATAGCGTTAGAATTCCTTAAATAAATATTCAGCCAATACTGTAACCCTGGAGCTGAGTAGGTGTCCAACACTGCAGGGACTGAAGACCTGCCCCTTGTTGTATGGCAGGTGCATGGATTGGCAGGAGCTGGAGAAGTATCAGAACAACTATTGCCTTGGGCTTGTGGTGGGAGCCTCCATCAGCTGTGGGGGCACATTTCCATTGGAGGATAAATGAGTGGATTAATATGCTATTTCTGTTCCTGTCATCGAGGAATTTGTGCTGTTGGCTTTGGGCTCCGAAATGTGAACAAAGTGCTCGCTTTTTCATTAACATCAACCTAGAATTTGGTTCATAGTGGAGACTTGTATATGCTTTTCTGTAATATGGTATGGGTGATTCATTGAACATCTACGTAATTATTTGTTATGTATATACTCTTTGACTTGCAACTGAATGATGTTTCTCGTGACCATTGGTGTGAAAAGCTTCAGGTCAATACAAGGATGTTGTAATTCAAAGATACAATATTCAGTCATTTTGAAAGATCCTCAAAATGTCGCCCATGAACAGTAAGCTAAAACCTATGAATATTGGGCAATGGCTAATGGTAGAAAAGCATATGCACTGTCTATTGTGCATTGTCTGAATGTTTGGAAAGCTGAATTTAGATGTTGCTTAAAAAAATTAAATAAATTCATAAACTCAGACTGACACTCCTCTCACATTCACTAAATGCAAATTGGAAGTACTTGTATTTTTTTTTAACAATGTGACTCCATCCAAAAATTTAACCCACAAACTCCATGTGAGGCTAACTACTCTGCCACTGTTCAAACCATTTTTAGTGTGCATCAGTCATCAAGTCTATTTCCAAAATCGGTCGTCAGTTCCACTTTTTAAGAATGCAAGAAGAGAGTGCGTCAAACAATTGGCGCTCCCTTGCCGCCAGATCGACAGACAGATGGGAAGCAAAACATTTTGGAAGGAATTATCTCGCCAATATACAAGTAATAAGCATGAGTAGTAAGCAGGGGAGGGTGCCAACACCACTGAAACTCCCTTCTAATGCGACATGTTTAAAATGCAATCAGTATGAAGTCCCTAAAGCTTATCAGCACATAGGAGGAAAAAAGAGAAAAAACTTGAAACGACCTAACAGGAGCTCAGCCAGGCTAAATGTTAATCGTTGCTATGACGACAGACAGGCTAGATGTTTCCATATTTTTTGTGGAGGTGACAGGATAGTGATTTTCCCAGCTGGAGGCATGTGTGCACGCCTGTGTGTTCGTGTTGACATCCTGGATCATGCTCTGAGGATGCCATTGACCTTGCATCCTGTCAATCAAAATGAGTGTGGGCGGGAACTGGAGAGCAAGGGACACAAAAGATTTTGTTGTTTTAAAAGTGACAGAAGTTTAAAAAAAATATGCAGTGGTTACATTTTCAGACAGTTGTGATGGTTGGTAAAAATAAAACATAGACGGTATTCTGAAGTGACATTGTAAAATTAAGAGGTTCCTTTGAAGGCAAATAAATACCTGCTGAGCGCCTACTTTAAATAGAAACACATGAACAAAGTCAGCGTTAGAAGTGAACTAATCAACTGATCAGAGGGGTCAGTGATGCTGTTGTAATCACTGTCCATTAAATGCTTATGACATGAATAAAATAGATTTTTTGTGATTTAATGTAAAAGACAAGGCAGGGTTGTGCACATTTTCCCTTTTAAGTATTTTCTGTCAAATGTAATTTACTTCAGTGTCAGGCCATGAAGGAAATAGTGTACTTTAGGCACACGTACTAGAGACTAGATTCAGAAAAGAATTTCCCCACAGACATAAATAACAGGGATTATCTAACATTTCTCAAAACAGCACAAGTCTCCTTTGTCAACAGTGTACAAAACATGCAGAGCTCATGCAAACGGCTTGTATCAAACTTAAATGTAAGTTCTGTGTCAGATCAGTCTTTTTTACACAGATCTATTTTAACACTGTAGGTCAAATTAACTCAAATACCCATGCTGACACATTCTGACTCATCAAAATGAACATCTTTTACTTAAAAATGGCTTATTCAATCAAAAATCCCACAGTTTTGTCTTTGTGCATTTAGTCAAAAGACCCCCAGAGACAAAGTGAAATCTTTGCCTTTAAACTATAGCAGCGTCCTATTGGAGAGGGAGAGGGCGACTGCAGGCCCTTGCCTGTGGCTCCACATCAGATGTGTGTGCGCTGATTGCGAGGCCATGCAGACATTTGCATGTTTAAGTGTGTGCCTCTGCAGTCGGATGTGCTCTTCTTTGAGAACAACGTGCCCTCTCGGAGCATCTCAATGTGGAGGAGCCCGAGGGGCCCGGAGGGGTTGGTAAAAATAGCCCCAAGGCTGATTAGGAGCCAGGCAGAGGGAGGATTTTAAAAACCTGCTCATTACCAAACCTGTAAGGCCTCTGTGAGGAGCCCTTCTGCAGAGCCCAGCTGCTCACATCTGCCACCAGCCGCTCACATAAACTGCTCTCACACTCTCCAGGGGCGGGACATCACAACAAGACACGCACGCCACAAGCACACACACGCACACACACATGCACATACGCACAATGGCCTCAATACATCCCCAAACACTAAAAGTTAACATCTACATAAAGTGGCACACTGCAAGGATTTCTGATAATGGCCTCCTTTTCACTATATAAGTTTTGCAATTTAACCTTCATGTTAAATTGCAAAGTTTTCTCCAGATTTTCAGTCATTAGCAGTCACAGAAAGTGATCCAGTATAACTTATGGTTTTCTTAAATATTAAAGTTATATCATATTCTCTTATGTTCAAATATTTATATATCTTTCACTTCACTATTCTAACAGTGACATCTCCTCCTTGAGAGCCAACAGCGCAGCCATGCTTGATTAAAGTTGTCCTTTGCAAAGTGCTCACTGTTATTGAACCAACAATCTGTGGGCTGTGCCAGGCTCCATCCGTCTGTCAGATCTGTGCGTTTGGCCCGACCCCGCTTGACTCCCATCAGCCCTCCTGCTGGGACAATACAACAAACTAGACCCCCAAAGACAGGCTGTTTGGAGTCAAGCTATACGGAGATCTGTCCCAGGGCACCTCTGCAGAAACACACAAGGACACATAGACCAAAGGCAGGCAAATAGTCGACAAGAAGTACAGTCAAATGAATGAAAAGTTGGAGCTGGCAGGTGATGTGTTAATCCAAAATATTTAAAAATAAATTGTGAACTTTCATTTTCATTGTTAATGAAACCAGGAGGATGCTGACTAACATGAAAATTTGATCAGAAGCTGAATATTTATTTGAGATTTGTTTTGGGCTAACAGCTGGGACTTGCAGAAGAATTTACAGACTTGTTTGATTCACTCAAAATAGCACTTTTAATTTGTTGTGTAAATAGGGTAAATCTTGTTCAAACTTCACTCTGGGAAAAGCTAATGAGTTACACATATTTTTAAATATCTGTCATTTTAAAGTATTTTCTATTCTGTTTTGGTTTGTTTTCTTAATATCACAAAACTCTTGTGTGTAATAATCTCCAAATGAACTTATTTGATTTGCGATGCCTTTTGTGACACAACTTAATTTAGGCTTGGGGCTGGTACAAAGTATATTGTTTACCCTCCAGGCTGCTCCTTCACACTTAGATATTCACTCTATTTTTAAATTCAAATATTCATGCCTCACCCTTATATTTTCTATATGGTTATTTACAGTCACCTCCACACATTCTCCCAAGGTCATCAGTGCTGTCTGCAATTACACCTGCATTTACAGCGATGCTTTCACCGAATCACACTAAAACCTGACTTCTCCACAATTACTGTCATTTTCTGATGGCTTGTCACTGACCCTCCCGCCCCTCGCCATACACTCACAGCACACGCACCTTCTTGCATACAAACACAATCTTGCTTCACGCCTTTACAGGTCCTATATTATGCAAATGTAACTCTTGTGAGCTTTAAGCCATACTATATTGCACCTATTCAAAAACATAACCAGAGTTGTGTTTTTAGTTCAGTGGAGATTAGCAATTCCAGTGTTGAAATGATCCAAATGGTACTAGTGAACATGTATGGAGTTTAAAAACAGAGTGGAGCACTTCCTGTATTACCACATGATCTCAAGGTGGAACAGTGTTTTCAGTTTGAGAGACGAATACTACCTAAATATGCAGTGTTAAACATGTGTGAATGAAACAAAACACTACTCCTGGGGTGTTTCTGATGAGGAAACAACATTATAACAGAGATCAGACTGTAGCATATTATGGTCTCTTAAATATTAGAGGTTTTCTCACAGTCCTGACCACAGATGTAATTTTTCAGTTGACCCTTTGGTGTTGGAATAGTTTTGCTCTGGGAGTGTTTTCTCAGTGCGCGACATCTGGCCTGAAGCGCGTCATTCTAAATGCATCCTGTGAGGGGTCAAGGACATTCGGCTGGATCAAAAAGAGTTGACATATATCACTAGTTAAAGACAACATAGTTTGCAGGGAGGAGATGAGTGAGGGATAATGTAATGGGGAAGGAGTGAGAGCTGGGTCAGGCGTAGGTCAACATATGGTGCATTTTCTCATTGGATTCTCAAGTTGATGTGTATTTCGTCAATGTTATTAAAATGCATTTAGCTCCTTATGCCTAGGCTATACATTAAGAGGGGTATTACAGCAACTGAATTCATATGGGATAATAAATAATAAAAGCATAAACCAAAAAGTGCTAAAAAGTGCAAATCACTCTTCAAATCACTTTCAATTACTTTAAGGCTATAAAAATGTTGTACACATGATTTAGTTCTTGAGACAAATCTTGCTTTCAGGATATGTGTGTGTTCTTCATTATCTATTGATTTCCACCGTTTAAAAATTTTCATCCAGTCAGCCTCCCTTTTTCATCAGTTACATGGTGATTTGGCAGATTATTTGCCACATGTCCTTCCAGTGCCAAGCAGCCACATAACATTCATTTACCATTCATTTAAAGGTGCAATATGTAACTCTTCAGGGGGGTGTCCACCTGCTTGTTGGGTATTTTAAGCAATAAAAACACCTGTATCTGAATAAGTTGAAGATATACTGTATAGGTTTAAGATCATAGGGTGTAATAATCTAGACAAAGCATCATGTCCGTGGAGACAAACAGTTCCTCTCCTCCAGAAAAATCCCATAGTGCACTATGGCCTGGTGTTGTTGCCACAGTGTCTTATTTCACAGTTTTGTGCCCTTGAGTGCTGTGGCTTGTAGATCTAAATGTTAAATACAGTTCAAAGACAGGATACAGCAACAGTACATAAGACTGAAAAGTGCCTTATACCGATTCTAACCTGGAGTAATTAGATGTTCTCATCCTATACTCACACATAAACAAAATGGTATGTCCACTGTCCAACTGAGACCTATAATGTACTTTATATTTATTACCTCATTATGTCCTTTGTGTGGCTCAGGGGGACGTGACAGTTCACAAAGGTAACTATGTGAACTGTTGAACCCAGGCGTGACCACAGGTCTATCTGTATGTGTGCAGTAGAATGATCCCTGAAGAGGCTTGGTACAACATGATAAATCCACACTGGAGCACAGGTAGCTCTCGCACCTCACCTGGCTCTTTGGGAGAGGGAGCCGTGCTGGCTTTAAGTAATTGCATCATTTATTTTGTGTTGGTTGGCCACAGGAACATGAAGTGACACACCTTTACTCCACTCCACCACCTCCGCAGTGACACCAATAACACTAGTTTAATCAAGAGCATAAAGCAGGACTAAAAATACCACACACACACAGGTTAATTACTGATCGAGGGACTTTGTTTAAACATTGCTCAAAATATGTCAAACGGGGTGAGAAAAATAGTGCATTATGTGCTTGTTGTGTTTATACATAAAGCCCTGGAGTGGCACTTTGCTATGGTTTAAGTGTGCATGTGAAATTCACAATTTACTTACTATCTATGGTAAATAGGAAAACTTACTTACTGTTAGGGTGGCAACTAGTCAAATGATTATTATATTGTATGTGGAGACATTAAATACATTATCAACCAAATAAAGGTTGAAATATGGTGACTGAAGGCTTTTAAATAGAGTGTTTATGAATAAAGTTTTAGGAGGAAAAATTCTTTTTGACATTTTGATTTCATAATGTCTGTTATTTAAAAAAAGATATTTTCAAATTTGTTTTAGAGACTGTATAATCCAGACAACAATAACAATGATCAAAATATGGCTGATTATTGTTTACAGTTTTTTTTTTTTTTTTTAAATAACTTTTTAACCTTTTTTTAGATTGTGTGCCAAATTAGGCTCATTGTAGTTACAGTTATAGTGGTAATTAGATTAGAACATTTGAATACTGTACCTACTGATACAACGAAGCTCATCTTGATACGTTTGCTATTCACTTTTCATATAATATATTATATTCACTTTCTCCACTAGACCAAGTTACAGATCAGATCAAAACATGCACCATGGATAAATAAGGAAGTCATTGAAGGATGGGTCAAATGCAGAGTGTACTGTATTTTTTGGACTATAAGTCACACTTCTTTTTAGGGTTTGGGTGGTGCGACTTATATATTACATTTTTCACACTGACAGTCCACAGACCATATATATAAATCGTATATATATGAATCAAAAATGAAAAACATATCATTATCCGTTTTTTTTTTTTCATTTTGGTTATAGAGAAATAATAAAAAGTGCGACTTATACATGTTTTTTCTTCTTCATTGTGCATTTTTTGGCTGGTGCGAATTATACTCCGAAGCGACTTATAGTCCGAAAAATACGGTACCTTAACCTTAACTTGTGTAAAGGTGAACCTGTAGTCTTTTCATTTATTTTGCATGCAAAACAGATATATTTCATGAAATGTAACATACCAGGCTAAGCAATAACAACCGCATCGAGACCACTAAGTGGTGGACCTACCATCAGAAAAGTGACATAGTGCACCTTTAATATATATTTGTGTGCAATCATGATAAGTCCTTTTAAAAACTAGTTCAGGAGTTGCTTGTGACTGAATGGGAGCAGTTTGTGATGTTTTTATTTAGTGGTGTGCCTTTGAGAGGACAATGGGAGTAATACAAAGAGATGATCAGTGCGAGTGGAGCCGCATTCATTTGCATACTAAATCTGAACTTTGATCAAGGACATGCAGAGCGCTCACTGAAAGCATGGGTCATTACGAATCCCCAACAGACCTGCACCTTACAAGCTGCACACACACAGTGGGTCCTTACAACAAAATAAAGGGCACCACATCAAGTCTCATATATAATGAAAAAGTACCGTCTATTATTATAAACATATAATTACTAAATCATTGTGTTAAGATGTAATCAAGAGTATAAGTCTTTGGTGTTCTCCCTCTGTCATTATCTCAAGACAGTTCCTGTTAATTCTACTGTGTTACGGCATCAGGCAGTACCTCAACTGCTGGTGATGGTACTGTTGTTTTTACTTTTTGCAGTATAGTTTGAACATTTCCTACTCAGTTTGCCAGTAAATGGAACATATTGGTACCACTTTATATTAACTACTCCTTAATTAGCCTTAATAAAGCTTGAACAAATCCTGTAAATAAATGTATAGCAAAGGGGTGGAATTAAATAACCAGGCCTTTTTGAACATACATGATTGCATAATGTTATATATGTCATGTATGGTTGTTTTTTTCTTTCTCTATTGTGTTCAATATAAAGGATTATATTGAAAAAAATGAAATGACTAAAGCTTATAAAAATATTCTTAATTAAGGGATTAGGGTTAGGAGTTAGGGTTCATTAAGTAATTATGGATAATGAAGTAGTTACTAAAATCTCCAGATTATCACTGATACAACTTTCTCTTCATTATTTTAAAATGTTAAAAAAATATCAAAGTATAAGATGATTTATGAATGAACAATCAGTATTTAGACACTAGTTCAAATAATTACTTTTTTTGTGATAATGAAAGATCCTTCCTAAACCATCCATAGGCCATTGTGTACAGTACAACAATTGACATAAAAATCTTAGGAATAAGTGATCTGTGGTTTTTCTTGATGAAAATGTGCTCAAACCACTTCACATCTTCCACACTGTATTTCCAGAACAATGTAGACTTTAACCTGCTCTGAAGAACACTGATGCACTTTGTCCAACATCACCTCCTCCCGAAAGCCAAAGTCAGACTGGCTGGGGACAGGGGAGGACGGAGCACAGCAGCTCACAGTCCTAACATCATTATTGGGCTGAGAGAGGCAATAAAGGCATGTCTGTGGAGATTGGATGTTCTGCACAGTTGTATTGGGGCATCACTGGCTGCTTCTGTGCACTGATCTTTTTGTCTGCCTCTTGTACGACAACATGATAGATGATTTAGTCTCAGGGCTCCACGTGAACCCCACCACCTGAGAACAGACTGATGTGTTTATGTGTCTCTGCTTATTGCCAGAGCACTAAGATTACAGGACAAAGGGCTTAGACTGTTCAAAGTGCCATTGTGAATACAGGTGCCATAACATACAGATAACAAAAAGAGTATTTATTTAAGCACTGTGTATTGTGGTGCATCTAAAACTGACCCATACTTCATCAATCACTGACTAACCATGTGTAGCATAGCACTATGGTAGAATTGGTTTCAAATAAATGAGCAATTACCTTATACACAAATGCACTTTTAAAGGAGGATTATGCAACTTTTCCTCCTGCTGGTCTCTATGGAGATGCTTTGTCTGGAATGTTCCACAGTATGGTATGGTAACTATGTATGATCTATCTCCACGGAGACAAGCAAATGCCATCATAAGACCAAGTTACAGGTCAGATCTCTGAAGAGATGACCATGCACACAGTAACAATACATGTTTTCCCAAGTGTTTACCAGTATTTATTTATTTATTCTTTTAATTTTACAATAGTACACCTCAATTAAAATAAATCCAAGATAGCTACATTAAATGACCAGGCAATAACATATTAACATTATATAATGCACCTTTAAAAACCGTGTGTACAAGGTAATTGCTTATTTAACTGCAACCAACTACAACCATTGCAATAATGCTATAACATACAATAAGAAGTATACGTCCATTTTAAATGCACTACAAGATATCTCTAAAGTATACAAAGATCCCTGTGTACCCTCTAATTCATCCAGATAGATTCCATGGCAAAAGGAGATTTAATACTGTCAACTGGACAAACGTTTTCTGGAGTGAATACCTTTCACCAAGAAGCTCATCCACACGCCTTCCTCACATGTGACAAGTATATAAAACAGCCTGCTAAGTTCTGGCTTTCAAATGGCTTTAGCCCAAGTATTTTACATCAACATGATTTAACTGCCACTTGATGCTTAAATGTGAGGGCTTAAGTCTGAGAACCAGTACTTCTGTAGAGCGGGGGTGCGTGTTGCTCCTCTCGCTCCAGTTGCTGTTTGGAGAAACGCGATTAATGATTTTGGAGCATGATGAATGTGTGCGATGGCTGATGACAGGCTGTGAGCGACAGGCCACAGGTGGACCTCCCCTTACCCCCCAGACTCTCCCACCCCTCATCTCAAAATCTATCCTCCGTTAAGTGCACCAGCCCTACACCAGCCACTGTGGCGTTCTCCCTGGCTAAAGTTATTAACCAATGTGTGACCTCTGACCTCTCTAATAAACAGCGTCAGCCGCCACTGTGATGTCTGGGTTCTCGTTAGTCACCGGTTCAATTCGCGGGACTTTGCTGCTTGTTTGGCGCGTTGGGGTCTCCGAAACAGTTAAGCTGTCACACATCAGAGTAGACAAGTAGCAGCAGCCTTTAGTGAGCGGCTGGACCAGTTGGCCTGATTGTGGAGGAGAAAAGGAGAAATCAAAGCGGGTCCAAAGCAGCTGCAGATGGGGTTAGGGTTTCAGAGCAGACATGACGAGGACCAGGCCAGACTCTGGTCGTTTGTGGCAGACTGACTGTCGAAAAGCTGCAGCCATTACACAGCGGCTCCCATCGGAGTTTTGACAAGACATCACCTTTCACTAGAGCTTAGGCCATCAACGCGTTTGCTCATAAAAGTCAGATGGACCACTGCACGGAGCATTAGGGGCCTGTTAATATGACTGAGCGTTTCATGTTTTGTGGCTAAAATATTTGCCTTCTCAGTCAGTGCCACATTTGTTCTGTTTCATTTATGAAATATTCAGATTCATTAAATTGTTACTCCTATAAGTTAGTGCTTTGAATGGTGACATTTATTTTTACTCTTATTGTTTACTATTAACACTATTATACCAATATAGTAGACTGCATGTGATTGACAAAGTAAAGGAAAAATGTAGGAAATCTCAATATACACAAAAATATATTGTTGACCTTGCTGTGTTACAATTTAAAAGTAATGTCTTTTTTGGGAACAAATATTAATTCAGTGGTTCTCCAACTCACAATGTACCATCAGGGCTTCCCCTGATGGTACTTTGACTTGGCTTTCTGGGAACCTCCAAGTCTAAACCAAGAAATTACCCAAAGAAGGAACAAAATGTGGATCAAATTGACCCTAGATTAGACACACATAAACTGAGTAAATTGCTGAGTCCCAGCAGACAGAGCTGGATACCACGAGTGGTACCACAGAGCGACAGTAGCTCAGTTGGAAGAGTGTTTCTCATTGATCTGAATGTTGGTGGTTTGAATCCTGCTCTCAACATTACTCAAACATCAGTCACTGGTTGGGCGCCGTTTCAATTCCATCTCTCACAGATGAATGTTGCTGTTGTGTCCTTGAGCAAGATCGGGCCTGCGTACCCTGGTGTGTGAATGGGAGAGTAGTTGATGATTCAGTTCAGTTTCAGTTTATTTCAATTACACACAGATGTTTAACGTTGACAAAAGTGTTCAATACATTGTCAATATGACAGTGACTGAAAAATGTTCTGAAGTGAAACTGTTCGATGTGAAGTGCTTTAAGTGCCTTGAAGGTTGGAAAGAGGGATATAAAAATGGGCCCATGGTACAGTAGCCTTAGTTCATGATTAACCATGTGGTCCACAATGAGGATAGATAGGAGCAGTGATGCAGCACATATTTTTATATTGAGTGCCAGATGACGATGTTTGGTTTAAATAAGGACACATCATAAACTCATTAAAATATGAATACCAATGTTCGCCTAGATAGAAGGACACTTTCATTTCTGACATTTAGACCGAAGCAGATATTAGTTCAAAAACTTCACACAAAACTGTAAAATACTGAGTTTGGGGATTTCTTTCAGTGATTTTGACTGTGTATGTGCACGTGTGGGAGTGAGTGTGTGTGTGTGTGTGTGTGTTTGTGTGTTTGTGTGTGTGTGTGTGTGTGTGTGTGCCACTTTGACAGGGAGAGAGAATGTGTGAAGACAAGTGGAGGGGAGACGGGAGGGAGGGCTGAGAGATCATGCAAAAGTGCAAAATGTTCCTCTAGACGCGCTGCAGTCAGGATGAGAGACAGCCCAGCCTGTAACCTCTGATACCAGCCGCCCCACTGTCCCACCACTGCTCCGCCCAAAGCCCCAAGCAGCACTCTGCTCTTCTCAAGGAAACTCTTTCAGGTACTCAACAACCTTTACTACATCATACAAGGTTGGCAAAGTTTGCTATCTGCATATTTCTTCCGCTGCAATGGTCAAAGACAGTGAGTAATATAGCAGGGGATTATGTTTTCCTTACTGGGAAATTGTAAAGTAGGACACTGATAATCAGAAATGCCACTACCCTCTTATACAATCTAGTCAGTGTGGAGCACTACTTCAGGTATTCTTTTAAAGGGTGTATTAAGGCATGTAAATGGTTAAAAATACTGAGGTATATTGTGTTGGTCCAAATATCACTTTTTTAGTTTTATAGATGGTAAATGGTCACATTTTTATACAGCGTTTTTCCACCCTCAAGGTACACAAAGAGCTTTATATCAAGGAACCACTCACCAATTCACACTCACATTCATACACCAGTGTAGGCATACACTAGGGGTGAGGTGGGTTAAGTCTCTTGCCCAAGGACACAGCAACAGCATTCATCTGTGGGAGCTGGAATCAGATTTAGATTTAGTTTTTTATTACTTTCTCAATGATAAAGGCTACTTGTACTAGTGCACTGCTGCTGTTTTGTCCTGGGGCAAGGCACTTTGTAATTCTGCCGTGCAATACAACAAGGAGGGGCCCCAACAACAAGATCTTTGGCCATAATCTATTTGTTGGTGCTGTGTGGTGAGTCAAAAATTTTCTTTATTTTAAGTCCATTATTGTATTTTTTCCTTTCCCTTAGCATTTACAACACTGCACTTCTACACATCGACAAATCCTGGCTTCCTTGCACCATTCATAAATATTATTTCTCCAGTTGATGCACCCATTGGGAGAGCCTCTCCTCAGCACCCCTTGCATGCTGCTCCACTCAGCTCATGAAACCTGGCTGTCACCCGTTGGCTTGACAAGTATCCTTGACAAAACAAATCCCAATCTATATGCAGCGTGGCGGGCGGGGACCTTGTCAAATGCTAATACCAGGGACACTTTAGAGGTTGTTGCCCTCTGTGTCTATTTATACAAACAGCCCCATGATCTGTGTGCGTGGGCGCAGTACAGGGGGTGACCAGCTGGGGGCGGTGTCTGCACTTGCTTCATCAATCATCCCTTTCCCTCTGCCCTGTTCTTGTTATTCATTAAAGCGCCTCAGAATAATAAGTCCCCGAGAAACAGGGACCATGTGATCAAGTCGTAGTTAATAATGTATACCCTCTCCCCACTCTATTCTGCCCATCTTTCCTGAACCCGATCTGCAGCGTTCAGATCAGCTTTTTTCATTTTTATTTTATTTATTTATTTATTTGCAGATCAGTTTGCTCATGCTTACGCAGTGAATAAACACACATTTACATATTTATTCCTAAAGCCATGAGAACAAGCACGTTTCTATTAAAATGATGTGCAGTGTAGAGCTGGCTAACTGAATCATGCTGGCACCATTTATTGTATTTTAGAATTAGGTAAAACAAAACACGCCTTAGCTTTGCTCATTTTAATTTTTATGTATTATTGGCAAACATAAATATTAGGCTATATGTTGAAATGTTTTTGCAAGGAGACTAGCATTAAAATGTTTAGAGTGTTGGTCTGGCAGTAAAGTGTATTTTTACTTAAAAAATACTGTTACACTAGTAGAAAATAAATACTCCCCAAAAGTATTACACAGGTAAAAGTAAAATATATTTCATGCATAAGATAAAAAAATAAATAAATAAATAAAAATAATGACTACATCACACTACACCATTAAACAGTAGCGTTCTAATCACTGCATCTTGCACAACTCTTTACATTCTTAGTTAAAGCATGTATAGAAAATATACAAATATGTTTTAAGTCTAAAGCAGATAAAAGTGATAAAATGTTGACATATTAATTATATTTGGTGTTTTTATATGTGGATGCTGTTATGATAATATAATCTTTGGAAATTTATGGATAAAGGTGATAATTATTATTATCTACAGCAAAAAAAAAGTGTCTTTATTTTTTGTCTAAATAAATTATGCAGCTATTGTTCTTTATTTATGGAAATAGGTCATGCTAGAGCTTCATTATGCCTTTTTTTTTTTTTTTTTACAACACTTAAAATTGACCCAGGAAAGTTTTTTTTATGTCAAACTTTATTAATCATCTGACAATTTTATGTTCGTGTGGACTTTTTTATATTTTTATACAATGCAGCCCTTCTTACACATCCCATCTCTAACACACACATATGACTTAAATCATTACAAAAATGTGTTTAATCCATTAGGGCATCTCATTGTCCCCTCATAGTGTCTGGCTTTAATTGTAAAAACTTCCTGTGTATCTGTTTAATCAGAGTCTGTGGTTTTCATTTGGAGGACAGAGCTGTTATTGTCCTTACATTGTGCTGATCTCACTGTCCCACGTCACCAGCTCGCACCACAACTGGGCGCTTATGGAGCACACAGAGCAAATAGAAACAATATGGGGACGTCACTGTTCAGCACTGGTGGCTCAATTACTGAAGCAGCTACAATCAATAGAGCTTAGAGCTGAAGTTTTTATTTTTTTAATCACTATAATCACATCGAATCACTTCTGACTACCCGAGGAAATGGAGGATATAAAACTATGTGGCCAAAAAAAAAGAATAATCTAAATCGATTCAATTCCATTTGGACTGACCTGTCTTATTTCTAGGTAGCTTTTTCACTTCTTTCAACACAAAAGAGATATTCTCCATTTAATTTCTCCTCTATTTATCCTGGTTTGAAAAGGACTTGGGTTCATTTTTTTTTAAACTGAGCACATTTTCAACTATTTTTTAGAACATGCCTTTCTTTCTTTCTCCCAGATGCAAATGTGGCTGTGTGTCTTCCCCCTATAAATAGCCAGTTGCCAGAGGGATTCTTCCAGGACGCTTCTGCACTTTCTGTACTGTACCAAAATAACCAGGAGTGGTGGGGGAAGAGAGAGAGACTTTGGCAATACGCTCGCTCTCAATCCTCCGTCAGCATAGAGATAACTCAAGTTTGAAGTGATTCGTCAGCATGGACTTAGAGCCGCTCCCTGATTGGTCAAGGGTTTTATGTTGCTAAACCCTGATTGGCTGCCGTGTCTTGTCCCAGATTGGTGGAGTTCTTGCTCTCACGGTGAGGAAAGTGGAGTTTAATGAATCTCGCGAATGTCCACAGTGTTGATAATAAGATGTGCACAATTAGACTGTAAATGATGGGCCAGTGTATTGATGTGTTATAAAAATTGTGGCATACTGTGTTATTAGCACCCTAATGATTTACGAAAGTGCCTTTAAAACACAGGCAATTGTTCACAATTTATTTGTAATTCTGTTATACTTTTATTTTTTATTTGCACGTGGGAATGTATCGATAGCTGCTTGGATATGTTTATAATTGTTTGAATAATTTATATTTAAATTAATCTGTGAGCGCAAGTCGCTGTAGGGTTCATGTGAGTATTCGCTCTAAACAGTCAGTGTAAATATGGAGCATGTCCAGTACTGACAAGGTTTTATATGGTTTTCTATGGCATAATTAAAATAAAGTCACATACATTTCCTGTGACATTATTTATTGTTAATGTAACCTATGTATGAAAAGACAATGAAGGATCTAAATACTTGCTTACAAATATTAAACATTAAAGAAAAGAAAAGAAAAAAAATTATATAGTATGATATTCTAGCAAACAGTTTTATTCAACATAGTTTTTGGTTTGTCACAGAATGCTGGCCAATTTTGTATAGACTAATAGTGTTGCAAAAATGCCTTTATTTATTGAGGAATGCACAGAATAATTAAAAAACACAATTTACTCTACATATTAGAACATAATGTGGTTCTCAAATAAATGTAATATTGATTTACATTCGCTACACATTTTATTTAATTTACACATTTACCACATTTTTGTGTGAATAGCTGCTTTTCACTTTTTACTCTCAATCGTAATCACACCAGCAGAAAAATGCACTTTTGCATTTGGATGAATGATTTGTATCACACACGGTGAACCCCTTTAACTCTTTGTGCGCTCTCCTGTGTCCTTCAGCATCTCAGATTACAGCAGCACAAATGTGCAGTGTGTTTGTGATCTCTGTCTTGTCATTGTGTCCGGCTCCACACACACAACTATCAAGCAGGTACAGACGGCGGCTCCACCGCTCCTCTGTCCTCATTACGGCGCCCGCATTGTTCCACAGCTGATTGTGAGCACTGCACAAAGTGATCCTGATGAAGTCTTTATTTTCCATTCCAGCTCACTAATCAATTTCATATTCTGTCTCCCCTCTCCCTCCCTCCACCTCTCCCTAAAAGCCTGACAGAGAGCCAGGCGTGAGACAAACACCCATGGAAATCATTTCAATAAAGAAGTGCCATGGTATATTCCCGCTGCTAACACTGTGATAGCAGGATTCAGAGCTATTTAATTAGCTAAAAGCAATAGGCTGATGGAAATGTCTGCGACTCCAAATATTGGCTTTATTCACCAAAGACACATGTGAGGAAGACCCACGTTATTTGTGAAAAATATGCATGTTGGTATGTTTGTGATTGTACCAAATTATTCATGCAACACTGTGCAAAAGTCTTTGGCAGGTTAATAAGAAGGCTATGAAACAAAGAGAGCAGTAGCAATGAACAAAAATACACAAATGCGAAAAAATAGTAGAATTCAAACTTGGAGGGCAGACTCTGAAGAATCTCACAATGATATTAACCAACAAGAGCCAAACCAAATGATATTTTATTTTGGAAGAAAGTGCTTTTTCTGCCACAGAATATAAATATATCCCGTCAGATTACTCCAAAATAGTGATGCACACTAAAAACAAAAACCAAAAAACACAAACTTTCACATTTTTAACAACAACAAAACATATTTAAATGTACTAACAAAATTATATTTTTTCCAACATTTTTGGATTTTTGCTTTCTGGTAGCTAAGGCTATATCAACTCAAAAATTAGGCAAGGCAAAGCAAGTTTATTTGTATAGCACAATCCTTACTTAAAGTAATTCACAGTGCTTTACAGAATAAGATAGACATTAAAATCAAAATACAAACATAAATAATCATCAAAGAACAATGAAATAAAGAATAAAAAATAGAAGAATAAAAAGTGCATAATAAAATAAAAGTTCACATAAAAGACTGGAGAACTAATAAGCTGATGCAAGCTGTTACAGAACATGCTCACTGTTGCTCACTGGTCCAAACAGACCATACACTACAGTACACCGCACCCCCTTGTTACTTAATGCATTCATTGAGCAAACCTGAATTCCCTGCGAATGAAATCACAGCTGATGAAAATGCATGACCACTCGTGTGCAGGCTGCAGTGGCTCTTCCCCAAACTCACTGTACTCTCCAATTGTATCAAGTCTCTCCATCTCTGCAGGGCTATTCCCCAAAACATGAGCCAACGGCCTCTAATCCACTGCTGTTTTCAAAGCAACATGGAGGGGCAATGGAGTGCATACCAGAGCCTGAGTTTTAGTGGAGCAGCTAAACTAAGCTATGCTAAAATATTTGGAGTTAGCCGAGCAAGGACTGAGCTTAAGTTTCAGTCCGCTAGATGCCGCGTTGGACTTGTGACAGAGATATAGACGACACCAGCGTCAAATTGGACATGCAATGCAAATGTGGAGCCACTTAAGGAAAATATAAGGAAGAGTGACAGGCTACACATGCACATCCAAGAACAAAAAGTCACGGAAAGAAACTAAGAGATGCTGTCTATTTTTTCTCACATTTTTGTTCATTTGTTTTTTAAATGTTTTTTCAGGATCCAGGCAATCAGTATATCTGCAGAATAATGTGTTGTGAGTTGGCGTAATATTTTTTTTTTCTAGTCAGTTAATCCCTGAGTCCTAACATAACCCTGTTCACTTTCTAAGTTTTTTAACTGCTTATCTTTTCCCTGATTTTTAAATAAGCAATGACAACATAAATAAATATGACCATCCAGAAACTCCATAGTTACATTTAAAATACATTACAAATTTACATTTTAAATATTTAAAGTAGAAATAGAGCTTTCTTCTACCGCCTCAACTTTCTTTCTTTTTTTTATATCAAACATTTCTATTTGCCTTCACCACTGAGAAAACACTCATGTGCCAAATAGCCATAAAAGCACTAGGCCTATATTATTACTAATTACATACAATAACGCTCACAGTTGTAGCGCCACTATAAAAAACGCTGTGTGTGATTGCGCCGGCTCTCGTCATGTCTTTACAAAGTGAACCTAAATGAAGCGGACTGGGGCGTGTGTCCTGAGAGCCCACTGTACGCAGCCTGGCCTCTGATGCTCCATTAGCCCTGTGCTCTGCCCCAGCCCTGAGCCTCACGGGATGCTAGCTAACGGCTCCTCCGTTAGCAACCTTTCTGCAAACGACCCATGCATTCTCTGCCAAACCAGAATTCCTCCTGTTATTGTCCACATTAATCCAAAACTGAGCCCTTTTCTTTGACTTCCGCCGCATATTCGAAAGTGATGAAAATGCAGTGCTAAACTCCAAAGGGTATTTCTGCAGCGGGTGTGTGTGTGTGTGTGTATGTGTGTGTGTGTGTGTGTGTGTGTGTGTGTGTGTGGGGGGGGGGTCGTATCTATATCTCTCCTGGTATGTTTCGATTTTTCACCAGCAGGATTATTAGCGAGAATTCAACATTTAGCGTGGCAGTGATCCCAGTGATTAAGACCTGCTGACAGTTGAAGGTAAAGTTTATTGTTGCTCGGGGAGACGGGGTGAGCGGCCATATTAAAAAGTGGCTGTGCATGTGGAGCTGGACGTGAAAGAGGACACAGGAGAGGCCCAGATCAAAGGGCTGCCCGGCGAGGCTCTCACATTGCCAGAGTTCAGCTACATATGATCTGGCTTATCCGCACAGCACAGAACGTCAGTCAGTCAGACACAAAGAATCTTTTATTATTGGACAATTATGTTTCAACTATATGATTATGAAAAAGAATGTTTCATGAACCTCCAGGCAGGTTTGAAATAAAATAGTAAAAGTGGTGCTCTTTGGTGACAGAAACGACAAAAAACAAAGCACTCTCTTATCATTTTAAAATGCATTTATTAATTTGGGCATGTTTCAATGGATCTCAATGTGTTTCAGCCTTCATCAGGGAGAGAAACAACTTAATATTATTCTTGTAGGATTTGTCTCATACAAAATCCATAATCTATTTTGGAAACACTGCACATTGTATCCTTCTTAAAATATATTCATAATAAACAAAAATAAAGTCTAAGTCCTATTTATTATTATCAAACTGAGTATCCAACCTCAAACTAATCTGCAAAATAGAAATTTTATGAAATGATGTATATCTGTTTAAGGGGTGGAACTTTGGAACAATTGTACAGAAGACCTTAAACTGTGTACCACTCTGTTCCACTTTAAAAGATACATTAATTACACTTAGTTTGAGCTGTACTTTGCTATATTTTTGCTATACGATGTTGCTATGACAGAGGAATAGAGGAATAAGGGCTCTCTGTATGTTAATGACTGTTGAATAATATCAGAATATACCTGTGACTGAAATAAACTCATAAACTAAAAGTGATAATAAAATGATTTTGGTATTCAATATTGTTTCTAATCTTGTGCAATGTAACAGCACTTAAAAACCTATACAAATATGGGCACTGTGGTGGTGGTTTTGTCCAAAAGTAAACTTTACTGCCAAACTATAGCCCTGAACTAAACTTTCATACATGAACTTGAGCTGAATTTTAAAACTGATGATGAGAGGGGATAATTGTTGCTTGTACCTCATATACCTAAAACGGTCCTCTTTAGTACATATCTACATATCCACACTCATATACTGTAGATCCCAATTGCTGCAACATTTTTAGGAAGTGCCCCATCCAGTTTTTGGCTCTTCCTCCCATTGGCCAATCAGACGCTCCGGTTGGAAGATGAAAATGCCACAGTTCCTGCAGGCAGCCCCGGGCATGTCATTAGGAGAGGAATTTGATGCCCCGTACAAGAGCTTGGAACTATCAAGTGCAGTGAAAGTGAAACCTCATCAGTTTCAGCCCGAATTTGCCATGTCCTTGACTTAAGTGTTTGTAAGTGAGGAGGGAGCAGGGGGCAAAGGGGCTATAGATGGGACCTTTAGATGTCACTGTACTTTTACACTAACTTAAGCTGCCCACTGGAACTAAATGGTGCCACGTCAGGTCTGTGAATGGTTGCGAACAGTGGCTGTAGCGATAAGAGAGGGGGCGCTGCTCCACTAAGCCCCTACTCCAGGGACTCGTGATTAATGGCTGATACAACAACTTTGGGAGTTGTTCACAAAATCATATTTCTCACCAAGACATCAATCCAAAAGTGTGAGTTTGACCAGCCTCTGAGTCTGTGCAGATTAAACCTTAAACCTTCGCTGACAATGTTTCACTACTGTCACATCACACATCATGCATATTCTTAGTTTCTTAGACAAACTTTATTGATCCACAAGAGAAATTATTTGGACACTGTCACTCACACATCACAATATAATATAATAACAAAGAGCAACAATATAAATGGTAATAATGGATTCAAAATAAGTAGCAAAATAACAAGAGACTGATGTCAAATCAGGTGTAATTATATAAATGTATATGTACAAATAAAATACATAGAAATATAGTAATACAAAAACAGAGAAACAGAGAAAAACAGAAAACAGTGCAAAGATGAAATAGTGATTGACACGACAGAGGTTATCTGTTACATAAAGATGAGATGAGTACATTTGTATGGAGTATGGTATGAATGTAGTCCTGTATCTCTCACTGTATTCTACTAGTGTTGTATTGTGGATATTGGAATGATTTTATGAATATTGCATTTTTATTATGAACTTTTAATTTGATTACATGCACCACACCTTTCATTTCAAATTTTCTATTGCTTTCAAATTGGAGAACTTTTCCCATATGCTGCCCATTTCCTTTTAGGATTTTGTGTATTATTCCCTATTATTTCCTCCCCCCGCTTTACACAAAAATTACCATATGGACTTGCAATCATCAAAAGAATAAAACAGGAGAAACAAGACCAGTGAATAAAACGAATGAAGTTAAGAGCAACCACACCAGCAGTCACGTGTCTATGGTAGAATTAGATTAGAAGACAGAAGATTTCCATATTTTTATTTTTTATTTTATTTTATTTTCCATAGTAGTTTGCTATGTGGACAAGTGTATTTTACAGTTACAGTGTGCTGGCCCAAATTTGATTCTGTGAAAACTAGTGCAACTCGGAGAAAAGTAGTGATAATTATAGCAGTAACAAAGGAGTTTTTACTTTTTATTTAAAACATTTTTTCCACATCCACAACAACACTGTGGAGCTTAATATCTGAGATAACCCTTTGTTTCCACATCTAGGAGCAAATTGCCCAGTAAAGGCTTCCTTTATAACTATAATTGCTACAAATTGCACTTTCTTGTAATACACCTTGTAATTCTATTCTCAGTGAGTAAAAATGCCATTTTTGAAACAGTGGGGTGAAGTGGGAAAAACATCAGATGAAAAGGGGCTTTTTAGCATCTCAGCCTTACACATTGAACAGAACAAAGCAATTCCATAAATACATCCATATGCTCAGTGTTTGTGGCTACGCATATTTCTATTCAAAGAAAAACATGCGGTTTGTGGCTCAGAGACTTTCTACTCTAGTCTAACCTTTGGAGATGAATCGATTTGAAACTGTCTTGCTTTTTCTTCACTACAACCTCACTCCCAGGATAGAAATGTGCCTGCTGCATTCTGACTCTAATCAGCCGTATCACAGTGTTGTTAATATTCATGAAACAATCAATGTCCCAAAATAAAACAGATAAAGTAGGATTATTTTTGGGAGTTGAAAATCTTCCTGCGCTGAGTAGACACATATGTATTAGTTAGCTGTGTGTGTCGAGGTATTAACAAAAAAAATTAAGCAAAGCTGATGTACCTGACTTTGTAAATGAGTATATTTTGTGTTTTAAAATATATTGTAAAACCAGTACTTTGTGACAAAATGAGAGCACTGCACATTGTCTACCGCTAATAATAAGAAAGAATGTATTTATTTCTCATTAAGCCAGATGCAGTGCTCTGATTGGCTGTGCAATACATACCATGTACATACCACCCAGTTTCACTCACATGGCTGTCTGAAAAAAGCTGTTCTAATGTGGTGCATACGCTTTTTCCTTTATAAACATGTTTGAATTGCATATGGGGTAACACAAACTAAAACCCTGAAGAAAACAAAAAGAACAAAAATCTAGAAAAAATACTTTAAGGTGCTCCCTGTAACCTTTTGGAGGGAGAGTCCATCACCTGCTTGTATCCTGTGGAGAAGTTATTGCTTTGCCTTTTAATGCTCCACATATGGCAATAAACTTTTATTACTCACATCTATTCAATTACAGGGTTTTTTATTGTGCTGAAAAACATGCATTCTTACTGAGAGCAGGGTCACTTATCCACAGATCTGTCCTGTAACTTTGCTTAGTAGCATCACCTGCTTGACTCCATCGAGATAGATTAATGCCATGCTATGTGACATTTCAGCAATAGCATTTCCACCAGAAAAGTTACACAGAACATTTTTAAGTAAGTAGTAAGTGATTCAAATCATGTGTGGAATCAGTTTCAACAAAATTACTCTCAGTAGTTATAGATCTCAGTGTGAATCATACCCACTTGTCCTATAGCGCCTCTACCAATCCTCTTAATGTATACTGTAGCCAAACAAACACAGCCCACTGTTTTTAGTCTGTCAACAAAATGGTTACAACAGACTAAACAAGTACTCTCGGAAACAAATTAGTCTTTAGTTTGGGGGCTGTTGGCGAGGGGGGAAATGTCACCTCCGTGTAGTCACTGCTGTTGTCAGGGTGTCCTTCTCACCTCATTACGGATCGTACGGGCCCACTTTGTGAAGGCAGCAAATGGAGCAGAGCGCCCATAGCACTCTCATAGGGGGACATTAAAAACATAGCAAGCCCTTCACCAGATGGACATAGGCTCTGTAACAAGCCTGATGGATATGAGTTGATGTAGGAGCTGGTAACTTTAGCAAAAATGAGTATGTTAATTCTGTCTGTGTTCTTTATATAGTTCCCATAATAAAGAGAGTGCAAGAGCAGTTTGGGAAGGTGCTCTGAATGATCTCAAACTTTAGTAGTATCTAAGTGTAACTCAGAATTCAAGTGACACATTCACTTTTAGTAATGAGTAAAATATGACTAAAAGTAGTATTTTATCACAAATCTAGAAAAAATGACCTTAAGTGACGTTAACATTTCATTGCACTGCACACTTGCGGTCGACCGCTATCCCTTTACCAGACTGTTCTAAAGTTGTATGCGTGCCTGATGATTCATGCATGTGAATCGTAACAATGTGCCAAAGGGTTTGTGAGAGCTAGGAAGTAGTTACATTTAAATATCTACTTCCTTTTCTCAGTGTTGGAAAATTGGGTTCAGCAGCATTAATATACTCAATTATGATGAATAAGTGTGGAGGAAAAAGTGCCCAGATTTCAAACCTGATACACACAAACTTAAACGTGCGACATTACACAAAATAGATTTTTGTGAGCTTTAAACCAGGTTAAAATGTTGGTACCTAATTAAGAACATACTTGGAATTGTGTTTTGTTTCATTCACACATGAGTAATCTTGGTTTATTAGGCTGTCTACATCTCCAAAGCTCAAAATGCTCAGTTCCACCTTGTGATGTCATGGAGCAGTAGTTTTCAAAATAACATTACATGAATTTTACTGTTAGTTCAGTAGAGAATGGTAGTTCCAGGGCTGAAATCATTCATATGATTGAAGTTGTGTATTGAAGTATTGAAATTGTGTATTTATTTTGGAACCTGTATTACCACCTGACATCACAAGTTGGAACAGAGTTTGTGTGTTAAACATGGGTGAATTAAAGAAAAAACACAACTCCAGGTATGTTTTTGATGAGAAGACAACAATACAACATAGATCATAAAATAGTGTAATATGGGTCACACCACTGTGCAGCTTTCAGTGAGTTTCAATAGGTACTAACATAATTAGGCAACAATTAATCATGGCACATTTAGCCATGAATTGACACGATCAACAATACATTCACAAACTGTAGATACCAAAATGCCATGTAAAATTCCGCTCCCACTCCTGTGCTCCAGTTTCCTCCAGTTCTTTTTCTTCTTACAATTAGCTGCAAGACAAAGAAGCCATGTGTTGTGACATGGCATGCAAACTGTAGAGGTCTGCCTGGGATTTCCGTAGTGCAACCTCCGGGGCACGACTGCACAGGTAATTAAAACTCATTTGGATTCTTTGGACGTCTGCGCTGACAGCACTGTTAGGGGCCAGGTTTTAGGAACAGAGGTGGACAGGCACATTTTTATGGATGTGCATGAGCCGAAAGGTATGGGAAAAAACTCTGAGAGAAATAGAGTATGGAAGTGGGTGAGACGGTTGTATGAGTTTAGGGGAACAGGGGTGTGACCTATATTGAGTAAAGTGAAAATGTTACAGTAATAAAATGGCTGGAGATAAAGGTGAAGACAGAATGAAAGGAAGAACAGATAAGTTCTAAAGGGAAAAAAGGAAGCTGTGGATTAAGTGTTGGGTTTCAGATGTGAGCTCCTGAAAAGTGCGTGCCAGATGACCTTGGACATGTCACGCTGCCATCTGTTCCCTCTGTCTGGCCTGTCGACATACCTCCAAGTCCAGCTAAAACATGACATTCCAGCTCCGGACACAGCAAGGGGCAGCCGTCATCGGCCCAGCCCAGATAGAGAGACTCAGACATGGGGACGGGCGGAAGAGGAGGGGGCTCAGATACAGAGGACCAGAGGGGAACGGGACTGACCTTTTCTCCAGCATCTTTATGAGCTGATATTGTTATCAATGTATGACTCCCTGGATGGCCACTAGAGCTACAATAACACCATTGAAACGACAGTCCATCATCATAGGACAAAGAGGGGCGCTAACACTGACATCCTATGGGGCATTGGGTTGCAGCTGATTGCACTCGTAAATGAGCGCGGCTCTCATAAAATCATGTGGTAACTGCTTAGCAGTGCACAGGGTGATGGCTTTTGTTATCAACAGCTCAAGTGCTCCGCAGCCTGTGTGCTGCTGCATCCACAGCCCTGTGTGTTTTCAAATGTGAAGTTAATCATGCATTCACACAAATGTCTTATTGCAACAGGGAGGATGGGAGAGCACAGAAGCACTTAAATTATGTTTTCTATTTTATGTTATTTCTGCGATGACAAAAGAGACCAAACTTCACTTTTTCTTCTAATTCCCTCACCATCCAGATTAACATTAGTTGTCTGGTTATTTTAATTTATTGCAACATAACACAGCACCAGAAATAAAAGATTAACAATAATAAAGTTTTGTGATCTTTATTAAATAAATCTTCCCACTAAGCCATCTCCCAAATACACTACATCTGGATTTATCATAGCAATTAATGAATACAGCTGTTTAGTTGATGGGATTAGTTCAGTGAAGTCCCACGATGTTTCTGGTAGCTTCTGTTTAGCAGTCTGTTAACAAGTATTGAAATCCAGCTGCTAAAATGACCACACAGTTAGATTTATTTAAAGTGTATTAGCAGATCTACATTTTGGCAGGGCATTTCAAAGTGGACTGGCAAAGGACACAGAGAGAGAAGTCTGCTATTTGGGTCAAGGAAAAGTAAAATAATCCTTTCTCAATTGCGAGCTCCTTAAATCATTATTGAGCCTTTTTCCGGGGCAACGTTTTACTTCCACTTCTTCTTAATGTATTCGCTTTCAGTTCCTGAGTAAAGCACTCCTGTTTGCTTCCTGCTGCCAAGTGAGGAGCTTTGACGTGCTGACGTGAATGAAACATCTTAATAGAAAAGAGCTATGTGGGGGTTGAGCCAATAATTATACCTACGAGAAACTTCCCCTTCAATTAATAATGGAATAATTTTTAAAATTTGGAAAAAACACAATACTTTTTTTGCACATTTCAACTCGCATAACCCCTGCCCCAGCAACAACAGCTTACTCTGCTCCACCGCGCTGACACCTCAGGGATTAGGAAAAGTAATTCTACAAAGAGTGTAGTGGCCGCTCTCCTCCTGTCCTACAATGACTGATACAGAAGGGAAGTGGGACCCTGACCCAGCCCCAGACTTGGGGGAAATTGCAGTGACCTCTCTGCACTTGTGGGAGAAACCCGCGCTGGCACATTTTCACTGTGGGTGCCAGGCGTGACCTCTGTGCTCCTCTAGGCCGATCTAACCCCTTTGGCCATTCATCCACACACATGTGTGCTGCCTCTGGACAGATCGTGTTACTGCGCACAGGCTCAGCGCCTCTGTTTTGCATCCTCATCTTTTGGAATGCTCCGGTCATTAGCACCAGCGGCCAGCTCAAAGGTCCACATTCATGGGAGCTGCCCTGGAAACCAGATGTGTATGTATATGTAAAGTAGTGAGTAAGTGGCATGGGGCAGCAAGCACCAGGCCATGTGTGAGCCTAGGCCCCAGGGTGCAGCCGGTGCACAGGTCACCCAGGAGAAGTAGAGCTGGGGAGGATCACACACTCTCCGATAGCTACTGGGAGAACAGCTATGGGCATTAGACATTTCTTTTGACTAATGCGACCCTCCCACCAGCACAAGGTGGTGTATTTTTGGTATACAAATTATATGACAACCAATCACAATGAGATTTATTTGGTTTACATTTTAGAAGTCACCTGCTAAGGTGCTAAAAATACTCTCAATAGCAGCTGCGTGTGGTCATGGTTCAGGTGTAATCAGCAGAAGTCCAATTCTTTCAGAGGTTATTCTCAAACAAACTCAATTTCAATTGCATAATTCAGTGAAGGATTGTTTATGATCTTTATACAGTTGTATTGGAACGTATTTAAGAAAACACAATTTTATCACAACATAACACCATACATAAATTCCCCGTCGAACACCCTGGTGCAATCTTTATGTCCTCAATATCATTCTTCCAAAATACAAGTGAACAGACATCGTTAAACGCACCACAGGATGTCTCTGTCAACAGCTCTAATTAGTAATTTTGAATTCTTGTCTTTAATTCACATGTCCCACTCAAGACCAAAGACACATCACACTGCCAACTACTCTGTACCACCCACTGACAGCCTCACCACTGCCAAAAGCAACACAAAATGAATACATTGCGTACGTTTCAGAGTCAATTCCTTGAGCCAGAGAAGTGCTAACACAGGCAGGGCTGTGGTGTTATGAAGTGGCAGTCCATTTTGGCTGAGTGATGTCATACAGGCTGAGTGTGAGGCATGGGTGTGTTTCTCCATATGGGGACAACGCCATTCTTTTGTTTTTCAAAGTAAAATGTGGGGCCAGAAATCTCACTGGCAGTCTATCACAAAGTACACCCCAAGCTGCAGTTTCGGCCAGGGACACAGGCCAAGCTTTGTTCTTCAGTAGTTTCTATTCACGCTTCCTCTCATAAAAATACAGGATGTACCCTTTTTACATTTACTCTGAGAACATTTGTGAAGCAACTTGTATGCATTCAAAACAATGAGTTCTCTCTACACTTTCTACACCAAATATGGCAGAAGATGGAGGGAAAGACCCATCTCATCACGGCTAAAACAACAAAGCGGAGTGAGAGTGAGGCTTAGAAGAGGCTTCCTGTTGTGTTTATGGACTGGACACTGCTGTGATGCTGCAGAACACAGAGGAAGGACACTTTTGTCCTGAGGTTTGCTACTTTTTTCAAACTGCCCTGACACAGAAACGGATGACCTGACCTGTTGAACTGAGACTTTTGTTTGAGATTACTATTATTATTGTATTTTACTGCAATGTGTTTAAAAGTGATTTTGATTTTATTTTATTAATTTGATACACAGCACTACATCATACTGGAAATACCACTGCTTGTTTTATCTGTTGCACACACATTTTCTGCATTTTTAAAATCATGTGTGATTCAAAAATGATTTTTAGGAACTCCCAGAAAAGATCATCGTCACCATGGAGACAGGGAAGGGAAATACTTGAATGAACAGTTTAGATTAAAGACCATATTCATATTCTGACTTGCTCTAGATAGGCTAATTTCACACCAACCAGGGCCACCAAGGAGGACTATAAAAGATTGCATTTACATGGAATAACTGTACTGGACAAGCCAATAAACCACCATTCATACCGCACTAGAACAACAGCTGTGTACCACTTTCTTTGTGGAGTAGCAGCAGTCGTCATTGTAGATTGGCTGGACAAACCTCTTGGCTTACTGAAGTTGCCTATGCTCCCTTTATTCCAATTTTCCCTGCGTCCACACAGATTATACATACATGTGGGGAATTGTTTTATTAGTATGGTGGCCCTTGCTGAGCTCAATGGCAGGATATTGCAGAGAGTAGCTTATAACAGCCAAGCAATTTGACTGGGGCAGCTGGGTATGTCGATATTGTAATTCTAATTCCCCTCTCAATTCTCAGTCCCTGTGTAGTTCACTGTTGTTCTACCCAAACAAGTTTTAGTGGAAATGCTCTGAAGCCACTGGTGGAAAAGAATATTAACAAAAAGGAAATTCACATGTAATTTGACACACTGTGCAAACTGCCTGTGACTGTTCATGGCTGTGTGCAACTCCACTTTTTGGAAATGTTCTGCATCCAATAAGGCGTAATAGGAATTTAATACAAATATGTAATTCAAGTAGTCACAAACATGAAAAGTAAGTTATATTTGCAGTACTTAAGCAGCTGAAGCATATATTTGAAGTTAAAGTACCTTTTCTGGAGCAACACTTTAGAGTAATCTTGTACTTTAAAATACAGGCCCCATTGAATTCATGATTCTGTGACAAAATAAAATAAATAAATACATTGCCTTTTTTGTTTTGACCACTAAAGTCTTCCTCTTGGTGTCTTTTTTGCTGAAGGGCATGTGCATAATCTTTGTTCTGTGAAAATCATGTGCTCTTTTCAAATCTTCTAATTCACATACATCAGAGCAGCTGCCTCCATCACCACATCTGTGGAGTAAAAGGCCTCCCTGTTATCCACCATCTAAATGGCCATTAGCTGGACTAACCTAATTAGCCGAACAAGATCTAACGCTGCCTTCCATTGTCCTCCCATCACAGGAAACAGTAGAGGTTCGCAGCATTCTGATCAAATGTATGGTGATTAATGACCAGGCCTGGCCATGTTGACAGGCAGTAAGGGCCTCACATTCAGCCCATAGATTTGTCTGTGTAACTGACACTTGAATGAGTAAATTGGCCAATAGCTCCATCACCGACCTGACGAGCTCAACACTAATTCTTCATTTGCTTAAATGAAAAACACTGTCAGGCCCACATTCAAATCCTGACACGCAACATCTGTAAAAGTGGAATAATGACCAGGCTCAAATATGATAAACTCAAGCAGCAAATTGCTCAAAGGTCATTTTCATTACATGGATGGGCTGTCGGGCATGCACCTGATGGCAGAGACAAAAAAGTACATTTTAGACCCAAGTATCCAAACGTTATTGACAGATATTTTCTCATTCCACTGGCAGAAAACAAACACAAAGTATCATGTTTTGTTTGAATGCAATAAAGCAATTAGAAAAACATTCAGTGAAGATAGAGATGGAGTAACAAAATAAGTGAAACAGAGAGGAAGAACACTCGGTCTCCCTGTGAGGTGTGTTTAAATTACTCCCAGTTGGAAGAAAAAAAAGTTTGAGGCACTTATCAAGTCATAAATCTCCGGCAGCGGAAATAAAGAAAGTTAGAAAGAAATAACAAACACGAAACGTCATGCTGGTCTAAATGTGTGGAGTCTTCCCCCCCGCACTGCAGGAGTCCTCCCCATAATATCTTTGGCCTCACTCATCACCACCTGGAGGAGCGTTAGGGCTGCTCGTAATATTCTCTTTCATTTTTTAATTAGTAAGTCTCGCATAATAATTAAAGGTAGCAAAAAATCTGCATAAGTGTAGTACAACTGTGAAAGGAAGTAATATGGTTAGACAAGTGTTTAATGGTTTTAATTCTTAACTTGTGAATTGAAGGTGCACAGTGTACACTTTGTGGTGGAGAGCCGCTATCTTCTTGTCTCCATGGGGATGGCATTGTTTTTCCTGGAATGTTCCGCAGTATGACATTAAACATATTTATCTCCATGGAGACAAGCAGGTGACAACATCAGTTATTGCTCAGTTCTATGGAGAGGAAACCCCTCACAATATTTATTTATTTATTTGATAGGGACACATACGTACATTAGATGTGTAGAAGGAAAAAAACACAGGGCATTATCCAGTTTAACATATTTATGAACAATAATATAATTGAAGTTATAATTGAAAAAATGCAAACATAATAAGTTTGACTATGGGGCATTCCAGAAATCTCTATGGAGGCAAACAGATGGTCGATCGCCCTCCAGAGAAGTTGCATAATGCATCTTTAAAAAAGTACTTACACCAGTAGAAGTATAAACGCAGTATTTACATTCCAGTGGTAACTTTAGATCACTATTTTTAAACAGTACTTTAACTTGATATTGTGAGTACTTATAGTAAGTCATTGTTATTGTAAGTGCCCTTTTAGCCTTCATGCTAGTTTTTGAAAATAGATGCTTTCCTTGTCCTCTGGTTGCTGAGAGAAAAAGCTGCTCTGAAAGTGGAGACTAATAACACAAGAGCAGGGGTTAAAGCCTCTGCCCTCAAACAACAGCTGCTACAAATCCAACGCCCTCAGAACTACTTCAGAACTACTTTATCCACCTATGAGGCCAGCACACCCTCAGTTTACCTACAACAGGTTAGAGCTCCTCTATAGCCAGAAGGGAAGTAGAGCATTGTGGGTAAGGTGAGGGCTGCTGATGGAGAACAGATGGAGCGAGCCGTGGGTTGTGATTAGCACTACTACACAGGGACCAGGCCACTGCGGTGTGTCTAGTGCTGCTTGGCCTTCAGGCAGCCACCATCTCTGTCCAAAATCTCCCAGCATGCCTGCCTGCACTGCTCTCCAAACCATTTCTCAACATTGTCGCTCTGGCATAAACAAGATGTCCTGCCGGTGCCCAAGTATCCCTGAAGGAATTACACGGCTCGTCTCATCACTGCAGCCCTTCTACTGTGACAGAAATCCTACCGCAAAATTATATGTATGACAACGCCACAAGATGACTGTTAGCACAATCTAATTTTCATGTGGAGATGCCATTTCAAACAGTGTTGCAGCTCTTATATGATGTTCATCCCTGAAAATAAATAAATAAATTCTTATCTTATCGTGTGCTCTATAGTGCGTATAACAGATTTTTAAGATTCTCAAATTTTTTCTTAATTTGGTGGGATTATAACTACTGTAAATATAAATTATTGTTTTATACCAACCAAGAAGCAATTTGCAAAGAAAAATGGAAAAATATGTTGAAAATTACAGGAAGTGGAGAGTTAAAACATACTGATGACATTACACTAAGGAGATTTCTGTCTAAACGTGTAGCACAATCTGCACATAAGAAACCATTTTTTTCTGACACTTTAAACATGATTTCAACAAAATGGTGTCTTCTTTGTATTTGTGAGATAAGAATTTCTGTTCACATTAGAATATTCACTAGTGTGATGTTACGATTTCTAACCGGGAAGGAAAATTTGAAACCTAAAAAATCCCCAATCTGGGAAAACAAATGTGAATGTTTTTGCACAAATCTTAAATATATGTAATGATCTTAATTGTTTTTGTTTATATTTTTACATACACATAATTTGACCTTTCTGTTCCCTTTTGTTAGGTGTCTCCACAGTAAGTCATAAACTACTTTAGAGGTCTGAGACAACCAAACCTGTGGTGAAAGGGTGATTGCTTAACCCACTGTGCCACTATTACCTCAGTTAATCCTAATATTTTTTAGAGAATGAATCAATCTCTATACACTTCCCCTCTTAAAAATACACCCTTGTAGATTATCATTTGGTGACTCAAATTTGAAAGACATTCCCTCAATTTACCAACACAGGAAATGAGATTATCCACTTCTATTGTTACTGTTTTTCTTTCAGTTTCTCATAATACTATATTTCTGATTAATTTTCTTCTCAGTGCTGACCCTTTTGCCAGCTTTTGATTCCACCATCACTCAGCACAATACAATTTCTTATGCCCAAGCCTCAGCCTGGTGAATTAGGGTAACTCAAGCTGCTGTAGATTGCAATCACGGTGAAAATAATGAGTCCAGGACAAAGAGTGGCATATTATTCCAGTCGGCTTAACATTTCTAACCCTCTTTTCCTACTGGCTTATAGTCCAGTGCAATACAAGCAAATAGCAGAGGAGAGGAGAGAAATGCCCAAAGCTAAAACTGGTGACAGAAGCTATAGGAGAGGGGTTGGGGACTTGCAAATGAACTAATCACCTGAGGGGGATTCTTCTCAGCTTACTTAAACAACCAGTGAGTTAAACACACACGGTTTGTGTATGCGTAGGTGTGTTCATGTACATGTATGTGCGTGTGTGTATGTGTGTATGTGTATGTGAGTGCCTGTGTCATGTGCGTGTATATGTATGTGTGTGTGCGTTCTCTTGGGTACCGGAGTATTTGTGACCTGCTGCCTGTCCGAGTGCAGCGAGCAGCAGGCCATCAAAATAAGAAGGAAGCGGCGCCAAACCCATTCTGGCAGAGGCCAGCACAGTTATGGAAGATGAACCAGGAGAGAGGCAGGGATGAGACTGTGGATATTTACACGGAGGTTTATTTTTGGGTTGCATGGGACCCTCACACTTGGGGGTTTATGGTGAATCCAGCAGCAAAAGTGTAGCTAAACACCAGTATGATATAGTTAAAATGGTAGATGGTGTTATAGATTTCTTTGAGCCGACAGCGATCTTCAACATTTCTCTCGGTGGTCAATAATTTATAGTTTATGCTGACATTAACACTTCAAATCCATAGTAAGACCCACACATATAGTAAGTTTAAATAGGCCCTTTTGTTAAAATAATAATAATAATAATAATTTTATCTGAAACATATAGGGATTTGCTGCATGTTTCTGCCATTTTTTTTGTTTAAATGCTCTTTTATTTCCATTTATTAAAAAGCCTAATCTGGTCCACTGAGGCCAAACTGGAAATGACACAGGGCACACAGAGACTGTGGCAGTATAGACAAAATACCACTGTTAAATATCAACTATGTCAAATATGTCAAATATATATTGGACTGACCCAAATATCAGGGAAATATTGGTGCCGATATATCACCCATAACTAACTGGTATTGCTATTTTGGACAATTTTCATTATTATACAATGCATAACAATAAAATGAAGTGTCTCACATTACTAAGTTTTGTTTAAAAAATAATAAAGACACTGCAGACAAGGAAGGTAAGAGAGACAGACTTGTTTCATCGCCATGAATATTTGAGCTCAACAGACCACAAAAATTCTTTAATAAAATTATGCTAATAGTTCATCTATTTAAAACTCAAGCACTATTCCGATCCTCTTACCCGCTGGAGTATTACTGTTAAAAAACCGGCGAACATCACATGAATTCTCCCTGTTGCTCCCTGGTTCTCTCCGAGGGCCCAGGCTGTGACAATAACTCCATGTCGGACACAGAGGCGGCTGCACTCCCAGCATAAGAAATGTTGTAAATTTCACACACTGCTGCCTGCCAAAAAACCCTGGGCCCAGATTCGGCGATTTGGCCTCTCGAGTCTCGTTCCAATCTAGTCCCTGCTGCCAGCCACTAGCACAGGTTTCTGCTCCATCCCTGCCTTTTGGACCCCGATCCCCAAAAACATTCTGAACTTCTACCAACTCTGGGTCATTTCAAATAGACTTGGATCTGTGAATCGGTGCAATCAGCATTACAGAATCCAACAGGAACTAGACAGGACCAAAAAGAAACAGAGGCTGAGGAGAAAAGAGAAGCAATGCGATGTGAAGTTTGCACCAAAAACGATGAAGACTTGTAATGGTGGAGTTTATCAAAGGATACAGGTGGAAGATATTATTTATGTTGTTTTATATTACAAAACACATGCCAAATCATTCTGAACAAAGCCAAAGGATTCTCAGTGGTGGCCGTGGTAAAAGCTGAAGCAGTGGTGTATACTGAATGTATAGTGCAGGTCTCATAGTACTTATAGTATTATATATGTATGCAATTGTGAAACATGTATAGTAATTTAAAATGCTACATTAAATAGGCAATTTTATTTATTTGAAATGATTCTAAAGGTGTACTATGTAACCTTTCTGATAGAAGGTCTGCCACTTGCTTTTCTCCATGGAGATGTTATTGCTTTGTGTGAGATGTTCTACAGTATTTAACTTGCCTATTTCCATGGAAATAAGCAGGGGATGTTGTCAAGCCAAAGTATTTGAATTTTTGATAATTAAAAAACACTTGTAACAGGATAAATTACATATTATTTGTATTCCATACTCTGGAACATTATAGCACCTTTAATTATTGAATTTTATAATATATTCTGCAACTTTGACCATACTTTATCTACTTTTTCAGTCATTGGCAAAGAAAACAGCCCCGCCCTTTAATAATTCTGTCTGACTTGCATTTACTTTGGAGATGAGCTGTAGGTTGCTGACACTATCTGGGGATTGCTATGCATTTTGAAGCAGCCTGGAGGGCCGGAGGAAATGTATTGATGGGAATGAGAGGTCCTGAGTCAAGCAATTTATAGGTCGCTCTCTCTCGCGCGCTGTACAGGAGTTAAGTGAATCAAAAATAAGCACAGTGCACTGGGACCTGTAACAGCTAGGGAGCGCTCTTATGGGCAAAGCCTATTAATGCTTATAAACAGTATATGGGCTAGTCATCAAGTGCATATTATGCTACACAGTAAATAAATGTTCCAAACAACAGGAAAATTGTTTGGGGATCATGCAAAAGTGTGAGCAAATGAATAAACAAAGAAAATAGCCCTGGAGAGGAGATTTTCTGAGTGCAAAATATTTGTAATTAGTTTTGTTGTACAGGTGGTGTAATTAAAATTTTGATTTACTAAGAGAGCATGAGAGTATTGTCCTGCTAACTCCGACTACAGAGCCTTGTGTATCTAGTTTCACTCTGATGTTGAACCTGGGGCAGTCAGGCACTTCTTTGCACATGATTCTCATCCAACAACATCTGAATAGCTTGCTTCCTTATGGTTCTCATCTAACAAAAACAAAACAAAAAACAATTTTTGTTTAGGGGAATGTCATACAACACTAACTATAAGTTTTGCTCAGAAACAGTTACTTTTACAACATACTGTTTGAAGTGAAAGACATTCTGAACTAAAAGACACCACTGGCTCTTTTACGATGCATTCTCACCAAAATTTTGACAAAACTTGGACTAAACATGGTACAGAACCAACACTGGACCAGGACTAAACCAGGACTAAGCGTAATCTACATTAGGACTCAAACAGGACACAAAGATAACTATGGTAAAATGTTTGTTAAAAAGTAATGAAAAAAATAAAAACATAGGTCGCAGTCGTTGTGCTCTTGTAAAATCAGCCTTGTAAGAATCAGAGCACAGATCCAGTTTTCTTGCAGCACTGGTACCAACAACAAAGAAAAACCCATATCTGGCTAAAATGTATCTAAGTGTATTTAAAAAGCACTATACATGCGCTTCACAAAGACAAAGACATGCTCAGCAAAGGCCCAAATACTGAAATACATAATTGAAATGTCATAATTTCAATGGATAAAAGACAAACAATTCTCCTGTAAACTCTGAGACAGTTGTGTTGTCCCGGGCTGTCTCTGCTCACCTGCAGAACAACAGTGTCTTGTGAGCGCGGCCAGCTTTAGGACTTTAATCATGACTTGGATTTGTTTTCGCTGCATTCCGGTAATTAACTGATTGATAATTTGTGGGTTGGTTCCCCTTAATTACGGGTCTGATTGCAAATGAATACAGTGATCCAGTGAATTAGAGTGACCTACACAAAGTGGGACACCTCCTCCAGATTTCAGCCCTGTCTTTAGCGACTTCACCGTGTTGGAGAAATCTTTTGTTAATTTCAGTATTGGGCTCATAATATTTACCAGCATTAGTAGTATGCCCAAACTAGCCAAAAAGGTTAATGCCTCCAGTGCCCATGAGGTGTTAGCAAGCTCATGCAGTGTTCAGAATAAAATCAATACCATGTCAAATTTTCAAATAGCCTTTTGGATCTCTGAAAAGTGATTTTTTGGTCCCTTATTAAAAGTGCATTTTAAAAGGCCCATATTACACTATTTTCTGACCTGATGTTTCCTCATCACAAACATTCATTCATTCACACATGTTTAACACACAGACCTTGTATATTTAAGCTGAGTTCTTCTCTCAAACGGAAAACACTCTGTTCCACCTTGTCATGTCATGTGTCAAGAAGTGCTCTGTTGTGTTTTTAAACTCCATTCACCTTCATTAGAATCATTTGGATAGTTTCAGCCCTTGAACTGCCAATCTCTACTGAACAAAAGGTAAACGGTAGCTATAAATGTGACAACCACCTCTTCATGACATCATACAGTGGAAAAGAGAATTTTGAGCTGTGTAGATGTAGCCATGCTGATAATAAACTCAAACATGAATATGATGTGAATGAGAGAAAACACACAACTCCAAGTGTGTTTTTGATGAGGTAACAATATTCTAACATGGCTTAAAGCTCACAAGAGTTTGTCAAATTAATTCACAACTAAAAGAAAAAAACGTGAAACAGGCCAGAGTGGATGCAAGGTTACACTGGTGGGTACAACATAACCCATTGGCATTTTTTCGCTCATGTCATCAGCATTCCTTGGGGCTGTGAAGCTTACGGAAAGTTAGAAGCTCTGTTACTCAAATTAGACTTAATCTGAGTTTTATTTTAACACAATCTGACCAGAAAGGCCTTACCTGGTTGGAACTATAACAGGTGAGATGATTTGTGCTCTTCTGGTGAAAAACGCCTACACACGATCATGAACACTGTTGTTTGAATCCTATTTTGTATTTTTCCTTGTGTTTTCAGACTATATTAGTAGACCAGGGGTGTCAAACTCATTTTGGTCCGGGGGCCGTATGCAACCTACTTTGATCCCAAAAGGGCCGGATCAGAAAACTCAGTTCTCTCTTCAAGTTATCGTATTTTTCTCCGTGTCTCGTAGTGGTGTTTAAGATTATATTCCTCGAGCAACGCCACTTGTTCCAAACACACTGAGCACAGATTTTCCGTCCTTTAAGAGCGTTTGGAAAGAGGAAAGTCTTCATTTGTGCTGCTCTGGTGGGAGTCGCAACGTACAGAAACGCCGGAGACGCTGCTATGCTAAACGGTGCAGAAAATTAACAGAAAAATCTGAAAATTTTAAGTATTTTAATAGAAAAATCAGCCGAGGGCCAGATTAAAGGTCTTGGAGGGCCGGATCTGGCCCCCGGGCCGCATGTTTGACACATGTGTAGTAGACTATATTTTTGTCTTATGTGTGCCTTTTGTCACCATGATAATTGTTGAACATTCCACCAATAGCAATACATGTAGAGCACCCTTAATGTGATGCCACTACAAAGTATCAGTACCTTTCCATTTAACTAAGCAAGTAGTAGTCAAAAGAAATCTGGGCAGCAACATGAATTCTCTGAAGAATATCTTTCAGTTCTACATGAGCCCAGAATGCGATGGAGGAGATGAGGCGCACAGTGTGTAGTAGAGCTGGTGTGCTTCAGCTGCAATCAGAGTGGTTTAGAGCCGCCGTTACCCGACTGAGGGAGAGCGGAACCTCCTCATTACACTGGGATCAGGGGCAGTAAGACCAGCAACCTCTCAGCAACCCATGACCTATTTCCTACACTCACATACACAGGAACACAACTGGGCTTTAACAGAGATTCTCCCCACTCCCCCCTTTTTTCCCTTTTTAACAAATCTGGAAAGTACCACAAATCAAAGACAATGTATTAATGTATCATAGAGGATAGTATGTATTTCTCTTTATGCAAAATTGACTCTTGTGAGCTTTAAGCCATGCGAGAATATTGTTACCTCATTAAAACATACCTGGAGTTGTGTTTTGTTTCATTTACATGTTTGAGTAATTTATTATTAGTCTTTATTATTAGTTTGTCTACATCTCTAAAGCTCAAAATGTTTTCTTCCACCTTGTGATGTCGCGATGGTTGTACAGATAGGCAATTCCAGGGCTGAAATTATCCAAATGTTTCTAGTGAAGATACATATATGGAGTTTAAAATGATCCAAAGCACTCTATAATACTAAAAAGAATATGTATAATTTTATAATATTATAATTTTAATACTATTTCACCTTTTTTTTTTTTTTTTAAATCTGGAATTATTTCAGGTAAGTGTTGTACCCCTGGTTGGGAAATACTGGCCTACTGCATTTAGTCTTACTTTACTTTGTATTACTGCTCAAGAGACAATCTGTAAATGATTCTTTTTATTTCAACAACTCCTGGAAAGAAATTTGGAAAATATTTGCTCAAATTAGGAAAAAGGGGAAAAGGCTAAAATTCCAACCGGCATACAGCACAGAGCAGCATATGTCTGCAATTCAACTTTAATTTCAGATGAAGTCACAATATAACTTTGTTTACTGTATCATCAACATGGGAGCATGTTTTGGCAGTGCGTCCACAATGGTTTAATGGTCACATAATCTGTTTACATGAGAAAGTGTTTTCTTCTGCCGGGGCAAAGGGGAAACTTTTCAGATGACTCATTGTTTATGCACACACGAGAACAGATCAGCCTTACTGTGTCTCAGTCCAAGGTTTGACCAAACTGTTCGAATGATAGGAAATTAGTCTTAAACACAGAGCACCTACAGCTCACAACACATTATTTTACCTTTTTAGGACTTTATATTGAATCCAACAGGAGGTACAAAAGAATGGTAAATGTAAGTGTGTCTCCAGCAACTGTTATTCTGTAAAAAAATAAAATAAAATAAAAAAGAGCAGCACAAACATCACAAACTGTCTGACTTTGTGTGACTTTAATGAATGTATCTTTGCAAATATACTGCCCTAATGTGGTGTAACATTTGCTTGTGCTCATTAGAGTGAGCCCTGGAGTCTGGCCTTGGAAATAAACTATATACTCTATTAGCATGTTGCTTTCATTGGAGGTGCACCGGTTGCACAAACACTCTGTGAAAATGATAAACTTCACACTAACTCTCCCTAATGCAAAAAGAACTCACATCTGTGTAATGTTTTCTTTCAGCATTAACACAATGTACAATAAATGAATCATGACAGCAAGTGTTTTCTAAGCCATTACAAGAGGCTAACCTGCAGGTCAGCAGCAGACAGCAGTCAGGCAGTGCACCTTTGCTCATCATGTCAGAGGAGATAATCAGGGCCTCAGCCCAAACATTTGGAGCCGTGCTAGAACAACAGAGAGGCCAGGAGCGTCGTTGTCAGTAACAGAAGAATAGAGGAGGAGAGAGTGAATGTCCATGTGGCTAAACCCAGAGCAGTGTGTGCTCACACAATAGGGGCTGTGCTAATCCTCCGTCATGCGCCTCTCTGCGCTGTCAGAGCCAGGCTAAAGTACGCGGAGACGCCGCAGAGGCCATGACACCTGCACAAAGCAGCGCCCAGGACCAGGCGGTGGGACTGCGCTCTGCACCACTGTGCATACAATCTGCTTTGGGCTTGCACACATGAGCTCTGTGTTAAACAATACTCTGCCTGGTGCTGAGACCCCATCAGGAGGCTGAGCTGGCCACCCATCAGACCCTGAAGCGGTGCAGCGGTGGCGGGCTGCACTCCGGCCGTGCCCACCCCTTCAGTGGAGAGTGTGGACAGCCCGGCTGGGCCTGCCCCTCTGTCCTCTGCTCTGCTCCGCTGGATCTGACAGCTGTTACGGCGAAGGTTATTCACTCAGCGCATCCCTGCACACTCACACAATGACCCTGAGCCCCGCTTGTCTCACCAAGTCACCCCGACGCACTGCGACCAGTAGACAAGGTGGAGAAAACAAGCTGACACTGTCACTCGTCTGCCACTTTCATTTCACGCTACATATGTGCCTCAAAACGGCTCTTTGCCCCAAAATAACTGGCGTACACCAGCACATTTGTAATTTCTTTTTTACACATATATGGCATGCTGCCAGAAAATAGGTCAAACGGCACACGGATGTGATTCAACTGAAAATGGCTGCGGTGGGCGTGTTTAAGATGAAAAGACTGCGGCTACAGTGAGTGAACATAGGTGGCGCTGTGACTATATGCTTACAGATTTCTATAGGAGACCTACTTTGGCATCTCTCTTCTCTACTTTAATGAGACATGCTATAACCATTTTAATATTGTGATTTTAGCAGAGATTTGTGATTTGTGTATTTTTACTTGGAGCTATAAGTGTGAGGAAGCCATCTAAGTGTTGATGTACAATACATGAGACACCTCAGGAAAACAATTAGACTGGTGTTCTGTTGGAGAAGGGCTCCTCTGCTAAAGTAGTACTTGTTATTTAGACATAAGATGGCGGGTACAGTATTAATTTTTCTTTGCTGGGCTGATGAGCTATAGTGTGTGCTAATTGGAAAATAATGAGGGTAATAATGGACCAGCTCTCATTAAAATTCATCTGTTGAATTTAATTCAGCTTAGTATAGAATACAATAAGGATATTAGAATATTATCTCGTTATATTGACACACTTAATTATAAAGAAAAGTCACTGTTGATGTGTGACCTAAATATCAGCTCATTTAATGAGCATGTAATAAACGCTGCTACTGTAGCACAGTATGACTGTGCTGTGTTTCCCTTATATCACATACATTATTGTTTTCTACCAGAATGGTGGCTTCTGTATTCATATCACACAATTAGTGCACACATATTTATAGTTACAAAGCCCAGTATACAAGTTATTATGTTTATTTATAGGTCATTCTCTCTATGGTGCCACTTTTGACGTGAGTGTTGTGGTGATTTATGTCACATATTATCATAGAACAAAAGGTAAAATTATCACCATTCTGATGTGTACTTAAGATGCACAGAGATATATTCACACATGCATGTAATATATTCAACGCTAAATTAAAATGATGTACATTGGCAAAGGAAAAATGGCACTATATGACACATTAGTATTCACAGCCACCACTGCATCATTTTTAAAGCAATAGCCATTACCCTGCCTTTGAATAACACCATTCGGTTTTAAAGCCCAAACACAGCTATGCTGAAAACCACCAGAGGAATATTGCGCTTACACATACATTCATAGAGCCACATAAAATGCCTCTCGAGTGGCCTGGGCCCTCACATTGTTCTGTTCTGTTCTGTGCCTCCTCCATCCCTAACGGCAAAGCAGTAGCAGCGCTTTACCTTGCCCCGGGACATCCACGGGACAGCCTATCACGCTGCTCCCCGCTGCCCTAGACATGTACCCTGTTTATCTCCTAATTGACTCTCATAGGGAAGCACCAGATTGACAGTGTTGCTCCTCCATCACTTAAGCCACTTTTTTATCCAAGCAAAAACCCTACACGCCATTACCAGTTAATAAAACATCATGCCAGACTTACTTTATTGATAAGCACTACTTTCCCACTTGGTGTGCTTAAAAGCCAAAAGTGTCATTTTTAGGGAGACAACTTTCTCGACCACTTTTTGCTCATCTTACAGTTGGAAGTGGCTACAATTTGGAACTTTTCCCCTGACAAGTCCTGTTTGGTATTCCCTGCAGTTGTGATTAAATGTAGCAGTGCTCATTTTGTCGGACGCAAGCGGCATAATTAGGCAGAGGCAGCAGACAGTTGACAGAAGTGTTGAGATAACATATATTGTAGAGCGTATTTATTATGCATTGACGTCCGCAAGACAGGGCTAGAGTTGCCATAACAACTCTAAACAGAAACGACGGGATTGATTGAGGCTAATTGACAGCATGTGAATGTCGGGGGTGTTCGAAAATGAGGGTGATGTGGTTAATTCTGCGCCTCCTGCCACTTACTTGTCATCACCTGACAGGAAGCAACTTGTGCCTATGTACTCCACACTGGGCTGTATATGCATATGTGTGAGCAAAGCCAGGCAGGCTCGGGCTTGTCCTTGTCTGATTGTGCATATGGAGAGGGTCACCCATGTGGAGGGGTTTTCAGCAGGGTGCTGTCAGTGGCCCTCGTCTCATCTCTACTAAGCTTGGAATGGAGAGAGAGGGTTTTTTATAAAGTTGATGTTGTATAATGCCAAGAAAGATTCAAAGTAGTAATGAGTGAGATTCAAAAATATATCTCAAGTGAAACTATTGTTGAGATGATATAATGTACTTGTACTAATGTACTGTAGTGTTGTCTCCCACTGATGAGCATGATGAGTTGTATAGAATAATTATACCGGATACAAATCAAGCACAAAAAGACATTGACTCAAACTTTTATTGTGTCATCTAACATCAGTTCTCCTCAACCAGCTCCTCATCTCAGTCTAACACCTAACACTATCCTCTCACAATTATTACCTGGGCTGAGAAACCAACTTGGATCTCTCCCACTGTTTCTTTAAATTAACAAAGTTGCAGTTATCCACATGTGTGTTTCTATAGGCCCTTCTTTTCAACACCACAGTACTGCCCACCACAGTGAGACATGACTGCCATAGTGCCTGTCTCTTTGTTAATTCTCTATAGCGCAGTTTGTTTGAGCTGTGTCCAACTTCAAACATGCTCAGAGCGAGTAGACTCACCTGGGGAGAAGAAAGGCTGTCTGCTGCCTGGAGGATGTCAACTCCGCTCACATTCACATCGTGCTTTAATCCAGTTCTCATGGAGAAATCCTCTTCAACTGGCCCAAGTACTCCAAGTCATTATGTGCTAATGATCAGTCCACTTTTCGCAAACTGTTGCCTTTGATTAGAGCAAAGTTTGGTCCATTCCTGAAATAGACAAGAATGACTTCAGGTTGCAAAGGTGTAAAGACGATAACTAGAAAAGTTAATAAAGCTATGAGAAAAGTCAGAGGTGAAAGAATTATTTAAGTAAAAGTACTTATAACAAGTATATTTGTAGAAATTACTGAGTGCTATAACTCAAAGTACTACAAACCACCACTTGTAATATTATCAATACTTTAAACATTTTACTTTAACCATCCCAACAACTACTGAACTATAAAGATTGCTCCTACTGCTACTACAATTACTATTGCTAATGCTACTAATGTAGTATGTATAGTATGTATATACTATTAAAGGTACTAAAAATGTATTGTTTTTAGACAAATTTTACTTACTTGAAATCTTTTTTATGTTCTCCCTCAGAGGAAACCAAATTATGTGACTAGCCATATAATTCTCTACACTGCTGTATGTTGTAGTGAGCTGTTCTGATGACACCAGGAATATTGCACGTGTTTTTGTTTCACATCGATGGCGTCTCTCCAACTGCGGTCCAGAGTGTCCGTTGGAAAAGGGGGAGTAATCTTATTTCTCTTTTTAATCTGCTAATTAACTTGACAGCATGACGAATGGACACGATCAGCTGTGGCCCGCCACAAATCTGCCATTTTGCACGCTCCGATGTGGGATCCACTCACCACTGAGAAACGCACACTAATTTAGGTTGAACCAGGTTTAGATGAAATGTCTGAAGAAAAAATATGCAAACAAAACTCCTAGGTAGAAATCAAATTAAACAGGCATTGTATTTTGCTGCTGACTACATCACTGTCTATCTATATGGTATCTTTGATTGTTATGTGGTGCCTTGATTTGGTCTATAGCTCAGAGGAGTCAGCCTGTCTCAAACGCCCCCGCTGTACATCACTGCTGTCTCTGCCCATATCTGTCTACTCTCCCTGCACTCTGCTTCCATCATTCTTCCCATTAATCTAACCCTCCATCCCGCTATCATGAATTATCTTGAATACCTGATTTAGCTGGGGCGTTACACTTCACTACACTCAGGCCTGTGCACTTAAATCCAAACAAAAAGATGTTATGGGGGACTTATCCAATTATTAAAAATGACTCGTGTCTCTAGTTTTTTAAAGAAATCACCAACCTGTGGCAGCTTTCTGTAGAAAAGCACTTCAAATCCTGTCTTGATATTATGGGCTAGAATATGCACTTGCCAGGAAATATGTAAAAATGTACATTTATGCAATTTGTCCTGTTATATGAATACTTTTTTTGTATTATTTTCTATTTGTCACAAAGGTCCATTTGATAGGAACAGCCTGGCTGTTTAACTTTGCTGTCCACAGCTTACAGTTTGCTCAGATACAGTGGATGAACTCAGATGTGGAGGCCCCCCTGCTTTTCTGTTTGGAAAAGTGTGTAATATTTTATTTCAACATGCAGCCTTTTATCTGTTATGATTAAAAAGTTAACAGATATAATAAAGTGAAAATGTCGACCAGTGTTTGTAGTATTTTTCCTGCCTTATCAGTATTAAACTTCTATACTGCAGTGCTCTAGTTAGCGATGGTAATGATTTAGTATTTAAAATTCTGATTCAGATATACGAACAAACACAGCATATTTAATAATAATATTTTTCAAAGACTGACACTTCTCTTGATAATGGAAAAGATGAGAAATCATTTTGACAGGACCATTCTGACAGAGTGAAATGCTACAAAATAAATGCACAAAATAATAATTTTCCAGGCCAAGCAAGCGAGTGAGCTGCAGTTACAGATATTTACCCAGTACAAAATAATAACAATGCTAATGTCAATAGAAACACAATAATGTCCCAATCTGATTATGCGGCCCGCGTGTGTGTCATGTGTGGAGCGAGCAGAAAATTACATTTGAAATTTGAGAAGTTGCCTGTGCCTGTGATGTATTATATTGGAGGGGGTGCAGGTTGGGGGTTGAGGGGTTGAATTTAATAAACCCACCAAAAATTTTAAAATGCATATTGGCCCGAGATAAGGTGGAGACTTTTTTTTTTTCTAAAGTAATTATGAGGCTTTATTCATCTGTGCCATTAGTCAAACTGACAGCTGGTCCCTGCAGGCTGGACTGCCTCACCTATCTGCCATAATGAATGTTTACAACACACAGGTAACACAGTAAATATTGGACTCATCAATTATGGAGGGCCGAGCCAACTGGCAATCAAATCCCATGATTATTGTTGCCTTTGGGGCAGTCCGAATTGGACACGTGTGACGACAGCATTGATACAAAGACAAAAATACACAAAATGGATCTCAGACTTTGAGCTGTCAGGGCAGAGGAGGCACTTGTTAACATTGTGGACACTGTTTCTGTTGACAGATGCACACGAAAAACAAAGAAAACCAGCATTTAAATGATAATGTTAATGAGAGCATGTTCTACATTATTATTATTTTTTCTCTAAAGGGAATATGAATTAAATGAAATGTCTGCGTATCTGTGTACATCACTCTACAAGCCATGCAATGAGCAGGGAGTATGTCACCCATGATACATAGATATTGTGTTCAGGAGAATAGAGCTTAATGAAAAGAAAAAAAATCAAAACATATGTTTTGAATGTATCAAAGATTAAATGTTTGCTTTACCTAGACTTGACTTACATCTAATATAATAAATCTTTATATCCACTTATTTTATATTAGCTTGGACCTCAACAGTGCTTCAGTGTAGGCCAGTGTAGTGCAGTAATTAATATAAACTAAATAATTATAATAAAATTGTCATTTCACTATATAACAGTGGTCTTTTGGCAGACTTCTGTGCATGTGGTTGACATTGTTTTTGTAATATCTGTTCATTGATATGTTACATACTCTGGCACTGTAGTGTATACAGTTTACATTTCCAAAAACAGGCATAAATATTTATTACACCTGTTATTATCCAGTGCCCGGGCGATGACATTCAGAATAAATGGAAAACAAGGGGCTTTGGGTCCTGTGCCAACGCTGCTGTACAACTTAATCAACACGCACAAGAAAAATTGCTTATGCCACCTCCTCACCAAGCACACTGTATGTTTTCTTTGCTCCATAATAGTCTGGAGACTTCATTTGTGCGATGCTCAACAGAACTGCATATCTAGGCTTGGATGTACAAACTTTCTGCTGATGTCTGCTTCTATCTCGTTTTGACACCTTTCTCTGGCATTTCCGTGTTTTGGACAGCAGGATGTAGAGCTGTGAGACGCTAAACTGACACTACATCCCAATTTTCCCACAAACTCTGTCATTACAGCCAAAGAGTGCTGATAAGGCTTTGAAACCCACCATTTGTTCAGACCGGGGATGGCTACTTTCTGCTTGGTCAATTAAAATGTTCCTAAGTGAGACGGAGCTGCAGGTGCTCGGTTATTGATAGCTACCGTGATTGTAGTTTTTGTGTTTTGTTTTGAGTTTACACTCCCCAAACGTGAGTTAGATTCTGCAGTGTCAGTGTCCCGTAGGATGTGTTTGGGCCCCTAAAGCAAGCAAGAGGCAATGGGAAAGGAGCAGCTGATGTTGAGCTGAAATCAAGCTGCAATCTTCTAAACAATACAAAAGGGTGTCATTAACATGCCATTTCACAGGCTCAAAGAAAGAACTCAACAGCTGTTTATATTGTTATTAATTTAACTTTTAGCTATGTCTTCTACATTTATTTGAGGCACAGCGTATTACACTGACCTCATACCATAACTGACTATCATCATTTTTCAAGGTTTTCAGGAAAGAGAGAAAGCACAAAAATAAACTGCCTATTAATAGTTGACTGGGGCAGCTTGTGTTTTTCTGATTAGTCGAAGATAGAGCCAATGATGCCACAGGGTCTGCGCTGGAGAGGAGAATGAGCCAGAAAACTCAACATGACTGAAATATTACTTAGGCCTGCAAAGTAGAAACAACTTTAAGGAAATGTGTCCTTGGACAAGGCACTTCCCTTAACTACATGCAGAAATAAAACTTATTTACCACTTCACCAGTTTTTGATAATAACACTATTTTTTCTTTCGCTTTTCTTGAGTTCTTGTACCAGCTCATCCTGGCATTTCCATCATCAGCGCTTAACTGTAATTAGACGGGCATACTGTACATATTGTGGGACTTAGTCATTAGGAACAGCAGCATATAGCTCCTCCTCCTCCCACAGGGACCAATCTATGTTTTTAAGTTAACACCTGGTACCTGTAGCCCACAGACGGTCTGGTACACACCACAGCAGAGAGGAAAGAGTTGGCTAAATTACCCTATAATGCTTCAGGTTAACCCAAAATACGAGCGGCTCACAAGATTAGCATCCAAAGTTTCGGAGAACAAAGTTCCTCTGTTACATGGTCAAATTTAAGAAATAACTTGAGGCGCACTTCGGATGGTCATAATGACTCTATATTATAACAGTGCTCCAGCTGCATTGCACAGAGCTGCCGGGGGCTGGACACACACAAACGCACAAACACACAAACACACACACACACACATACATAGGCTAATAAACTGGCCTGACACACCCTTTGGCAGCAGTACAGTCACCTCAACCACATCCCCCCCAGCCCACAACTACTTCTATGCCTAATTTTAGCAGCGAACTTTCAGACATTGTCGTACATGCTCTTAAAAAAAAAAAAAGATTTATTTTCTACTGTTGCTCCAAATGGATATAATGACAAAATTATAATCATAGTATATTATTGTGGATTTTTAAGTATTGTTTATTGTGAGTGGATGTAATGTTTCCTTTAGTAAAGTCAAAAACTCGTTGATCTAATTCAAATAGCTGGATTTGTAAACCTCTAAACTCTGTTTTCACTGTCAGACAGAAATACAATACTTAAAGCTGCACTATGTAATCTTTCTGGTGGAGGATCAGCCACCTGTTTGCCTCCCTGGATATGATATTGCATTGGAACAGAGTGTTTTCTGTTTGAGAGAACACAGCCTAAATATGCAGGTTTGTATGTTAAACATGTGGATGAAAGAAAACATAACTCCAGGTATGTTTTTGATGAGGAAACAACATTATAACATAGATCAGAAAATAGCGTAATTGGGCCCTTTAAACACCAAACTAGCAGTAGAGTACTGAATACAGTTAAAGCAACAAAATCTTTTCCCCACTTCTTTGTTATAGATAGAAGAGAGTCTGTGTGAATTTGGAAGAACTACAGGTAATAGACTGTACCTCTGAGCCACAAGTTTTTTCTTAGTAAGTGGCAACTCAGGGTGTCTGCTTCCTGCTTAAATGTATTACGTTGCAGCTCTTGGCGTGTGCACAAGAAGTAGGTGTTGTAGTTATAAAACTGACAGAGGCAAAGGTTGAAAGATGGGTGTCCACTCACTCCCACACACACCTGGACACTGCAGACGTGATTGACACCACGAGACTCTAAATTTAACAGTGAAGATTTAACTCTGTAAAAGTGTTCAGGCCCGGCAGGCCAGGGCAAACTACTGTAAAAATGGTGATGCAAAAGTCATCTGGTATATTATATTTATTTATATATACATAAACACACACACAAGGTAAGATTTGTGTACTATGTTGTCCCTGGAAGGAAGAGAAATGTTTCCTCTGCATTTGACCCCAACTGTAGTGTAGTGTGATGGAGTGTCAGACAGCTGCAGTACATCCAAAACGCTGCTGCTCAGGTCTTGACTACAACCAGGAGGTACAAGTTGTACGAGTACAGTCCCTGCACTGACTCCGTGGCTCAGAGAATAGACTTAAAGCAGCTCCTCTTGTGTACAACTCTCTACATGGCCTAGCACCAAAGTACATCCCTGACATGTCAGTGCCATATGAACCATCTCGCACTCTGAGGACGTCAGGGACTGGCCTCCTGCTGGTGCCCAGAGTCAAAACTAAACATGAGAAGTCAGTGTTTCAGTTTTATGCAGCTAGAATCTGGAACAGTTTTCCTGAACCTGAGACAGGCCTCTATTCTGACTATGTTTAAATCTAGGCTTACAAGGGTTCTTTTTAACTGTGCATATGACTGAAAGGTTTTCTGCTCTCTTCTCTTTTAATGTTAATCTTATGGTGATAATTTATGTTTGGTTTGTATTGTGGTTTGAATGTCTTTCTTATTCTGTAAAGCACTTTGAATTTTTTTTATGTATGGATTGTGCTATAAAACTAAATGTCCCTTACCTACCTTTTCTGTTTGAGGCAGGTGAAAGTTTGTCAGGACCTATTTAGATGGAGGATTGGCTTTTTGTCAAGGATTTTTTTTTTTTTGCTTAACACACATTTTATTGAAAGAGAAAGAGACAAATGTAAGAGACAAGTGTGTGTGTGTATATCTATATCTATTTATCTATCTATCTATCTATCTATCTATATAATGGAATCTTTATAGAGAAATTTTTGAACTCACATGCAACAGAAATTTTTAGGATTTTAGGATGTTTGCCATTTCCCCTATTTAACTTTGAAGCGCACAAACTTATGATGCAACTTTGCAACTTAACTGAGCAAGTGCACACCAAGCCACCACTGCGATGAGAGACATCCCTCCCTGGTGATCTTCCACTGCAGAGACATCAAACTGCCCACAGTGCTGTCAAAACTTTTCTTTAGGCGAGATAGGGTCATAGACTCAAGCATCTGCAACAAAGAAGGTCACTGAACCACCTTTGTGCACGCTGGAAGACAGAGTGGACCGTACCATCTGGAGATTTCAGTTTTGACAGACTCATTAGAAAGTAGAAACACTATTCTGTAATATGGTACTTTTCTATCTTCTCACCTCAGCAGTGTCTGTAACAGAAGTCATGGCAAATGTCAGTCAATTGTACAAGACAGAAGGGGCGATTTGAAAGTTGACCTGGGATGTGGAAAATACTCTTGAATTCTTTAAACTGTATGACACACACTTTCTGTTTCTGATCCTGATTTGCAGTGACAGTTGAGTAAGTAACACAGCCAGCAGCGTGGACACTGTGATGAGATCCAGACCTCATGGGTACCTTCATCTCTAATAACTTTATCATTAATTTCAGCCTTTAGGGACTTTTGTGCTTAAATTAATTAGTCTTTAGCACACTTTGGGAAATGTGAAGTAAAATAAGAGACTATTACTTATTTCCTAAAAAGCTTCTTATGTCAAGGGACCGTTCTGTCTTGGGTGCTTGGTGGTATAAGATGAAGGCATTCTTGCATCAACTGGGTCCTTCCTTAGAAGTCTGATTGTTCCTCTGTTGTTTTCTGGGTTTTCAGGTTTCTTGCATCATTCCAAATATACATTGCACAAGTAACTTTACCAATATCCTGACTCAAGTCACTGACTTCATATTCATTCCATAGCGTCATATCAAAACCATAGAGTGTATATAAATGGACATAGCTAACCCGCTAGCTGCCGTGTCCTAAAGAGGAAGAAGGCAGGGGAGCACTTCCAGCTCCATCAACTTCCAATTGACTTCACATTGAAAAATTGTCCCCCTCTCTCTTTAACAGCTGCATTGAGCCTCGTCATTTTGGTCTTAAAATGTTAGTATTAACCCACTGTACATGATCCTGGGTTTTCTATTTAGCTAATTCTTTATATGAAACTTGGCTCTAAAGTCTCTCCAATAACTGCTAGCACTATGTGCTTCATTTGACAGGAGCCACACTCCCTCACGTCTTGGAGCATGTACAAGATGTGTACAAGTCCTGAATGGCTGAGTGGGGTGATCTGATGGTCTTTTCTGGGGTCCTCACCAGCCTCTGTAAGGCCTTCTTGTCCGCAGCCGAACAGCTGCCGTACCAGACTGAGAGGCTGCTGGTGAGGATGCTCTTATGAGCACCCCTGTAGAAGGTGGCAAGTGCAGAAGGAGGAAGGTCAGCTCTCCTCATCCTGTGGAGGAAGTGTAGGCGTTTCTGTGCTTTCTTGACCAAAGTTTTCTACAAAGCAGAGGGTCACAGACTGCTCATTCAAATACTATATCAACCTATCAAAAGGTTGACCAGAATTCAAGTCACCACATGTTTATTCAACCATGAAACAGAAATGTAAGGCCCATACCAGAACTTTTGATGAGATTATGATGGTTGAGGTGCATTGTTTTTGATGAAGCAAAATGGCCAACACAAAGTTGTCTGAGGGCCAAATTTAGACGCCAGGCCAAAGTTGCGACATGTTTGATCTATGGTAAGTATTTGATGCTCTGTGCTATGTGTTTGATGGAGGTTTTGGGTCCATTCCTCAAGTGAACTATGTTGAAAACTTTCTCTAGCTTTTCTGTGTTATTTTGCATACTTTAGCCACTTTGATTATCCAGTGTTTGACATTAGTGGAATTGGCGAGTCTAAGTTGCCTCAAGTGCCCGATGAATTTCAGATTTGTTTAAATAGGCTCCAGTCATCCACAACCGACGAAGATAATGAGCTGAAGAAGATGAGTATTTGCCGCATACTTTTTCAAATGCCCCGATATAACCTGTTACCCAAAACAAACCCAGACTTTTGAAATCTTTCATGAATTACAAGCTTTTTAGCAAACTCCAGCATTTCTGCTTTTTTAGCACCTTGTCTAATCTGTTTGGTGACAACAGTACATTGCCTCAAACATAGTGGGAGGTTGCACGTTTTTGCTCTTCTCTTGTCTGAGCTACAGGAAGCCCGGCACTGACAGACTATCAGCACCAAATCTCACAGAACACAAGAAGAGGAAGTGACAGCTGTAAAAAGGACTTTATTCAATTTGTAACTAATCAGCACGGAGCTTAGATGTCATCATGGAGCAGTGCCCTGAAATATACCACAGCCATTATCAGTATGCCTAACCAACAAAGACATTTGGTACGAACGCTTTTCTGAAACAGTGCTACAATGTGTAAAATGAATACAGAGAACACTATATTGTTAATACAGCCAACCCTAATAGGAGCTGAAACTGACACTGGTGACTATTTTATGGTAAAGAATTTTGCTCTTTTAAATGAGCTTTGAAATTGGAAAATGATTCATTGTTAAAATAAAGCAACATCCAACTTATGTCCACGAATCTTGTTGCAATTGTCAAATAATATTTATTGTAAAATGTTCTTTCTTTAGCTTGTTACTTAATAACGTATTAATTACGTATTAACGTAATTTGCATTTATATCAACATCGAACAGTAGCTCGGTAATTAGGCCTCATCCACCATCCAGAAAGTTGAAGGATTGACTGATTGACTGTTCCCCCCTTGGATGAAGTTCTGATACTGTGTCCTTAAGCGAGGCACTTCACCCACCTTGTCTAGTATATGTTTGACTAAGTAAGGCTGATGGCATAGATTTGCAGCCGTTTATTTACAGAATAAACTTATATTCCAAATTTCTTATGAGTTTATTGTGCAGTCTAACCTCAGAACACTTGTTTAGCACCTGCTTCTATAATTACATGTGGACCAGTTTAAGACACTCAGGGTTAGAGCAGGGGACCGCTGTGTGCAAACACTACTCACTTTAATTTCAGTCTATATTTCACATTCATTTGTCAAGGGCATTTACTTTTGCTGTTGTTGTTTATTTTTATTTAGCTATTTATTTTCTTTTGAGTCACATCTGGACTCTTTTGCTTATGAAAACAGGCAGCTGCTGTAGGCTATGTCCCCCTGAATAGTGTCAAGTGGCACTTTTAAATGCGGCGATAACCAAAGACCCAGTGTTGCGTGTTAGCTAACTGCATGTGATGTTGTTTGGCTGTGTTGTGACACAATGCTAAGTGGTCCCTAAGTCTCCTTATAGTTCCCATATGCTGCTATGTACAGGACCATTCAGGGCAACACTGTAAACATAAGAAATAAACAAAGCAAACTTGCAATGTGATTCCAAGGGGTTAGGATGAAAATAATCTTTTTGTTTTTGTATTTTATGAACATTTAATAGAGCTAATTTACATCTAATTTGCGTATAATTTACTCACACAAGCAGATTTTGTATGCTGCTTGTCATTGTCAACATTTCAGGCAAAATAGTAACATCCTTTTCACCGGAAAAGTTATAAAGTTATTAATAATGATTTCTATGATGTTTCTGTCAATCAGAAAAACTATAGTGGGTAAGTTGAAAACTGTATCCAAAAAACTTAAAGTGGCACAGGTAAAAATAAACCCAACTAAGCCCTCAAGTAGTTCAAGGGGAGAAAACCAACAATAAAAAAGATAGAAAGTCAAAAAAGTCATATATGAAAGTTTTCTGCTCCTCTTCTTTGCTGTACAACCACTTGGGGCAATCGCCTGCTGAATGCATGCTCAGTCAACTCGGGATGGACCGTCACGTACGTCCTTTTAAAAACCAGCACGCCCAACATGGCTATCAGCTTTCCTTCAGCCGCTGTCTATCAATGTCATACTGGATCAACAATGCAGAACCCTTCTCTCCGTTTCTCCTCGCTCCCCCGCTGCACGCCGCCGAGCGCCCTTCTTCCACCTCAGCGGGCTCGACTGTGTATTTGAAAAAAATAAAATAAAAGAATGTAAAAAAAATTTACAGGGCTATTGTCAAGGGCATGTGCGTGAACTCAGGTGTGCAGTTTACAAGAGTTATTTATTTATTTGAGCAATACGCACACAGATCAATAGGAGTATCCTGCCGCAGGAAAAAAGTCCATTGTTGAGAAGGAGAGATTAGGCCTGACACCGAACACTACTGTGCGCACTGTAACTCAGACTTTAATGGGCTTCACTAAACAAGAATCATTATTGTTTGTGTGTTATTATTGTGTTATGATTGGGAGAAAGAAATGCATTCAATTAAACTTTACAAAAAAAATTTATTTCACCCCAGCAAACCATAAAGAACACCTAAAATACAAACAAAAATACATAATTTAGTTAAAATAATAATAATAATAATAATCATCATAATCATAATCATAATCATAATCATAATAATAACATACAAAACTAATTAAATGAATCCCATTTTTTTATTTGTTTATTATTATTGTTAATGATATCATATTTATTTATTGTATTTTATTTAAGTTTATTATTGACATGGCACAACATCGTGACACTCCAAAACACATTATACACATTATAAATTAAGAGGTAAAGTTTTCAGAAGACCAGAACCCATGCTGCATATTATTATTATTATATTGTCCGGTACTGTTATGTACTGTTTTTACTGAAAACTGCCAGTAATCTAATCTGAGTTTCACAGTGCTTTAAAGCTTTTCTTTGCTCTTCCTTTCACTCACGCTAGGGTCAACCATTTTGTCACTGTATAAACTGTTTCTATGACAAGAATATTTGGATTTCACACTTAAGGTGGAACAAAAAGATCACTTCTCTCGCCTTGGAAACCCAAAAGTCATTTTGCGCTCTGTGATACCATGGGAGCCCAGGCACTCATATCACAGCTCAAATAGGCACCAGGGAATGAAGAGGCCATCGGTCTGACCCCACGTCCCTCCATCTCCCTTTCGCCAAGAACACCTTTCGGTTTCACTTACACCACAACTCACATAAAATATGAGCTCCATCACCAGCGAGGACGACAGGCCAATATGTTGGACGCCATTCTCACTGGAGAGAAGCTCCGGTGCCACGTCGACCCATAACAATAGACTGTAAAAACATGGAGTCTGCAGGGAGGACATTTTGGAAGGCAGCTGACTCTACTCAACACTCTTATTACACTTCTACATTAAATCTGGGCTTGAGTGTCAGATGAGCTTGCGATCCTCCTTTGACACTGCCAAAGAGTACGCCTTTCGAAAAGAGGCTGAAAGAAAACTTTGATCAGTAATGTAGGTAAAGATTAAATGAGGACCCGTCCAATGGATATTCAAAGCATTAGGTATTTCTGTTTTAGATGAAGCTACTCCCTCCTAAGAGTATTTCATTTGTTTATCTGTTGCTATGTTGATGCTCTGAGCGTAGTGATAACAGTGTTTAGCTGTTGTCAGAGCTACCTGTGTGGTTATACAAAAATAATGCATGGTAGTTAGCAATATAATTCTCACTGACCGCAGTATAACAGAATAGACCCTTTAAGATTGTAAACAAAACCTTCTAAATTCCAGACTGGAGGTAAAAGTAAAAAAGAACATAATGTGATTTCAGTGAGAAAACTGGGTTTAACCTCAGGATATCAAAATATGCAAACTCAAGGGAAATGTGTCAAATGAAAACCACTCAGATACATGTGAGTGATACCCAAGCCCAGTTTAAAAACATATACTATTGTATATGGTATTGGACAAATCCTTACAGAAATGTAGACCCCACTACAGTTTGCCTTCATCTACAGATATATTACACATTTCAACATAAAGTACACTTTTTATGAAATTCAAATTTCATTTTGTGAATAGAAAATTTTAAATCCTTCTCAAGGCTAATTAACTAACCATTGAAATTCAAAATTGTTGTTTATTTTGTGTTATAACGTTGGAAAACTATTAGCATTAAGATCTAATAATCAGTAAATCATTGAAAATATATTATGTCTGCTTCAAGTTGCCTCTCTCCCAGAATTTTGAACATTCTGCTGACATAAGATTTTAACGGGTCTATAGATAGCAGAAATTTCCCACTTTCACTACATATTCTGAACATAGAGTTTTATTCCACCTTTCTAGTGTCACTTCTCTTGCACCTTCCAATATAAAATAATGCTCAGCTTCTTAGAGTACTTTCCCAAAACATTTTTAAGCACCACTTCTACCTTGTCAGACTGTTGCACTCAAATGAAGAATTGCTTCTCCTTTAAACTTGTGCTGAAAATAATGGGATTTGCTTAAGCATTTTAAACAATGGCTGTCCATCTGCGGATTATCACTCATTAACACATTGGTTTCACAGATACAAGAAGAATGTGTGGACAGATCCTGAAGCCCACAATAGAGAGTGTGACTTTGACAAATGCACCAAACATTGTCCAAGTGTCCACGCGCAAAATAAGACCAAATCTAATATGTCTTACAATACAACTTATTCTGAAGAGACAGTGAACTCTTTGAACTCAGACTTATCTACTGGTTTAAGGCTCATTTATGCTCTATATTCTAGACAAAGACATTCATACGGATAACCATAGAAACTTTGGTCCATCATCTGCATTGTTCTGTCCATCATTTGGTTCAGAACATGTAGAATCTTGTGTGGGATCTTAGAGCAGTACACGAGCTAACCACTGAGCACAGCAGTGAACACAGCTCAATAGTGGAAGCTAAACTTTTTAAAAAGTGACTACAACCAGCTGCAAAACAAATAAATGCTTCCCTCACCTCATTTTCCTTGTCTCTTTTCCAACAAATGTGATCTAAAAACTGCTGTGGGCACCTCCATGTTTGTTTATTTGTTGCTCTATTTTGTCCGTTTTGGTCACTTTCTCTATGGTTGTTTAAGAGAACCCTTGCAGCCTTGACACTGGAAACATTTGGAAGTATAAATGCAGTGATGGTTACAACACCTGGAACACATGGACCCTTACAAAAGTGGGGCACAAATAAGCCTTTAGGGTGTGATGATTAGGGTGTATGATCATTTCAGTCTATACTAGGACTGGGCCTCCTTAGTTTTAGTTTAGTTTATTTATTTACTGAGACAGGGACAGTGCACAATATACATTAACCTTAACAGGAGAGATGCATTGTGCCAGGCTAATTTCCACCTGTAGTCCCTGGGCAGGTTGATGTTATAGTTCATAAAATCAAACATACAAAGGGAAAGACTTTATAATGACCGGAGCATCACAACAATTCTGTATCCTCATTCATACCCAGTTCTCTCAGCACCTTAAAATCATCATCCTTATCAAAATCATCGTTCAGTTCATTCACTCCTGAACATCACACTCTCCAGACACTCATCAGTCCACATTATGGGTGCAGGTTTGGTTTGAAAGGAGCCACTTTTTTGCCAGACGTGAGAATGTGCTGTAGTCACAATATAGTGATACATGCAATAATAAATATATTGCACATGATATTCTGCAAGATATCACTATTTGTAAGAACCTTCAAATTTTACAACAGTTTTTCTTTGTTAAACTACTACCTGTACGTTTCCTTTGTCTGAACAAACATTGAAATTGTAGCACTGTCCCAAAATAATTTTGTAAAATATACCATAAAGTAGTCATGGCGATATATCGATACAGCCACCCATGAAAGAGATACTGTATCACCAAATTTAGTATCACGATATACAGATATTTTGATATTTGAGCACACCTCTAGTCTATACAGTAGTTGCAGTGTCACTATATGCATAGACATATAAACATAATTCAAGTCAGATATTCATTTTATTAATGAATATTTCGGGAAGTGGTTCTAAACCTGTGGTACTCCCTCAGATGGTATATGGATGATGATAATCATAATGATACTATGACAAGAGGAATAAAAGGAAGGCCTAAGAACCTCGGCCTGCATCTTTTTGGTCCCTACATGTTAAATGAGTCAAACATGCAGATCAAGTATGTGCTGGGTTTAGAGTGATTTTTACCTTGATATTTGTCCTCCTTTGGGTTAGTCCTTGTTCAGAACTTGTATTGTAAAATAGTACTGGGACCTTGTTTAGACCTTGTTTCGGCCTTGTTTAGCAGGCTGGATCGCCCAGGGCCTTTCTGTGTGGAGTTCGCATGTTCTTGCTCTGGGCACTCCGGTTTGCCCCATCAACCCAAAACATGCTACATAAATAGGGTTACCTTACCTTACCTAATAGATCTCATCTAGATCTCTAGATCTGGTAATACTCAGAAAGCCAAATACTTTCTTAGGTGGAACTGGGAGTCAAACACTGATAAGGCATTCATATATTTTTGTTAGCATTAAAAAACTATCAGCATTATATCTCACAAATGTTAGAATCTTGGCTTCTATCTCAGGACATGTAAGATGTGTTGATTTGGGATTTGACAACCTCATTTATAATCCAGACATGAGGGTGAGTGTGAGAACAAGTGAACCAGCAGTGCTCAGTCCAGACTTCTCATCACAATTACCAAAAGAAAAGCTCAAAAATACAAAAATTCAAATAGGTTTTCTTTACAGGAAAAAAGCTTGTTTTGTTTTTACATAAAGAAAAACATGAATTCAGTCTACAGTCCTTTCTTCTCTGCTTTATCCTGACATTATTTATGGCTGCGCAGCAAACAGGACTTTAAAAAAAACTTGATACTCTTTACCAGAGTGCACTTCGTTTTATTACTTTTGACAATTAATATACCCACCACAGTGATCTGTACAGCAGGCTTGGCTGGACGTCACTGCAGGCCTCAGATTTATACACACCCACATTTTCTTTTACAAAGCCATACCGGCAAAACTTCCACAGTATCTCACCTCCAAGATTCAATTCCGCTCTCACCATTACCATACTAGGTCTCAGGAGGGACTGACCTTAGCAGGACCACAAATCTACACAGAGCAAGGGGAAACTGGTTTTAGATTTTATACCTCTTATTTATGGAACACTCACATAAACCAACTAAAGCTAAACACTGTAATTCCCTTAAGTGAATTTAAACACACTGTATCTGGCATCTCTGCAGACCCTTGTAATTGTTTCAATGCCTCGTGGACCACACACAGGTTCAGCAAATATTTAAATGTACATTTTATTATGCATCGTATTAATTGTAAATATTTTAAACTGTTTACGCTCAGGGTTACCTTGGAAATTAAATGCAATCTTAATGGGACTTCCTGATCAAATAAATAAACTAAAAAATACATTACACATTACACTTTCTCTGACACTGCATATAATTCATATCTTCTCTGGAAAGTTGGCAAAAACAAGATTGATGTACCTACAATTATGACTTAGCACTGACTATTTAAAATAGCAGTAAGATTATTGTGATATTATGTAGGCGGCACGGTGGCTGAGTGGCAACGCTCAGGCCTCACAGCAAGAAGGTTACAGGTTCGATCCCCGGGTCACCCGGGCCTTTCTGTGTGGAGTTTGCATGTTCCTCCCCGTGTCTGGATGGGTTTCCTCTGGGTGCTCCGGTTTCCCCCATCAACCTAAAACATGCCCGCACCCCTATGAACTAACATCAAGGACCATGTTGTCCACCCTCCTGTGGGCTCACCACCTGCAGAGGGGTTCATAGGGGGGGTCAGGTGCTATGAGTATTGGGCAGCAAGCTGCCCCCGCGACCCAGCTGGATTAAGCAGGAGAAGATGGATGGATGATATTATGTTTAATATTTATCTGATAATTCTTTCTGTAATTTATGCACCTGTTAACTTGTTGCTATGGTAACACTGCATAGCTGAATGATCATCTGTGTAATGTTGACTTTACTTTTGTTTTTTGCCTATATTTGAATACAAGACACCAGTTATTTAGCAAGGCATCTGTGCAAACAAAAATGGTTATGTAAGAAGACAGTTCCAATCTAAACTTTTTACATAACACAGACAAGAACTAGTTGGAGTACTTAGAGATATTTGGATGTGTACTATTGAATAAATATGCCCGTAATTGAGTGTAATAGAGGTCTGGGGCACTGACGGACTATCAAGACATCTCCAGAACTGCTGCTTACTGGATTTTGGATGGACACTATCAGTAGTGTGTCTAATGCTGTTGTTACATTAAACAAAATCTACAATATATTGCTGAGCAAAATGGAAAACCCCAGGGTGGTTCTGAAAATCATTTCTTTCCCTGTAATTCTAATGGAGACATGATAATAAAAATGTTTTATGTGGTATTTTATTATTTGATCAATGAATACACATATAAGTGAATCTAAATATTGTTACCTTCCACTTGTTTTCTAATAGTTTTAAGCATCACCTCTATTATTCTGCAGTTATACAATTTAATACATTTGAGGCCTGATGTGTGGAGAAATGACCCTGCTCACAGTAAGAATGGGTGTTTGCGTAGTATTTTAGTAATACACACACCTACAATTGAATAAATGCAACAGTTAAACACTTTACATTCCAGGCAACAAAACTAAATCTTCCTGGAGACAAGAATCAAGGTGGACCTTCCCAGTCACAGAGTCCACCTTAAATGAAAATGATGAAGTAGTTTGTATTTTAACTTACCATATAAAATAGTGTAATAAATCTTCAGCATCAATTTCAAGGTGGGGACTCCTTGGACATAAAATGACTGTATCAGGATTTCAAACTTCCCACAGACCTAGTTTCTGTGTCTCAAAATGAATACATAAGCTGTTGGTGGTGGTGAGGACACGCTGAGACCCTCATACACATTTATGCGACGTGGTTTCTTGTATATGCTATAGCTGCATACTTTTATGACCTACAGCTTACTTACTGAACAGGGGAGTCTTTAGGGAAATACTATGGGATATGGAAATTAATCTTGTATGGCGGGCAGAAACACATTTGACAAATTACTTCTGCCCTGACGTGGCTGCACAAACTTAAACCATTACGTTGCTGTAATGAACCTTAAAAAAGCTTGGGACTGCATACATGTGTTGAGCTCATATTTGCCTACTATAAGAAAGCCTTAAGAGAAAGTCAGTCAGTTTGATTTTCATAAGTACGTCTAAAGTTGTTTTTGATGCAATTCCGATAGCGTTTCTAATTTGTTCATCATATTTCTGCAGCATGTTTAAGTGTAATTTCAATTCTCTTGTGTTGCAAAGCTTGTCGGTTCCCACAACTTGCTCAAATGCAATACTTGAAAGAGGAAATAATTGCAAAAGTTTAAGGAAAACAGTGAAAAGCGGTTGAAAAGTGGCCAGTAAAATGCACTTTGGTCTTTGGAGTGTAGATGTGTTGCCGTATCGCACACTGATTACATAGCTTAATGGTCTTGGCTTCACCTCATGTTTTACAAGCCCAAGCGGTCCCAACGGCCTGATAAATCACCGCCATATTGAGTCAGATTGCACCAATGGACCGCTGCCGTTCCCATGTTTCCAACTAGAGAAGCACGCCTGACCTCCAGCCAATACAAATACATGTATTTCCTGGACAGGTCACTCACATTTTCAGCTCTGTAAAGTAGCATAGGCCTTAAAATTGTGTTGAAACAATAATAATAGTGCACTTAATGTATATAGCACTTTTTGAACACTCAAAGCACTTTGCATTGCATTATTCATTTACCTTGCACTCAGTGGTGAGAAGCTACTTTAGCAACCACAAACCCTAGAAGCAGGGCTGCCAATCTGCGCCATCAGTCCCTCCCACCACCAGTGTTGGGAAGTAACTGAATACATGTACCAAGAATACAAATAATGAGTAACAGCTACTTTTTCATTTGGTGGTATTCAGAATACTTCTCTAAAATCAAAAGAATACATTACTAGATGTCACAATGTAGGCTTCAAACTACACATAACTAGTAAAAAGAAATATGAAACACCGTTCTTGTGTGATTTTTCCTTCTCCAGTTAGTGATTGAAAATGCTAAAAATGGTAAAACTATCCATCCATCTTCTCCCGCCTAATCCAGCTGGGTCGCGGGGGCAGTTTGCTGCCCAATGCTCATAGCACCTGACCCTCCCTATGAACCCCTCTGCAGGTGGTGAGCCCACAGGAGGGTGGACGTCATGGTCCTTGATGTTAGTTCATAGGCATGTTTTAGGTTGATGGGTGAAACCGGAGTACCCGGAAGAAACCCATCCAGACACAGGGAGAAACATGCAAACTCCACACAGAAAGGCCCGGGCGACTCGGGGATCGAACAGATATACAGATATTTTGATATTTTGATATTTGAGCACACCTCTAGTCTATACAGTAGTTGCAGTGTCACTATATGCATAGACATATAAACATAATTCAAGTCAGATATTCATTTTATTAATGAATATTTCGGGAAGTGGTTCTAAACCTGTGGTACTCCCTCAGATGGTATATGGATGATGATAATCATAATGATACTATGACAAGAGGAATAAAAGGAAGGCCTAAGAACCTCGGCCTGCATCTTTTTGGTCCCTACATGTTAAATGAGTCAAACATGCAGATCAAGTATGTGCTGGGTTTAGAGTGATTTTTACCTTGATATTTGTCCTCCTTTGGGTTAGTCCTTGTTCAGAACTTGTATTGTAAAATAGTACTGGGACCTTGTTTAGACCTTGTTTCGGCCTTGTTTAGCAGGCTGGATCGCCCAGGGCCTTTCTGTGTGGAGTTCGCATGTTCTTGCTCTGGGCACTCCGGTTTGCCCCATCAACCCAAAACATGCTACATAAATAGGGTTACCTTACCTTACCTAATAGATCTCATCTAGATCTCTAGATCTGGTAATACTCAGAAAGCCAAATACTTTCTTAGGTGGAACTGGGAGTCAAACACTGATAAGGCATTCATATATTTTTGTTAGCATTAAAAAACTATCAGCGTTATATCTCACAAATGTTAGAATCTTGGCTTCTATCTCAGGACATGTAAGATGTGTTGATTTGGGATTTGACAACCTCATTTATAATCCAGACATGAGGGTGAGTGTGAGAACAAGTGAACCAGCAGTGCTCAGTCCAGACTTCTCATGGTCCTTGATGTTAGTTCATAGGCATGTTTTAGGTTGATGGGTGAAACCGGAGTACCCGGAAGAAACCCATCCAGACACAGGGAGAAACATGCAAACTCCACACAGAAAGGCCCGGGCGACTCGGGGATCGAACCCGCAACCTTCTTGCTGTGAGGCCTGAGTGTTGCCACTCAGCCACCGTGCCGCTGATGGTACTAGTGACTTTTTTAATCCTATGTGCGCATTTACACTATAATTTAAATGCAACTCTGTGTAAAAGTATTCTATGTATTCAGAATACTGTACTCTGATTCACCCATGTATCTGAATACATTACAAAATACATTTTAATGCAGGTAATCAGAATTTGTATTTAAATACATTTTCAAAGTATTCTCCCTTGTCTTGCCTAAAGACACAACAGTTTACCCTAAAGCCACTACTTTAGACCACTAATGTGGTACCAGGCCTGTCAGGATAAAAACGCTATCGACTTAATGTTTAATATGAATGCAGGAACAATATATTTTTGGGGTCAATATTTATCACATGTGCTTTGTGCTGCTGGATAATGTTTTGTTATTTTTTGACTTCATGATAAGATTTAAGATGTAAATAATAACTCTTTATAGATGCAAACCAAGTACTAAAGTTTGTCTGTTTATTTACTGCTGCTCATGATGATCACTTTTGTAGACTTTTAAACTTTGATAAATCAATTTTAAATGTTGTTAAAACTAGTTTTTTTTTTTTTTTCAGCTAAGACAAACAAATTGAAACCAATCCTATCACACAATAACTTTGAAACAATCATACACGCTTTTGTAAGTAATAGACTGGACTACTGCAACGTGCTATATTCAGGCCCCCCACAATTGTTACAGTTAGTCCAAAATGCTGCTGCTGGACTGCTCACCGGAGAGACCACATTACCTCCAGATCCTGGCCCAACTCCACTGCTTACCTGTTAAATACAGATTCGATTTTAAAATGGTATTATTTATTTTTAAATCACTCAACTCAGTCGCGCCACAGTACATCACTGATCTTTAAACCCCACACACTGCTCCTTGGTCTCTCAGGTCAAACTCAACCTACTGTCCATCCCACCATCCCGCCTCAAAACCAGGGGAGGCCGAGCTTTCTCTGCTTTGGACTGTCCTCCCTCTTCATCTGAGATCTCGCTCCTCCTTACCTCACTTTAAAACCCTCCTAAAAACACATTTTTTTCAAGATGCCATTCTACAGCCCATGAGCTTTTCTCTGAAGCTGTCAACTTTAGACGATTATCTTTGTGTATTAAGCCACTCTTTTATGCAATATTTTACATTTGTGTTATTGTTTCACTATGTTGTATTTTATGCTGTAAAGCACTTTGGTGCAACTTGTTATGGTTGTCTTAAATGTGCTATATAAATAAAATGAGTCGACATGACTAGAATAGTTTTTGTGGTTTAAATCTGCCCCTGGTTATTGTGTCAGTGGCATTGGTGAGTTTCATTGGTGGCACTGGACAAACTGCCTCTCTCATCACCAGCCTCTGAGGGCTCATCATTGGTAGCTCAAATCTTTTCTGTTGAAACTAAAAGAAAGTCATGTCAGAATGTTTGGCTTGAGTTTTTTGTTGGGCCTAAAGTGATAAATGAAAGGTAGCAAAGGCTTAATATCCTCAGTCAAAGCAGTGTGTATTGCTAAACATCTAGCAAGCATTTTGTGTGGCAAAATGGAGCTGTGAAAAGGTTAGCGCTGACAGCTCACCACACAACTCGTTATATGAACAGTTGAGCTGCCTGGGGTCTTATCTGATACACACCGCTAACAGGGAAAATAAACACTAAATAATGACATGATCACCACTGTTTGATTTGGATCTTTTTGGATGGATTCAGAGCAATATTTTTATTATTTAGTATGTAATGATACTCAAATCTCTCATGACAATATTTTCACAAACGGCATCTCACAGTACGATGGTTATTGCAATATTTTGTGGAGGCTAACCAAATTGTGAAAATGCTTTGCTTCTTAAAATGCCTTGGCAAGCCTTTGGTTTTGTCATAATCCAAAGAATTAAGATTTAAAAGTGCTTATAACAGTTTTTTCTTCATGTAGTCTGTGCTGAAAAAGAACAAAGGATCAGAGTCTGTGTAGTTCCCTAGTTTTTTTTTTGTTTGTTTTGTTTTTTGCTACACCAAAACAATGAAGTTAAGCATGCATTGTTGCATCCCTGTTATTAAGACTGGGTAGCCTCATGTCTCCAACTACTAATCAAACTAACACTTTTACACTAACTACTGGACATGTCTTGCCCAAGGACACAGACAGCAGAATACATTAGCAGCCTTGAACTGCCAACTTTTTAGGGAGTACACTGTAGTGTTTTTCCGTTGTATTGTCATTAGAAATATCCAGAAGTACAACTCACAAATGATAAAACTGAATACATATAATAAGGATTGGGCCCATGATCTCATCCACAGTTGACACAATATTTTCATTCTTACCTTTCTCTTATTATCATTTTGGACATACAATACTGCAGGGTTTCAGATCATCACAACATTCTATGGGCCAATAATATTTAATACAGATGGAGGTCAGCTAAAATAAATATTGTTAAAATGTGTTCAATCAGGTTCAATGTTTGTATATTTTACTTTGGGATGTTTCACAGGAAAGTACAATATTATCAATGGGAAAAACTGGCACTTGGCCCCCAGCTGGGAGTATGACATCCTATGCTACCTCACTTAAAAGTGGCACAAATCCTGCAAATTTAGGCTGAGTTCAAACATAAAACACTTTGTTCCACCTTGTGATGTCATGTAGTAACTCAACTATAATCATTTGGATGATTTCAGCCCTGGAATTACCCATCTCTTTTGAGGTAAAAGGTATCTGTTGACCCTCACTGAATCAATTTTAACATTTTCTCAGGGTTTATGTGAGTCCAATCTGTTCTTGAGTTAATTTAACATTTTTGGAAATGTTAATTAAGTAACACTGGACCAAAGTTCTGGTTTAACCTCAAAATTAAGAGTTATATTAACTGTTTGAGAACACTTTATCCTAATTTAGCTGAACAACACACAGAGGAGTTTAATTTTTACACTTTATTTTAGTTAAGATGAAATTATGCACAGAACTAGTTCAAACTGGTCTTCTCTCGTGGGAGTTTAAAGTGGTGGGTGGGAGGTGCGAATTTAACACTAAGGAAAGTTGAATTAACTTCAACCATATCAACTCTGGCATAACCCCAACTCGGACCCCCATTTAACTTTCAAATAGTTAAAATAACATGTTTTGTGTTAAAAAACAACTCTGATCTGATATTTTACCCTGAAATTTTAATCCTCCAGGTTTTGCTGTGTACCTGGAATCACAAGAGCATTTTGAGCTTTGGAGATGCAGACAGATGAATAATGCAGGGTTACTCACTACTACTAATGTATGAATGAAACAAAACACAACACCAACAACTACAGGACCTTATTTAAATTGTATATACTAAAAGAGAAGGATATAGTAATTTGATGCTAATAAAATGAAAATTAAACCTCTTATATATTTTCTCTGACCCAAATAAAGACAGTGGGACAGAGCTGGAGTGGCTGTGTGCGCAGAAAGGGAGCAGCCGATGAAGTGTTTGAACGACACAGAGACGCATGTGTGGAGCCTCACACACATTCATATTCTGGCTCTTGCAGCTATAATAGAGCATTGTAATGAGGTTACCCTGGCTCTGCTGAGGTATTTTGCTGTCCCCTCCTCTGGATATCATCTGAAACGTATTAGCAGCTAAACCCTCAGAGGTCACCAGTCTTTTACACTGTACCTCTGGGCCAGGCTCCATATTAACTCCATCGCTGGCAGCAGACTTAAGACTCTCGGAGAAATGGAGAAGCCCTTTAAGTCCATAATTCTCCTTTGGATTTCAATGGCATACATTCGCTCTGAGGGAAATAAGTGGATAATGTGCTGGAAATGTATGTAAAATCGGAGTAAGAGATTTGTAATTAAATCACTCTGGGCCAGCATCTGTAGAAGTCACCAGAAATAAAGCAGGAGGTTATAAAAATAGACTTTCACTCATGGTGTCATAAAATAAACAGACCATTATACATTTACAAATTATCACAAGTTTTCTTCAGTGGTTTTATTACACTAAAGAAAATCATATATTTAATCCAACTTTATTTGTATGGCACATACACAGACTCCAATGTGCTGCACAGAGTGGGCACAATATAAATATACATATAAACACACTGAATAAAGCATAAATCCTAAGCAGCATGTTCTTCTAGGTTTACTTGCATACAGTTTTTGAAGGAGCTCGGCTGTTAGGTTGTTCCTACATCTTGAAGAACTAAGCACAGATCTTGTGTGGATGGAGCTTCCTCACATCCTTCTGTCTTTTCATGTCAAACCCAGACACACTCCATGATGTTGAGGTCAGGGCTCTGTGGGGCCAGACCATCACTTCCACAACTTTTACTTCTTCTTTATGCTGAAAATAGTTCTTAATGACTTTGTTTTTTATCATTTGTTCGCTCACTTTGGATTTTGTAAATTGATTAAAACAAACAAAGAATAAATAGCAGTCTCCCATACATGTACTAACTAGGCGAAATCCTGCTTAGCTTCTGCATTGTCAGGGTTGTATGACCACAACTGGGCCTATCATGATAATTACTATATCAACTTATTGTTCAGTATATGAATACTGGAACAATATATTGTGTGGTTCAATATTTTTTGTGGGTACAATTTCTTTGCAATTGTGGGGAAATTTTAGCCATTTTTTCTGTACTATAAAAATATTTTAGCTGTAAAGAATAGAATAAAATAACTTCTATGGCTAATTATTTGTTAATTCTTAGGCCTTTTAATAATACTGTATATTTAAAAATTGGTTTACTGGGATTATCCTACTTTGTGTCAGTAGCATAAAGTAGTATCAGTATTATCTTTTATCTTGATATTACTCTGTAATGTATTTCATGCTTCAAAATTTGTTATTATGAGCTAAAAAATGAATGAGTTATTATGGCCTGGCCCCAATAGGACTATAATAAAGCCAACAACAACTCAGAAGTCTCATTAAAACCAACCAGATACCTGAACCTTAGTTTGAAAATAATGTTAATGATATTACAGTAATTAGCAAGTCCATACAAGGCGTAACCTTAGCTGATGCAGTGTCACATAAATTTGTACAATGGCCAAAGGCAAGGCGGAAAAAGTGCAAGCCAATTCTGAGCTTAAATCTCCCAGAATCAAGACCAATTTTAATGATATGTAATTAAGGCCTAAACAAATTTCCCCCAACGGATACGATTAATGGGGAACTTATTACAGGCTATGGCACCCATGGGGGTAATACATTCATACTAATCTCATGCTGTCAGCCCAGGGGCTTCAGTGCTATTGAGACGCCTTCATATTAAGGGCACGAGCAGACAGAGGGAGAGAGTCCAGGGAGGTAAAATTAGAAGTATGATGAATTACCAGCCCTGTTGCTTGTAAAGTCTAAATAAATGACAATTAGGAAAAACACAGCAACAGGCAAAAGGTGCATATGATTATGTGTCATGTGCTGCTCATACTGTGTAAGTAAAACAGTTTATTATGGATTTTCAGAATATATAATAATTTGTTTTAAATTGTTAATCCCTATGGCAACAGTCTAGTCTCAAAGTTAAAGGTCCTGTATTACGTGCAATTGACTCTTATGAGCTTTAAGCCATGTTATAATATTGTTACGTCATCAAAAACATACCTGGGATTGGGTTTTGTTTCACTGACATGTGTTTGAGTAATCCTGCATTATTACACTGTCTATATCTACAAAGATCAAAATCCTCTGTTCCACCTTGTGATGTCATCAAGAAGTAGTGTTTAAATTAACAGCTCCTTTTACCTTTAGTTCAGCAGAGATAAGCAATTCCAGGGCTGAAATTATTGGCATGATTGTAGTGAAGGTGTAAGGAGTTTAAAACCACAGTGGAGCACTTCCTGTAGAGAGAAGAGCTCAGCCCAAATATGCAGGATTTCTGTATTAAATATATGTGAATGAAATAAAACACAACCCCGGGTATGTTTTGGATGAGGAAAATAAACATTATAACATAAATCAGAAAATATATGAGCCCTCTAAAGACTATAAAGTATAAAATGAAAAAGCTCCTTCCACAAAGCTATCAATTTTACTCCACATCTCTGTGAAAAACACTGAGCAACTTCTGAAACTACACTATCACACTCGTGTTGAAGGAGAATGAGGTGTATTGCCCCAGGACACAACAGTATGTGCTTGGAGAGCCAGAGTCAAACCTCCACTTTTAGAACAATCAATGTACCTCGACTGTTGCTTCCCATGGTTTCGTTCTAAACCTTAAATCAAACGAGCAAATGACATCTGCACTCTTTCTAGAGATTTGTAGCTTCCATATTTTTCGGTCTGGGACGTTCACTGTGAAAGCATTATCGGCATGAATTCCAGGAATCGCTGCTAAACATCTAGTTTTATGCCTCTTTGACTGTCCACATGGGATCAGAGGGTCATTCAAATGTGTAGACAGACAGAATCTCGCTGTCCGCATAATGATTTTGTCTCATTGGTGTATGACAGATCACCACTTTTGGTATTGTGGTTGCATTAATTGCTCGCACACAACCAGCTCCATTACCCTTGCCTGGGTGGAGTTAAAAGCGCGCCAATAAAAAGCGCTCCTCAAATCTTTAAGTCTGCAGACAAACTGGAGACAGCCGCATTGAACAAAAAGTTAATGTCAGGAGTGGGTGGATGATTGATGAGGGCCTACCTGGAATCTGCGAGTGCATCCCAGCTCTTCCACCGCACACAGCACAGCCAATCTAATAGGCCACAGTAGTTCATGTTGTAGGAGGCTGCGTCTCCCAGAATCCTGTGTAAACGTGATTGGCTTTTGTCTCAGCTTTGTTTCATCATTAGTTATAGCAACATAATGAAAGAAGTGATATCAGAAGTACACTCAAAAATAATGTGTTACTAATGAAGTTACTGTTAATATAATACTACTACTTCCATTTCTTGTTTCTATATTGTGCGTACTAATCACATAACGGTCAGAGCTGCACCTTTCTGAGCAAGACAGTTTTTTATATTTTAGTTTTAATGAGATAATTAGATTTAATAGAGACCAAAAGAAATGTGTTTGCCCTAGTTGGCTATTTTTGCTAAAAGAACACTTGAGTTTAATATCAGATTAAAGAAGGCCTCAAATCATGAGAACATTAATTAAAAGGGTTTGTTAAGTCACTTAATTAGTCATAAGTGTTTGGCATTAAAATAATATTTGGAAAAAACTGGTGTATTTTTATGTGTGCAATGGAGCTGCAAAGGAACTGATGGAATATAACATGTTTTTCTGAGTACTGCACTTAAACCTAAAGCAACACTGTGTAACTTTCTGGAGATGGCACATCAACTGCTGTGAGTTCATGGAAATAGACAGTTAAAACCCTACTTCAGAACTACATGGACATACATTTCATGCCAAGTGATATCACAGACACCCTCCTCTAGGCCAAGTTAGAGACAGGTTTCTGGAGATGCAATTCTGCTCATTGCAAGAATGCATGGTTTTTGGCATTTTGTTTTGGCATTTTTATTGCATTTTCCGTGCAATAAAAATAATAATAATACAAAAATTGTGTATCTATTTTTTGGGTAAAAGTTACATAACGGGGCCATAATAAAACTTTCTTAGATAAAGGCTCTACACTCAGAACTAAACCTACTTTATTATTTTTCTTTTCTTATTTATTTACTTTGGAAGTTCTGTCACCTAGAAGAAATTTAATTATTTAATTTGAGTTGACCAATTTTCTCACAACCACAAAAAAAGAGAGGAAAACTTTACCCTATAATAACTTAGAGGCGGAAACCACCCAGCTGTCCATCACTGCTACACTAATGTTAAGTACTTCCTCCAGTACAATGGAATCTACTGAAACAACATACCAACAGAATTAGGCTTTCTGGTATAGAGTGAACCTATAATCTGTCTTTCAACTGGATACACTCGGACTGTACTTAATGGTAACTTAAAACAAGAGTTCAACACAACAATCACCGCACCAATTATGGAGCTTATTGTCTTGACTTTAACCCAGCCAATTAAGTGACTGGATATCTTCATAATTGTTTCCTTATGCGCAGTTTCCCTATATACATCCTGTTGTTGTTTGCATTATAATGTCAGATATGCTCACTTTCAAACTCTATGGCCAAACACTGTCTACACATTATTAACGGTGAAATTGCCCTATGTAATGCCGCTCAGAGGCAGCAGAGGAGATGCATTTGGTTGGCTTGGCCTCCTAAACGTAGCGCTAATGGCTTAAATTGCTTTCAGATTGAATGACCAGAGCAGAAGAGAGAGAGAAAAAGACAAACAACGCTGATGAAGTGATGTTAAACATGCATTTTATCGCTAGTGACACAACTAACCATGTAATGCCATTAAGCAGGTAAAATTTCAGTTCAGAGCCAAAAGCTGAGAATAACAGACATCTATTTCTGGGGAGGAAAAATATGATTGTTGTAATGGACTGTAGCCAAGTTTGAGAACAGAAAACAAACACACTTCATATAGACACAGAATAGTTTAAAGAGAAATGTGTGTAAGGGTATAGAGTACATGGTGGTGTGTGTAATCCTCAGAGAGTTGCCAGTGAAAGCAACATTATAAGAGATCAACATATGGTATGAAAGTTTTCTGTTGTTAATTTGCTAATTGTCGACAGAGAAAACATCAAATTAAATGCGCAGATTTTTATTGTTTTGTCTTTATTCACCAATTATTCACCACAAGTTTTCAAGTACTTTTCACAACTTCACATTAAAGGGGCTGTATTACTCTATTTTCTGATACAGTATGTTATAATCTTGTTTCCTCATCACAAACATAGCTGTAACTGTGCTTTGTTTCACTTATACATGTTAAACATACAACTCTGCATATTTATGTTGAGTTCGTCTCTCAAGTAGAAAACGACCTTATAATATCACTCAGTTTTTAAACTCCATACGCTTTCTTTACAATCATTTGTATTATTTCAGACCTAGAATTGCCAGTCTTTACTGAATAAAAGGTAAAAAGTAAAAAGGGAAAAAACTTGAAAACTACCACTGCATGACATAACAAGGTGGAACAGAGTATTTTGAGCTTTGGAGTATGCTTTTTATGAGGTAGCAGTGTTCTAATATTTCTTATAGCTCACAAGAGTCAATGTTGTGTAATAAAGGCCCTTTAAAGCCTCTGTAGCTGACCATGAACTAGTTTATTTTTAACAGTTTGCAGTGGTGCAAAGTTATTCCTCACTTCCCTTATACATCCAAAGCATCCTAATTATTCACTGTGAGTTTATAAGTGCTTTTCACAACTTTCAGAAACCAAAGCTTTTTGCCATGACAATAAAGCTAAGAAAAACTCTTGCTTCCTGATTATTGAACAATACAGCTCTTTATAATTAGAGGCAGAAGACTTATTTGGACCTCAAGAGCTGCTTACACAATATATCTGTACTGGGGCAAGACAAATTTTGCTTTTGGTGGGTCATAAGTATGTGATAAATTAAACAGACTTCAAGGATTTTGTAGTATCAAACCTAAGCTTTTGAAACATGACTGTTCATTATTAAAGGGCCCATATTACGCTATTTTCTGTGTCCTGTTTTATAATAATGTTGTTTACTCATTACAGACATACCTGGAGTTGTGTGTTGTTGTTTTTTCACACGTTACTGAACAAAAGGTAAAAAGTAGCTGTTAACTTGAAAACTACCACTTCATGACATAAGGTGGAACAGATATTTTGAGCTATGGAGATGTAGATAGACTAATAAAAAAGGATTTTAAAAAAGCTAAAAGAGTAAATTTTGTGCAATATAGGACCTTTAAAAGTATTGTTTAGGGCATGTTTTTGTTTTTTTATCAACAGTTACATGCAATTACATGTAGTTGAATATAATAATTAAAATGACCTAGATCTTGACAGCAAACATTAGCAAAACAAATACAAAAAGAGACAGACAGGGACATGAGTGAGAGATTGAGGTGCAATATTCAGGTTGAATTATTGAGGGAGATGGAGAAACAATAAGGAATACAGAACTAATTATGTTTTATATTAAATTTATTTGAATTCTCTTGTAACCTTTTCGTCTGAATTACCATGAAAAATAATAAAGGGATTTCTGTGATTTGCTTTTGTTATTGCGGACCCTTCTGAAGATTAACACTGTGACCAAAACACAACGCCGTCGTGCATAACCAAGAATATTAAAAAGATGAAGTGATATTATTAAAGTTAGTCCAAGCATGCCCACGTCAAAAATAAAGCTGCATTGTGCAACATTAAAAGTGCACTGCACAACTTTTTTGGTGTAGGGTAGGTAGCGGTACCTACTTGTCTCCATGGAGATGCTATTGCTTCGCTTGAAATATTCCATGGTGTGACTTTAAACATATCATCTAGCGTTTATTTATTACGGGTGTTTCTATTGCTCAAAAATACAAGAATTCCTTCTGTGAATAAGGGTGACTCTCCATAGATCTGAAATGTAATGTAGCGTAGTGCTGTAATCAACATGTCTCCCTTGTGATAAATAGATTTAATATGTGGGACATTCTAGACAAAGCAATAGCATTGAAGAAAAGCAGCACCCTCCACTAGAAATGCTACGCAGTGCAGCTTTAAGGGACATTGTTGGTATTACCACAGTCCACAGCTGAAATATAAGAACATTCCCCACTAATAGGTTTAACATTGTGTTGGAAAGCATCTGTGTCACATTACGTCTCCAAAGCAAAGCCGTAAACACACTGTATTTAAAGAGGGAGGCACTTTACATACTCCTCTGTGGCCCGTATGTGCTGGGACAGTACAATCAGACTGGCTCATAACATCCCCGGTGGTAATCACAAGGATATATTGCAATCATTGTAGCGCAGCATGAGGCCTGCTCTCAAAACCAGCGGGAGGTCTCAGATCACATGGGGAACAGAGCACCCGCCATACTCAGAATCAATGCCTTCTGATCATGCTCTTATCAATAAACATGGACCGTTAACTTACATGAACTATACTAATAGGCTTACATGCTTGTAACTGCGGCGTCATTTATATGGCTTGTGAAAATCAGCCTCAAATATTGAGATCAGGTTTACATGCACAAAAGGACTGTAATAAACCAAAACATATCACTGGATAAATTACACCTTGCACTTTAAAGTTCTTGTTCCATTGCTATTGCTTTACTGCATGTCTGTAAATACTAAATGAGACAAAAATACAATCCGCCATATGAATATAAAACTATAAAAAAAGATGTCATGTTAATTTAGCTATACGCAACACATTACGTTTCCCAAGTGACGATAACTGTATAGCCATAATTTCCCCATTTGTTATTATCAGAGTGCTGTTTAAGATAAAGAAATGGGCCCCTTTCAAGTGCTGGACATTTGATCATTAATCTCCAGGGAGGCAGCAGAGACGCAGCACTATCTTTTTCTTCCATTTCATTCCAGTCCATTTCACAAACATTAAAATGTTACTGAAGACAGGAGGAAAGAACACAACATCTATTCACCGTGTAGAGGAGACACAGGAACATAAAAAGACGAGAAAGCAGCCATTGTGAGCAACAGTAAAATATAAGCTCAGAGCAGTTCCATTGTGTGAGTGGAAAAGGTGAGCCAGAGGTAACCTGGAGCATCTTGAGTTAGTGAACAACAGTGTGTTTTATCATACGGAGGTGTAATGCCTTCAGTCAGGCCTTTAAAAAAGCATGCTATTGCTAAAAACACGCTTTCCACACTTCTGTCTACATTTTCAATGACTCACAGGGCATAAATACATCCTATCTTTGTTTCTATAATTGTAATAATATGTATAACTGATCATTTGATAACATTTTCACTGTCTTTTTCACGGCCTTACATGGGAGATTAATTTGCAATTGACAAAATGTAAAACAATGATTATTAGAAAAAGCATAATTTACCTGAAATGACCTGGAGAACCTGATCATGTGCACACTCGGGCACCTTATAAATATATTCAGACAGGTCATTGCTTTGAATACATCTGAAAATAAAACCTCAAAGTGAACAGAGATATCTCCTGTCTGAAATCACATTGTCTTGAATTTGCCATGGCGTCCTGAAACCTTGAGCACTTCTACACATGTTTGTGACAAGAAGCCAAAGTGGTGTCAGAGCATCAGCTGAAGTGTTTGTTTGGGTGAGGAGCAGCGGAGTCTGAATGTCGCAGAAACTGGAACACATCACTAGAGAGGACAGAGCTCTGCGCCGGCGGGTCCCCTCAGGACACATTTTAAGGAGGCTACAGGCTTTGTCTATATGGATCCTTTACCATGCTATAGGATTCAACAAGTCTACTCATCTCAGACCAGCTTCATACAATATACTGTTGGCAGATATAGTAATAAAAATAATTTCCTACATTGCAATAAAAAGACTGCATCTATTTTGTGTTGTAATGTCACTCAGCAACTTACACAAAAATGTGAAAAAAGGTACCGTAAATTCCGGATCACAAGCCGCTACTTTTTTTCAACACTTTCAACACTGCGGCTCGTAATATGAAGCGGCTTTTTTATTTTTTTTTTCATCGCGGGAAAAAACATGGACCAATAAAATGAATAAGTAGTTCACTGAGGTCCAATGAAATTGTATGATTAATCACAACTTCCTTATTTCAGTCTTTCTGCTAACCCTCATCAACATGGAGAATACCAGACAAAAAGCATATGATGCAGCTTTTAAACTAAAAGCGATCACTCTGGCAGTTAAAGAAGGAAATCGAGCTGCTGCCCGTAAAATTGGCATAAACGAGTAGATGGTGCGAAGGTGGAGGCTCCAGCAAGAAGAACTGAGCCAGTGTAAAAAGACAACCAAAGCTTTCAGAGGTAACCATAGCAGATGGCCTGAGCTTGAAAACTTTCTGGAGGACTGGGTTAACACGCAAAGAGCAGGCGGCCGCACTGTACAAATCAGACTGAAGGCTAAAGCGATCGCTACCGTGGTTTATTCCCAGAGCGCCAAGGTGTGTATGTGCATGTCGCGTGTGTGTGTCCCAAGTGTGTGAAGGTGTGTAAGTGCCTGTGGCGCGTGTGTGTCCCAAGTGTCACCAGTGAGCGAGTCCGTCCCCAGAGTTCAGCGGGGGACCGCGTCCGCGGCCCATCCCGGAGGCGCTCCAGGCGGCGGGGACGCAGAAGCGAACCCCCCGCCTAGTCTTTGGCCAGCGGTTTATAATATGGTGCGGCTCATATAATTACAAAATTGATTTTTCTTCATAAATCTGAGCACGCGGCTCTTAATCGGGTGCGCGCTGTAGTCCGGAATTTACGGTAGTTGCTATTTGTTCATTATAAAATTCTACTATCACATGTAAAATACTTTTTTTTTACTTAAAAAAATTATGATTTTTATTTACAGAGAATATATATATATATATATATATATATATATATATTCTCTGTAAATAAAAATCATAATCAACTATCAACTACTGTAACTTTGAAAAACTCTTCTATTTCATGTCTTGAAGAAAAACATGATGAATCCCAAAACTAAAAAATAAATGTGATAATAATTAGTTATCTAATTATTTTAGTACTTGATTGAGTTGCTACAATTGTTGTAACTAATATTAACTTAATAAACACTGAACCACTGGCATATTAAAGGTTACATTTCACTTTTGAAGAACAATGTGGGTCAAACTGCCTGGGTCTGAGGTCTGAGGCTGTAAGCCCTCTGCACAGTGCTGGTTGGTGCTGGCTGAGTAGATGTTAATAAGGCTGCTCCGTCATGCTCAGACGCTCTGACCTGGTGCCACTGCATGTTCAGATAAAGAGTCTACATTTGGTAATGCCCAATCCCAAAAGGTTGGAGATCCTCTAGAGTTTTAGCATATGAATGAGCATAAGAAATGCAAATATATTTGCACCAAACTTTCTCTGCCCACGTGCCGTGCAGTAGCACAGATACTTCTCTCCAAACACAAATTCATCTACGCTCCAAGCTGGTGTTTCTGCCTAGAGATAGCTTTTGTTCATGGCTGGCTGGCCTTACATTTTGTGTTGGGTGATTGGCAGTGTCTAGCGGCCCAGTTCCTTGAAGACTCCCCCAGTAGTGTGTAGAGGTCCTTTGCTATTGATTTCCCGCTCGTGCTCGCTGCTTGACCTGCCAATCAATGGTCAGAACAGTGGGATGTCATCGGGAGCAAGCTGACGGCGTGTGATTCTCGCCAGACATGGAGCTGATGGCATTGAACGGGCCCAAACACACAGGCAGACGCAGGCTGGACCAACGGACCAGTGCACCCCCGTCACTGCAGCTGGAGAGGACCAAAAGTCAAGTTAATCCTAAATTAAAAAGCAATGAGGTGGTGTGAGGAGAGTCTCGGAGATGGAATCACTTCACAGCAGGTGGGAGCTGTATTTCTGTAAAGACGGTGAACGAATGGCTTACTGCTCACACTGATTAGTTGTTAAGACTTTTCATTTTGATTTTGTTAGGACTAAGATGAGAAAGTGTAAGTATGGAAATTAGTTAGCATATGTCTGAAATCATAATGTACATGTATTTCTAATAATAGATCACAAAACATAGACATAGAAGTTTCAAAATATAAATCAAATAAGAGTTGCACGACTGACCATGTGGTATTTTTTAGATTATTATTATTGTTTTTTTTAATTAATTCTGAATTGAACAATAATTAAAAATGTGTAAAGCAAGTTACAAAATATGAATATTGTGATTTTTAAAAATATAGCTGACTGAGTAATATTGTTTTCCTGATGTAAAAAAGCCTTGTTAGTTGAAGTATCTTATTTTTACCTCAAAATATGAATAGAATCTGCTTACTCCAGCTTTAGACACATTTAGCCCTTATTTTTTTCTCCAAAAGTGTTAGAAGGACCTGTGACAATGCTTTCTCAATAACTTTTTTTTCAATAACTTTGCCGAAATGGCCGCTTCAGCTGATACAATGCTATTTTGTTGTCAGGGGTCCTAGCATCAGCAGAATCAAGATGTGTCTTGGCTGGTGCAGCATCACATCGTCGGCAGAGAAACACTCTTCTCTGCCCGGCGCACTGACAGTTATGAGGAGCTGCCATTAGTGCATTATGCATAATTGTACATGCTCCACTATCAAGTGTCAGTTAAGACAACGGCGCGCCAACTCTCTGTCGACCATGGCACATTTGTTATTGTGAACCATCAGCACTTCTCTATGGAAATGCATTTGCAACAAAGGGCCATTTTCCAATCTGCTGCCATGAAATCACTCTACCTGGGCCTGGTAATGATCAACCTTGGAAGAGGATTTCCACTCAATTTATTTCATGAAAGACAACAGTAGGTGAAATACAAATCTCAGTCCAGAGCAAAAGCTTTTAAATGAGCCGCCGTAATTTGAATATGCAGCCAGTGTGCATCACCTGTCTTCAGAGGCATAGATAGAGTGAAAATACTTTGTTGATGTTGACATTGTTGTTTTTAAACCAGATAACTTTTTCATTATAAGTCTATATATTGGAATTATTTCAGAGCAACTGATTGGCTGAAAACTTCAACCCCTAAAATTCTCTGTCAGACATATTTATACGACTTCAGATGTGCTCTCATATCTTTAGAGCAGATTCTTGTTATTGACTGCAACCATTATCTCTTTGCAGCAGTGATTTTCCAGTTCTTACTTCTTATATTTGCTTTGTGAATTGCTTTGTACCACACAAAATAGTAATGCTTCAATACTAGACCACATTTAAACCAACAGAATTAATCAGTGGAGCCTTCAACTCTTTACCCTTTTGCTATAATATTGTTAAATGTTCTATGTGTGGCTAAAGTTTCCAGTCTCCCCCATGCTAATCTTGTTTTGAGCTCTTGCTCCTGATTGGAGGACTGTGTTCCTGCCTGCCCACGGTTGCCTGCTCCTTACAGGCTCTCGATTGGTGCATCAAGTTCCCTCCTGGCCAATCCCGTCCTTTCACCTGCATGTCTTCCCTACTTAAAGGGCCACTAAACACCAAAAACACTTTTTTCTACTGATGGGTCTAAAATGTAACTGTATACCTTTCCCTGGCTTTATTTTGGCATTTTAGTGCATATTTGTCAAAAATGTGACTTTTGGGTCAAAAGCCGTGTCTGTAACAGCCTCCTTAGGGTCAACTACGGCCAGTGCATTTGAATTTTTGGGTTGGACTGGTTATTATGTGATGAGCAAAGCCACTGGCATCTATGGGCAGTACGTGAGGAACTTCTCTCAGCCCCGCCCTACCTGGCACTGCTGGTCACTGTGATGTCCTGCCATGTCTGGAGAAAAGGAAAACGGCGTGATCCAAGCACAAATGTCTGCTCTGTTTCAAAGTCTGGAGCACACCGGTCCACTCCATGTTGGATTATGGCTGTCAGACAGCTGTCAATCATCGCTCCAGAGCCTGCCCCACACCCGCTCCCCCCAACTCACTGGGAACTGCCGACTCTGGAGGATTTTTCTGATTTTGCTTAGGGGCGGAGTAAAGCTTCGGGAGGGTCTGTAATAGCTTTTTAAGGAAACGCCTGCTCAGGGCTGCTGTCCTTTGTGGTCAGTATGACGTTCCGTATCTGTATCTCTTTTGTCTGTCGTGTCGTGTCGTGATTTTCATTTTTGTGTTTAACATTTTTTTTGGGAAGTGAAATAATGCGACATAACTCACCCGTAGTTACCAGGGACCCTCGTCATGACGTAGCAATGTGCCAGAGCTTTCCGAAAATGTATAGCTTGTTGGTCAAAAAGGCAAAACATTGTTCTCTTTTTTAATAAATACACGCAAAAATTTGGAAAATTACAGGGTTTGGTTAATAGTTCAGGTTAGGATAAGAGTTAGGGTTGAGGTTGACGTTAGTGGTGTGGGGCGTTTGAGGTGTGTGACGTTAGTGGTGTGGGGCGTTTGAGGTGCACTCGAGGGCCGATCATTGCTGTCTGCGGCTATGTTTGTTTTACTGACTTTTCTAAAATAGTAGCTTTTGGGTCATTTGTTTCTTAAGCCCTATTCGCACGGGATAAGTATAAACTGGGGACGTCTGGTAATTTGCAAATTACTGCCCTACCTCTGTGTTACTCGCAGTGCATTCGCACGGGATTAGCAAAATCCGTAAATGATTCTATTTTACTGAAATTACGACTGGATATGTCGTAACATCACATCCATTTCTATGTCTTTCGCGCTGCTAAGTAAGTAAATTTATAAAGTATGTGTCTGTATTATAATTTGCCCCTAAAAAGCTCAAAACTGCTCATCAAAATTTCTACCGCAGCCTCCATTACTCAAGACGGAAAGAGATATAAAAGGCGCAAAGCGATATAAAATGTGCGCAATATATAGAGAAAAGGCCATAGAAATAAAAGGAATAGACAGAAAAGACGTGCAGTTACAACAACAAACACTGACACGCAGATTCGCACGGGAATAGTATCATCACCGGACGTCTGTGTTTGGTGAAATATAGTAGGTAATTTGCGGCGGAATTTTTACTTTACAAATCACAGACATGGCGCATTTGCACGGGATTAAGATCTCAGACATTCTCCGCAATTATTACAAATCACCAAAGGTCCACAGGTAAAACTAATCCCATGCGAATAGGGCTTTAGTTTAATTTTACTAAAATTAACTTTTTTTTATCTTACTGACACTGGCAGAGCTGAGTCATAACACCAAAAACCAAGTGGTGAGTAATCTGAATCATTATTACAAAAAGGAATTGTCTCTATACCTGCAGATGTTCGCGTCCCACAGGTTGAGAAGCTTGGCCTGTGCATTCCAAATGGACCCATACAAATACATATATCTGAGTCAGTGCAGGGTGTGAAGGCCTCATGAAGTAGAACACATGATCATACATGAGTGCACTTTCTCTCCCCATATCACAGTCTGTTTGATCTAGGTCTTCGCTCGCCCTTTGATCAGCCGCTTATCTGTGCTGATTGGCCGTGATGTGCACTTGACAGTCTGGTGTGATTAGACAGAGGATAGGACGAGAGCGCAGAGGATAGAGAGAACACAGAGGAAAAAGAGAACAGAGGATAAGGAGAGAGAGAGCATAGAGGGAGAGAAAGCAGTGAGGATCGAGGGAGAGCACAGGATAAGGAGCGAGAGAGCATAGAGAGAGAGCACAAAGGATCAAGAGAGAGCACAAAGCACAGGGAGAAAGAGAGAAAACACAGAGGATAAGGAGAGAGGGTGAGAGAGAGCCAAAAGAATAGAGAGAGAACACAGTGGAAAGAAGAGAGAGAGCATTAAGGGAGAGAGTGCACAGAGGGAGAAAGAGCACAGTGGATAGAGAGAGAACACAGAGGAGAGCTTAGAGAGAGGGAGAGCGCAAAGAGAGGAAAGAGAACACAGAGGATAAGGAGGGAGAGAGTACAAAGTTAGAAAGAGAGAGCACAGAGGAAGAGAGCACACAGAGGATTGGGAGAGAGGGAACAGAGGAGGGTGGAGCTTGGGGCTGAGGGGTTCTTCCCATCAAGACCTGCTCCTGTGTAATTAGACATTAGCACCCAGCAGGATGCCCGCTAACATGAGCCCAGCCTCCATTAGTATCATGATCACAGATAATTCACTTTAATAAGTACATAACAGGCCACAGACTCACACAAGTGCAGAGAAAACGGGTTATTTGCTAATTACTATCTAATTGGTGCATGCAGGGCAGTTGATTTTAACACAAGGTCATGAATTTAATCCTGGAAAGTGATTCCTTCGGTTTGAATATGTATGTTTGTGATTTCTTTTTCAGTTTGACATTTTTAAAAGTTTAAAACAACTAGGTGAAAACTTTTACTAACATTTAATTAACTGGGGTGGCCTTGACTAAGTGATTGACAGTTTGACTTTAACTCTAGTGCACATGTTTGCTGTGTCCCTGGGCAAGACACTTCACCTACCTTTTCATGAGTGTGGTTTGTAAGTAACTTTGGTGGTCAGAGTGGCCGATGGCAGTCACTTCTGTCAGTCGCCCTTAGGGTAGCTGTGGCTAGCAGCTTTCTACCACTAGTCAATTTAACTCTAAATGAATGTAAGCACTTTTGTTAACATTATAATTATCAATATCCAGTGTGGGCTGCATTTATTCTAATTTATTTGAATGTGTTATCAGCTATTCACTGGTTGTATTTAATAGGATCTTTTGTGTCACATTGACCCAGTAGTCCTCCTAGTCCTATTCTTTTTTTTTAAAAATTCACCTTCATTGGCTTCAACTATGAAAAGGCCAAATTCAGTGACATCTTCATTGGTTCAGATAAAGATTACATTGTAGCTGCAGAAAAGTGGCAAATGCTCTCAATATTACAGTATGGCGAGTCTTTGTTGAAATGAAAAGAAACCTGTCTCCCCAAATGGCCACCTTGGAGATAGTGCTCTTTAATATCGCAGACAGCTAAAGCGTGGCTCCGAGCAGCCCGCATTGACGAAGGGGGCCTGTAGGGAGCGCCGCAGATAAGGCTGGCACACCGACAAATACCGCACTTGACTTTTCCTGTTCGTCAGCTTCGGTTGCTCAGGGATTACAAAGTCAATGCTTGTTCTTCTATTTGAATACAATATCTATTTAGAAGTACCAAGGAAAGGAAAGAAAACATACTAGAGGCACTAGAGGGGGATCAATCATCAACTAATTTTGCTGGGCTACTCATGTGAGGCGCAGTTGGGAGTGTGTGGAGCTCCCTAGACAGGCCTAGCGCTCTGGGTTGTTACGGCGATTGCTGCATTAGGCTCTGCAGGCATGATTAAACTGTTTGTGTTCTACAGCCACACACATGCGCACACACATCACAAGTAAAATATGAACGCTGCTAAAATATAATGGACTACAAATAATGGTTTAGTGGCTATCTACAAAACCAAGACCAAAACACATTAAAAGTTTGCCCAAAGAATTATTTTTTACTGTAATTTTCAAGTTTGCAAGTTCAAAACAAAAAAGAAATGGCAAAATTGCAGTTATGGCCCCCTGCAGTGGTCTGTGTGTCTCCCACGCTGGAGCATCTGATAAGGGCACCTCCAAACGCGTCTCCCCAGGGTGCTCCTCCTGCCTGCTGTTGCTACTTGTGTTTTTCTTGTTGATTCCTTTCTCTCTGGGTCGTAGTGTCACTAGTATAATCGTATTTGGGACTTGCTATGCTCTGTGTACTTGAACTTTCATTTTGTCATTTTGTTTGCTTAAGCTTTGACTTACTAAACTTATAATTATGTTCTACTTGGAATGCATTTTAGTTTGGCGACTTGTGCAATTTGTTGGTAAAATATGTATGACACTTGGAAGGTTTTATTGTCGCAACTATAATGAAGAATTGATTTAATTTGTGCACCATTAATTATAATAGAGTGAGGTAAGTCTGTATGTTGTTAGAATGGAAGGTTAGGGAGGGAAAGAAATTGCTAAAAAAAAAAAAAGTTGCTAAAAAAACAAAACAAAAAAACGCAGTTGTAAATAAAATGCTACACGTAATTATTTTTTATTATGTGTATTATTTATTTCATTTCAGAAAAGTAAAACATACATTTTTAACATATGCAAAAGTTATATTGTGCAGTGCATCATGGGAAAACAGAAATAGCCTGCGTCGGACACTTGTGCCTCCACTTGCACGACTCAATTGGCTCCGCTCCAGGGACACAGACCCCCCTTTGTCTGCTGTGTGTATAAAATATGAGCTAAACTTGTCTGCGCTCGGTCTGACTCTGCGATCTATTGGACTTGCTTGTCTTACTCTATGTTGGAGTGAAAATGAAATCTTTCCAGTCAATTATACCAGAACCAGTGAGGGCCTTGACACTTGGAGCGACCCGCCCAGAGACAAATGCTGACATGTACTCCTCCGGATCTCATACACATTCAGGGAACGATGCATGGAAAACTATCCATATACCCTATTGGATTCAAGAGGATTGTGATGCAAAAAGATAGGGAGCAGCGGTCTGTGTCTCGTCATGCATGGGCCAAATGAGACAGCACCAAATTCAAATCAGAAGAGTCTCAGCTGCATAATATGATTTCTGTTTGTAAATGTGTGTAGGCAATGGTTACATTTTGAAACACTAGTTATAACTACTCAAGTGGAAAATAGACTAACTTTTTAATGGTATTGCATATAGAAACTTTTACATTACTAAATGTAATTTTAAATTGTTTTGATCTGACAAAACTTAAAGGTTCTGTTATACAAAACTGACTCTTGTGAGCTTTAAAACAGGCTAGATTGTTGTTACCTCATTATAAACACGCCAGTTGTTTCAGTCAAGCATGTTTATGTAATCCTGGTTTATTACTGTCTACATCTCAAAGCTCAAAATGCTCTGTTCCACCTTGTGATGTCATGTAGTGGTAGCTTCGTTTCACCTTAAGTTCAGTAGAGATTGGAAATTCAATGGTTGAACTCATCCAAATGATTCTAGTGATTATGTATGGAGGAAACAGTGGAGCACTTCCTGTATTATGACATCACAAGGTGTTTTGAGTTTGAGAAAATATGCAGGATTTGTGTGAAGATCAGAAAATAGTGCAATATGGGCCCTTTAATTAAGTAGTAGTGGTAGTACACACGGACACACATGCCCACACACACACACACACACACACACACACACACACACACACCCACACACGTTTAATTAAATTAGTGAACCATGAGTATGAATTTAGTAGTTTGGTTTAGTACTGACCATTAATAAATACATGATGTCACCTTGATCCATTTAATTATTTTGTGTTGATTCAGAGGAAATCATTTGGATTTTATGCTAATTTGTTTGAGTTTGACATTTCATTTGATTTTGGAGGGTCTTCAGAACAATACTGAAATGACAGACCAAGGACATTCAGGTAATGAAAAGGAGAGCGTCAGAGGATACCATTCAGAAAACACATGATTTTGTAATTGGAAAAGGGAGATAGTGCATTTTTTGGGATTCATGAAATTTAATAACCTATCATTTCCCAAACATATTCAAAACTGTATAAAACACTTATAGAAAAGAGAATTGCTTTATGGTATATGGTATATTTTGGGTAGCCTTTAAGGCGGGTAAGTGGTCATTAAAACTATGGTCTGAAGAATGTGTATTAGTTTTATATGTGACTTCAAAATATTAACTTTTTTCATATTTGGTGTGTTTTAAACGGTCCTATTTTCTGATCTTTCTGATAATGTTATTTCCTCATCAGAAATAGAGTTGTGTTTTGTTTCATTCACACATGTTTAACACACAAACTCTGCATATTTAGGCCGAGTTCTTCTCTCAAACAGAAAGCACTTTGTTCCATCTTGTGATGTCATGTGGTAATACAGGAACTGCTCCACTGTGTTTTTAAAATTCATGCACTTCACTAGAATTATTTCCATAATTTCTGCCCTGGAATTTCTTATCTCTACTAAACAAAAGATAAAAAGTGGCTTTTAACTTGAAAACTGCCACTATATGACATCACAAGGTGGAACAGAGCATTCTGAGCTTTGGAGATGTACACAGGGTAATAATAGAGGATTATTCAAATATGTGTGAATGAATCAAAACACAACTCCAAGTGTGATTTGATGAGGTAACAACATTCGAACATATAACATAAGCTCACAAGAATCCATTTTGTTTAATATAGAACCTTTGTGCAATATTAATGGTCAATAGTGAATAAACAGTGTTTATTGCTGTCCTTGTTACAATAGTATTATATTACTATTTGTTATAATAGAAAAACACTTTACATGTTCACATTCATGAGATTATGCATTTGCTTATTTGGGGTATTACATTTTTCTGGTGGTTTCTCATGAGCGGTGCCTGGTGGCTGTCAATCAGAAAAGACCACACGAGCTGATTAAGAAGTGTAAGGGCATTTGTGGTCTCCCTCAGTGACTCTTTGTGCACTGTCATTGCACATACTGTAGTTAGCGGCTGGTTCCATCCGGGTTGATGTGACCCATCTGAGAACAGATGGCTCTGATCCCCCCGCCTGTGCTGCGTTCAATGACAGCTCCATGTGTCGCAAATCTTATTTATACCAGATCAGGTACAACAAAGAGAAGCAAGGGCAGGAGCCATGTTGTTCTCTGTGGCAAATGATGTCAATAATCAGTTATCTCCATGTAACCTTTTACAATGAACCAGTCATTTAAAGAAGTAATACACTGACACATTTCACACACATTTCTCAATACAAACTGAAGTATGTGTATAGTTTTACTAGAATAAATTTTAGAAGAATGCGTACATTTATTTAGGCCTGCAACTACTGTACAAAATGTTCCCCACCCAATGACTATAGTGATTGGCCCCTAAGCTTGAATTATAGCAGTATAGTAGTAAAAAGAAAATCTACTAATACTTTTATGTATGTGAATACATTTTGATGTTCCTGTGGGAGCCACAGTGGGAGTACAGATGTAGCCTATTCATACAGGCACCATTATTACAATATAGAAGGAGTCACTGCTTTAACTTCAACTTGAGGTAAGTGACAGACAAAATACCTACAGAGGACAGAAAGAACTGTGTGGAAAGCTTAAAGGGATAGTTCGGGTTTTTTGACATGAATCTGTATGGCATCCCCATCAGCAGTGTCGTGCATCAACACTGACTTACCTCCCGACAGCGTCCGGTGAGCCAAGTTTTTGCCCATTTTTGGTGCTGACTAAAGTAGTCTTGCAAGTTGGCTGGGGACATGAAAATAAAGCATTTGTGGTTCTCAAAACAATGCGTTCAAAAGAGTGATATATTTGCATCACAAAACCGTGAACCACGAAAAAGTCAGACCTCATAATCGCTTGGCGCTCTCTGTATCACTGCGCTGCCACCAGGTGACAGTCATGCCTGTTGCACTGTGTTTACTGCTCGGAAAGTTAAGGACATGTGTGACTACGACATTCACGATGAAGACATTGCCTTTAGCACAGAGCGAAGGAGAGATCTTTATGAACCCGAATACACTGATGCCGAAATTCACCCGATGGAGTTAGAACGTGCAGAGTGAGGAGGGACAGAGAAGTGATACAAGTTGAAACTGGAGCCACAACTGGAGGCGTGAGAGACCGGGTGACCGACAAATGGTGGTGCACTTGTTTAAAGTGTGAAGTAATGCCGACAGAGGTGGAGAACTACTGCTGCCACGAATGGGATCTCATCATGCCACAGATGTAAAACCTTTCACTTGATGAGGAGGCCAGCGTGCCAACTTCTGTCTGCATCACAAATCAGAACCACTTTCCTGCAATGCTGAATGCTGCTGTCTTACAGACCTTTTTCCACATTGACGCCTATGGCAAGAAGCCAAGATTACCTCAGAGCAACGTCCGTGACAGGAAAACACTCTTGTGTCGCGGCGGTCATCGGTCTGAGCGTGTAAGCACTGCCAAACAACTGAAAAAAGTGTTGGATTCGGGCACGGCTGTCACCTGGCAGCAGCGCGCAGTAATACAAAAGGAGAGAAAATAGCGCCAAGCGATTATAAGGTCTGATTTTTTCGTAGTTCATGGTTTTGTTATGCAAATGTATCCCTCTTTTAAACACATTGTTTTGAGAAGAAAAACGCTTTATTTTCATGACCCCAGCCAATTTCCCGGAATACTTTCGTCAGAACCAACACCAGGCAAGAACTCGGCTCACCAGACGCCATCAGGAGCTAAGTCAGTGTTGATACATGACACTGCTGACAGGGATACAGTACAAATTCATGTCAAAAAACCCACATTATCCATTGTAGATGTAGAAAGCTAAAATTATATGAAATCCAGACACCGCTGGACATGAGGAAATGTAAAATAGTGACTTTGAAGACCCTTCATCTGTCCACTCATTCATACACATCATATACAACATACAAATATGCTCACATTAGAGCTAGGTGCATTAAGCACTGATTTACAAGTAGCAGAGATCCAACTACCAACTCCCATGGCAGTAATATACCAGTTATTCGTCACATTTTCTCCCATGCTTTTTCAGAGAAATATCATGTGCCTTGTGGGTTTCTATAGTGGACTTTGCTGTCACTTCTGTGTACCTTCATCCAGTAGAACAAATGTAGAACAAATAAAAATCTGAGTGCTTCCATTGCTATGCATGGGCTGCTCCCCTGGACCACTCTGATAGAGATGCTTCTACAAACAGTGCTTTTGTAGATAACAGGCCCGGGCCTCGTGGCTATGTTTGGAAGGTCACTGTATTGACGTGAGGCTTGACAGGTATTGTATCCTGACTATTAAGACAATGTAGATCGAGACAGGCTGAAGCTGATACACAGGGAAGTAGAAAGGGTCTTTGCTAATGTGTTAACAGCCATGGATTACAGGACTTCTAGGTGGTGTATATGGTACTCTGGTCTAAGATCTGGTCCTGGTGCTCCTAAATGAGTCCATGTTGAGTCCTGATTTAACCTCTGAGTTTTTTGAGTTGACTTAATAATGGGGGAAGAGTTTGAGATTTATAAAGCTTGTTAAAAATGATTTTAAAAAAACAACTTCTCAATAACAAAACCAATCCGTTCTATATTCATATATTAACGTCAACCCAAGTTTTTTAGTCCCTCCATAGAGAATTGAGAAAGCAGTAATTTATGACAAAATCATACCACTGCGCTCTGTCTGCTCTTTATTTGTGAACAAGTACAAGATGCTGCATCACCACCCTCCTCCTTTCATGGTTCGAAAATGAGGTACACCAGCTTTTATGTGTGGAGGTTAGGGGGACATGTGTGACCAATATATTGGTCACACATGTCCCCCTAACGAGAGTACAGAATTAGACTATTGAATTTATAAAGCCTACACAAAACAGATTCAAAAACATAAACTTGCAATGTGATCTTTTTTACAGACCAGTTATTCTGCACTTTTTATTCTGATTATGATTTTTACTTGTAGTTTTTGTGCAATACATGAATCACCCATACACCCACGAAATTCTGGTTTAACACGTCTCTGATTGGCTGACCAGCCCGTTCCTTCTACATTCTGTTTGAATCCAGAAGGGTCTGAAACTGGACAATAGAGCGTGAAAAACCTCCATCCAAATTTGAGACAATCCAAACACAGCTGCTAATTTATATCACGTGTCCATCAAATGCAGGGGACATCTCTTGAAAATTCTTGTAACAGTCAGAATAGTTTGGTGCTTAAAAAATATACTTTTTTTTTTTTTTTAGCACGAACAGACCATGTGTCTCTCTGATTGCTTAAACCATATGTCAATCATGCACTCTGTAATCAGGTAGACAGATCCGTCTTCATAAAGTTTTGTAAAAGTGTGTAGTTCTTCATGGAAAAAATATTATGAAAATCAGATTATGGTTATCAAGGGAATACAAAAATGAGATTCTCCTATTCCCACATTTAGTTCCCAACGTGCTGGGTAGTGAACGCAGAATTTCTTGGTTGAAGCTTGAAGATTTTTGGCTCATTTAGTTGATCAAAGATGGAACATACACTTCAACAAAAACATTTTTCTGAGGTGGTGTAAAAAGTTTCGGAACACCAAACCATCTCTGTCTAATTTGTTCCCTTTATGTAAATATTATCAGTTTGAGGCAAAAGCGGATACACTAGAAAGTGGAGAGAGATGTTTGGCTCATGTTTTAGCTGCTAATGGACTGCTCTACTTGTGTGTATGTGTGTGTGTGTGTGTGTGTGTGTGCATGAGTGTGGGTGGGCGCTGGTGCATCCGCGTGGTAGAATACAGAGACTGGATCCAGGACTGATGAGATGCTTCAGGGATAATGCCAGGCGTGGAGTTGATATGTGATTTGGGAGACGGCTTTATGCAATTTTTTACTCATTATTCTTAATCACATACTTCAGCGTTTTCTTCACACTCGCCGTACCCCCCAAACCCCCCTTCCCGGCCCCCAACTCCACCGCTCCCATTCTTTCTGCCTGCGCCCGCTCATATCCTCAGTCTGGAGGGTGACAGTGACAAATAGAGGAACACCACAGCAGTATCTCCACGGCGACTGGAGGAAGAAATTATGATAGGTTATTTTTCCGTCTTTTCAAAAAGCCGTGCTTATCCCTAAGAGACCATCAGCGTGAGGCTTTCATTTGGGAATGCTTTATATCACTTTCCAGGAGGACGTTGTTAGCTCGCATCCCTCTGGTCAGCATTTCCACACAGTCACACCGGCCACTTTCGCAACAACAGAGCAACTTATAAGGCTTAGTGGTCGAAGCAAGATGTGGTTTTAGTTTGAAATTGTTTTGGATACAGTGGCAGATTTACTGGAATAGAAAGATTTAATGTGTGGTTTGCTTTATAGGCCGAAACCTATAATGTAAGCTTTATGACTCTGCATTCCCGTTATAAAGTGAAATTGACTCCTGCTGCAGCACATACCACATCAATACATTCAAAATATTGTATTGTCCAAATTATTAGGCGGAGGTATTTTTGCAAATGAAGTAAAACATTGTCACGTCTGCTTATTTTTGGCATTTAAAAAAATAATAATCATCACTAACTGCAATATTGAATACTCCATGAACTCTTTCCACTTGGTTTTATTATATAACATCCCACACAATAATGTATTTACTTTTCTGTTGTCAGCACCAAAGATGCTTTGATGATCATGATTGTGTAGGAACACAAACACTTGAATAGTGTTCATAGTCTAGCGCTAAACTAAATGTACAGAACGAACATATGCCAGACAGCCATTACATAAGGTCCATTCAAACATCCACACTTCAGGTCCAAAGAAAGTTCAATCCTCTCCACCCACCACTGAATGTAGATAGAGACCGTTAATAGATGTATATTGCTAATGAGGTTCTGCCTTATGCTGCATGAAAAGGGTTAAAGATGATCAAATCCTCAAGGTGAATCCCATTATAAAGGCCAATTATGGTTCTTTAGTATCACATTCAACTAGATCATTAAGCAGCCTTCGACTCCTGCTTAGCTTCAAACAAGATCTTATAAATCTTTCTACAGTCAGTGAGAGGAGACTTGGTGAGGCAGCCAGGTGTAAAGGACAAGTGTGTATTCCAAAGTATAGGTTCCATTAGAGACAAAAACAACTCTGTCTATTGACTTTCCTTTATGCAGTATTATGTTTGTGTATTATTCATACAATTGTAGATCAAGTTAGCAGTAATACTAAATACAAAAACATGACAATGTGGGTTTCATATAAGGAAAACTTTTCAGAACTCAATTAAAATACCTTTTTGTTAACATGGGAGGAGCTTCACTGATCTCATTATTATAAGTTTCTTAAAAGTCTTCCAAAATCCTAGACTGGTTTGGTTAAACAGGCCCTTTTCCCTAAGTCTTTATTCTCTATTCAGTTATTCTGAGCGGCTCGGCGGGCCAGTCAGGGGTAAAGGACAAGTCTGTATTCCTAGTTGTGGGCTCCATCAGGGGAATAACTCATAAACATGTCATCTCTTCTACAGGGAGAGCTGTGCTGCCACGGTGCCACCGCCAGACACCAAACTACTGGACTGCATAATTTCTACTTGCTGCAACTGACACCTTCTCCATATGTAGGCACTAGCTGGGCTTACGCGTGATGGCTATGCATCATTATGCCGGGGAAATGGAGGGAGCAAAAGTGCACTGGCAGTGACTGGCTTACATCTGACAGTTGGCCTTGTTTTACATTAGTCACATCAATTCAAATCCTCTCTCTCTCCACCAAGCGGGAGATCAAGTGCCATAGACGTGTGTGTAACCAGGGAACAGGCTCAAAAAGACAGCCAAAGCAAGCCTCAGTGTTATGTAATTACAAAAAGACTGTTTAGTAAGTGTCCATTTTTAAAGCTATCTTTACAATATTAGTAAAGTGCTACCAGCAGTATTAATTCTAATGGTGTAATAGTTTTGTCCTATTTGGCAAAAATAGACATTCATCAACACTCTTTGTGCCTGTCCCAGCCACAAAGGAAATGAAAAGCATTCACACTGAAATGTAGAATCATAGAAAACATTAAAAAACTAAGGCATTATCAACTGAGAATACTGTTTTTTAAAAAGCATTTTAAAACCCAAACCCTAATCTAACCAATTTCACATTACTCCAGCGTGCATGGATTTACCAGTCAAATTGTAAGAGGCCCTCTCAGCAGTAGCCCTATTGATCAAAGGCTGTATAATTGTTAGCATTAATTAGTGCTGAGCTAATGAAACAGCTCATCGCTCTTCTCATAAAGCAGTAAACAATGGACCAAAACGCTCCATTCTTCAGGCTCAGTGTGCTCATGTAAAAGCATTGTTAATGATACGTCTCATGCACGCTCCTCTCCATCTCCTTATCCTCCTTTCCTCTCTGCCTAATATCTAATATTTACCAGCACTAAGATGCTTTATTTATTAGTTTTCGGGCAAAACTACTTCTGTTTCACATGAATATGTTCATTGATGCATGCATCTTGAGAATTGAGATTAGCATTTCATTGCAATAATTACAGCAATGAAGGCCAGACTCTAAATGCAAACTCTATAGGAAGACTAATGCTTTCCGCTAGCTCTTTATTCATACAGTTATCTCTGTTATGAAGTTAACTCCACAAGTTTTGTAAGTGTAGTGTAATACAAATAGTGCCTCTCCTGAGATCATGTCTTGTACCCCTGTACAGTGAAATGTTGGGTCTTGTGAAAGAGACTCAATGCAGACTATGCAATCTGATTTTACTTTATGACAAAGCACGAGCATGGCAATAGTTCCATATAGTTCCATATAGATCCACTCCAAACATTTTTCTTGACAAATTACATTCTCCATATTGGGCTTAGGATAGAATCTTCTGTCTTTTTGAGCTGCCGTGAAGAATGCAAAGAGAATTACAACAGAGAAACTAAACAAGCACTGCACAAAAGACGGTATCAACACAGAAGACAGTCAAATTTGAGTTTACAGTCGGTTGTCCACTTTCATCTTAAAGCCACAAAGCGCTCATTTGAAGACAATGCAGCTTCTAAGCAGGGAGAAAGGATGGTTTGATTGGTGAAGGAGGTAGTTTTGTTAAAAAAAAAGAAAGAGAATCCTTCTTTGAATAGAAATGGTGGGTTAAGTTAAGTTATACCTCGTGTTTACAATAGCCCGCTCAAACCTTGGTGAAGAGAGAAGATAGGCCAGTCAGTCCAAATCAGACATTCAACAGCGGTGAGGGAGAGGCCATCAATAGACAATAGGATGGAATGGCTCATGACCCGCGGCAGGTAGACAACAGTTAGACAAAGACGAGGTAGTTTCAGATGTAACTTCTTCCTTAGGGCAAGACTAATCAAGCTCAGTGCATCGTAAATTCTAGCTTCCCAATTCCTTCAGATTGAAAATGACTTCTGGATAGCAGCTGAAACATTTCAACAACAAAAAACAAGTGTCCAGGTGAACTTTAAAACCTTTTGGGCCATTCCAGGACAAATGATTGATTACACTTACTACAATGATATAAGCAAAATAAATTATCAGCAAAATCATATACTTTTAGCAGGGTCACCATTGTTTGCTTTTATTGTTCACAAAACCTGCTAACGAGTTTTGCAGTACTCCTTGATAAAACATGGATGGCCTGAATATTTCAAGTTAATAAACTCTCACGTCTTCACCATTAAGACCAACACATCAAGAATGATCTGATGTCGAACATGACAGATGAGAATGAAATGAAGTGTGTCAGATGCAGTTACAGTGATCTCATTTAAAATGCATTTCCCCAATAGGAGCCATTTCAGCTTTATATCTCATGCCATCCAATCTAACTCCATCAGTCGTCAATACAGACAAGCAATACAATTTGATGAGCAAAATTAGCTATTCTCAAACTGCACCATGGCACTTTACCCTCTCTTCAGAATTGCAAATAAATAACTGAATGAAAGAATAAGCACCCATTGTTTGTTTGGGTACATTTGTAGTTCACTTAATTTAGATACAATGCATTCACTTGTTGTAAATGCTTGTCTGGAATTGTGTGCTGCAAAATTATGAAAACCTTTGAAATAACCAAGTTCTGCAAGTACATAGATCAACATTAGAATTTTACTATTTATGACTTGCTGAAAAGAAAGTTCTTCTAATCTTTGTTTAAAAATACAGTTTACGTGATGTCACTGAAATTATAGTCTTTAAGTGCTTGTTGAAGGGTTGTCCAATTAGTGTGAAGATGCATCCAAATTCCTGTATTCCTCATTATCTTGAGCAGGTAAAGCTTCTAATCTCTTATTATTGTAATATAAATGCTAATTTCTAAACTGCTAAATAGTTTTGTGTGTAAGCCTGTTTTGGACGTGCACACAAGAGTCCTTTGGAGGATTGTGTCTATTTCATGGCACACTTTTGTGAATGTGAAAGGCGCCTCCGGTTATTTAAAACACTTTTAAAGGTCATTTTCTGTATATCACCAAAGCATTTAGTTCGATTATCCATCACAGTCTACAATACAAACACATTTCTCTTTTAAAGCTGCACTATGTAACCTTCCCAGTGGACACCTGCTTGTCTCCATGGAGAAGTTATTGCTTTGCCGAGAATGGTTCACAGCATTGCATTATACTCGTCTTTCTCCGTGGAGACAAGCATTTGATGCTGTTAGGTCAGATCTGTGGAGAGGCAAGTCTGCTCACAAAGAATGCATGTTTTTGTGTAGGTATTGTGTGCCACGAAAATACTATGATTGAATATACATTTCAGGCAACCAATAGATCCATTTTATATCAACGTAAATAGTGGTTTAGTTTGTTCTTATTCATTCATATATGGACAGTAGATTATACTCATGAACTGTTCTGATTTACTTTTTTTGACCTTTGCTTAGTTCAGTCTAGTTTTAGGATTTAAAAAAGTCACACACTGATTGATCGGTGTGAGAGAGGCCATTAGCAGACAATAGGATGGAAGGACCCATAACAAGGCAGGCACACGGACAAGTAAACAAGGTAGTTTCAGATGTAACTTCTTCCTTAGGGCAATACTAATCAAGCTCAGTGCATCGTAATTCTAGCTTCTGAGTTACTTCCGATTGAAAATGACTTCTGTATTGCAGTCGAAATGTTTCAACAAAAAAAAAAAAAAAAGTGTGTAGATGACCTTTAAAACTTTTTGGGCCATTCCTGGACAAATTAGGGAATACACTTACTATGAGATAAGCAAGATAAAGTATTAGCAAAATCATACATTTTTCAGCAGGGTCACAATTATTTTTTTTATTTTATTGACCACAAAACTGTCTGAAGAGTTTTGCAATACTTCTACTCCCATAAAACATAGACGAGCTGAATATTTCAAGTTAAAACTGTCACGTCTTCACCATTAAGAGTGACACATCAAGAATGAGCTGATCGTTGAACATGACAGATGAGAATGAAATGGCTCTTTCTTATTTTAGTCCAGTTTTAGTACTTAGAAAGCAAAATTACTGCAATACTTGGTGGAAAACATTTGGGAATCACTAGCCTACAGAATATATTTGTAGCCTCTCTTTTCGCACAGGCTCTGTTGTGGTCAGATGTGAGCCCACCCACTGTTAATGATAGAATGATAAATCTCCTCATCTCCAGAAAATGTCAATTATCAGCAGACTCAGCAGCAGCGCTCGGGGTCCTCCTGGTGTGATAAAGATCTAACATTAATAAGGCATGCTTATCTCTGGGAAGACAGCCACAAATTGATTTTTTTGAGAGAAACCAGGGAAAAAATGGGACGATGAATTATTTAAACAGCAACATATTACACCAAAGAGAAATGTAATGAAGTATACAGCAAAGATGAAAAAAGTTGTGTTGTATTAGAAGTTGAGTGCCTGCCGGGCGTCTAATGTTTGTCATCCATCAGCCCTTGCTCCCCTCGCTCTCCACACAGCCCAGGCCACATTAATAGATACTTAGAAACAGTCAATGGGACCCGGGGTCAGTGCTGCTGTGTGCCGCCAACAACAAGACTTTGAACACATTTTTAAGTTTGACGACTTCTAATTAGTCTCCAGAGCTTTCTCCGATCGTCTTCCTCGTATCATGTTATAATGGTTTGCACAACAATATGGCGAAGTGTTTAACTAATGAACCCTTTTAATGCACACAAAGTCAAGTGTACACAAGCACTTTTCCTTGATCAGAAAAATAAGTATTAAGAAGGCAAATGCTGTATTTTTCAGTGTTTCTTTCTTAGAATTCTTTCTTAGAACACAGCAGCACATCTGCCTTTGGGCATGCGGCAAATAGACCAAACAAATCAAGCCAAACATGACCCCCGCAAAATGGGCAGAAATCTTTGTTTGAGAAGTTACACAATATTCAACAATGTGAGGCAGCTTGTCTGTTGGACTGGTATGACCATGACATCTTCATCATGCTTCAACCCCTGCCAAGTCTTCTCTCCTCTGACATATCAACCTTGAGTACCAAATGTTAACTGTTCTAATACTGCAGGCCAGACAACAGTCAATGGAAGAGCCCCTTTGCTAAGTGGATTGTCATTTGCAGGCCAGCTGTATGCCGGTCCTGAAGAAAAGCCCCAGGAAATGTGCTGTGAGCCAGGGATCAAATGTTTGTGGAAAGAAATCTATATCAATGTGTCTGGAAATTGCTAATAAAGATCTGTATTGATTGGGTGATGTTCCTGACACACTATTTCAGTAGAATGTTCTACTGAGAGCATTACAGTAATAACATTCATGAATTTACATATCCAACATCGTTTTATCCAATTTCAAAATAAAATAATATAGTTATGTTCCATTTGGCCCATGCAGTCTTATATTTATTTTTACAGTAGTTGATAAAGTTAGAAGTTGGGATACTCTACTATTTTCTAACCTAATCCACCTAATCCCTCCTTTCACTGTTTGAAAAACAGCGACCTTAAAGTCACTTTAAAGTCACTTTCAACAATCTAAAGGTAGCTACACTTTTCAAGCAGTTACTTAAAAAATACTATTTGATTATAGTACTTTCCTGACTCACAAAGAAAAATGTAAAAAGAGAATTTAATCAAATGCCTAATTAAAGATGGCTGAGATAACCAGGAGATATATTATGTGTGAATGGTTCTGTTCAGTCATTTGGCTAATGATGGCTGTCAATCACCAGGGGAAGTGTCAGGAGGAGAAAAGGTACACCGCATATGGAGCTAGAATCCCAAAGGGAGCACTCAGCGCTGAAAAAAGTCTGCATTCATTCTTGGCCTCAACTCCCAAGGGACCATCATTCCACATATGTAAAGTAATGGGACATTGTGTCATATTCTAAATAATGCAGATTTCCAAAAGTACAATCATCTATAACCAGAGTAAGTGGTCCCTGTTAACAGACACTTTTTTAACCCCATGTCTGACTTTTGTTGTATTTATGCTTCTGAGAGTTAAAATCCTCCATTGTTCGAACACCCACTACGGCATCTTGACTACATTTGTATGTCATCATTTAATAACCATTACACTCCTAATCGTGTGGCATTGGCAACATGGATCCTCTTCTCAGTTGTGTTTCCGCTGGGCAGAAAATTGGTGAAGTTTGGAGGAACTGTTCTCATCAGTGTGGAAACTTTTTCTCAACAGGGTATCGAATCTCAGAAAATCCCTGAAGTTAATGACCGTTGCGCCACAGAGGGCTGCTCTGCTTTTCACCAGATGCTGGATTTTTGGAATTCCCAAGATTCTCCTGTGCACCAGAACAGCAGCTTTGCAGCTCCGATCACTGGTCACTGATTGACTGCGACTGAGCTCAAATTTGGCACAGGTTTCAAAGTGTTGTCTTTTTTTAAATCTTATTTTTGAGTGACTAAAGATTAATGATGATACTTCTTTGTTTATCCAGTCAAAATAAACATATCATACCACACAGCAGGATACAGAAGAGGGACACTTTTGTCCAAACTGCCCTGACACAGGATCTGCTGACCCCACCTGACCATTCTTCTATTATGCTGCACTGTTTGAGTTAATCTATTATTATGTATTTATTGAGCTGAATTAAAAATGGATGTTTGGTGAGGTACAAAATTCCTTTGTAAGCAAGAATGGAAAAAAGTTCCAAGTTGCATTTGCCAGTGTAGTGCCATGATCTGCAAGAGTACTTAGTTATTAATATAGTGGTAAAATCAAGCATACTGGGGTTAAAGCAGACAGGGCAGAAGCTTAAAGGGGAAGGCCAGACTAGGTGTAGATGTAGTGGAAGAGCATAGGGAAAGCTAATGATAGGCAACATCTTGAGTAGCCAAAAGGAGAAGAACGCTGTCAGCACACACAAGAACTGTCATCACATGTTGACATTCACAAAATACTGAAACTATGGGAGATCCATTGTTATAGCCCCTTTGACATAACACAATCAAGCACAGAATAGTCCATGTCTGTTGGAATTACAAATCATAAAGTGTGCACACATGACACAAAAAGACAGAAATGTTGCAGCTGAACTGGCCCTTGAGCTGCGCTGTGAACGGACTGTGGACTCGCTCTCACTTTATCTGCTGCTTCCTTTTGCCTTCACCCCTGAGCACTGACAGCTGCTGCCTAACGAAGCCCACTCTCTCTGCAGTCGCCCTGTGATAATGAGCCTCTACACCCAGAGCTACGGCCAACCAGGGAGCAGTGTCAACAGCTCAGGGCTGACCTCCTGAACGCTGCGTTTCCCCAGTTCACACTCGGAGCAAGAGCTGCACCTCGTTGTTTGGGTGGAGAGCCGATCCCTGCCTTAGGGGATTGCCCATGTCCAAATCTAACTGTGAACTCCAGTCGTGCACAGGTCCTGGTGGGCATGCATATGTGTGTATTCATGAATGCAGACAACACATTGTAGCAGAGAATTACAAGTGAAATGCATGTCAGAGAAGAGCAAATCTGAACATGAGCAACCTTCACTTTATACATTTAAACATGGCCATAAACAAGCAAAGTTTACCCGAATGAAATTCTGAATAAAACATACCACTACTATCTGAGGGAAGCTGCCAGTATCTTCACCATCTCTAAACATTGTTTACACAGCACCTGCAGTCATGCATTATTCTTCGTTGTAGAATGCAAATTCCTGCAGATGATTCTTGTCAATGATAGTTGACACAACGATGCAGTGTAAATAATGACATGTTTGTAAGAATGCAGAAGCAACTCGATTGTCTCCAAACATACACAGATCAGTCTTCTCCCACAACAGGAAACCAAGACAACACAACACCAAGGACAATGAATGAATGAAATATGGGGTCGATTCTGACTGAATGGCACATGTGCAAATGCTCTATTGTACGAACAAGTCAAGGCTGTTCATTGTGTGCAGGAGTAGCAGCACACCCTTACATTGTTGTTATTGTAAACCAAAGAAATAAACACACTGACTTATTGCTCACCATACTTACCTTGTGGAAATTGACCTACTAAATACAATATAAAATATATATTCTATATATTTTGCATGTAACAAATAGTAGGTATTTTGAGAGAAAATGGGTTCTATCTGTCCTGCTATGTCCTTTTGGAGTGACTGTAGTGCAGGCAGTGACATGTTCAGAAAAACACTGAAATCACTGATAGATCTTTTTGTGCTGGCAGTGAGAAGATGAGCCATATGAATGATTGTCTCTCTCTGGGAGGTTCTGCAGGCCTCTGAAGCTACATGATGCCCTTTGTCTTACATGTAATTAAACGATGGGCAGCCAAGTGTCAACCTTTGAAATTTGAAGCTTTGTGCAGTTAAAGCTTGTGGTTAATGAAATGAATGAAAAAGAAAGTACATTGACTATTGTAGGTGTCTGACATGCATCTTGAACCTAATACACAAGCTGAACCAAATATACTTTTGTATTTTATTGAATACTATCACATGCACAGATTCTTTCTTCACTCCCTACAACTGGTCTCACTTAATTCCTAGTTGGGATCTTCCAGGTGTTAGAGCCACAGAGAGAGGCTTAGTCATCCATATGATCTGCTCTTGGACAGTGTTCCCTACTTGAACGTGTAGCTAAAAGTGTCATTGTTGAATTGTCAAGGTTGCCCCGTCTCCCTCCCCAAGTTTATATGTCTAAATACAGCACTTAATTAAACGTGTGCCACTTGGACATGCCCACAGGCGTCCTTCTACACCTGAGAGGAAATGTTTGAGAGATCTAGGTCATAGTGAATATATGGTCATATATGGACAATATTTTTTCCATATAACTTAACCAGGAAAAATAACCAATATATCAGACTGATGTTTTGTTCTGTTTTTTTCTAAAGTGCCCATGTCATTGTCATTCTTGTGTGTGAGACTAATAAACTAAAGTGAAATTAGGCAGATTTTTTTTCATTCTCTTTAACCTACAAAAGTGAAAAGTTTAATATTTGGACTTCACAACAGTTTAAAAAGGATTCGCCACAGATTTTAAATATTGTTAATGACATTGGAAAATTGCAGTTATCAAATATTGAGTATTGGTATCTGCTGAAGATCAGACCAACCCTTGTAGTCATTAGCCGAGGCAAAATACGATATGAAGTTACACACCCACTGCCCATTTAACAATTTCAGGTAATAGACAAACATGTCAGTTAAAAACGTTGCGCCAAAAGCAATAGTCATACGATAATATAGAACCAAAATTTGACAAGATAGTAGTTTTAAAAAAGTGCTAAACCGTATTTGAAAAGGTCCGAGGCTAATAAGGTGATGGTCAGATTGTAATGGAAGATTTTCTGCAGCAGTTGAGTTGAACTGTAATAAAATTGCTCCTGCCTTGAATGCGGGCAGACCATTAGTTACGACCACAGGGTTCAGACTTTTGCGCAGCACACAGGCCTGGAGGGGCTGCTCATAATTTGCTCCCCAGTGTCAGTAAAGATAAAATCACTGCGCAGCTCCCACCAGTCTCTGCTCTCCTCCAGCACCTGTTAACATTACACCTCACCATACAAGATTTCCTCATATAAAAAGCATGCAAATCTCACAGAGCATCAACAGAACCATATTTGTGACGTCTTTCTTGACAACTTATCCAATTATTGCCCAGTTCTGCTGTGTGCATCACCTCTGTCTTGCTCTCTTTACTTTGATTTACTCCAGACAATGCAAAGCGTGACCATTCAAATCAATTTATTTTGAATCAGAAAACTGCAAGTGAAGGGAGGATTCAACTTCTGAAATAAACAAAGAACTGTGAAAGTCAAAAGGAGCTTAGAGCAAACACTTATTTCTATTTTGTAATAATCAGGGGTATTCAAACTTTTTTTTTTCATTGAAGGCTACATATTGAAATCTATTGGAAGCAGAGGACCACAGACCGGTGTTGAGTCATTCAGATTGGTGCATTTATAGAGCTTTGACAGAGCCACTATACTTTTAATAAGACTTGGAACAGTAATTTTAGGTCTGCAATGTCAAGCTATTGAGGCAGGAGTGGTAAAATTACTTACATTTATAGTTTTAAAAAATCGGCCTATGACTAGCAAGGGGTGGCAAACAAAAATGTTTCTGATTAAGCAATATCGCTTCACAGTTTCATGCATTTTATTCTTTCCACACTACAGCATACACATACTGCTACTGTAGCCACAGCTGCCCTGAGGTAGATTGACCAAAGCAAGGCTGCCAATCTGCATCTTCTGAGGTGGCATGGAGGTAAATTAAAACTAGACGGAAAAGCATTACTCATTATGGCTTCAACAAATGGACAGAATATGATATTACAAGAAAATGTGCATTATCATTAGAAACATGAAGAAAACTGGAGACTGCTATTTCCAAGACTTAAGTAAGGATCAGCATCAGCGTATTATGAACTTTTGAACAAGGTAAGATGTGGGCTGGATGAGTCAAAATAGTAAAATAAATGAAAATAAGAAATAATTAAATAGGTCAACATTTGTTAAATAGATACTGGTCAAGTCAAATGGCACCATGGTACAGTTCACAAACCAAATGTAGCTGCAGACAAAGGGCCACTAGAGCTTTGTTGCTATGATTGAATGTGACTGTTGTAAATTCCATTATGTTTTAGTTGATTGACTGCAGTTGGAAACCATCCAGACATGTACAGTGTTTGTGATGAGGAAATGAATACGCACTGACCAGGGTTTCAAACATGTAAACATTCTCCATATTGACACAACACTATTTTGTTTTTAATGGACGCCTTGTCACAGTCTGAGCTCAGTTTAATTTCCTGCCAATCATTCACATTATTAATAACATCTAAATTGTTTTTACTATTTGTAGCCCAAAACCTCCATGAACACATTTATTTCCAGTGGGCTGTAGCTGCTTTCAAATCCAAATTAAAAACATCATGTGGGTAAAAAATGAAGCTGTTTTTTGAGATCTTAAAAATTGAAGGTAAGATCATACATACATCAGCACCTGGATCAGAACGTGTGTTGATAGATTTAAATACTGAAGAACATTATGGTTGTTTCCTTCTGTGAATATGTATAATCAGAATACTATGGGGTGCATTGATATTTGCTGAGAGACTGGCTGCTGTTGTCAGTGATCAAAATGTAGAGCCAGAATCTCAAACTCACTATTCCAACTGAACCATAAAACCCTTGTATGTCGTATGTGACAAAGCTAAAATTACTACCACTACTAATCATTCTTTTAGTCATTTTTAAATTAAAGGGTAGATTTGATCTCATTATGTATTTATTTTATTTCAACAGAAATGAAGACAGTTCATCCTTAGTTAGGTCAAGCAGCTTTTAGCAAAAAAGGTTGCGGGTTTGCTACCTTAGAGAAGCTACTGTTTTGCCTGTGATGTTCCACAATATCATATTAAATGAAACAAGACTTAAACTTATATACTAATTATGGGCATTTTTATTGCTCAAAAATGCCTCTAAAAACATGCATTCTCACTGTGAGTGGGGTCTTCACTGATCGTACCTGTAAATTGGCCTTGTGGTGTCTCCTCCTGGCGTTTCTATGGAGATTGAAAATTGTAATGCCATACTTTGGATTATTGAAGGTAAAGCAATAACATCTCCATGGAGACAAGCCACTGTCGGGCCCTCTACACAGTGCACCCTTAAGTAATTTTAGACTCCTTGTGTATTCTTTATGATTCTCTGCACTGTGTTCACTGTATGTTTAAAATGACCCTAAAATGTGATGTGGTCTGAATTTCTTCACATTTCTTCACTTAAATAGGGCAACAAAAAACTAAAATACGGTCTAGCATAAATGTAATAGCATTAAAATTCAATAAAAAGCTGTGGCATTTTTTGGCTTGTCAAGTCAGCTTCTGCGCTGTATAGAGTGAGACAACTGTATTTTGCATGACGTTGGGTGTGCTAAAATATAGTGACTGGCCAGAGAAAGTGAATCGGCAGGAGGCAGAGACCTCCCGGCAGACTCAGTCTGGATCCAGCGCATGTCCTCGTCCTGAATGAATTATTTCATCCTCAAAGTGGTGTTCAAAAGCAGCACACCGGGCGGTTAGTCTCCCAACAGCTGCCTGCAACCCCAGCAGGTCCTGTGTGATCAGGCACAATGATTTTCCCCCAAATCTTCACAAAACTGTATTTGAACGATAACATTATGTCGGAGAGTGCTCATAGCCTCAACATTTCACTCCTTTTTGGTCTCAGTTCAAGATGCTGAATTTGAGGTTGTTGTAGCGACAAAAAGAAAAGGAAGAATTGAAAGGGAAGCGTCTCACCTGCAGATGATTCCTTCAGCCAAAAATGCTCTTGGCTCTTGGATGTTTTGTCCGGCTCAAAGCTGATCTCTTCTCAGAGCAATCAAAGAGAATGAGGTACTTGATACAAATCCACCAGGTTTTGGCTACGTTTATCTGGAGCTCCTTTTATAGACGTGAATCAAAGGCAACTGGTGGTTTCAAAGCGTTTTGTGGCTAGTCATTATACCTCTATAATGGAACATTTGCACCAGTTGAAATAGACCCAATACGGAAAGGCTTGTTTATAAACACTGTGCCTGTGAAAAATCTATAGCTGGACATTTTGTATGCATGTTAAGGACTCTGTAGCTAATGTTTACTGTGAAAAACAAAACTAGTTCATTTTAACAGTTCTCAGTGGTCCAATGTAATTCATACAGAAGAAGTCCATATAATAGCTCTTTCCTGTTGTGTTGACCTGGTTCCCCCTGGACACTTTTGGTTCTTCCTTCAAATTGCCCAGACACAGATCTGCTGACCCTACCTGACCAGTCCTTTTGTTAAACTGCACTGAGACCTTTGACTGAGACACAAAGGTGACTGAGAAGCGCAGTGTAAAAGTTGCTGCAACAAAACTTGAACTTCTCTCAGGATCAATAAAGTATCTCTCTCTTTTTCTCTTTCTCTCTTTCTAACTGAGTGTAAAGCTTATTGTTTCCATTGTGGACAATAACAAATTTTGGCAAAACAGATTTGGTGGTGAAGTATAGGAATAAAGTATCTCTAGTAGGGGTGTCTTGTGGTTGGTCAGCAGAGATATGGCATGGAGATATGGTACCAATCCATTTGACAAGAATGCAACCAAAAAAAAAAAAAACCTACAGGAAGGAATAATTTGTAGTGAGCAGAGGTATTTGAAAAATAGGACTGTCTTTGTTTTGACAGATTGTAGCTCACTGTGAAACTTTCGGCGAGGAGCGGTACACAGAAAATAGCTAAATATAAACCTCATTATATCCCATGCCATCGCAGTTTCATTGACACTTGGAGAGGTGCAGAGACGGAGGTTGCGTCTGAACAAAAATGTGTCAGATGGGAACATGAATGGATGTGATGGTATCAACTGGAGCCTCTAAATCAAACCATGTGCTGCTGGATTCTCCCAAACTGACAACCCCAAGGCCTCCACTTTCCCCACATTCCTGTACCTAGAACACTCTTCCAACAGTTTGAGAGGATATCACATTGTTCCTTTACAGATCCACTATTGTCATTTTAGGTCTGTTACTTAAGAGTGTTTTCCTATGTTTAATTTTAGATGAGTTTTTCATTTGAAACCAAAATACAACCTGAAGACTGTAAAAAAGCTGAAATGCATACAAAGCAAAACACAAATCTCAGAAAGGAGAACATTGATTGTTGACAAATCTTCCATCAGAATGCAACCTTTGTATTCTGTAGTAGCAAAATCTTTAAATAAATGTTGGTGACAATACATTTTACTACATTTGCATAATACATTGTTAACTAGTTTATCATCTTTATATGATAACTAATGAAATAAAATGGACAAATGCCTTTCTTTCGCCTGGAATTTTGTTTGGGTCCTATAGTCCCACTTCACAAATTTTTTCCCATTTTACAGTGTCCAAACTTTATTGAAAGTCGTGAGTTGTTGGTACTACGATTTGTCCACCAGGCTGAGTAAGTGGTAAACCAGTACTAAAGATGATATGTAGACACAGGTTCCTGATGCATTGAGCCATGTTTCATTCGCATTGACTTATTATAGAGTTACAGCTGCCCCAGAAGTCACTACATCTCACCACTTACCAGCAGGAGACAGACACCGAGCCCGAGCGTGCACACCAAACAAATCACACATCTAGGGCAGGTCAGGGGAAATCGTTGCATTCATCTGCAGACAGGTCCTCCCCTCCTCCAAAAACAATTCAATAAGCAATGATTTCTATGCTGTCTGAATCCTTGAATCCTGCATGTATAACTGAGGAGCCATAAGTGGTGTGAGATAGTGGTGTTTTCATTTTTTGTGGGAACGCTTAATAATTGGCCTTAATAAAGCATGAAGAAAGACTGAATTCATAACTAACAAATAATTTCTTAAGAATTATTCAAGCATAATCACTGCTAATTAATACACCCTTTAATAGCTAATAAACCTGAGTCGTTCTTAATAAACTGCGTATATATTTGTTCCTTATGAATTAAGTCTTCCTTCACATTGCACAAAATTGTCACTTTAAGCAGGGCTCTACAGTGCGCCTATTTCACTCGCATTTGCGAGTAAATATTTCGTCGTGTGAACGAGGAAATCAAAACAGTCGCACCAGTGCGAGTGCTTCTGCAGCCACAATAAGGAGAACTGCGCACAGACGTAACGTGACGAGTTAAACGTTCTAAATGTGTCAAACATTAGGGGCAAACTCACACTAGGACAGTGGAACCTGCCCAAGCCTGGATCGCCCCTAAAGCGCCTCACGCTTGCCCAGCGCGAGCGCAACCGAACCGTGCCCGGGCACAACACCTCCGACCGCGCACGACCCCAGCATACGAGCTCCACGTGTGCGCCGATATCACTCATACGAACAAACTCCGCTTCAAAACACACCCACGGCCCCTTAAACGAGGAGCGGCACCGCAGCAGGACCCACACGTGTTCCACCACTCACAGACACCCCCGTGCCGCTGGACTTCCTTCTCCGCTAAAGCGAGAGTTTTGTCTTGGTCTTGTCTCGGACTCGAGCGCATTTGGACTCGGTCTCGTCACGGATTCAAGGTCTGAATACTGAGTGCGGTCATGTTTCATTACGGCCGCTGCCTTCGGCAATAAACTTGTACCGGTGTGCGGGACCTGTGCGCTGGAGCTCGCGCAGCCTTGTGTACCAGTGTGTATCACAGGGCAGGTTAAACATCCCACCTGTCCATCCGCCTCACATCAAATACGCCAATATTAATTTTATGTCCGTGTCCGCACAGAGCAGAGCTACGGCACAGAGCAGGTGATATGTGGGCTGAAGTTTGCCAAAGAAAATGCCAAATAAATCTGTTTGTCACAATGTGCGTTTGGTTTGGTAAATGTGCAGAGTCTAAAAACCACTGTAAAACCACTAAGAGAATGTAACTCCAGTTAGGAATTTGAAAGTACAGGTTTAAAAATCCTGCCCACTTTTTACACTTTGAAACAGTTTTGTGTAAAGTGCCAGTGGAAGTTCTCAAAGAAGAGGTTCTTAAACTGTGGGTGAAGGTCCAAAAAGGGCCAGAGAGTGTTTCAGTGCAGTACAGTTTGTTTGGCTTATTTGTTTGGCTTAGTTTAAATATTAATCAGATAAAATGAAGATATATTTATAAAAAAAAACATTGCGATCATGCAGGAAAAGTACAGTCATAATTCTTTCTTTCTTTTTTTTTTGTATTAAATTTATTCAGTGTTGGTGTTGGTGTGCGTAAATTCTGCACTGTAATAATTGTTCACACGAAAACCTACTTGTGTTCCCATTTTTTTTCTGTGCTCCTAAAATTTTTAACTTAGGGGCACATGTGCTCCTGAAAAAAAAGTTAGCGTAGAGCCCTGCTTTAAGTCATGTTATAATGTTATTATCTCCTCAGTAACACACCTGGAACTGTGTTTTGATTCATTCAAACATGTTTAACTCTTTATTATTAGTCTGTCCACATCGCCAAAGCTCAAAATGCTCTGTTCCACCTTGTAATGTCATGTAGTGATAGTTTTCAGCTACCTTTTTCTTTCAGTTCAGTAAAGATTGGCAATGAAACAAAACACAACTCCAGATATGTTTGTGATGAGGAAACAGCATCATAACAGACCAGAAAAGAGTATAACATAGGGCCTTTAAGCTTAATTAAGGTATAGTTATTATAAGATGGCAAACTGGAACAAATGCCTCCCCACCCATACCTGCTGCACTGTCAAAAATTGTCTAAATTCACCTTACATAAAAAAAAGTCATGTTAAATTTGCCATAAACCAAAAAATAACCATAAAGCATTCCCAGTAGCTGCATGTATGTGAAGTTAAAGTTAAAAGGTAAACTGTTTTAAAGCACATTTAAGCATTTAAGCAGCCGACGTTAATTAATAATACAGTATTGTTCAGATCTGATTACATCCAAATAAACACTTCTCTCTAAGCTGATGTTGTGGATGAGTGGGTTTACCTGTGCTTAGTGTCTGTGGCCCCTCACAGTGGCAGGCCTGTCTAATCAAATGAAATGCACTTGTGTGTATATTGATGGACTACAAATGAAGTTGGCTGCATCTCTTTAGAATGACTTGAGGCTAATCTTACTCAGTCACACTGGTTTTCTCATTGGGGCCGAACAAGAGCACACACCTTGTTTGCATTCTCCACCATGCAAAGCAATTCCCGGCCAGGCACACAGTTTGAACAAGTGCAGATAAAGCTTCCAATTAGGCCCATGCGGTAATGTTGACATTTTATTTTGACTTTAAACAATGTTATTCTGCAGATTGGACATGCCAGGGTATGAAAGGCTTTTGGTTTGAGCTATAATGTTCTTCCAACTGATTGTGAAAACCAATTTTTATTTTAATTTTTAGCCCTACAAAAAATAATTTCACTTTGACCCTTCCCGCACCAGTAATATTAATTAAATCTGTTATGATTTTTTATTGGTGAGCTGAGCACGAACTTTCATTTTCACTGTCAGATATTTTTGTGTTTGAGGATTTTATTATTATAATGAAAAATATATTTCTATTTTATGTATAAATGTAATATTTATCATCATAGCTAAATATTTTATTTTACTGCATTTCAAGCAATATTACTCTAGCTAATTAGTAATGACTAATGACAGAGACAGTAACTTTTGACCCACAAATTGATTCATTTTTTCATTTTATTTGACACTGAGTGCTGTGTTGTAAAATATATGATTTTAATTTCTAAAGCTCCCAGTGCTGTTCAGACTCTTGTCAGGCCCAATGTGAAAAAGTCCATTCTAACAAAGTATTTTACCAGGTGCTCTTTTTTTCTTCTTCTTCTTCATATCTCCCCTTTTCTCTCCCTGTACTATTGAGAACTTCTACCCCTTTTATAGACATGATTTGACAGGAAATCTTTGAGAGGCAGCGCTGTGCTAACTGCCCAGAGATTTCAACTGTCTGTTCTTGCTGGAGGAGAGGCTGAACGTTGGCCTCCTATTAGTCTAAACACACAGAGCCCCCAATCCCCGTGTCTCCTTCTCTCATACCCATTTCTCTCTCACTCACTTTTGCAATCTCACCCCTCTCACCACCTCTCTCTCCCATCCTCTCCACACTCTCTCTGTCCCCCTCTCCCTCTCTCTCTCCCTCCCCCACCTCTCTCCCTCTCTCTTGATAGTGGTCCCGGGCCTGGCGAGTGGGCTGACAGCTCAGCGTCCCAGCCTGTCAGAAAGGGCCTGTTATTCCGCCCCTCCCAGTGGGACAAGAGAAAAACACACTGAACATGCACATACATACATACGTACACCCACGCACACACAAATATTTTTAAGATGCCCAAAATAGCTAACTTTTGACTGCTTTTAAAATACCTTCTCGTTGTTGTCAGCATTTCCTCCAAAACCCTCTGACACGTTGCTAATCAGGATCAAATACATTATCCAAAGAGACACTAATTAACCAAGCATGGCCGTCTTTCCCTTTTTGGCACAGTGGCTGACACACGCCTCTTTATGGACTCCTCTTGTCAATCCATGTGATTGGGTAAAATTCACCAATCATTAGTTACAATTTAATAATGTAGGGAGCATGGGAAGAGCTGACAGGTGTCCAATCAGGAGTTTGAAAATGATTCCTTGGAGAGTTTTGAATGCTGCTTTTGCAAATGAAGCTGCAGGTGCCTCCGCAGCTGTACGGCCTGGTCCATCACAATGCACTGAGCCGAACACTGTGAATACTAAGAAGCCAAATTACTCAGGGCTGTGGCTAGACTATTTGGGCTTTGGGATATTTTTAAACAGCTAAACTGTGAAAATAAGGTTTTATACGTTTATTCAAAGTCTTTATTCAGTAAATACAGCCTATGCCCTCTGCAGGTGAGAGAGGAACTGAACTTTAACCAGAACAATTACATAATGAATACAGATACGCCATTTTGCCTCTGTGAAGTCGAGCAGATGGACCATGTTTACATGTGGTCCAAAATCTGATCATGGTTTAGGTTTTGGTTCTGATTGTTCACATCTGTGTGGGTTTTGACTAGGAAAATTGTGTTAAAAAGGTCAAATGAAAGACAAAAATTAAAGAGAAAAGTTCTGAAAGAGTTATTTTCAAAATGTCTTTTAAATACAAGTTACTCTAAAACCCACTGATTAACTACTACTATACATGTCTCAGGCATATTTGATGATCAGATTTCATTTCATTATGGGTACATATAATAATAATAATAATAATAATAATAATAATAATAATAATAATAATAATAATAATAATAATAATAATAATAATAATTCAGCTATCTGATTATTGTAGTTATCTAATTTGTAGTGGACATGTACCACTAAACCATAGAGTCCAGTACAAAGACATTTTCTTTATACTGTATTGAGACTATGGTGACCCCCCATTCTTCCCCATAGTGTAAAAAAACACACACACACACAAAAACAAATAAATAAATAAATAAATAAAGACAAATCTGACTTTGTTGCTTTGCGTGGACATTGAAAAATTAATGGCACTATTCCAAAAGTAAAAGAAAATTATTACTATAGGAAAGTATTTGCCATAATCTTAACAAAATCTATGGGAAACACGATATATATTAGTATTAGTATTGTTATATTTTTATCCCAGCATGTTATTAGGCCTTAATTGTGCGTAGTGCATGATTTCCCCGCTTGTCTGTATCTGCATTCATGGGTGCGGTGAAATAAAGTGGCAGATGCCTGTGTGTATCTTGACTATTTTATGATTCGTGCCACAGCCGCAGTGGCTGAGGGGTAATCCCTGTTCAGCTCGGAGGAAACAGTAATGATTGCAGCTGATGGCGTTCACTGCCACTGGAGAGATGCAGCAGCGTCCCCGGAAAATCTCACAGACCACCACAAAATCACACCACTTTTACCTGATTAGCCTCTCAACTCTGATACTTTTATTAATACATGCACAAATGCACAGAGAAACGATGATGGTGCAAAGCAGTCCGGTTGGTTTAGTTGTTCTTTGTTTTTGTTTGGTTCACATGAGTTTATTATCTTAAAGTTCATGTCAAGTGTTATGCGCAATTTTTGTGTTACTCATAAAAAATAAGAATAAGAATAATAATGTCAAGAATTGTCCATATATGTCCAGCAAAAATCTACAGCTTGCTACATTTTTATTAACTTACTGAAACAAAAAAACAAACAAAATATTAACTGATTTATTTGAATAATGCAAAAAATAAACACTATTTGCTATATCAAACACTTTGTTCACAACTAAGTCTGTTAAAGTGTTAATAAAAACAAATAATCAGGTCACATCAGGTATTTTTCCACACAATCTATTAAAGACATCACTATTTGGATTCTACGAGTCATTTGCACACAGAAAAATCCTTCCTTACTGATTCTCCAGTTAATCCTGAACAATGAACATTACAAAGAATACAGGAAAGTACGCCTTATCAAAGTGAGTGAAAAGAAACAGAACAAAGTAGTTTCTGAACTGCTAGCTAAGCAACACCACCAAAGTCTTGTTGCTTCCCATGTGGCTCCTTTGTGAATCACTCCCCTCAATTCTGAGTAATCACAGTATTAGCGGCCTCTTTATAAAGACTTCTCTGTCTGCTAAATAGGGAAGCGCGTTAATTTCTCTTCTCGATGCCGGCTTAATTGCGTTAAGAATTAATGGTGCGTTCTTACGGCCAAGCTCTCCTCCAGACACACGTTCTCTGCTCCCCTTCCTGCTGGGCCCAAACTCTGCGCGCCGGGCCCTTGGGTGTCTGACGAGCCCACGCCGGTCCCTCTCCAACTCGCGGGTGAGAAACTTAGCGCTTTACATATGCATGAAAAGCCTGCTTCATGTCTCCCCAAAGGCAGTTCTATCTCGCCATTAGCTTTCAAAAGTATTCTGGTATTGACTGGTGTAATAATTTCGGGGCAATCCCAGACGTGATTTATGGTGATGCACATTATCGATCTCTTAAGGAGATATTTAGGTATTCAGAATCCAAAGTTATGTGCTCATTATGGGGATGGGGAGAGGCGCCAGGCCAAAAGGAAAAAGAGAGAGTTACTGTAAGCTTTAGTGGAGAGGTAATTAGCATGTGTGAGAAAGAGCAGCGCTGGACTGTTAGCTGTTAGCTCGACCGGGGCTAAGGTTAGCCTCCTCCGTCTCCTCTTTCTGTCACCGAACTCAGCTCTTCAGAACCACCAGGGCCAGATCTGGCTTTGAGAGGGCCCCATGCAAAGGACTATGTGGGGGGCTCTACCTGCTAAACGAATAATAATACGCTCTTTGCTTACTTCTTTTGGGTTTTCTGTTAAAATGATATTCAGCGTTGCTTTTTCAGCTGCTCAAATCAAATGAAGTGAATGAATGCCTTTGAATATTCACTGATTTTTCTCAATCTGCTAAAAATAAAAAACAAATAAATTCAAACAAATTTAGATGTTTTAGTTAAAAATATATATTGTCATGTAAAAAAAAAAAAAAAAAACACCATTGACTTCACACCCGGACTGAAGCACTACACAGAGTGAGTTATATTAATGCCACAGGCCTCTTTTTATAGTACTTTTTATATCAAGGGTAGTTTTTTCTTACATGTAGTTCTTTCTAATAGGCTGGCTTTTTATTTGTACTAAATTCTGCTATTCTAGTCCTTGTTTATAGTTAATTTAATAATATAATCAAAAAATCATAGCAAAAATGATGACTGGTGCAATTAAGAATTTCAAACAAAATGTAGCATCTTTAGAATGAAAAATAATTCTCAAAATATCATAAATAACATGAAGCTGATATCCATGAATAGAAAATACATCTTAATGAAAAACATCACCAAAGATGGCTTGTAATAAATCATGTAGTGATAATAGATACTACTTATTCGGCTGAAATGGAGGGGGGCACTGTACCTGTTATTGGAGAAGTAATTAGCATGTCTGAGTAACAGCCCTCCCCATTAACTCTCCTGCTGTTGGGCCCCTGCTCGGCCCCTTAGTGTTAGCACAAATTGTTACTGCAAAAACCACAGGTGGGAAACTAGCTCTCATCACCTCATCACCCGGAGGACGGCGGCACTGCTACATATATTAAACCAGGATCCTCCCAGCGTGAGCCTCGTGTCTTCACCAGATATTTTACTCTTTATGGAGCCCGTGGGGGACACACAAATTCAATAGAGCTGCGTTTGAGAAGGGCACAGGCGAACACTAGCATACAAACAACTGGGATTTAGGATGGGTCCTGCCCTGGGCGAAGAGAGACACAAACCTGTGCAGCCTTTGGGCGAGTGCATCAACGCTGGCAATGCTAACGGCTCTGAGGTTTGTTTGGGGACACTGGAAGTTTGGAGATTTCAGGAGTAAAAGCTTAATATTATTTTAGATTAATTCCACAGTATATAACTTTTTAGCCAACAAACAGACAAAAATAAAAGCTTTTTTTTTTTTTCATTTTGGTTGAATTATTGCACTGAAAACTTGCATCTCCACAAACCTGACTCTTATTTGGCCTAAAGGCTCCTGCTTATCCTTATGGAAATATTGTGCCTTTGGCTATAATATTTCATAGTGGGGAGTTGAATCAAACTTATCTACTTTTTAATGTTAGTCAGCTAACCTCATCATAAAAAATAGCTTAATAATAATAATAATAATAATAATAATAATAATAATAATAATAATAATAATAATAATAATAATAATAATAATAATAATAATAACAATAATAACAATAATAAAATGTATAATAATAATTTAAAAACTACAGCATGGCCCAGATTAAAATTCATTCAAATTAGATACAAATGTTGTTGTTTTTTTGTATATTTCTTTCTCTTTCTTGTCTCACTGCTTCGTGCACTCATGTTCTTGGCCTGAAACCAGCCGTGCTATTACCCTTATGGGGCTTGATGCGCACAGACACAACTTTAGTTTGTGGTGCGGAAAAAGAAACTCTTTGAACACTTTGAAGAGCTGTTAATGTTTTAAGCCCATTCTCTTCACAGTGCTCAGACAAGAGCAGGTCTTTGTGGGGAAGGCTTGGCTGGACTTGGTGGAACCAGCGTCATTAGCGTTGGTCTCCCTGGGGTGGCATGTGTGGAAATTACTGCCCCAATCAATAAGCAAAGTCCAAGTGTTGAAATATTTATCCAGACGGAGGTTCATGAGCATGGCCGACTGTCTGAGCACTCTTCCTGCACCTTATATGGTTATTCAGGAACACTATATATGGTCATGAGTACACCTTTCAATCAATGGGGTGCCACTCACATGCTGAGTGCTGAGTGCAGCGTCAGTCCATTAATTTATCATCAATACGCGAGCTGGGATCAGGGAGGAAGCAGGACATGCCCACGTGTGATCTGTCAAAATAACATTACATTAATACTGTATATTTAATGAAGCGTGCGTAGTCTACTTTTATACAGTACCTTATCTATTATTTTACTTTATATGAGCTGTTGGAGTTTTAAATTGAAGTTTTACATGGAAACACAATGTAAACAAAATTTTAAACAGGCCAGAAAATAAAAATAATATGTGAAATACATAATCTGCAATTGGTTGGATTTTCTTATATATATTTTTTAATAATATCAATAAAATCATTCTTATTGGAAGCACAACTCAGTAATTTATTTTGGCTATAGAAATATTTTCTATCAAATAACAGCAGGGTATTTTACATTAGATTAGTATTTTGACTTTTTTACTCTATCACACTACATGATCATCTTCACTGAAGCTTTTGAGCCTTGTCCTTGAGGAACATCTGCTCTGGACTTTTAACTAAGAAAAAAAATCCACGGAAGCTCTTGCTTCTCCCGTGTTTTTTTAGACAACTGTAGGAACCAGTGGAAAGTACTTAAGTAAAAATTTTAGATATCTGTACTTAAGGATATTTTAAGGTGGATACTTTTACTTGTATTTTTTTTTTTTTTACATTTATGTACTTTCTACTCCACTTTCTGAACTGAAAAGAAAGTATTTTTTATTTGTCTGAGACTTGTTGAAATGGCTGAGGGCTTTATTTTTTATGCACATTTGTAGTTTGAGCAACGACAAATATAAAAATAAAAACAGCTAAAAATATATAAATTCAGTTGTTTCTCTTGAACAAAATTCAGCACAAATCTTTATCAAGATCACTACATTTGAAAGTTTATTAGATTTATAATATGTGCAAAATACTTTTACTTTTTATTCTTTAAGTACATTTTCAAACTGGTACTTTTACTTAAGTAGATTTTGTCATGTATTTATTTTCACTTCAGTAATTTTTTGCTCCAGTATCTGTAGCTTTACTTAAGTAACAAAATTGACTTTTCCCACCACTTTTAGCAATGTTGGAAAATATTTCTGAAACATTCTAAATTTACTTCCTCTCAAATTTTCCTCACAAAGTTAATGTGAAAACAAAACAGAAAATACATTTTATATTTCAAAACATTGCACTACTTTTTTCATGCTCCCATTTTGTGTTTATTTTTTATCACTGCCTGTTTACTGCCCCTAGTTTCCCTAACAGAACAGAAGTCCAACATCATAAAGCTCCTCTCCTCGCTCGGTCTGAACTCAACTCTCAGCTTGTTATCTCACTTGATCTTCTTGGAGTGCGTGTTACGGCCGATTAAAAGCTCCATGTGATACCGGGACTATAACATCTCATTATAAGAGAGAGACCATTTGTATTGCTTTACCTCCATAGTTAGTCCACAAAAGGATGACAGCTGACTTCCCCGACTTGGCGTACAAGTGCAGTAACATATGCTCATTAATGTGCCATAAAAAACACTTCTCGTTTGCTAATGTAATGTTTGAGGACTCGGAGAATTGGTTATAAAAATGTGCTGGCCTTCCTTGACATGCTTCTAATGATTCTTGTCTCTTTCCTGTTTGCCTTGTAAATGATTCTCTATATTACTGAGAAAGAGTCGTTTGTTAACAGTGATTCTCCTGGTATGGGACCAATGGTGTGACGGATCCTTCTAGATTCATTTGCATTTACACACCCAACATACTGTCCGATCTCAGTAAATACAATCTATGTATCATTATTTATAGGGACATCAGAAATTATTATTAAAAAATGAATGGCAAATAAAATAAAATTAAAATAACTGTTGAATAATTACCAGTGTGACATTCCAAGTAAATGGTCAATATATATTATCACATTTTTATAGCGCTTTTCCACCTTCAAGGCACTTTACATCAGAAACCACTCACCCATTCACACACACATACATACACCAGTGTATGCAGAAACTGGGGGGCGAATGGGTTAAGTGCCTTGCACAAGGACACAACAACAGCATTCATCTATGGGGATTAGAATCGCAGTAAAATATAGTACACATATTTCTCTATATGGCTTAAAAATTCATTATACCTCCTGATAGCAAGTTCATTACAAGGTCCACTTTATTACTATCATTTTTAAAAAAATATATATACCTTAGAAAAAAACAACAACAAAATTCGGGAAAAAAAATTAGAGGCCCAGCAAAAATGTATCTTTTTTTATCTATTTTATTGTGTCAAAGTTGCACAGTAATAATAATAATAATAATAATAATAATAATAATAATAATAATAATAATAATAATAATAATAATAATAATAATAATAATAATAATAATAATAATAACTAAACTAAATGTTGGTAGTAATATTCTCCCCAGGGTTTAGTGAGTGTACATTATACTGTATGATCCCAAAGATGCAGCAGTGTCTGGTTCTGTCTATAATCATGTTGTACAGCTCATTAACACAGAGGTCTTCATTAGCCTCACCTTCACACTGCTCCCACAGACAATGTATAATTAACTCTATCAGCTTCTCTAATTGTGGTTTGTTTTGCCTGTCATTTCACATTCTGCTCGTCAGGGGCATGTGTCTGTGCTCAGGTGACTCCAGGCAATCCTCACATACCCGACTAGAAGAGACGAGGAGAGGAGAAAACATGACCAACTGTACCCAGGCCTGTCAAAATGATTACTATATTGACTTATCGCTCAATATAAGTTAGATGGAACAATAGTTTTTGAGGGTCAATATTTCTCTTGGTACTTTTTCGTGTACTAGTAAAGGCATTTTTGTTATTTTGTTGTGCTGATTATATTTAAGCTGTAGGGTTGAATAAATAACTTTTATGACTCATTATACATACAAACTGACTGTTACTACTATACTGTCTTATTCTGTTTATTTATTTCAGTTTGTGTGTGTGTGTTTTTTTCAATATTATAGATTTAGAACATTTTTTGCATAATTCTGCTTTAGGGCTGTTGTGTTGGTGGCATAATGTAATTTTAATATTATAATTTATTGCCTATATTTTATTCAGCAATATATCAGACTTCAACATTTGGTATCATGACAGGAATAGATGTGTGTAAAATGCCTCAGGAGAGAAATAAAGACCTGAAGAAGCAGCTTGGATGAGCTATGAAACTTTTGTCCAGTTGACAAATTGAATTTCTCCTTTTGCCATGACAGGCCTAATTAAGAGAAAATTTAGAAGAACTGTGATGGGGATGTTGTTTAGTAACAGTAATGAAATTTTATTCTGTTCTTATGTAATTGAATTGAATTGACTTTGTTTGAAATGAACTGAAAAGTATAGGCCTAGGTGAAATTATTGCCATAAACAGGTTTGTGTAGAAAGAGTTTTGTTATAGACTGAATGTGTGCAATCCTAAATATAAAAAAACTAATTATTATTCAAAGCTTTAGTATTAAGTGGTCAAAAAGAAATGCTTCCTACATATTCTACTGTGTTTATTAAAAATAATAATAATAAAAAATCACATGATCACATCTTACCATAGGTACATTTACATGGCGAGTAAAAAGAGAACTAACAGAGAACTAATAATCAGATAAGCCTGTAATGATATCAGATTTTTGGTGTGTGTTTACAAAAGAGATCTGATCATCAAAAACCCCCGGCAACATGTGTCACTTCATTAATGGATTTTCTGGGTAACAGTTGTATTTGGAACACAAAGTAAAATGGATTTTCTTTCATTTGTTGACCTTTTTTTGCATATTTTTTTTTTGTCAAAACCTGCTTAGGCATGAACTATCAGAAAGAAATCACATTACTCACATCAGATAACAGTAATTAAAACTATTTTTTCATTATTATAAAAAATACTTTAAAAAATACTTTTTGCAGTTTATTTCTCCTTGCTGTCAATGGTTTGAACATGCCATCTCAGTCAGTGCATGTTTTTTTCCCCTACATTTTAGATAGAAGGCATATGTGTGAAGTAAGATATATGGAATTATGCAGTCAGGGAAAAAAGTAAAAAATCGAGTTCTTTAACTTTTTTCTTTGCTATAATTCCAGATATCTTGCTTCACATATTTGAGGTCTTCCGTAAGTATTTAAAATGTAGAAAGTAATAAAAATAAAGAAGAAAAAACACTGAATGAGAGGCGTGTCCAGACTTTTGACTGGTATTGTATAGAAGAGTATATTTCCATGGGTTTTCTGTGTGTGGTCGTGTACAGTGTGTGTGCACGTCTGTGGGAGTCGTGTCTCTGAGCGTGGAGACCGTCCAAAGTGGCAGCTGTTTAACATCACAGCTCCATCATGGCTCACCTCATTATTAGAGCTGATTCTCTGTGATTCACACTGGAGGCAGAGAGCTGTGGAGGAGAGCAAATCACTACCTGTTTTATACATTTTTACAGTTTGAAATGTATGGTGACAAAAAAAAGTATATTACTCAATATACTTAATTATACTTAATGTACTTATACTTATTATACTTGATTAACCTCTTTTCATCTGTGCACTGTTTTTCCTTATGACCCATACAGCTGAGATATATTTGTATTTGTATATTTTCATTTCATTTGTACATATGTATTTACATAATTATGCCTTATTTGATATTTTTGCTTTTTTAGAATTTATCATTTATATTGTTGCTCTTTGTTGTAAAATTTTGTGATGTGTGAGGTACTGTGTCCAAATGATTTCCCATATAGATGAATATAGTTTAAGTTTAAGTTAATACTTAAAAAAGAAACTGAACTGTAAATTAAATGCATTGGTTTAAACTGCCTAAAAACTACTGAAACTGTTTATCTTATTAAAACATCATTTAAAAATGTGATTTCACAATTATACTACATTTTGACATTTAGGCATCCACAAAAAGTAGATTTTAAGAAACTTTTGGGATACTGGAACATAAAAAAGAGCATTTATGTTTCCATATTTGTTCTGGAGATGTATCTGGGATCCACAGTGATCTTTGTAATGTTGTTTGTGATCTTTGAATGAAAGGTGTGGTGTTATGGACCAGTGTGCCCCATTCTCCACCTGCACAGTCCCAGTGTGAGAGCCTGCAGCCCTCGGTCACTGAGTCTTTTCCAGCCTTTTTGAGCTCAGCCACATGTTTGTTTGTGCAAGGAATGAGAATTTAGGAGCAGCTCTAAGATCACAAAAATACACAGAGACCGTCAGAATGCATGGTAAATACTGGACTAGCATGAGGTTTAAATAACTGCACTTTCTTGATTTCTTTCATCATTAAAACTATAGATTACCTCTATTCTGGTAAATGATTACAGCAATGATTTTGCATTTTCCCCTAAATATTTGCAGTATTATTACTTGTTAATACTGGAAGTCAGCACTAAAAGCAGTGTTTGAGGCTGCATTTGAGAAAGTTGTAGAAAGGTCTGAAGTGGAAAAATGTGTATGTAAGTATCTCATTTACATATCAAGAAAGTCTGAATTTTGAAGATGATAAATTCGCAATATGTCCAAAACAAAATGGTGACTGTCTCATATTGGTGGAGCACAGTTTTCCATTTGATAAAAAAAAAATTCTCGATAATACAGAATACATAAATAAGCAATCAAATGAGCTCCCTTCAAGTCTTCTCAACACATGCTTTTGCTGACAGAGGATTGACTGTAATTATACATTATAGAGCCCTACTTCCCCTGAGGTTAATTCTGTACATTTTCATATTTTGTGCAGGATAAACGTTTATTCTTCTTTGCAGATGTCTGCTGTCTTGAAACCCAAGTCTTTCCTCAGTACAGTGGCCACATATGTGTTTGATTATTCCTCCCATTCCCTAAGATGCATAAAAACAAAGAAAAAACCGTCTGCCTTGTGTGCGTTCAATCCCAAAAATACATCATCACATAACAAACCTCCACCATAGGGAAACAGGCCAATCAGAGGTCAGTGCTTAAGCTGCAACAAATCAGGCCATGTCAAGACTGTATTACTAAGCTGGTGTTAAGGAGGGACCCCTTTGAGACATAAATACATAAAAAATAATGGAAGAAATAGAAGGAAAAGGGAGGAGAGCAGGCTATAAGTTATAGTGTTAAACTGGAAACATATTTAAACCATGTGACATATTTTAAAGGGCTCATATTCTGCTATTTCTGATCTATGTTATAATGTTGTTTCCTTATCAAAAACTTGACTCTGACTTGAGCTGGATTTGTGCTGTTGTTTTGTTTCATTCACACGTTTAACACACAAATCCTGCATATTTAGTCTCGCTTCTTCTGTCAAACGGAAATGTGCGTTCCACCTTGTGATGTCGTGGAAATACAGGAAGTGCTCCACTGCCTTTTTAAATTTCATACACCTTCACCAGAATCATTTGGATGATTTCAGCCCTGGGATTGCCATTCTCTACTGAACAAAAGGTAAAAGAAGCTGTTAACTCGAAAACTACAGCTTCACGACATCACAAAATGGAACAGAACATTTTGAGCTTGGGAGATGTAGACAGACGAATAAAAAAGGATTACTTAAACATGTGTGAACACAAAACACAACTCCAGGTATGGTTTTGCGGAGGTATAACATGGCTAACTGGCTAAAAGCGTCCATTTTGCATAATCTAGGACCTTTTACTGTATATTAGGATTAGAAATCTGGATTTATGGGAAATCGATTAATTGTGAAAAAAACAAAACAAAAAATATAAATAATAAAGCCTATCTACGCATATTTCTCTGAGCAAAAGTAAATACACAATTTATGTGTTTTGACAGGGATTCAGTTTAAAGCATCATTGTTATGCTTTCTTTTCCTGCATCACAATTCTGGCATTTAATCATACATTCCCATTATTTGGGTTTCATAAAACAAAGCCTATTCATGACCAGTGTTCTGTGAAGTGCCCACTCACAATACATGCTAGATTACACACTTTCTCCAATGCACGCCGCACACTCACGCCGCACACTCACGCCACACACTCACGCCACACGCTTACACCACACACTCACGCCACACGCTTACACCACACACTCACTCCGCCTTTCCCCTCCTCTCTCCGATCGGCACCAGCCCACACAGGGATCGGGAAAGACATTGTATCTAATTGCAATGCTCGGGATTTTGATTACACTCTTGCCTTGAAAGCACAACACTGTAAAAGAACAATTGCTAAGAGAGCACCAAACAGCGGGAGGCGCAATTTGAGCCCTTTCTTAATGAGAGAACACATCAAAAGTTAAAAGGGAGAGAATTTATATACTTTAATTCCATTTCTGAAGTAATAAAATGTGCCATGTTTAATTTATGGCTTTCATGGCGTTAGCGCTATTGTGTTTCACCTATATAACTCTTTTCATCCTCAGCTGTTTTGCCCATATTTCTGAAATGATGAAGCTCAGCAGGCTCCCAAGGGACCCCAGTGATGTAATGGGTTAATAACAGGGCTGGATAGTTCTGTGGTCTCACTTCACACGTTAAATAGAAGCAGTGTGGGGAACTGGAGTAAAAGTTTATTACGCATGTCACATGGTCATGTGCCCACACATTACATGAGCTAAAGTTTAACATGAAACTCTTATACCATGAAGACATGTGGATTCATATTTACAGTTAAATCTTTGAAGTTAATGAAACCACAGAAAATCTTATTTTACTATTCCATAATAACCAAATCATATTTAATTTGAATTTAATGACAGTATCATATTTCAGAAGTGGGCAGTGAAGGAGAAGCATCTTGGAGAAAATTAGGCTAGTGAAACACAACACAGTAATATGACATTTAGCTCTCAGGGATCTGTTACATTCATAAATAGCTTTATTAATATTTATCTCATCCCATGCACTCATTTTACTGTCCCACTGGCAAACTTTTGGTTCCCCTGTTAATTAACACATAAGTAGGTGCAGAGTTTCTGACAATACAGTTTATTAGAGTATTTGGTTGCTATTTGTTTTTTAATATCTATCATTTCAACCTAGTGGTCGGATCCAAATTAGGGTTCCTAAAGATTCCCAGTGGAAATATAATGGATGGGATATAATGAATGTATGATCACTGGTCCTGTTTTATAATAATTATTATTCTAGAGCATTTATATTTACCATAGACAAGAGTTTCCAGGTAGAAGTCTTCTCCAACTCTTGCCAGTGTAGCGTAAAATGGGGGTAGCAGAGCGAAAAAAGTTGAGAACATTGTTTTGCATGATATATCCCAACCCTCTGACCTGAGATATCTTTTGTATTGAACCCTCTCCTCTTTGGGCTTACTAAACCACTGAGCGTCCTTGGGTCACAATCTCAGGTTTGATTCTCTAAACCAGCTGATTCCATGACAGGAACGTTTTTGTGAGATTCTCTTCAAATCTGTAACAGTAAACTCCACATGATGAGGGCACAGATGTAAAGTTGTCACTCAGCAGCTTTGTGAACGGTAATTTTCCACATTATTCATCCTGAGTTTATGAGCTAGGTCTGTGTGGGAGGCTAATTTGGTGCAGTTGACCTTGTGTGGAGCGTGTGAAGTGCAGCGGGTGGACTGTGAGCAGAAAGTGTCTCTCTAAGTGATAAATGACACTGGTCTCCTCCATCACACACTGCAGACAGTCACATGGGCACAAAGAACGCCTTCAGGAAGCAGCCGTCTGATCATGGCCCTAACACGTCTGGCATCTGCTCCAGCTCAGCCATGGACTCTCAAGCACAAAGAGGAGAGGCTTCAATACAAGAGACATCTCAAGGTGCAAGAGGATAGGTAAAGGGTACAGTGAGTATACTCAGCATGTTCTAGGATCCAATAAGAAACTGTGAATAAGGTTTGTTATGTTAATAGTGTTAACAGTAAATATATACACACAATAAGAACAAATTTAAGCTCAGCTCCATGGTCCAGCAACGCATTCAATTCAGACTCCTTCAGATGACCTTCTGAGCTCTCCTTAACTTGAAAACACTCATATTCAAAACTGTTTACTGTCTATAATTTCAACTCTTTTTCCTTTTATCTTATTTTACTAAAAGGTGACCTTGGGTGTTTGCGACGAGGAAATAACAGAGAACAGAAAATAGCGTAATTGGGCCTATTAATAGATTCTACTAGTATGATACCAACACATTTTAACTTTTATACGTCCATTACTGTTATCATACCTGCAGCTTTCCCCCATCCATCCACACAGCCTGTATGTGGTCGGCTATAGTTAAATGAAGTGCTGTGTTGTTGTTGCTGAGCTTTGTGCTGTTTGCTGTGAGTCAACAAGCTTGCACAACAACAAAGCGTGGAGGTAAACAGGCCGATGCACCAGGGCATACTTGTCTTGATTAATGAAAGGAAGTCAGATCTCATGCAGATTAGAGCTGCACAGGACACCATCCACGGCCAATATTAATTTCCCTTGAAGAGTTCTCCTCCTCTATTGCTCGATATATAGGAGCAGGTCACAGCCAGAGGTCACCAGCAAAGTTGTCTGGCAGCTAAATGAAAGCGCTTCATTAATGGACTCCAAAACAAAGTGAATCCAATCAGGTTCTTGGCTGCTGTTCCTTCCCATCATCAACCAGGTATTAATTGATGCTATTGTGCCCGGAGAGAGAAGAGAGATTGGATAGACTCAGAGACAGGATTTTCAAAATAAAGCTCACTATAGTTTTAAAAAGAATTTATTTGTTTTTATTTTTATTTATTTATCGAATCTCAAGCTTAACCTCAAAATTCTCCTTTTCAGGCTTTTAGGAAATTATCCATGAGAAAAATGACATCACCCCCGGCATTAAAATTATCTATAAATTATTCAAGAACTTCTGTCCTAACCACTGTTACTTTGACTGTTTTCTTTGTGGTATCTTGCTATTCATAGACCAAATGTCCACATGATCTGAATGTGAAGTCTTTATTTTGTATAGAGAGAAGACTACATACATTGACATGTCATATGATTCTCAGTGACTTCTTATAGATGCTTGACAAAAGTGCTGTATTGTTGAGGGAGCCCTGCCAATAGTTTTTTGCAGTGGCCAACAATGTGCAAAGTGACCTTGACAGACTTTGTTAGCACTCCTCCTCCTCTCTTTTTCTCTCTCCTTGTCTCCTCGTCTCTTTCCTCTCTCCTCTCCTCTGGGCAGCCAACAGATAGGAGCTCTATAGGATGCAGTGCTCTTTTCAGCTGTCACTGTTCAGGAGGGAGCAGCAGAGAACAGGAGAGAGGTGGACACTGCTGCAGGCGATGGCTGACTAAAGAGTGTGTGCGTGTCTGTGGAGATCGCTCACTAAGATTAACGGCTCAGTCCATCTCTGTCACCAAGCTCCTCTGAACTCTGACATGGCTTAAAAACTAATATGAGGTCCCCCAACTCACTGATAAAACACTGTAAGCAAAGGTGTGGGGAAGCAGGGAAAATATCAAACAGTATTTTTAGTATGTGATGATTCCTCCTTATTCAGTCCGCTTAACAATCTGTTGTCCAGTATGATGTCCATTACTTTTAATTTGTCGAATTTTATGTTAAAAGAGGAATATATTCATTTCTGGGGGAGTTTGTAAAAGATTATTCGTATGGTCTTGTTTGACACTGATTGGAATCACAAAATGTAAGCTTTTAGCAGTGACATACACATATCCCATTAGAAGTATGTTATAGTAAGACTGATGTTTTATTTTACCCCTCTTGAATATGATAAGAGAAATAATAAAATATAGTACTGAATAACATAATACTTTCCCTACTATGATTTAAATATCAGAACACAATTTGTTTATTTAAAGAATCACTTATTCAGCTCAGCAGGTTACCCTGTAACACAGTCAGCATGGGATGTACGAAGATGAACAAACATGGTTTAAAAGAATCACATATAAGAAATCTGTGATGATATATGACTATCCTTTATATTTGAACAAACCCCTCCTACTGCATCCTGTATTCTGTTCTTAAGCGAGAAACCTCACTCGCCTTATGCAGCAGAAGTGCAGAGGCCTTTGGCACAGTTTGGCAGCCACTGTTTTGCCAGTAAACCCCTGGGCAGCTGTGACTATAGTATCTTACCATCACTCAGTGTGGGAAGTGATTGAACAATCCAATGCATCAAGTCTCTAAATATAATAATAATAGTAAATGATAATACATTTTATTTATATAGCTCTTTTCACGACACTCAAAGACTCTTTGCAAAACAAATATTAAAACAGAAAAGAGTAATAAACAAATCATACAGGAAATATAAAATCATATAGAGAAAAAGTTAAACATTATAAAAGCTATTCTAAATGTGGGGACGGTGATGGAGAAAACTCTGTCTCCCCACATTTGGAGCTAAATAAATTCAATGTAATATTAGCATTCATAGCTAAAATCATCACAATGCTAAAATGCTAAATGTTATCATGAATCTGTGACCATTTTCACTTATAAACTCCTGAGATAAACTGACTTTCCGATTTCCCTCCCATTTAGCCAGCACCTGAAGGCCTCTAATTCATCTTATCATGAAAGGCTGATTATTAAGAGCAGTATAGTTAATACAAATTACTAATTGATTGTACGCTTATCCACTCACTGGAAATGGTCCTTTTTGCAGGTGCTTTTAGAGTGATTACTGCTGTAGTGAAAACATCCAGTAGATTTGGCACAGGTACACAGTAATAAAAGAAACTCGCTTGAAAATCAATATCTCATTTGAACGAAAGTGAAAGAATGATTCAAGGCTAAAGTCTGGGCAGCACAAGTCTCGCATTATATCACGGGTGCCATTTGCAGCCTATAAGGACTTGGAGAGAAGATTCTATGGGAGTTATATTCTTTGGGTTTTTGCAGTGCCAGCCTTGCTCAGCTGTCTGGTTAATACTATCATCAAACAGGTTTTTCTTCCAGAGACGCACATACACACATACACTCATAGTGTGTGTCTGCAGCGGCTCTCTCTGTCGGTCTTGACAGAATGTTGGAGAAGTAAAAGCTAACAAAACTAACAAGCAGGTTGCTCCACAAACACACCGCGATGTGAACAGTATGGGCAGGCCTTTTAGCACAGATCTGCTGCTGCTGCTCTATAGAAGATGGAAGATGAATGTGTTGGCGGCTATATCAAAATAAGCCTGGACTGTTTCAGAGTTTGAGCTTTAGTATTAGAATCAGTGAATCCATGCTGTGCACAAATGAACTTCAGGGAATACTGAAAATTAAATTACAATTATAATTCAATTACATAAAAACAGTAAGTCAATAAGTAGGTTCAAGTGCTAGTGAAAATTTGAGTATTACGCTGGTGGCATCAGCAATTTTTGAAAACTTCCACATCTAAGATTTATATTTTGGTGTGATAGTTTCAGCTGTATCATATCATTGAACTTATATAGAGCCTTTCAAGAAGCTCAAAGGATTTTATTGTGCATTAAGCATTCATTAAACACTCAGTGGTGGTAAGATACTCATGAGGCCACAGCTGCCCTGGGGCAGACTGACTGACTCAAAGCTGCTGATCTGCGTCATAAGCCTTGGACCACTCCATATACTGGTTATATAAATGCAGATTTTGTCCATAAGTAAACTTAGCTCCAAATCTATTCACTAGCCTCGTGAGCTTCAGTTGAGGGGAGCTGAATGTTATGGGTGAGGCCACACCTGTGTTACTTCTTTATGCAGTCTATGGACTGCTCAAACACACACACACACACACACACAAACAGTCACACACACGCACACGCACGCACACACACACGCACACACACAAACAGTCACACACACACGCACACGCACACATATCTCCTTATATTACTATCTATAATCAAGAATACATTTTAAAAGCACTAACAGAGCATCTGGTGGGAAAGTGAAAAGAACAATTTGAAAAAAAGAAATAAAAAATCCCAAGACCACAAACAAAAATAAAAGTAATTTTTTATTTTTGTTCCAGACTGATAAAGTAATGCCTGTGGGTGGTGCCTAAGTAACCTGTTGATTACTTAAGGAAATCTAATCTGCAACAAAACAAAAGAGTACAAGTGGGATGTGAGGAGGTGTGTGTGAACTCACTCACCGTGTACAAAAACTCACTCACCGTGTACAAGAAACTAAAACATGCAAAGTGAATACGGCACAAGGAGGGCTCAGCTAAATTGCCCGTGGGTTTGTTTCATGGGATGGGGGAATTTTTTATTTACTGATTTTTTTTTTTTGGTCTGGCTCCTCTTGGGTGCACAGCGGGTGACGTTAAGTATCTATGACAAACACACCCTGCCCACCAATCACAGTCCCCACAGTGCTGCTCTAGTGTACATTGTGGCTCGTAGCTCAGTTAGCCTGGCATTTCTCATTGACATAACAGGTGGCTGGGAGTTGACCAGGAAGGAGCTGTGAATATCTAACTCAAATGTGTTACAAATGACCATTGGATTTAACAGTCCCCTCTGTCCAGAAACTTCACTTGACTGGTTTTCTATCAGTCTGTTTCAGTGCAATAAAATACAAGAGGCTGTTTTATAAGTCCATAGTAAACTGCTGCAGAATAGTGCTTGTGGAAACTACTATATGGATAAATAGCACCATAATATTTCGGCTACTTAATCTTTACAGCTTGTTTGTTTCAGAGTGTCAATATGCTGCCTGTAATTGGCCCGAGCCAGTAACAGAGTAACTGGTGCACGTTATTGTTCTTCCCTGGTTTCTTCTTCTGTATTATTATTTTTCCTTGCAAATGACAGCTGATATGATAATGATAATTCTGAGGGCCTAAACGTGGATGAAAAATCCAGGTATGGGATTGACCGGTTTGGTGAAAAATGTGATGACTCAACAGCGCCGCCTAGAAGTGGACCCTTGTGGGAGTGCGGACAAGTAAAGTTTGGTCCTACATTAAGAAAAAATGATTAATATCCAATTTTACTCATGTTAGAATGTTGTTACTTCATAAAAACATACCTGGAGTTGTGTTTTCTTTCAGTCACATTTGTTTCAGTCTGTCTAGATCTCCAGAGCTCAAAATGCTCTGTTCCACCTTGTGCTGTCATGTAGTGGTTGTTTTGAAGTTAACGGCTTCATTTTACCCTTTGTTCAGTAGAGATCGGCATTTCCAGCACTGAAATAATCCAAATGATTCTACTGAAGGTGTATGGAGTTTAAAACACAGTGGAGCACTTCCTGTATTACCACATGACAACATAGTGTTTTCCATAAGAATTCAGCTTAAATATGCAAGAATTTATGTGTCAAACATATGTGAATGAAACAAAACACATCTTCAGGTATGTTTGTGATGGGGAAACAACATTATAACAGATCATAAATATAATAGTACAAATGCATAAAATGTAATTAGTCATTAGTTCTACACATACACAGGTTTCATGTAGAAATTAATCATTATTTTCAAAATCTTCAGTCCAAGTACATTATATAACCCATCTAAAGCATGAGATGTGACATGGAGCGATACACACTCTGTCACAGTCTATGGCAAGTGCAGGCTGTGCACAGGCGTGTCTTAAGGCTGGAGCTCTGTGCTGTCGAAGAAAACATCTCCAAAAAGACATTTTGCGTGCCCGCTCCTGCTGCCATTCCACAGTAAATGACTATTTATCATGGCAGCGCTGAGTGTGACAGGCCTGCCTCTGCCCCATTCACACAGACACTCCACAGGTGAAATTAGGCCCCTCATTCCCGTAGAATAAAGCACACGAGGCAGAGCTTTGGGCGCCAGATTGGCCTATAGGTACAGGAGCTGTCTGACACTGGGAGCTGTTGGCTCAATCTTTGCCTCTGACAGCAGACTTTATTCTAGAGGAAGATGACAAGAAGTGGGTGGATTCTATTATTCTATACATCTACGGGACCCAGACAATCAGCCCACCTGCTTTTACCATGTGCATCTTCAGCCTAGAGCTTTTCAAATGTTTAAAACGTAGATAGACCGTGGAGACCCATTTTAAGTAATTAATGGGAACACAACGGAGGATTTAATAAGTGTATATCTGCATATTTATCACTGCTTTTAAACTTAAGCTAAAACGACAGCATTTAATGAATAAATCAATCAAATCAAAGGTGCTGTAAATTATATGAAAATGTATGTGAGTACAATTATCTAAATTTTTTGTTCAGAAGGACTCAGTTCTTGCATGTCTCAAGCCAAACAAAGTCCTTGAACATTTTGCTTTATATTATTAATTGACATATAAACAGTAATAAAATTGCTCACATTATTCAAACAAATGTTCTTGTTTATATCACTGAACACTCAGACAGAGGCCAATTATTTTATGTCAAAGTTAAACTGCCACAAGGTTCTTTTCCAAAAAATACTGTGGTAAACAGCTTTAAGTATTCTAACATAAATTGTAGTTTTTTTAGATGCACGTCCACTCCTTCACTTTAGTCAGAACTTTAGCCTAAAACTCTCCTCTTTCATATCCCGTTCCTCTCATAGCTTCTAGCCCGTAACTTCCACACTTATTAGAATGGCCCTGACCTCATTATTCAGTGTAGACCCACACAAGTTTTTTTGTTTTTAATATCTCCAAAAGTTACAAAGACTGGAGATTTTATACGTAGTGATTTCTGTGAGCAGGGAGATGTTGGCCTTTGAAATGTATCTCAAAAGCTGCATGTGCATTGATGGAAATGAGGAAATAAGCAAGATGCAGCGCTCTGGATCAAGGGGCCTGGGAGACTGGGAGCTAGTGCAGGTGGTTGGGCTGTGTTTGTGTACGGCAGGTGTCTGTGTGCTGGGAGGGAAAACGCTAGCCAGAGCGATATTAAAATAAGCACCGACAGCACTCACACGCACAAGAATCATTTTGACGAGGGACTGCGAATGATTAGAGATCTTCTTCCTCCACCAAAATAATAAATAAAAAAGAGAACACCTGCGCGGCTCAGACTTGGCTGCAGATGTGGACTATCCTCATTACACACACACACACCTATGCATACACACACACACAAGGTACCGGGACATATACAAGCTCAGTCCTCAGGCAGGTGGGCCAAAAACAGACGCAGTCAAACATGGAGGTGCTAATGGACTAAGCTTTGTGAAAGTTTAGCACTGTGATCATCATTTAACATTTGTCTGTTTATTATTAATGGTAAAAAATGTGGGTTCAAATTTCAGAGATTACAAAAATCTATAGTAAAATATTACAACATACTACAAAAAATACTAAAACCCTAAACTACAACTACAATATTATTTTTTTTAAATAATCTTTATTATTTATTTATTTATTTATTTATTTATTTATTTATTTATTTATTTGCTTTTTTTGTTTTTGAGAAAAATGTCCTTAGATAAGCCTGACTCTTACTTGAGGTGGGCCTTAATTATTTTCTATGGAAATGCTGTTCCTTTGGCAATAATATTCAACAATATGGCATCATACTTATCTATCTTCATGGAGAATGTTCCAAAGTATCATTCTAACTTTGTATTTCCATAAATCTTCAGAAATGTATGTGTGGTATTTAAGTCAAAATAAAATGATATGCTATACAGGCCATTAAATAAAACAATACTTGTTCAATTAAATTTGGTTAAATCATGAAGTGTAGACAGTAAGCAATTCTTCTTTCTAACATTCTTAAAACAGGAAGACCAAAAAGTCAATAATATCTGAGGTCGGTATGAAAGACAAAACGGGATCACAAATGAAGATATGTGAAAATGAGCAGTGAATAATTGATCAGCGTGAATAGGCACACACTGGTTCAGGATCAACACAGTCCACTCTATAAATAGTGCGTTTCCAGTGGCTGCAGCTGAGCTCTGTGTCCCCTGGGCCCTTAGGTGTCTTCGGATGGGTCCTTAAGGAGACTGTGGGTGCATGTATCTCTGCACAGCAGCTAAACACATGTGCCATCATCAGCCAGCTCCTCCGAACACGCCTGGAAACTCTCCACGCAGCAATTACAGCGACCCGGGCCAGCTGCTCCACACCGCTCCTGCTCCACACCGCTCCTGCTCCGTGGACGGATATGCCACGTAATTACATAACAAAGACACTGGCTAATCAGGTCCTGCCTCCAACTCCATCCTACAGCGCTGTCTCTGGGACCTGGGATCAAGAAAACAACAACACACACATTTAAACAGACTGATCACTGCCATTCCCACTGCTGTTTAATATAGTTACTTAAATATTTTCAGTCGTAGAAATCAGTGGTACATGATATTAATCTATATTAAAATCATGATCAAAAAATTGTAAGAATCAATACTGAAATTCCACAGCAATATTAAAGAGACTATAATAATTATAATATAAAATATAATTTAATTGTCTGCATTTTTTTTATTATTCTGAAATCAGAATCATTGAGTATCAAACCTTCTCCTTGAAAACAGGTTCAGCATTTTATTATATCCACTTTGAATTATTTAGAGCAAAGTTTTTTTTATGTTTTTAAGGGCCCTCTACTGAACTAAAGGTAAAGGAGCTGTTAGCTGTAACTAACTACAACTTCATTATATCACAAGGTGGAACAGAGCATTTTGAACGATGTGGGCATGATGTAGACAACCAAATAATACAGGATTACTCAAACATGTGTGAAAATGAAACAAAACACAACCGCAGGTATGTTTTTGATGAGGTAACAACATTATAACATGGTTTAAAGCTCACAAGAATCTATTCCGCTTAATATATGACCTTTAAACACACAATATTGCAGTTTTGTTTCATTATTATAAATTGTAACCCTGGAGTGAATTAATAAATGTAACATAACATAATTTAAGCCAAATAGACTGTGAAGACAAGATAGGAAAACTTTCTATTTAAGCCTGGCCTAAAGGTTACAAGAAGGAAAGTATAATTCTGCTCTTTAAAAATGTACAAATATGAAGGTGCCTATTGAATCTTGTAACCTGAGTGTCCTTGTGTGACCTGGCTAAACTGAGAGAACTCTATTGTCAGTGAATGCATTGTAAGAACTCTCCTCAGTTAAGACAATAGTTACAACCTGTTTACTGGGTAAGGCTGAGCTCACCATCACTCTAGTCTTTCTCAGCAATTGGTGTCACGGAGCAAACTGCCTGTAAAATTATTACACGTTTAGATCTGTGCTTTTGTGAAGGTGAAGCCATTCCCACTCTGAAATACAAGATCCATCACAGTTAATGTTCTTAAGGAAACTCTGGCTTATCCTAATTATCACACACACAGACTAGCACAATTTACTTGTTTAATCAAATGGTGTACTTTGTTTAATTAGCTGGGTTTGAGCACGGAGAGAAACAGGAAGACGAAGATTTTGGAGAGGAGGAGATGGCTATGCACGTACAATCACTGTTTGCCTGAGGACAAAGGGAATTAGAAAGAAAATTACCAAGCCATTGTGGAATCTGCTCTCCAAGCACAAAAATTAGAGACATTTCACAAAACCCGTGCATAGAGCGTCTCGAGGTAGGACAGACTCTGTTTAACAACACGTAAATAAAAACTTCTCTGCAGTTTAGAAGTTCATTTATAGTTGTCTTAACTTTTAAACTTAATGTTGCACTCAGAGGTTAATTGCTTTGCATGTTGTTTCTGTATAATCCATCTTACTTTATAACAAATTAAAGAACACTAGAGTCATTGTCATGAGCAGCTTAGTGCAAAAGGTCCATAAGAATTTGTCTGATTTAGTGTCGCAATTGCTTTGACAAAACTTGACATGTTATGACAATGTCTAGACAATGGGCAAGTCCCTTTTCAGATAGATCTGTAGAAATATTTAAACTATTATTATGTGATGTTTCTGGCTGATTAAATTTACAAAATCAATAAAAACACAGATACTAAATAGTGCACTATGTAACTGGTGGTGGTGGCTCCATGGAGATAGATAAGTTTAATGCCAGTCTGGAACATTCCAAGCAACAAAACAACATCTCCATTCCCCAGAAGTGTTAAACAGTGCATACCTTATCTTTTATTTTAGTATAGTTTATTTATAGTTTACTATCTTATTAAATTTTTCCTTGTTGGTGAATTTTGATTACTGACAATGGCAATCAAGCTTTTTCTGATTCTGATAGTAGATAGATCTCTGCCGTCTTTTTCTTCCAACAATTGAAAGGTAATAAGCAACAGACCATGTGTAAGAGCTTCTGCATTCTTCACTAACTCCAATAGACTGTATTTAGTTAAAGTATTTCTTAACAATGTTTCAGTGGGACCAGATCTAATTCAGATCAACAAAACTAATCAAAAGTAGATGTTGGTTGTAGTAATGACTTCGGTATCTATGGTGAGCAAGTTGGATAGGACCCGGGCTGATGAGGGTGAGAGAGACCAACCAACGTGGAAGGTGAGGAACACATTTATATGACCAAATTAACTATGTTAAATGTCAATTTCAATTCAGTTTAATTTTGTACAGTTCAAAATCACAAGTGCATTCATCTCGCAGGTCTTAATAAACTTGATTTAACCAACAGAATGTAAGAAATCAAACAGTGAAACAGTCATTGATCAAAAGCAAACAAGAAAATAATTCACAGGAAACAAGCATGTCCCAGAATATCCCTTGTCCTTAGATTCCCTTTTTGGCAAGGGGGTAAAAAACAGGCAAAAAATATAGTTGCAAGCAGCATGCGGAGGCCTTGCAGCACCAGCAGAATAGGCAAGAGTAAGAGTAGGTACGGTAACACATGCACAGGGTGAGAGGAAGGGAAAACAGTCCATTTTAACTAGAGTGTCCATGTACTTGGAGACACGAAGGGGGGCTCCACTGAGAAAAAGCACTAAACTTACATAGTATTTTTTGAAGGCAGACAAAACACTGAAATCCTTAAATGCTTAAATAATCCACAGGCAGACAGTTAAACATGATGGACGATGGTGGCATAGGGTACATTGAACTTGGCTTGGCTCCAGTATTCCAACAACACCTCATTTGCGAAAATCAGACAAAGAGGTCAATAGTTATAAGCATGAATGCCAAATGTGACCAGCTCACCAGCGGTCACACACGGCTATAGCTTTTCAGATAGACACCCCAGACTTACTGTGAGTGATCATGGGCATGGCCTGAATCAACATAAATTTCAGAGGTCTATTCCAAGGTGGTTTATGGGATACTCAATGCAGAATGTTACGCGATAAACCTTTTATGACATGTATTACCAAGTCAAATAGCATCAGCAGGCACGGGTATTTTCTTTGAAATCCAAACAGATCAAGAGAAACACCTTTTTGCTAATTATAGCGTCCTCTAGAGGTCGAAGGTTACAAAAATTTTTGAGGGTCTAGAGTGAAGGGTCATGGGTCCAGGTATCAAGTTTGGTGTCAATACGCTGCAAGGCCCTCAATAATAAGAATCTTTTCTAGAACAATGGAGTCCTGCGCTGCAAGGCCAAAATAAATAAATAAATTAAATAAAACATTTAAAGGTGCACTATGTAACTTTTTTCAGGGTCTGTCATCTGCTTGTTTCTATGGATCTGCCTGGAATGTCCCACAGTATGACCTTAAATAGCTCTACCTTATATTTATTTAATTAGAGGTGGATTTTTAGCTAAAAAATACCAAGAAAAACAGGTATTCTGAAAGTGAGCAAGGCTGCCTCTCCACGGATCTGACCTATAATATGGTTTGGTTTTGTCTCCATGTAGATAGAAAACACCATAATGTGAAACATTCCAGACAAAGCAATAACATCATGAAGAAAAGCATTTGACACCAGAAAAGTTACACAATGCACCTATAAACTACACAAAAAGTATTTGTTTAAGTATACAAAAAGTTACAAAGTTCACCCAGTCTAATCAAAAGAGGCAAACGCAACACAAAAACCTCAAATCCATTACAGTCTTTAGTTTGTTCTTTTTTCTTTTCTCCAGGACATAGGCCTCCGCCTGCTCCAGCCCTGGCCGAGCCCTGCCCCTCTCAGCTCAGACACTCCACACTGTCAAATGAGACCAATTACTTGTCTAGCAATCAATCGTTCCCAGCAACTCAACCAACATCAAACTCATCGATTGTGAACGAGGCTCTTCTCTGTGTCAGGTGATCAACCCCTCACTACTCCTCTCAGGGTACATTGATTTCTGAGGGCACTGCTCTTCGGCCGCAAGAATAGATATTGTTCAAGTACAGGTGGTTCACACTTTGGAAGAAAGTTACTGGGAAGTGTTGCAGAGAAAGCTTGAAAGCCAAGAAATACAGTGTTAGATCATTGTACTACTGCCCATGGTCAAACTTGATGCATGAAGTCTTTGATGAGTTAGTTTTTGCGCAAGAGAGACAATCTTCAGGTTATTCATAGCTTAAATCGCCAAATTATTACTTTGAAATTTCACTGAAAATATTTTCTAGTTAGCTTGAGATTCTCAGACCATTTGAAATAACACTTTATAATAACTACACCTTAATTAGCCTTAATAAAGCCTGAAGAAAGGATTAATTCATAATGAACAAATTGTAAGGTAAGTTTCTAAAGTTCTCTCAAATGGAAAACACTTTGTTCCACCTTGTGATGTCATGTGATAATACAGGATGTTCTCCACTGTGTTTTTAAACTCCATACACCTTCATTAGAATCACTTAATTTCAGCTCCGAAACTTCCCATCTCGAATCACCAAAAGCTACAAGGTCGCTGTTAACTTGAAAACTTCCACTTCATGACATCACAAGGTGGAACAGAGCATTTTGAGCTCTGGAGATGAACATTGTAAGATGTCTTAAAGCTCACAAGAGTTAAAATAGCATCTTTAAGTATAAGCATGGATCCTTACTAATAAACTACATCAACTTTTTTATTCGTAATGAAGTCTTTGTTCGTGCTTTATTAGGTTAGTTATTACTTATTCCTCCAGCCCTCCAGACAAATCTAGTTAGGCTTATACGCAGCAAGATCAACTTTTTTGTGAATGAAATTACACCCCAGTGTAAACTAAATCTGAAGCAGTCACATCTTCATTTTCAGTATTAACCAAATTACCACTTAACGCCTATTGTGCTCATTGGGAGAAATCGTAGAAAAGTCTTTTTAAAATGAAGTCAGAACAGCCTGGAGGCCAAACATAAGAAACTTTTACATTGTTAGTTGGAAACAAGCTCTTGAGTCAGAAGAAGTGGCTGCAGACAGATGAAGGATGTTGTGTCATTTTCTGAGTTTAATAAGTTTCACACGCGCTGTAGTTTTGTCGTTTTCCATGAGCTCTGTGATGTGTTTTGTTTTGTTCCAGATTAATTCAATTTGTGATTGATAAGTAGATTAGCAGAGGCACAGCTATACACTCCTCTCCCTAAGCTGCTTACTTATTGGATCCAGCAAGTCATCAGTTACCATGATAACAGCCCCACCGCTGGGCTGTGAAAGGGTTAACAGAGGGAGAAGTCTGTACACACAGACACTGTAGGCATGTAACAATGAGCCATTATTCACATGTAAAAAAAAAAATTAACATTTCATTGATTTTCATTGCTATACTATGCTGTAAAATTAAGAACAAATAATTGCAGTGTTTTTCAAAGTGTGGTGCATGTACAACTGGTGGTACATGAGCTCCTTCAGGTGGTACTTGGACAACTCTTCAGTATGTGACCTTTTAGATTTTGTTCATTTTATCCACTTTTTTATCCTCTTTTGGATCATTTCTTTTTTAGAAGGAATCCTGTAGTCCACTTTTAGACCTGGTTTAGTCCTAGTTTAGATGTTGAATTGTTACTCTTGATTTACATCTGGTGGTACTTGGAAAGTCAAACATTTTCTGTGTCTTGCCCTAGGACACAACACCAGTATTCATCTGTGGGAGCTGGAATTGCACCACCAACCTGTGGGTCAGTGGATCTGACCACAGTGAAGTTTATGCTGATCTCAATCTGTATAAAAAAATACAGAGAGATCATTGTGGACTTTCCAGGCAAGCTTTTATGTTATATATACGGTGGCTGAGTGGCTAGCACTCACACAGCAAGAAGGCTCTGGGTTCGATTCCTGGGTCGTCCAGGGCCTTTCTGTGTGGAGTTTGCATGTTCTCCCCGTGTCTGGATGGGTTTCCTCCGGGCACTCCGGTTTCCTCAATCAACCCAATGGTGGTGGTCAGAGGGACCATTGGCGCCGGTTGGCTTGGCAGCCGCGCTTCTGTCAGTGTGCCCCAGGGCAGCTGTAGCTACAGCAGTAGCTTCCCACCTCCGGGTCTGGAGTGAATGAAAAATGCTCTGTTAATCATGCTGTGTAAAGCGTCTTTGGGGACATGTGTACTGTAAAAAGCACTATATAAATAAACCTATCTACCTTTAGGGGCAGAAAAAATGTGCTCTATACGCCAAGAAAAAAATGTGTACAGCCCCTTTAAATACACACAGACCCTTTAAATAGATACATAATATTGGCACATCCATAAACTTGACATTGTGGTAGAGCAAATGTACACTGCACTTTCACTTCTTTCAGGTAATATTTAATAATGCACTCTGAGAATTGTCAACCTTGTCACTCAAACTCCAGCAGTGACTTTCTTTGCCAGTATGCGTCTGAGGACTTGGGAAACAAATGTGGTGCCCTTGTTTCACTGAAGGACACTCCACACAGTGTGACCAGTGTTATCAGCCTGCTACAAAGCGAAGTCCTGAGAGCCGCAGGCAACACGCGCCTCCACAACTCTTATGAATTTTTGATGAATTTGTACCTGATACAGGGTGTGAGTGTGAGACTGAGCCCTAATCACAACAAGTGCACAACTGTACTATTGAGTGTGGTGGGGACAGCAGAGGAAATGTTTGAATTTGAAGGGCCCATATTACACTGTTTTCCATTATAATGTTTCCTAATCACAAACATACCTGTGATGTAGCATTTTGAGCTTTGGAGATGTAAACAGACTAACAATAATGAGTTCCATGTATGAATGAAACAAAACAGAACTCCAGATCTGTTTTTGATGGGGTAACAACATTATAACATGGCTAAAAGCTCACAAGAGTCAATTTTGCGTATTATAGGACCTTTACTAAACGTACAATATATGGTGTTAAATCAGGATACATATGAAAATGAGGTGTAGAGCATTTAAACATGTGGAATTTAATGGAGAAAGCATTTGTTAAAAGCCCTTTACATGCTTGTCCTTGCTGCCATCTGATGCAATACCAACATCTGCTCCGTAAAATTGCTCAGCTGTCCTTTGTGCTTTTATAGAGGGAAACTCTGTGGAAATCTTGTGGGAAAAATGGAGAGCAAACTTTAAGCACTTACCGGTAATTAACTTAAATGACTTTATTTTTATTCAGTATATTTTCTTTTAAAATTAAAGAAATATATATAATATAAAACCCCAGAGATGCAGTTTTTTTCTCACAGACAGTTAATTCATTTACCAGGCTAATTTAATTTTGAATTACGTTTGAAATATGTTGGACTTGCAATCTCCTAATGCATCTGAACTAATTAAATACAGCTATTGTATGTTGTGTTTTTAATTAAAAGGCCTATATTACGCATTTTCTGATAATATTGTTTCCTCATCAAGAACATACCCAGAGTTTTGTTTTGTTACAAGTTCTTTCTTTAACAAGTTCTTTTAAACAGAAAACCATCTGTTCCACCTTGTGATGTCACATGGTAATACAAGTGCTTCATTGTGTTTTTAAACTCCATACACATTCACATTTGGATAATTTCAGCCATGGAGTTTCCCATCTCTACTGAACAATAGTTAAACGGTAACTGCTAATTTGAAAGTGTTTTATGACATCACAAGGTGGAACAGAGCATTTTGAGCTTTGGAGATGTAGAAGACTAATAATAGAGGATTACTCAAACCTGTGTGAATGAAACAAAGCACAACTCCAGGTATGTTCTTGATGAGGTAACAGCATTCTGACATGGCTTAAATCACTTGAAGTAAACATGTTTAATTCCACTACCAGCCAAAGAGGCCTGATCTGTCACTGGTCTGTGTGCACACACTGATTTCATCGGAGGTGGTAGATTTAAAGATCTCCTTTGTTGAATGCATGAGAGCTCTATCACTCCATACAGATGTGAGCAATAAAGCCACATCTGCAGGAGATACAAGTCAGACTCCTGTTCCACGTTAAACAGGCACAGCTCTGTTGGGCCAGTCACTGTGGCAGCACTTCCTGTCTTTTTTCTGCCAGGGAGAATTATCTGTTTTAAATGCACTTCCAATTGAGCCTGGGAGCTGTAAAAGTGGGCTCTGGGTCTGATCTCCCAAACAGCAGTGCAGTCTGTGTGCAGTAGGCCTGTTACCATCATTACTGTACCGCCTTATCACTCAATACATGATAGATGGAACAATATCGTTTGGGGGTTATTACTTATTGCAGGTTGTTTTCTTTGCACTACTGGGACATTTTTGGTTATTTTTTGCATATATGATTAGATTTGAGCTGTGGACAGTTGAATTAACAACTCATTACACATGCAGACTAAGTATACTAAAATTTTTCATTCTGCTATTTATTTAATGCAGCTCATAGTTTTTAACAGTGTTGTAGATTTAGAATAATCTTGTGTTGATAAATTTGCTTTAGGGTTATTTTGTCAGACATAAATTAGATTCAATATTATTATTTTCCCTCTATTTTTACTTCACTAATATTGCTGAAGTAATATTCAGCAATATTACTTTGGCAGAAATACAGTAGGTCTAGTGTCCAGTCTCCACGTGCAGTCTGTGTGCAGTCTGTGTGCAGTCTGTGTGCAGTCTGTGTGCAGTCTGTGTGCAGCCTGTGTGCAGTCTGTGTGCAGTCTGTGTGCAGTCTGTGTGTAGAGTGTGTGTAGAGTGTGTGCAGTCTGTGTGCAGTCTGTGTGTAGTATGTGTGTAGTCTGTGTGCAGTCTGCGTGTAAAGTGTGCGTAGAGTGTGTGCAGTCTGTGTGTAGTCTGTGTGTAGAGTGTGTGTAGTCTGTGTGCAGTCTGTGTGTAGAGTGTGTGCAGTCTGTGTGTAGTCTGTGTGCAGTCTGCGTGTAAAGTGTGCGTAGAGTGTGTGCAGTCTGTGTGTAGTCTGTGTGTAGAGTGTGTGTAGTCTGTGTGCAGTCTGTGTGTAGTCTGTGTGCAGTCTGTGTGTAGAGTGTGTGCAGTCTGTGTGTAGTCTGTGTGTAGAGTGTGTGCAGTCTGTGTGCAGTCTGTGTGTAGTATGTGTGTAGTCTGTGTGTAGAGTGTGTGTAGAGTGTGTGCAGTCTGTGTGCAGTCTGTGTGTAGAGTGTGTGTAGAGTGTGTGCAGTCTGTGTGCAGTCTGTGTGTAGAGTGTGTGCAGTCTGTGTGTAGTCTGTGTGTAGAGTGTGTGCAGTCTGTGTGCAGTCTGTGTGCAGTCTGTGTGTAGAGTGTGTGTAGAGTGTGTGCAGTCTGTGTGCAGTCTGTGTGTAGAGTGTGTGCAGTCTGTGTGTAGTCTGTGTGTAGAGTGTGTGCAGTCTGTGTGCAGTCTGTGTGTAGTATGTGTGTAGTCTGTGTGTAGAGTGTGTGTAGAGCGTGTGCAGTCTGTGTGCAGTCTGAGTGTAGAGTGTGTGTAGAGTGTGTGCAGTCTGTGTGCAGTCTGTGTGTAGAGTGTGTGCAGTCTGTGTGTAGTATGTGTGTAGAGTGTGTGTAGTATGTGTGTAGTCTGTGTGCAGTCTGTGTGTAGAGTGTGTGCAGTCTGTGTGTAGAGTGTGTGCAGTCTGTGTGCAGTCTGTGTGTAGTATGTGTGTAGTCTGTGTGTAGAGTGTGTGCAGTCTGTGTGTAGTATGTGTGTAGAGTGTGTGCAGTCTGTGTGCAGTCTGTGTGCAGTCTGTGTGTAGTCTGTGTGTAGAGTGTGTGTAGAGTGTGTGCAGTCTGTGTGTAGAGTGTGTGTAGAGTGTGTGCAGTCTGTGTGTAGTATGTGTGTAGTCTGTGTGTAGAGTGTGTGTAGTCTGTGTGTAGTATGTGTGTAGTCTGTGTGTAGAGTGTGTGTAGTCTGTGTGTAGTATGTGTGTAGTCTGTGTGTAGAGTGTGTGCAGTCTGTGTGTAGTATGTGTGTAGTCTGTGTGCAGTCTGTGTGCAGAGTGTGTGCAGTCTGTGTGTAGAGTGTGTGTAGAGTGTGTGCAATCTGTGTGTAGTCTGTGTGTAGAGTGTGTGTAGAGTGTGTGCAGTCTGTGTGTAGAGTGTGTGTAGAGTGTGTGCAGTCTGTGTGCAGTCTGTGTGTAGTATGTGTGTAGTCTGTGTGTAGAGTGTGTGTAGTCTGTGTGTAGTATGTGTGTAGTCTGTGTGTAGAGTGTGTGTAGTATGTGTGTAGTCTGTGGGCAGTCTGTGTGTAGAGTGTGTGCAGTCTGTGTGCAGTCTGTGTGTAGAGTGTGTGTAGAGTGTGTGTAGTCTGTGTGCAGTCTGTGTGTAGAGTGTGTGCAGTCTGTGTGTAGAGTGTGTGCAGTCTGTGTGTAGAGTGTGTGTAGTATGTGTATAAAGTGTGTCTAGTCTGTGTGCAGTCTGTGTGCAGTCTGTGTGTAGAGTGTGTGCAGTCTGTGTGTAGAGTGTGTGCAGTCTGTGTGTAGAGTGTGTGCAGTCTGTGTGTAGAGTGTGTGTCGAGTGTGTGCAGTCTGTGTGTAGTATGTGTGTAGTATGTGTGCAGTCTGTGTGTAGAGTGTGTGCAGTCTGTGTGCAGTCTGTGTGTAGTATGTGTGTAGTATGTGTGCAGTCTGTGTGTAGAGTGTGTGCAGTCTGTGTGTAGAGTGTGTGTCGAGTGTGTGCAGTCTGTGTGTAGAGTGTGTGTCGAGTGTGTGCAGTCTGTGTGTAGAGTGTGTGCAGTCTGTGTGTAGAGTGTGTGCAGTCTGTGTGTAGAGTGTGTGTAGTATGTGTGCAGTCTGTGTGTAGTATGTGTGTAGTCTGTGTGTAGAGTGTGTGCAGTCTGTGTGTAGTCTGTGTGTAGAGTGTGTGTAGTATGTGTGCAGTCTGTGTGCAGTCTGTATGTAGTATGTGTGTAGTCTGTGTGTAGAGTGTGTGCAGTCTGTGTGTAGTCTGTGTGTAGAGTGTGTGTAGTATGTGTGTAGTCTGTGTGTAGAGTGTGTGCAGTCTGTGTGCAGAGTGTGTGTAGAGTGTGTGCAGTCTGTGTGTAGAGTGTGTGCAGTCTGTGTGCAGTCTGTATGTAGTATGTGTGTAGTCTGTGTGTAGAGTGTGTGCAGTCTGTGTGTAGTCTGTGTGTAGAGTGTGTGTAGTATGTGTGTAGTCTGTGTGTAGAGTGTGTGCAGTCTGTGTGTAGAGTGTGTGTAGAGTGTGTGCAGTCTGTGTGTAGAGTGTGTGCAGTCTGTGTGTAGAGTGTGTGTGTAGTATGTGTTCAGTCTGTGTGTAGTATGTGTTCAGTTTGTGTGTAGTATGTGTGTAGTATGTGTGCAGTCTGTGTGTAGAGTGTGTGTAGTCTGTGTGTAGTCTGTGTGTAGAGTGTGTGCAGTCTGTGTGCAGTCTGTGTGTAGTATGTGTGTAGTATGTGTGCAGTCTGTGTGTAGTCTGTGTGTAGAGTGTGTGTAGTATGTGTGTAGAGTGTGTCTAGTCTGTGTGCAGTCTGTGTGTAGAGTGTGTATAGTATTTGTGTAGTATGTGTGCAGTCTGTGTGTAGAGTGTGTATAGTATGTGTGCAGTCTGTAGTGGTCTGAAATGTGGCGCTCGTGCATCTCTAAAGATAATTAGATAAAAGGCCATGGAAAGTGTCAGAGCCTGTGATGACGGCATTAGAACATCTCCAGCAGCTGGGACATGGTATTCCACAATAACAGGAGGATGGAGACTCACAGGTAACAGGCCTGTCTCACACCAGTAAGAGAGGGCTATGATCCAAGAGCCCCATGACACCCAATGCAGCCAGAAGAGTATAATGTATGTAATCGGAGTAACACTTTATAATAATAAAGCATGAAGAAATAATAGTTTATTAAAGGTCCTATATTATGCAAAATTGACTTATGCAAAATTGACATGAGCTTTAAGCCATGTTATAATGTTGTTACCTCATCAAAAACATACCTGGAGTTGTGTTTTGTTTCATTCACACATGTTCATTATTAACATCTTCAAAGCTCAAAATGCTCAGTTTCACCCAGTGATGTCATGTGGTGGTAGATTTTAAGTTCATAGTTACCCTTTTACATTTTGTGTGGTAGAGACTCGAAATTCAAAACTCTAATTATCCAGATGATTCTAGTGGAGGTGTATGGAGTTTAAAAACAAAGTGGAGTACTTTCTGTATTATCACATGACATCACAAGGGGGAACAGAGTGTTTTCTGTTTAAGAACCTAAATATACAAACAAAGCTCCAGGTATGTTTTTAATGAGGAAACAACATTATAACATGGATCAGAAAATTAAGTTATATGAGTCCTCTAAAAATATTTAAATAAACTAATTTACTGAAAAACATATTAAGTAGGATTTTTATTGTCTGGTGGTTTCACTCAATAAACATGCATTGTGGTGAATTCAATCAGACTTGGGTCAATGCATTAAACAGCCTTGGTATAGATTTTTACATGTTCTTGGTCTCAGTCCAGGCCATATTTTTGGTCATCACCAGTAAAGAGTAAACAGTAGCTGCTCACAGTGCAATAACGTCCTTTTTGTAGATCAGGAATTAAATAAAGCAGTGGCTGGAAAGATAAATGAATTTTGGTGATGGGGACAATCTATCTTCACTGCTTCACTGCACTTATTTACCAAATCTCAGCTTCTAAAAGGCTGGTGATTCTGGCTTTTAGTGAGAAGGACATGTGAGTGCGGCGGGTGGCAGCTGTGGCCATCCGTCATCTCAGCTGGGTTTAAATACTGAGAGAGTGGTACATCTGACACGGTCCAGCGCAAACACACATGAACCACACACTCCATAGACTCTACACACTCCACAGACCCCATAGGTGTAATAACAGGGTAAGTGCTTTTAAGCAGGAGGCGTGCTCACTCATGGGTTAAAGCTGGGAGAGAACGTTTGAACAATATAATACAGGCAGAATATTAGAGCCAGTGAAAGCAGTTTGTTTAGGTATTTAAAGAGGCTGCAGACATAAGGTGAACAGCAAAGAAAAATCCGTTTTTTAATTTAAATGATGAAAGAAATGACTTGCATTACATAAATAACAGGATCCTTATTTAATTGTGTTTGTAGGGTGTTTTCATGCAATGCGATCAGGCTGCATAAACTTTACAGTATAGCATTAAACTAACCTAGCTTGCATATATTTAGTGAAATATGTTTTATTGCTGAATCATGTGCAGTGAACTCTCCACAGATATGACCTGATAGTGCCACCTGCTTATTTCTGTGAAAGTAGTTTTATGCTGTGCTGTGGAATTTTCCAGTAAAATAACATCAAGCAGGCGACAGACCTTCCATAAGAAAAGCTACAAGGTGGACCTTTAATTATGGCTTTGGATGTTATTTAAAAAAGTAAAAATAAAAGTATTTAGGGGTGTAGATGTTTTCTGAAGGATTTAAGTGTGATTTAAGTTAACTATTGATCCACAAGGAAAACGGCTATTGAGAGTAGAACTGGCTAACCACCCCTGAATGATCACACTCCCTGTATAACATTGACTTTCACTGATGTGTGCCCTCTATAAAATGTGTTTAAAGCGTGAAGGAAAGTTAGCTTTAAGACTGTGTGACCAAACATATTGATCACTTTGCAGACCGAACTTCAACAGTAGTGTGCCAGCACTCATTGGGTCCTGTTGACAGCACAACTTTGCCAAGCTATAGCTTCATAAATGAATGAATCTGTCCTGATGCCCCGCCTGCTCCCTGGATTTTCTACCATAAATCCTGTTGGCTTTTCCGCACCCATTTGTTGTGGTTGTCCCTGGAGCGGCGCTGGCAGTGGCCCAGTGCAGTCCCTCAGACACATACAGACAGATGGGCTTTGTGGCCCAATGGCAAAGATGTGAGCGGGGCCTTAAGCTTTCATCAACAAGGCTCTGACGAATGAAGACCCTCATCATCGTAGGTTAGGGACCATTAGTCTAACATTACTTTATCTGTTTGGGCAAGCGCCTGCTTCTCAACCATCCAACTGCAGGGCCCTGGCAACTTGGCACCAAAGCTTACGTGTATTTAAAGCACCGCTACCCGACTTTTCCCAATGTACGTGAGCCAGATTTCTCTTGCTACAGTACAGCTATATTGTATAAGCAGGTCTTTACTATTGCTCAAAATGATTCCTTCTGTGAATATGGGCGACTCTCCACAGATCTGAACTGAAATTGAATCTATACTGTGGAACATTCTAGATAAAGTCATACTATTTAAAATGGAGATAAGCAGGTAGCTCACCTTCCACTAGAAATGTTACACAGTGCATGTTAAGGGTATTTTCACATATAGTCCCCATATAGTCCCCTATGTGAACCGAACTCAGTCCTCTGTAAGTGGACTGAAAAAGAACTTGTGTTTGTTTTGTGTTCACATTGTGAGTTTAATACAAAGAGGACCGGGTTCTTTTTCTGGTCCATTTGAGCTTTGATGGGGCCCCAGTCCCCTTTCTGTCCACACCTCGTCCAGGTATCGCAAAGTCTTGATCTTTATGTTTTGTGTTTGTATTTCCGTTGGCATGGCCACGACAACGACCACACCCCATGTTTACAGCTGAGTGTTCCTGGTTACAGCCGCGTGACATATCTACGGCAAGTGAAGGAGGTTACAATACACTGAAAAAGGCGAAGAGAACCCAGTGCGCTTTGTGTTCAAACTGTACAGCTGACTTTTTAGCGAACCGTACTGAGACCCTCCTGACAAAGGCCTCAGTACAGTTCGTTTATAGGGGGGTCTGGGTACGGTTGGAGCGTTCACATATGTGTAAAAAAAATGCTGAGTCTGAGTTCATTTAAACGGCTGAAAGGGACCAAGTGTGAAAACACCCTAAGAAAAGTCAGAAACTTGGACCACTGCAAACCATTTAAAATGAACTAGTTTGGGTTGTCACTTTTTTTTTTTTTTTTTGAGACAGTAAAAATGAAGTACGGACCCTTTAAATCAAAACGTCACAGAAATTACTGCTCCTAATTATTCCAACTTCTTCCCACAGCAGGTACTGAATTTTTTTTGACCATGATGACAAATGGCTCAAATGCTCTGTGGTTTTTAAATGCCTGTTATTCTTTTAGTTCCATTCATTTTCCAAAACAAATCAGTTTTAATCACAGGGCTCCAGAGATCACGGCAGGAGCCTCTCCCAGCTGACAAAAGGCAGATCTTTGGCAATAACCCCAGAAGCTAAAAAGTTTATGGTCGAAATATACGCTCTGTTGATTGAAGCTATAATGTATAATAGTATGCTTTGGTTTGGCACAGCTCATAATGTGATCCTGTGCTCTGTAGCCTGTGTCTTGTTATCAATTTCCTGATTTACATTGTGAATTTTGCTGTGATGAAGGACATAAAGGTCAACCAAATCAGACACATTTGCGAAAAGAACATACCATGATGCTATTTGTCCATCATTTAAAGCCTACAGTATAATTACCAGATCACAAAACCAGTTAACATACGTTCATTGCTGGGTTATGGGTTAATTTCAGTGCCTGTATGATGAATATCTATGTAGAAAGAAGAAGAGAAAACATGACTCTTTTGATCAGTCTGGAAGTTTTGGCACAAGTTGAAAGTTTACTGCTCAAACTGCAGCGTTTTCCTAATCACTGTGTGGTTTGCGCAGGGATGGCAGTGTTTACAGAAGGGAGACTGATGAAATAGCTTTGATTACGAGCATCCACACACTCCCTCTTTCGATGCTTGGGACCTTCATATGCTGTACGTCTTTATGAAATGAGATGTACCAAAATATACTCAAGGCGACCAGGGATTCTTTAGTCTGATTTGTGCTTGACAAGAGAAACGTAAAATCCAAAATCTCCTTGTTGGGGCTCACCTGAGTATGAAAGGTGCTTTTTTTGTGTGTGTGTGTGTGTTTTTACAGATAATATCAAAACTATATTTTAGTGGTGATGTCTTATTTTGCCTGAATGATGCATTGCTTTATCTTGGGGAAGAAGCTATACTCAAAGGAGGCGGGCTACATTGTGGAACCAAAGCTGTCAGTAGTGCAAAATATAGCAAAACTAAACAATCAAATTCTTTAGATAGACTGTTACTGTGCAAGTATAAATGTAACCTGGGAGTGTGCATTTTCTTCAGTACCTGAGCCATAAGGGCATGCACTGATTCTATTTATTCATTTTGCTGTAATATCCTATGAGCACAGACATTACTCATCTGACTGTATAGGTAATAATAGGAGCATATGTTATATTAAACACCTCATATAATGTAAAGTAGTTATCTATAGTGTGTCCCTAAGAGAGCCACAACCAAAGGAGATACACATACAATTATTTTTTATTGCGGACTAGATCCAATTCCATATGTACAGGCTGCTACCTTGACAAGTCATTATTGCACAACCAAATGGTGTTACGAACACTAAAATATATTCACAAGCATTAAAGGTGCACAGTGTATCTTTTCCAGTGGAGGATTTGCCACGTGCTCATCTCTGTGGAGAAGTTAATGTTTGGTCTGGAATGTCCTGGTATGGCATTAAACATATCCATCTTGTGTTTCCTCAATAACATTTTTTTTAACCTAAATACTTGCATTCTTACTCTAAGTGGGCTTGCCTTTCTACAGATCTGACATGTAACTTGACCCTGTGCTATCACCTGCTATCTCTGTAGAATTAAATAAGTGTAATGCCATAATGTTCCATGGACAGAAGTACGTGACAGACCCTCCACCAGAAAAGTTACACAGTGCATCTTTAAGATTTGATTTTAAAAGTTTTACATTTAAATAGTTTGAATGCACAATTAACAGCAGTTTAAAAGTAGATAAAACATAGTTAAGAACTTAATTATTGATAATAATTGCGTGAAATAAGTAAAGGACATTTATACATTTTCAATTTGGACAATCCTCAGTGGAGACACTTGAAATGCAAGAGTAATAAAATATTGTTTAATGCATGAGTGGTCCTATTCTCCAAATGGAATATAAAGTGGTCTGAATGCCTGAACACACCATTTACTGTTAGTCAAAGTGAGTGCTCTGACCAATCGCAGTGCATTTACGGGTCACCTCCTGATTAGCTCCCATCATCTCTAATGATCCCTTCATCTCAAATATCATTCCAGACTTTGACGGTGTGTGCATCAATTTTCAACATGTTATTAGCAGGACAGTCCCAACACAAACGAACGTCTTTCACGCTCTGGCCCAAGCAAATGGAACTAGTTATGTGGAATGTGCTGATTGAAGTCTGGAGACGGTGGAGGGACACTCTAACAGGACATATCTGCACACACAGACTTCTTGATGTGGTTCCAATGACAAACCCAAGTGCAAATCATTTCTCAAAATAATACAGACCAACCAATCCAATGACCTTTTCAGACTATCTTCAGGACACTACAAATTAAGAGCTAATTTGCAAAAGCAGAAAAAGGGCGATAGTAACTCAGTTGATAGTGTTTGTCCACTGATCGGAAGGTGGGTGGTTCGAATCCTGCGCTCAATGTAAACATAATTGTTTAACCTGTGAGAACCACTGACCCACAAGACCTTTAACCCACCTCTTACACTCATGTATTAAAGTGTGTGTGAATGGGTGAGTGGTTTCTTGATGTAACGTGGCCCTTGAAGGTGGAAAGGCGCTATAGTAAAACGTGACCAAATAGCAACTCTTACTTTTTGGGACTATACTTTGACTAAACATGGGTTAGATCCGAACTATATAAGGACTAGAACAGGACCAAACCAAAAGTATATTAGGACTTGTAACTGTGTAACTTCTTGCTTGACTCCATGGAGATGTTATTTCTTTGCTTGAAATGTTCCACAGTAGGGCATTAAACGTATCTTCCCTGCATTTGTTCAACTAAATGTGTTTTATAGCTCAAAAATTCCTTAAAAACATGAATTCTTACCATGTGCAGGCTCGTTTCTCCTTAGATCTGACCATTAACCTGTCTCCATTGTGATTACCAAGTTAATTTCCATACTGTAGAATAATCAAGGCAAAACAGTAATATATCCATGGAAATAATCATTTTTACTCATTGATGCTAGTTTGAATCCAGTAACCATTGAGAATGCAATTGCTTTTAAATGTTGCAGTGAAGACGCCAAACCCAGTGACTATGCTAAGCAGCCACAATGAAGCAAAACAAAGGATTGGATGTGAAAGTTTAAGTTTTTCACCTGTACTTTGGCTCTCCGGGTTACCAACTGTGGCAGGTAAAGATACTTTGTGCCCAGTTCCGAGTTGGAATCCTTAAGTATACCTCCCAGCATTTAACGCTTAGTGAAAAGAGTTGCCGTTTAGAAAAGGCACCTGCATAGTGTGGTGCATACATCTCTCCATATGTTGGGGCCATTTGCTGGGAACGCCCGAGGGCTTCCACAGAACTCAGGCTCAGGCCAAAACTCTCCCTCGCAGACAGGAAAAGGGGTCAGCTCTGTTAATGACTGCTCTACTTTGCTGAATGCTCAATGTGCTGTTGAAATGCTATTGTGATTCTCCGATTTAAAATCTATACATTATACATATGACCACCGTACACCGTATGACCACTGTTTCTGTCGGTAAAAATGCGATGGCATTGTGACAAGTGCATCTGACATTGAACAAACAACTGGGCAGAAAATAAGTACTCAAATGTTTTGTGGTTGATTATGGGCTAGTGATTCTAAAAAGTTACTGCTGTAAATCCTATATAATAATAAGGTAAGTAGAGCAGCAACTATTCAGAACTAATAATAGTGATTTGCAATGGCAAATACTAGGCGTAGCTTTCCATTTATAGTCACAGGGACATGCACAGTTACAACTTGCAGCAGTAAATCTTTTGTACATAACAACTGTAGTTATTATGTACATACAGAGGTAACTACATACACACACAACAGTAATTAGATGTACATACAGAAATTTGAGGTACTTTCACTGATATTAAACCAATAGTTAGCAGGTACAACAATAATTAGAGGATACTTTACAGGTACTTCTTTGGTACTTACAGCAGCAGTTCTTATGAACAAACAAAACAAATGTTTGATGGGCCTATATTAAACTATTTTCTGATATGTCATGATGTTGTGTTTTGTGTCAGTCAGTCAGAAAACTACTGCTTCATGACATAACATCAGAGCATTATATCATGGCCTAAACCTCACAAGAGTAAATTAAGGTCGCTACTGACATTGTTAATCCATTTTTCTCTAATGTAATCTTGAAAAATGTTTCGACAATGATGGTAAATTCTTGTAGATACATGTGACACTTTTGAGACAATAGCCGGGAAGAATTGTTTCCGTCGTAAACTGTAGAATTATGGAGATTTTTTGGACAAAAGCACAAAGGCCATACTTGATTGAGTGAAATATATTCCTCACTATACGAGAGCTGTGTCTGTTATGGAGTGTAATTGCTGTGCTCACAGTAGTGTCTCAATGCCTTTGAGAATAGACAGAAGAAAACAAAAGACACATTCTGAAGCAGGCCACAATGGTTTTGAATGAATCGTGCACATCTCCACTCTCTCCACCGACAGATTCTCAAACCAATAGTTTTACACATGGCTGCATCGAACACTGCACAAATGAGACACAACAAAAACATGTGATTATGATGTTTTCCTTCCATCACTACGGATTACAACTTTCCCCAGCTTCCCACAGCGCCTCCAATCCTAAACGACCAAAAAGACCCCCTCACTTCTCATGTGCAGTGACGGACAATGTTTACGGTGGCCATGATAAACTATTTCCTCATAAATGATTTTGTCACGGCCTTCTGCTGGCTGTCATGTGGGATTCCGGTTGCAGACTAAAACAACCATAATTCACTGGCTGTATTTACCTCCTCAGAGGACACAGGCTTGACAGGTGATAAATGGCCAGCGCTGACAATCATCAACACACGAACCGCCTTGTGTTTTCTTTCAGCACAAGTGGCGCCAGGACATGGAAATAGGACTTTGACATATCGCACATGTGGAGAAGAAAAGGGAAAGAAAAAGTGGGTTTCCATCAAAACAAAAGACTTAATTTGAAACTTTTCATGTTTAAGTGTTTTTCTTGGAAAGCGGTTTGCATATTAAAAACACATTTTCAATTATCTTGTTTGAAAACAGTTGCGTGCTACTTTACATTGTGCTGCTGCTGCAACAGAAGTACAGAAGTCAATTTGAGGTGTTTTTCCTGGTATTTTCTAGATACTTAAACCAATACTTATCAGGTACAATGATAATCAGTAGGTATTTAATATGTAGTTCTTTGGTAATTACAAAGGCAACTTGTAATATGCCATTGACACCGCTTTGAGAAGTTTTCCATCACGGCACTCCATAGCAAAATCCAAATACTAAAAGTACCAACAATAAAAAGATGTTTTCCTTTTGGGCTCATATTATACTTTTTTTTATTTTTTTTTTTTTATCTCTGTTACAATGTTGTTTCCCCATGAAAACAGTTGCATGCTACTTTACATTGTGCTGCTGCTGCAATGTCTCAGTTTCCCCATTATGCATCCAGTTTCATCCAGTTTTCTCAATCTATATAATACAATACTGACAACCTTTTGTTTCCAACTGATAGAGAACTTGCACTGCTGTGCCAAGGACACTTCCGGCTCAGTCTTTGTTATCTGGCCCATGTCATCAGGGGTATAATACTCCCTACAATGGAAGACAGGCATCAGTGGAGAATACCACGACGTGTTCAGTCCCCAGGTTCTGTTCTGACAGAAAATGTGTTAGACATCCAGGGTCTTGTCTCTCCTTACACTCTCTGGCAGCTTCATTTAAGGATAAAGTTAAGGTGTACTTTAATGATCTCTCAAGAGGGAAATTCATTCTCTGCATTTGACTGTTTAACATATTACTTGTACATATACATTTAAATAATTATGCCTTTTGACACCAGTCTCTTGCTATTTTGCTGCTTATTTTGAATTTATTATTACCATTTACATTGTTGCTGTTTGTTATTATAATATATTGTGACGTGTGAGCTACTGTGTCCAAGTAATTTCCCTTGTGCATCAATAAAATTTCAATAAATCAGTCAAGTCTTTCAGGGTTCTTATTGTTTGTATTTGTAACGTCACATTTTATCAGCAAGATCTACAACAACATCTACAAGAAGACAAATCTTACTTTATTTTCCCCCCTTTGAAAACATTTTCTTCACAGCCCGGTTCCTGTGACGATAGGTGTAACGTACAGAGGACTGGGTGAGACATTTGTGCTGGTGACCGTGTTTGTTTGTGCTTTGCATGCGTGGAGCTGTGTAATATTTCCCCACTGAGAATGAATTGATGCTGTACATGCAAACACAGCGGGAGGCAGTGCAGCTGTAAATTGCAGTTTTGGTGCTTTTTCCCCTCTCCCTTTGCGTTGTGTGTGTACTATCAGTGTGCGGTTGTGCTATATATATATGTGTGTGTGTGTACGCTATAGGCTTGGAGCATATGAGCAGCATGACTCAGAAGATAACACAGTCAGGATGATGAATTTCAGTCTACTTAGAGCATATTTTAGAGCAGACACATTTCTATGCAGCCTAATGACATGGAGAAGAGTCACATGGTGCACCGCCTGTGAATGTTCGCCGTGTTTTTTCTGTTTGTGTGTGGGGCTGGTACTGTGCGGTGTGTGTGGGAAAGAGTGCAGTGCCTAATGGTAGCACAGAAACTTTTTAATAAATTATCACATCAGTTATCACACTCGGCTGTCTCTGTTTCAGATCTACTTTGAGTCAGAGCTGCTTTTTTATAAAATGGGAAAATCTAGGCATGTTTTGTTTTTTGTTTTGTTTTTTGCTTTTTTTAGTACATCACATATGAAGACAAACAATTAAAGGTGCATTGAGTAACTTTTCTGGTGGAGGGTCTGTCTATGGCATTATACATATCTATTTGGCATTTCAATTACAGCAATCACAGGTGTTTATTGCTTAAAAAAAATGAGCTGGGGTCACCTCGCCACAGATCTGACGTGTAACTTGGCTTAGAGGTGTCACTTTTTTGTCACCATGGAGACAGATATATTTAATGCAATACTGTGAAACATTCTGGACAAAGCAACAACATCATTGAAGGTAAATATGTTGCAAAATAGGACAGCGTGTACACTTGATTTGAGAATTTGTAGAATATAATGTGAGAATGTGTAGAACAAAACTGAACTTGTAATTGTATTTTCATATATACGTGGGTGTTGAATTTGCAGTCACAGTGGAAAAAAACACACGAGTGCTTGAAAAAAATGTGTGAACTTGTGGATTGAAATTTTCACCTGTGGAAAATATTCACACACACGGGAGAAAAATATTAATAACTGTGTAGATTGATATTTGCATGAATAGAGTGACAGCTACATCCATAATGACAGATACAACCACAACTCAGGTACACTACTCGGTACATTTCCTCAGTGATGAAGCTGTTTAGGTGCCCTCAGATAAGATGACAAGAACCATTTTTGTGTCACTTCTGTAGGAAATTAGAAGTTAAACCTAAACTGCATGGACACATCACTGTTAGGACACGTTAGGGACAACAGCAGACGGCCTGTGCACGAGGGAGGCCTGCTGCAACCAGTGGCCCAACAGGTCTTCTGCAGGCTGGACCTCCTCCTCAGTGACTCTGAACCTCCTCCTCAGTGGGTCTGAACCTCCTTCTCAGTGGGTCTGGACCTCCTCCTCAGTGGGTCTGGACCTCCTCTTCAGTGACTCTGGACCTCCTCCTCAGTGGGTTTGGACCTCCTCTTCAGTGACTCTGGACCTTCTCCTCAGTGGGTCTGGACCTCCTCCTCAGTGGGTCTGGACCTCCTCTTCAGTGACTCTGGACCTCCTCCTCAGTGGGTCTGGACCTCCTCCTCAGTGGGTCTGGACCTCCTCCTCAGTGGGTCTGGACCTCCTCTTCAGTGACTCTGGGCCTCCACCTCAGTGGGTCTGGACCTCCTCTTCAGTGACTCTGGACCTCCTCCTCAGTGGGTCTGGACCTCCTCCTCCTCAGTGACTCTGGACCTCCTCCTCAGTGACTCTGGACCTCCTCCTCAGTGGGTCTGGACCTCCTCCTCAGTGGGTCTGGACCTCCTCCTCAGTGACTCTGGACCTCCTCCTCAGTGACTCTGAACCTCCTCCTCAGTGGGTCTGGACCTCCTCCTCAGTGACTCTGGACCTCCTCCTCAGTGACTCTGAACCTCCTCCTCAGTGGGTCTGAACCTCCTTCTCAGTGGGTCTGGACCTCTTCCTCAGTGGGTCTGGACCTCCTCTTCAGTGACTCTGGACCTCCTCCTCAGTGGGCTTGGACCTCCTCTTCAGTGACTCTGGACCTCAGTGGGTCTGGACCTCCTCCTCAGTGGAGTCTGGACCTCCTCTTCAGTGACTCTGGACCTCCACCTCAGTGGGTCTGGACCTCCTCTTCAGTGACTCTGGACCTCAGTGGGTCTGGACCTCCTCCTCAGTGGGTCTGGACCTCCTCTTCAGTGACTCTGGACCTCCACCTCAGTGGGTCTGGACCTCCTCTTCAGTGACTCTGGACCTCCTCCTCAGTGGGTTTGGACCTCCTCCTCCTCAGTGACTCTGGACCTCCTCCTCAGTGACTCTGGACCTCCTCCTCAGTGGGTCTGGACCTCCTCCTCAGTGGGTTTGGACCTCCTCTTCAGTGACTCTTGACCTCCTCCTCCTCAGTAACTCTGGACCTCCTCCTCAGTGGGTCTGGACCTCCTCCTCAGTGGGTTTGGACCTCCTCTTCAGTGACTCTGGACCTCCTCCTCCTCAGTAACTCTGGACCTCCTCCTCAGTGATTCTGGACCTCCTCCTCAGTGGGTGTGGACCTCCTCCTCAGTGGGTCTGGACCTCCTCCTCAGTGACTCTGGACCTCCTCCTCAGTAACTCTGGACCTCGTTCTCAGTGGGTCTGGACCTCCTCCTCAGTTGGTTTGGACCACCTCTTCAGTGACTCTGGACCTCCTCCTCCTCAGTAACTCTGGACCTCCTCCTCAGTGACTCTGAACCTCCTCCTCAGTGGGTCTGAACCTCCTTCTCAGTGGGTCTGGACCTCCTCCTCAGTGGGTCTGGACCTCCTCTTCAGTGACTCTGGACCTCCTCCTCAGTGGGTTTGGACCTCCTCTTCAGTGACTCTGGACCTTCTCCTCAGTGGGTCTGGACCTCCTCCTCAGTGGGTCTGGACCTCCTCTTCAGTGACTCTGGACCTCCTCCTCAGTGGGTCTGGACCTCCTCCTCAGTGGGTCTGGACCTCCTCCTCAGTGGGTCTGGACCTCCTCTTCAGTGACTCTAAACTGCATGGACACATCACTGTTAGGACACGTTAGGGACAACAGCAGACGGCCTGTGCACGAGGGAGGCCTGCTGCAACCAGTGGCCCAACAGGTCTTCTGCAGGCTGGACCTCCTCCTCAGTGACTCTGAACCTCCTCCTCAGTGGGTCTGAACCTCCTTCTCAGTGGGTCTGGACCTCCTCCTCAGTGGGTCTGGACCTCCTCTTCAGTGACTCTGGACCTCCTCCTCAGTGGGTTTGGACCTCCTCTTCAGTGACTCTGGACCTTCTCCTCAGTGGGTCTGGACCTCCTCCTCAGTGGGTCTGGACCTCCTCTTCAGTGACTCTGGACCTCCTCCTCAGTGGGTCTGGACCTCCTCCTCAGTGGGTCTGGACCTCCTCCTCAGTGGGTCTGGACCTCCTCTTCAGTGACTCTGGACCTCCACCTCAGTGGGTCTGGACCTCCTCTTCAGTGACTCTGGACCTCCTCCTCAGTGGGTTTGGACCTCCTCCTCCTCAGTGACTCTGGACCTCCTCCTCAGTGACTCTGGACCTCCTCCTCAGTGGGTCTGGACCTCCTCCTCAGTGGGTCTGGACCTCCTCCTCAGTGACTCTGGACCTCCTCCTCAGTGACTCTGAACCTCCTCCTCAGTGGGTCTGGACCTCCTCCTCAGTGACTCTGGACCTCCTCCTCAGTGACTCTGAACCTCCTCCTCAGTGGGTCTGAACCTCCTTCTCAGTGGGTCTGGACCTCTTCCTCAGTGGGTCTGGACCTCCTCTTCAGTGACTCTGGACCTCCTCCTCAGTGGGCTTGGACCTCCTCTTCAGTGACTCTGGACCTCAGTGGGTCTGGACCTCCTCCTCAGTGGGTCTGGACCTCCTCTTCAGTGACTCTGGACCTCCACCTCAGTGGGTCTGGACCTCCTCTTCAGTGACTCTGGACCTCAGTGGGTCTGGACCTCCTCCTCAGTGGGTCTGGACCTCCTCTTCAGTGACTCTGGACCTCCACCTCAGTGGGTCTGGACCTCCTCTTCAGTGACTCTGGACCTCCTCCTCAGTGGGTTTGGACCTCCTCCTCCTCAGTGACTCTGGACCTCCTCCTCAGTGACTCTGGACCTCCTCCTCAGTGGGTCTGGACCTCCTCCTCAGTGGGTTTGGACCTCCTCTTCAGTGACTCTTGACCTCCTCCTCCTCAGTAACTCTGGACCTCCTCCTCAGTGGGTCTGGACCTCCTCCTCAGTGGGTTTGGACCTCCTCTTCAGTGACTCTGGACCTCCTCCTCCTCAGTAACTCTGGACCTCCTCCTCAGTGATTCTGGACCTCCTCCTCAGTGGGTGTGGACCTCCTCCTCAGTGGGTCTGGACCTCCTCCTCAGTGACTCTGGACCTCCTCCTCAGTAACTCTGGACCTCGTTCTCAGTGGGTCTGGACCTCCTCCTCAGTTGGTTTGGACCACCTCTTCAGTGACTCTGGACCTCCTCCTCCTCAGTAACTCTGGACCTCCTCCTCAGTGACTCTGGACCTATTCCTCAGTGGGTCTGGACCTCCTCCTCAATGGGTCTGGACCTGCTCCTCAGTGGGTTTGGACCTTTTCTTCAGTGACTCTGGACCTCCTCCTCCTCAGTAACTCTGGACCTCCTCCTCAGTGATTCTGGACCTCCTCCTCAGTGGGTGTGGACCTCCTCCTCAGTGGGTCTGGACCTCCTCCTCAGTGACTCTGGACCTCCTCCTCAGTAACTCTGGACCTCGTTCTCAGTGGGTCTGGACCTCCTCCTCAGTTGGTTTGGACCACCTCTTCAGTGACTCTGGACCTCCTCCTCCTCAGTAACTCTGGACCTCCTCCTCAGTGACTCTGGACCTATTCCTCAGTGGGTCTGGACCTCCTCCTCAATGGGTCTGGACCTCCTCCTCAGTGGGTTTGGACCTCCTCTTCAGTGACTCTGGACCTCCTCCTCCTCAGTAACTCTGGACCTCCTCCTCAGTGATTCTGGACCTCCTCCTCAGTGGGTGTGGACCTCCTCCTCAGTGGGTCTGGACCTCCTCCTCAGTGACTCTGGACCTCCTCCTCAGTAACTCTGGACCTCGTTCTCAGTGGGTCTGGACCTCCTCCTCAGTTGGTTTGGACCACCTCTTCAGTGACTCTGGACCTCCTCCTCCTCAGTAACTCTGGACTTCCTCCTCAGTGACTCTGGACCTATTCCTCAGTGGGTCTGGACCTCCTCCTCAATGGGTCTGGACCTCCTCCTGAGTGACTCTGGACCTCCTCCTCAGTGACTCTGGACCTCCTCCTCAGTGGGTCTGGACCTCCTCCTAGTGGGTCTGGACCTCCTCCTGGTGGGTCTGGAGGAGGAAGAGCAGAATGGGCCTTACATCTGATTTGTTGAAAGTCCTGTCCTGCAGAATGAAAACCTGTAATGACACACATTAAGAAAACTAGAAAACTATTACAGGAATATGAGTACATTCAGATCCAAAGGCAGTTTATATAAATTGAAACAGCTAAATTAATACAGGAATCCCATATTTGAGAAATACGTATTTTCTCTATTTAAATAGTGATTTTAATATGAACATGTTTCATTTGCAGTCAGTCATTATTACAGGAGTTTTCAATGCAACATGGCCCATACCTAATCAGGGGCGGGAGTCTGGGTCAGCACCTCCAGGCCAGTGTTGGCTTTACTTTGTCATCTGCATTTGACCCATTTCATGAATCCTGAGCATCTCATCAGCCAACAGTTCTGTGGCTCCAGCAGTGTGTTGTGTCCTCATGCAGGAGGCTGCAGATGAGAAAAGAAAATTCATATAAAACATTTCAAACAGTTTTCTCATTGTTATGACATTAGATGTGATGGGCCTAACAGACAGTCAGGTAGTATCTACACCAGTGTCTGCACAAATCTGCTAAATGAGCCTAATGTCCATCATCATCATCATCATCACAATTACAAACATGCACAGATTGTAAAAAGCAGATAATGTATTCCCAGAATGAAATGCATGCATTGGAGACTTATATTACATGATTTATAAGGAAATAATTACAAGTAAATAGTTAAACTGTGTGTTTCAGGTTTAATGCATGAAATAATGTATTTCTAACTTACCTCCAAGCTACTGACCAAGTGTTGAGTCCCATGTCCATGAAAACATGGTGTTTCTTCTTCTTAATCATTCTGTGGGCTTCTTTTCCCCTGATAGTAAAAAAATATTTGTGTTTGATGGAAATCTCTCCAAATATGTAAGTTTCAGTGGACTTTTTTATCACAATAGGTGCACATTACTAGTCAAACTTTTAGCTTAAAGCTCCAAGGTTCATGCAGGTACTCAGGTTTTCTCTGCTCTCCGGACGGGCACCGCAGAAAATGATTCTAGACATTATCAAGTTAGCTATTGAATGGTCATTTGCATTACATTTCAAACATGCAGAGATTTTGAAGGCAGCCTTTTAACCCCTTAATTATAATATCCTTCTTATCTGCAAAACAGATTTTAAAGACATTTACCTGAGTTTGGCCTGCGATTTATTTCAAAAGTAGTCTATCATGCACAGTCTTCTGATTTTGATGAAAGTCTGTTTTATCTTCTTTACCTTTCTGACTGGGTCAACCCCTTCCCACCCCCCGCCCCACTTCTCTACAAGTGCAAGTTGCTTTTGTTACATGCACATAGCAAGATGTGCTGCAAAAGTCAAGGCATGCAGATTTGAAACTGGTGGGACACATTTGAGAAGTTGCAGTTGCTGAGTTGTGGTTGTATCTGTCATTATGGATGTAGCTGTCACTCTATTCGTGCAAACATCAATCTACACATTAATTCATATTTTTCTCCCGTGTGTGTGAATATTTTCTACAAGTGAAAATTTCAATCCACAAGTTCACACATTTTTTTCAAGCACTCGTTTTTTTCCACTGTGACTGCAAATACAGCACACACGTATATGAAAGTAGGCAATTACAAGTTCAAAGTTTTGTTCTACATATCATCTCAAATCAAGTGTACATGCTCTCCCATCTCCAACATCTTTACCTTCATAAACATCTCCATGGAGACAAAGAGGTAATGGACCCTCCACCAGAAAAATGAAGTAGTATACCTTTAACAGAAAAATAAAAATGAAAACATCTTGTTTGATTAAAATGAGAGATGTTTTAGGTTTAATGGCATACTGTTAAATATTTTAGGCAAAGCTAGAAACCATGCAGTATTTGGAAGGATCCTCATGACTGTGCTATACAAAACCAAGGCTAATCTCTAATCAATGACTCTTTCATCTATGGCATGACCCTTACATTAATAATATGAATAATTAATATTTTTTTCAGGAAACAGTTCCACATTACAGATTTTTGTGTGCAGAGAAAGTATTCCCTGTTTTAACCCATAATCTGCCCACCTCGTGTGTAGCATTACTCATAACCTTGTCCAAGGCTGTTTTGGATGGGCTATTCTGGCCTTGCTTAGCATTTAGCTTTATCTCTCCCACACTAAAGCTGATGGAGTGCTCCAGCCCCAATCCCCCCAACACGGTGCACATTATTTGTCAAAGAATTAGAGGATTAGTCATGTCAGACCTTACTTCCTATCTGAGAGCTGGACTCTGTGAAGGACGATTGTGTCGAGCTAAAGCTAATGTAGCAGATTCTTTCTTTTGCATCCATGTCACACACACGTTTACACAGAGGGAGAGCACAGATGTTTCTTTGCCTCACCAGAGCCAACAATGACTGCAACACATCCCACGCCCACATTGCATTAGACTTACACCAGAAAATGTAGTGGATGTTTATTTAACTCAGCCTAATACAGAGCCATTAAAGGGGTGCGATTTCAACAGTGGAGTTTAAGAAGAAATGACACGAAAGAGAAGTGTTTCCCACCGAAATGAAATCCAATCTATCCCTTTAGACAAGTTCAAAGTCAACAACAAGGCATAAAGACACACTCGCACACAAAGTTACCACTGCATCTCATATCCAAATAGTTTGAAAAGGGCTCTGAGGATTTAGATTACTGTCAAGATACTGTATATTTGATTTGTTCAATTTCACCTGGGTGAAAATCCACAGAACGGGCCGCTTTAAGAATTTCAATGTGTTGTATCATAGCCATCGTAATGCTCACATATCCTGCTTCAGGACGCTCAGGTCTCTTCAGAGTCCAATGCAGCCGCTGAAACGTATGATTCCTGGAGATATCCCGGGGATATTGGATTTCCTCCCCAGATGAAACTATTTGTGACCAATATGTCGATGTTTTTCTATCTGCTTGTGAGAGGGAGGCCAGGCAGGTTCTGACATCTCCTGCTCTTAACAGACATATGTTGTTCTGACCCTCCAAAGACTTGTGTCTCCATCTCTGGAAACGAGTGACTCCCTGTCTGTCCGGCCTGGAACAGAGAAGGACCTTAAATCGCTATGAGCATGGGTCTCACTTCTTGAATCTTGTTGTTTTGTTTTGTTTTTTTTAAATAATTATTATAATATATATACAGTGCGTGTCACCAGTTTGCTCTAATACCTAATTCTACTTGAATTTTTTATGATGTATGATTCCAATGTCAAATAATCACAATATGGATAAAGGGGCATTCATTTCAACAGTTCCGATCAAAGAAAGAAACTCAACATTTTGCAGAATTATTGTTTGTATGTACTTACATTGTCCACTGTTAATTGTGATGCAAGACTCACAACTTCATAATGTACACATTAATTAACAACGCCACATCTGAAGAACAAAACTATCTGCCACTTACAAATAACTCAGATCTGTTTTTGTAACACTTGTGGATGGATTGCAGTGAGCCCATGCAGACCCTCCCACAGCATTTAGCAGATCTGACATGTATAAGAGATGGCAGGCAGATGCGCTCCTCTGTGCCACTGTCTGTTCCTCTGTCTTTGAGCTAATAAACAGGCCTCATCAACAGCACAAATGAACTCAACTTGTAAGTGACACATCCAGAATTAGTTTATTGTTACAGAGTGATCGTTGAAATTGAAGATTTTTATTAAACTGCATCTTCCACATCTGTCAGCACTAAGTCATTGTTATCACCCCCATCTCCATCTGATTTAATATAACATTAGCCTCTTATTTACAAAATCTAGACAGACCATCTCAGCTTAAATGACTTCATAAGCCACTGTTTAGCATAGCCATATCAACATGTTTTATTCAAATGGATGAGCAAGGGAAAAGCTATATTCCATTTTAGTGCCAGCAGGCACACTCATAAGCAGATCTAGCCTCCACAACTGATTTCTGCGTTTTCTTTTTTTCTTTTTTGGTATAAAATTGGCAAGCGTTTGCTCACTAGAGGCACACTATGGTATTGTCAATAACAATGACTGCCTGTGGCGTATTTATTTTCTTATCAGCTTTAATCAGTGTGTGTTGACAGTGACATCTGTGCTCAGCAGTATCCAAATGGTCCCAGTGTAGATCTATGTGCCTATGTTTGCCTTGTGTTTTTCATGTCATATGGCTCTGGTGTATAATTAGACCATTGTGTTTGAAGATGCAGCAGTCCAGTGAAATGTACATGTGCTAAAGCATGTTTGATTGCAAGAAGAAAGGCGCTGATTTACTTCAAACAATGTAATGAAAGCACCCCGAGTCTCGTGATGTTGGAAATAAAATATAACTTGAGCAACAAACCATACTTGAGAAAATGTTAAAACACAATTTTCAAAATTCCAAATGTACATCTTCCAAAATGAAATCACTGTATAACTCTTTGTGAATGAATCCATGAATCCACTGTATGTTCAGATTTGAGTTAGTGCTCCTACTCCTACTCCCCTGATTCATTAGGCCTCCCTTCCCCGGGTAACTGTGGCTAGTACAATGCACCTCAGTGCTACATTTACACTCTACTTGACAAATGAGTGAAAGTTGAATAAAAAGACTGTGGCCTTTTGCCCTCTAGTCGCTCACTAAAGCGATAGCTGCTGCTTTGGACAGCTGCATGACTGACTGCATCTCCACCGAGGAGCACATTTTTCCACTTTTCTGCCTGGCTCAAACGCTGGCCATGCCAAGAGGCGTTAGCCTGTCTGGAGGAGCGATGCTGGACTAGTGGGCCAGTCTGTGCACTGTGTATGTGTGTGCATGTGCAGTACATGTCCACCTCTCTCACTTACTCAAACATATCCGTCCAAATTTGACAGCACGGGGGCAGACAGCCATGTTGCAGAATTCTGATCATTTAAATGCTCCGAGGCGGCTTGAATAGCAGAGGTGTTAAAAAAGACACGCACAGAGAGAGAGAGAGGAGGCTCTAGACTGCCTCTGTATCACATAAGGGACTGCCTGCCACGTTCTGCTGAAAAATAATGCTCACTTGTCAATCTTCTAAGAGCAGGCAGATAGCCTCAGTCCCACAGAGACCTATTGAGGTGTATGCTTTGTTTCATCCAGGGCACTCCTCAGAGGAGATTGAAACGCTTGTGTCTACAGGAGGCTACCAAATATCAGTAAAAGGCGTTCTGATTCTCCACATAAGCCAATGTCCAAGCACAGATCTAGTGTTACATATTTAACATTGTGTTTCCAATGAAGGTCTCAGCTAATGCATGCTCACAGATAGAGCCTGAAGACACCACTGTATCCATGAAGCTCAACAGCACTGTCCCCAAATCTTGTACATATTGATCTCTGGCCTAATGACTTAAATGACTATGATGATGGAGCACATGGCTAATTCTTATGCACACACAAGTACTGCAGATTTCAACAAAAAGCTATTCTGTATAGAACCAGGAAGAAATTCTAATGCATCAAGAGCGGAAATACAAATAAATACTTGGATACCAGCTTGAGAGTGGAGCCTAATGACAGTTCCAGGTTCAGTTGTAATTGTAGTAACCTGTAAGAGGGAAGGTGGCATATTGTCCCTTTAACTGTCACTATGGACTATGTTTCTTAACAGTTTGTTTTTTTGTTTTTTTTTCAGAATCAGCGATGTGGTACATGCTATGTTACCGATCAATGACTTTGTTGACCTGGATGTGATAAACATGGTTAACCAATACAGCCACCACCACAATAACCAATGGAGATTAAAGAATAAAGAATATATGCATAAAATTACATTATCAATGTCGGATAAAAGCTAAGCAGCTCAGAAACCCCCCTACCAAAGTGTGTTTCCCAACAAGGCCAATAAGCACATATTCAAACTTTTAAACAAAACCAAGAAATGTCTCCAAAACACAGAATTGCGATGCTAATGACAATAGTGCAAGTAGTCTGGAGATAGCGAGTCATTACTGCTTCCTTGAGAGAGCGTGCACACACTGAAAACCAGTGTCCTAGACCTCCCCTGGGTCAGCTCAAATGAGGAGCTTTATATCTGCCCTGTGCTCATTCGGGGAGCCACATCTCACTGTTTTGCAAATTATTCACGAGGATTATAAATCAGTGTTGTCCATGTTTTCCCAATGATGGCAGGATGCTTCCTCATTCCCTAATACCAATGACACCAAAAACAACAGCTGCACCAATAAAGCACTGCGCCGCTATAAAAAGGGTAAATAAATGTAGGGAAAGGAAAAGCAGAAGAGCCGCATCAATAAACATGTCTGCTGGGTTGAAATATCAGCGTTAGGACTGTGTGTTTCTTTGTTGGTTCTGTCGAGGTTAGCTTTGTTAAGATAATTATTTATTTAAGACTCATTATTTTTACTAGTTGCATAGACCTGTTTAGTCAAATGATTCACTGAAAATGGTAATGGAAAGACATTGACAATGGGACTCCTCAGCTCCCAGTTATAGATCTTTTCCACCTGCACGACACAGCACGACACTGTTATTTACTTTTTGACTGGGATTGGACCTGGGAGCCGTTACGATTTTCCGTACCTGCCGATACGACAATGTGACATGGACACACTGCTATCCACTGATAGCAATGTCGTCATACGCGCAACAAAGCTCAAGGATCCTTAACAATCACCCACCGAGTGTAAAAAACATATTGGCAACATGACAACAGTGAACCCGTCAACAGAGGATAAACAACGGAGCAGATTGTGAAGATGGAAGACCAGCGATAATGTTGCCTAAAAATGATGTCACGGCAGGGACGACCCCGCTACTCCATCCACTTCCAGGTGGTAACGACTGCATGGAAAAGCTTCACCGTGTAGTGCTGTGCTGTGCTGGGCTCTGCTGTGCCATGCCGATAGTGTAATCGGAAAGCCCTATCAGAGAGAGAAACTGAGCAAAATTCTAGTTACATGAAACATTTTAAAGCCTTTTCGCCATTTAAAGTATAAGTTTTTTTATTGTTAATTGCTATGGCAGCAGTCCTAATTTGTTAGAATTCTGAAACCCATGGATAAAAGTCATGAGAACAGTAATACACTTGGTCCTTTAAATTTCTTTTTTCTTTTTCTACTTCTTTTCCTGTGTTTCAGTTCATCACAGGAAGATTGTGCATCTTAAATATAATCAAATCAATCAGCATAAAAATCTGAATGTACTGGTATATGTTTTTGCATGTTCTGCTTTTTAATATTCATTGCCCCTTTATTAAATAAATCAATTTTTAAAAATCATGTACAAAATTGCAATTGCCCTGCTTTTCTGAAACAGTTCAAAGCATTTTCAAGCTAAAGAAGTTTCCTGAGGTTTGGCGCAGGCCTGTTCACTCTCTATTAGCACTGCTCGTCATTATGCGACTGGCATCTGAGGTGGTTCACTACTGAGGCCGGGTGTGGGAGTGTGCTGACTCTAGCTAATGAAGGTGAAATACAATGACACTTCATTCCCACGTTAGGCTCACTGGTCCCCCTCCTGGCTCCTCTCTGCGGGTGTGTGACCTGATCTTCCCTCGCACACCTTCAAACCCAGACAAGCTTTTATTAATATTCTTGTGGGAGCTTGCGATATTTCTTTTTCACTCTGGGAAAGCTCACATTTGTGCAGCTGAAACAAATCACAAGTCAAAGCTTCCGAGTGGTGCTGACTTTGTGTTGAATTTTAAAGAGAGCGCTCCGCTTGGGCGCAGGTTGTGCTCCTCCATACATTTGCACATGTTTTAACTTATGGGGGATATTAAACAATGTCGATCTGGAGTCATTCTTTTGTCGTTTAAAAAACACATATTATACAAAATGGTCTTTTTTGAGCTTTTTGCCAAGCTCATCAAAAGTATATCTGAAGTTTGTCTGATTAATCCATTAAGTGTCTAAGTTCTCTGAGTCGTCAAAAAGGCTTTGTTTGCATTTTGCCCGAACTGTTGTGTAATAGGTTAAAATCTGGACTTCTCCTGTGCAGTGTCTCCAGACCAACTCCAGACTCGTTCTGTAGTGAAACTGTGTTTACAACAAACAGCTATACATTAGCATAGCTTTGAGCTTTCCTAATGACCTCATTTGTTTATTTTCTCATTGTTCATTACTGTTGCTGATGGCAGAGGGAGCTCCAAATGGCATTAGGTGAAAACTAGTTATAAAGGGAGACTGTTAATTGGCTACATACACTAACTTGTCGTTTACTTTTAGACTGAACCTCTAGTGTAAAAAATATTAGATCTTTTTGCTGTATTTGTCTGACCCTTCAGGCCCTTCAAGTACAGAGCACCTCATTCTTTACCTTCATCACCTTCATTTCTTCAGCTAAAAGCAAAACTGAAACCTCTCATTTCTAACCAGGATATCTCATTGCAAACACGGAATATTGAAAGTTTCATTCATCTACACTTAACTTTCACATATTCCAGATTACTTCCCTAATCCTTTTCAATTTATCTTATTACAGATTCTTAGGGAGCCGAGCCACAGTGCTGTCATCTTCTTTAAACCGTGTGAGGACCTCTCTAGATTCAAGTCCTTGCAATCACATCCATATTCTTGTACAAGCTGGGGACTTATGACTGGAGTATCTGACCCCAATTAGTACTTATCTCAGGGTCTTGTAGCGGTGCAATCGTGTAGAGTGGATTTGGAGTGATCATTGTCAGTCTGTCTGAGAGCTCGCATTAGTTTGAAAAATGACTCCCATCTGTCAACTTTATCTTACGAGATTCAGTGCAGTCAATATGAGACACTTTTCAGATTTGTGTATATATGGAGAGGAATGCGGTGTCACTATAAACCTCAGCCTCAGCACTTTTATCTTTGGGGCTTAATAACATTGAGTTGCAGTTCTGGGTGTTGATTGGATGCAAAGGTGAAAATCTAAGATGCTGGAAAAACGAAACAAACCAATATATATTCATGAGGTTAATTATAGGATCTGCTAAAACTATGGCTTTTCATTACCAGGCATCTTGTGGACAGGAGCGTTATGCAGCAAGGTGTCAGATTACACTTCAATACCAATTATGAGGATATTATATTTTAAGTTTTGGTCCTACTACTTTTCTTATGCATCAGATTTATTTTATCGGCCTTTTCACAACCACATTTATGTTACAGTAAAAGTTGTCATTTAAAATAAGAAACACATCACATTATTTATTAAAATTAAAGCTATGTACAGGTCCACAACATTCTGTTTTATTCTTCATATTTCTAGAGGAGGTACTATGCAAAATTGAGCATAATGTGGTTATCTATATATATCTATGTTATGTGTTAGCATTTAATAACAGAAGTGTAATACCCTCTCTTTAAACATATACAGATTTAAGTCAAAGATGTTCATTATGTCTTCTTATGTACTTTAACTTCTTAGGTTTTTTTTTTTTTGTTAATTTTTTTTTTTTTAAGACAATGTAGTCCAATGTATTTACCTTGTTAACATGTTTCGGCTGCTAGCTGCAAGCCATCTTCAGAACTGTCACCGGTGTTGATAGATACAGCTAACATACATGAACATTCACACAGACAGTGGCTCCCTCTTTTCTGCATCACTCAAGGAAAAACAAAACAACACACTGCCCACACCAGTCCAGCTTTCCCACAATCAGGGAATGATTTAGAAATGCTTATTATATAACTGTACGCTGTATCACATTATGGATTGGGACAGGACACGGGTCATTGGATCGGAGAACACCAAGTTCAAAGACTGGATCAGGGAGGCCATTGAAATCAGGAAACGAGGAACGGACAGAATCAACCGTGACGACGGAGCGTTCACACACCTGGGACACCCTCCTCCAGAGAGCACCGGGCGACAGGAGGCGTGGTCAGTCTGAGCGACTTGCCAGATCCATCAGGCTGACCACGCCTACAGGAAGTAACAAACGCACGTCACCACCAACACTGGTGACAGTTCTGAAGATGGCTTACAGCAGAAGCCGAAACATGTCAACAAGGTAAATACACTTGACTACACTGTCTTCAAAAAAAGAACCTAAGAAGTTAATATACTTTTTTTTTTACATAACTGTAAAATTTCATCTGAAATCAGACTTACATACTGCAACTGACCTAATAATGATCATGTAATAAATTCTTACATTACGCTTCGTATCATTGTATTCTAAGACAGTCAAATTTAAAACTATTAAAGGTTCTATATGACACAATATGGATTCCTGCAAGTCATGTTACCTCCTCAAAAACATACCTGGAGTAGTGTTTTGTTTCATTCACATGTTTGTCACACATGTTCAAATAATGTCCCTTGTGGATGAATAAAGTTTGTGCAATCCTTTATTATTAGTTTGTCTTTGTATCTCCCAAATCAAATGCTTTGTTTCTCCTTGTGATGTCACCAGTGATAGTTTTCAAGTTAATCTTTTACCACAGTGGAGCATTATTACAAGGTGGAACAGAGTTTGTGTGTTAGACATGTATGAATGGAATAAAACAAAACACAACTTCAGGTATGTTTGTGAGAGCATTATAAATAGATCCGAAAATAGCATAATACAACTCCTTCGAGTTTCATGCCCCACTAAAAATACATTCCTCATTGTTCACACAGTTAAAAAGATTCCAAAAAGCCGTGTTTGCCAACATTACTAAAAATCCATTGCTGCCAAAACAACCTGTCAAAGCCACGATTAAAATGAACTGACATCAAATCTTTTAGTGTAACAACAATTTGTTTAATTTACACATTAAAATCAAATCCCCCACGCATGTTAGCCTGATTTAATGCTTATTCTAAATTAAGCCATTACCAGATCATGTTCCCACAGAAAACATGCAGTCCCTGTATAAACCATGCTGATTGCTGCTGATTTACCATTGTACTTCCCAATTGCTGTTGTTATATCACTTTCAACTGACGAGTGCCTCATAACCGGCTCGTGCCAAGAATCAGGAACAAGAGTAATCACATTTTACATTCAAACTAGTGGATCTGTGTGTGATGGTTGTCCAGAGCGCGTGTGTACAGGGTTGTACTGCTGTTTGAATCAAGTGGACCTTTGTTTTGCCCAGCTGCCTCCCTCGCCCAGGGCCCAGCTCTTGTGCATAGTCATTACGTATTGATCTACAAAGATGGAGAAATACTCAAGCGGCAGACTCAGACTCAGACTCTGTATGTACGCCCACTCTCTGGTGCTCTGCTGGGGAAACCAAGTCTTTTTCTGTTATATTAGTCCAGACAGCACACTAATATCATATAATTACATTAACACTTACACTATATAGATAAATGGAAAGTACAGTCTGTTGTTTTCTATCATCACTGTAGGATTGGCAACTCAATCTATCAATATATTGTGAATGGCATTTATTAAAGGTGCCTTATGTAACATTTCAGGAGTACACCACCTGCTTCTCTCCATGGAGATGTTAATGCTTTGCTTTGAATGTAATCCCTAGCCCAACAGGTCAGATCTGTGGAGAGGTGATCCTCTCCAGCTCACAGTCAAGATGTTCTTTGAGCAGCTGAAACCCCTGTAAATTAATACATGCACGATATGTTTAATGGATTACTGAATATCCCAGTCTCTCAATTAGTTCAAGCAGATGTTGCATCTTCCAGCACAAGTTACACAGTGCATCTTAAAGGGCTATGCTACTATGCTATTTCTGATCTATCTTAGAATGTTTCCTAATCACAAACAGACCTGGAGTTGTGTTTTGTTTCAATCACACATGTTTAACACACAAACCCTGCATATTTAAGCTGTGTTCTTCTCTCAAACCAGAAAAAACTCTGTTCCACCTTGTGATGTCATGTGGTAATACAAGAAGTGCTCCACTGTGTGTTTAAACTCCATACACTTTCACTAGGATCATTTGGATATGTTCTACTCCGGAAATGCCCATCTCTAGGTAAAATGTAGCTGTTAATGTGAATCATTTCGTAACATCATAAGGTAGAACAGAGGATTTTGAGCTTTGGAGATGCAGACAGACCTGAATAAGTGCTATTCAAACTTGTGTGAATGAAACAACACACAACTCCAGCTATGTTTTTGATCAGGTAACAACATTATAACATGATTTAAAACCCACAAGAGTCAGTTTTGCATAATATAGAACCTTTAATAACACAAACAAACTTTCCCTCCGCACATGAAAAGTCTTCAGACAAAGCACTTACTACCACATTTCTCCACACCACACCTTCGCTCTCAGGCACAAATCAACTTCCCCTCTTCCTCATCCGTCTAGAGGCTTTCCATGCTGTAGGAGAGAGGCTGTAAATCCGCCGCAGCATTTTATCACGCCATGGCAACTGTGGGCGCTCCCTGTCAGCTCCGGCCGACCCCGCTGGACCCCTGCCACTATCGACCAAGTGACCCAGTGTACTATTAAGGGGAAAACAACATTTCCTCAAGCCTGGACCCATTCCCCTGAGCGGCTGGCGAGTGGAAAGCAGTGATGTGAGTGGTGCAGGGTGACAAAGACTTTGAACTGCAGACAACAGGAAATGAATGCAGGGCTCTGGGCACTGCATACGGCACGCGGCGCACTTAAATTGACATGTCTATCGCGATGACACATGTTGATACCTAGGCTGTAGCCCCAGTGCACTATAGCGATTGGGCTTGTCCACTGCTGTTGGCACAGACTGGCCACATAAAGACAAAGCCTGCTATATGAATACAAATATGAGGGGCTTATCTCCCCCATCCCAGGTCCAAATGTCAACAGGGCACAAGCAAATAGGAATGCAAAGAGGCAGAGCGCTGGACGGAGCCAGGGCTATAAAATGATCTCATTTGAAATCATTAAGCCAGGGCAGATCAGGGCAGATGCAGTGGTGTTTGGAGCCAAGGGCATGGGACAAAAGGCTGTATAAAGAAGTACAGAGTTTTTACCAGATTAAACTGAGGGAAAAAAGAAAAGAAAACATATGTAGTTGCTTGTAAAAGATTCTGTAAATGTTATAAAGTTGTATTAGGTTGTATTTCAGCAGCACAAAATTTGTTTCTCAATATATAAGTATTTACAGTCAATACATGAATAATTAGAGTCATTCTTTCAGACAGCCCTTGTGATTTCAACCCTTCACAGTGAGCTATCATCAAGACTTTCTGTTACATTGACAATTATCAGTTAATTTATTAACAGATCAAATCAGATCTTCATATGTACATAGCTTCATCTCAGTATACAGACACAAATCATAAAGAAAATAGTCTTTTTACTCTAGTTAAATTGTAAATATAAAATAAGGTATGAATGGATATATTGCCCACTGTCAGTAGGTTCATTTTAGGACACAGCAACATTAATGTGTGTTTGTGATGAGATCTCACACACATTAAGCATAGATCTCATTTGCATTTCATGAAACCACAGCTGTAAGCTATACGTTGTAATGTGGTTCCAACGCATAAACTCGAGGCTGAACATCTCGTCAGCATCTGTTAGAATCCCCCCCTGGCTTTTCTTTACACTTCAGTGGTGCGTGCATAAGAGACAGTAGTATTACTGTAATGTACAATATTGTCACCATAGCACTGTGTGTTATTATCTGTGATCTTTCAGCAAGAACACACCACAGCAGCTTCACCAGACTATACCATACATAAAAGCAGAAACCAATCAATGGGCCGGCACAGCCTCCGTAATCCATTAGCCTGCATGTTATTGAAATACATTCAAATTAAAAGTCTATTTCCAGGGCTGCCGCTAACATGGAATAGCTGCCATTCATAGCAGCAGGTATCAATACTATGATTATCACAAATAAGCTCCATGCAATTTAGGCTCCTGTATTAGTCGGACAGGAGGGTTTGAAAGGGGAGAAAGTGCTTGACATTAGCTCATCTGATCATTTAAATCTATTTTTGTGAGAGATATGAAACCCCTGGCTCGGGTATCATTAATTGCTTGTCCTGCCTTCTTTCAGTCAACATAATGCTTTGCCTCCCTTCCTATCTGCAACCAGATCCACTGAATAGGAGATGTAATTTACATGATTGGCAAGACATCTTATTGTCATTTGTTCAGAGGCGGTTGTTAGAAAGTTTTAAAAGGTCAGCCCAGTCATTTCATCAGCTAAGAAAATGGGAATAGATTCACAGGGTTTTCCCTTTAGAAGATGTTAATCACAGCGAGTTTTATGGTCCTTTGTGGCATGTGTTACAACTAAAGCCCTTTTTTAGACACGTAAAGTGGTTTCAAGGTCGCCACCAAAGATGACCCGCCTCTTGGATTTGCTGTAGTTTTAATTAATGGCTCGGTACCTCTTCTTTTACTGTCTTAAAATGTGGAAAAACTGTTGCCGTCAGCATGTTAAGGTTAAGGTAGACTATTGTTGGTTAATATTGCTGGCACTGGGGCATCTCCTCAGGAGCAGTGCCATTGCAGTGCTGTGCCCAGGGACCCATCTCTATGATCTTGTTGCAAGGCTTGATCAGAACTACCATAGATGGAGGTTAGGCCTATTACTAGCTAGCCACTCAGAAGCCATGCTGCTCAGCGGATACTTCCTGGTTCTCAGACAATAAAACAGTGAACTTTGATGCAAACAGCACACAATGGGCTCACTTTTACTCTAAGAGCGGCTTTACAATATATCTGTATGCTACTGTAAGCAAAACTCATTTTGCAAGACTACAGTAGCCTACGTGGTTAAAAATTGGGCACATGCCACTATCATAATAACTTTATTAGCGATCCTTCTCTATTTATCTAAGTATATGGTTGCAATTACTGACAAGAATGTGTATAGAGTAGCCAACACCAGTGTCTGCTCAGAGATATTTCTATATCAAACAAAGCAGCCACTGTTGTCTCTTAATTCATACACCTTTTAATGCAATCATATCAGATTAAATGCCTGCATAAGCGTTGGTTTAAAGAAAGTCACCTGAGGTTCAGCAGATATGGTTAAATATGCATAAAACATAAACCAAAATAAAACTTAATGCCCTTAAAGCCTCTCTTTAGCATAATCCACTTTGTTATTCTGACACAGACAAACTATTTTACAAATAGGACAGCGCAGAGGCATTGGAAACACCAAGGCAAAGATCACACTCAGATGCAGCTCACTTACAGCTGGCTGGACCCGGTGGGACCACTTGGCCAGGATTAGCATGACAAGGTCCTGGTGCACGGGCCTCCCTGAATCTTAATAAGAACACGGCGTCCAATAGAGACATTTATAATATATCTGCTCTCCTGTCCTCAGTCTCCTTGCCCCTTTGCCACCAGCAAGGAAACTCACAATCAATATTCAGCTCTGAATCAGACCTGTGCCCAAGGTTACAGGTGTTTTCCTTCATCGTATCAATTATAAACACTACCACAGATCCACTTCTGCTATCTATGTGTCACCATACATTGAACAGGTTGGGGGCAAGGTTGAAGCTCAATCAATGCATATGTCTTAATGATGAAATTCTTACTATTCATATGAAAAAAGATGGATCAAGCATCAATAAATGAGAACGCTGTGGAAAATGTCATTCACTATAGTGCATAATGCATGTTTGAATGACATTACATGGATGGTTCAATAAGGACTCCAGCTCTACCTGTTTCTGTCCCAGTCCAGCTAAGACATTAATGTGAGCTCACCTCCCTTGAGCTTGTCCTGGTACTGTTTACATTCAAGCTGCCATGTTTCTTTGGGTGAGACATAAACTCTGCCTTAAGGGAGAGACACGTTAGCCTATTCACGAGCCTCAGCTTCCAGTTATATGCACCATTTAAATCGCTTTTTTTAATTCACTCATTGTTAAATATATTTTTGTAAGGCTGTATGATATTTCAATTGAGTCGGCAGATTTAACAGCAGATATGTTGTTTTTTTGTTTGTTTTTTTTTTTTAAATATGTTCACTGTAATATCCTGACTTTTCTTTTAACTGTGAACCCTTTACAAACATGTTCTGAATTGTAAGAGATTATTGTTTTAGTTAAAATATTGTTATTGTTGTGTTTTTAGGGTTGTATGTTCACCATCTGTCTAGGGACTGCAGATGAAAAAAGCCTCTTGGGCCAATTCTGCTACATTTACAGAGTTGTTGATTTATGTACAGTCCCTGCCAAACAAACAAACAAAAATTTATATTTCAGTCTTTTCTTAAATATGAATGTTCCTGGAATTGTGTCCATTTTATCATTTCACCCACCCTTAAAACTTAAAAATGTAATCACAATATGGCTTCCCCCGCAATCATCTAGCCCTGTCTTTTTGGTGACTGCTTCATCTAGTACTAAAATGTATTGTACTTGTTAAAGCGTCACAAATTGGGCCTTGTCAAAGTGTCATCCGCGCTATAGTGCAAAAGCAAATAACTGTTAATGAGCACAATTAAAACAGTGAAAAATGAGAATGAAAAATCACACAGACCATTTCACATCGTAAACCAGGGACAGCCAGTGCAAATAGAGATGAATTCTGATGTGGTTTTATTAGTCACTTCCCAAACACGCCTTATTTATGGACTCTGACAAATCCTATTCAGTGCACCAGCGAGCACCCACCATCCAGCCTCATAATAAATACAACACTTATTTGATCTAACAGTGAGACTTATCACATTGTTTCGCAGTAAACAGGGGCAATGCATTTCTTCATTTGATGAGTTGGGGCTGCTACATGCGAGTCGGCGTCTGTCTCATCAGTGGATCTAACATTCATCGGATAAACTCATTGGCACTTGCTGGAAGTACGCCTCGGGCAATAACTACGATCTCCTGCCATGTACAAGCTTGTGCAGGCCGATATAGAGAGCTACCAACACTGTACGCCGCACTCCCAGCTATCTATCTCAACAAAATGGTCGCCCCTGTCTTCATCAATGAGAAAGAAGGTGCAATTTGTTTCGAAATTGAAATGCAGATTCTGTAATAATGTGATTTTCATAGACTGATGTGAGGATGGACATACACCATCTGGTATAACATTGTGACTGTTAAACTGGATAACTTTGATTTCTTCATTGATTTAGGGTTTAAAAGACAGAGAGAAAAGTGTTAGAAAGAAAAGTACATATATTGAGAAGTGATTTATTTCATTGTTTGTTTGTTTTTTTGTTGTTTTTTTGTGCAATTGTGAAGCTTAAAAGGTGCACTGTGTAACTTTTCTGCCAAATGCTTTTCTTCAAGGAGATGTTATTGCTTTGTCTGGAATGTTTCACAATATGACATTAAACCTGTCTATCTTTATGTTCAGATCTACGGAGAGGCAAACCCGTTCACAGTCAGAATGCCTGTTTTCTAGGTATTTTTGAGCAGTAAACCCACCTGTAATTGTATAAATGTAAGGTAGAGCTGTTTAATGTCATAGGTAGAGCAGTGACATATCCATAGAATCAAGCAGGTGACAAACCCCAAACCATAAAAGTTACATATTGCACCTTTAAATAAAAATAAAATATATATTTTAATTCCACTGGGTGTTTTTCAGACTTTTCATTTATTTGTTATTTTGCCGTCAACATGTAAGCTTTTGTCTAAGGCTTTTGTGGACTCCTCATGTCACTCTTTAGAATTCACAAAGCCCTGCTGCACGATACATTTTCACTTGTCATCTTTTCAATAACTGAAGGTGTTTTGTTAAAGATGTGTCTTATTACTGGGTCTAACCTTCACACTGTGTAGAATTAGTGCTTCCTCTTGTGCAAGTGAGAAATCTGTAAACTCTGGCCGCCAATGGTTTACTTCATCTCCTTATGAGCCTGTCGCTCTCGTCCTTTTTTATTTGAAATCCTGCATCTGGTAATTTCATAATTATGGGAGGGGATTATAACGAAGGCAGCCGGAGCGCCAGGTTAATTGGATTTTTCACCTCGACGGGACCAGATCTAAGTCGCCTATGGGCCGTGAGTGTGGCTGTTTGAAGTTGGGGACAGGACAAAAGAGACGGAGGGAAGAAAGGAGTGAAAGCCTTTGACTTGAAGACTTGGAGAAGTTAGTGTTGCTGCCAGAGTGTTTTTGGCGCGGGGGTGGCGGCTCACTTTGAGGCTGATGCCATCTATAATTGCAGTTGTGTTTTCCACTCTGAGGAGTCAGTGGGGTGACTCCCAAACTAGTTATTGATAACCTCTGAAATGTGCTGAAGGATTGGGAATAAAACTTTGAAAGAGGGTGAATAAACCTGATTACAACAGGAAACTTTTATATTTATTCATGCCCCCTCAGGGCTTTTTAAGAAAGATGCTTTTATTGCTGGCAAAATGGTGTTAATGAACTGAATCTGAAAAAAAAAACACTGCTTAAAAAAATCTTTTGTGTAATTTCCCTTTATTCCACAACACTACAATACCAGACTTTGAGTGTTGTTTTATATTTTATTTATTTAGGCATGGGATTGGCAAAAGGTTCATCAGATCTATTCCGGTGTATAGCATCAGTATTTATGTCAATTATCCTTTCCGCCAAAACATTATTCCATTTCTGCAAGTTTAGAATAACAGAGTTTAGACCTGATGCCCTTCCTCCACTCTCCATTTCTCCAGGGTTGGAACTAAAAAAAAAGAGACAGGATCTGTCTCCACATTTAATGATCATTTACAATTTTGATGTCAGTTTCCTTTTCTAACACAGCCTTCTGCATTTATCAAGGCTTGGTACTGACACAATCACTAACTCTTTACAAATAAACCTCGAAGAATACATCAGAGAGAAGCTTCTGCCGTAGCTTGTCTGTTTAGCAATAACCTGCATTGGTTACACTAACTTATGATTTTCATCAAATGGCTCATAACTTTCCGCTAATTGCATCACCTCCATGAGAGATGGAGAATATGAACTCTTTCACTTCCATGTGTTTTTCTCACATTAGTCTTGTGTGTGTTAGTCAATAACACATCCGTCTTTAGCGCTTCACCTCCATTCTGCTGACAGGCTTCTTTAGTTCTGTGCTCCACAGAGCACTGCAGCACTGCTCAGTGGGACCAGAGGAGCTGTGTCCCCTCGGCTCCTGGCCTATTTCTGAATCCATGTTTGACATAGGCCCAGTGTCTGGAGCTGAGGAGAACAAGAAGAATTCAACAGTGTAATGCAAAGAAAGAACCAAGACTGTCTGCCCCGGACCCCGGTCACTGACAAATCTGAGACTGTGTTATTGTTCTGAAATAAAGGAACTACTTTTATTTAAGAGCTGTTATCTATTGCATTTTTTATAATTGAAATTAAAAAAGTAAAAAAAAAAAAAAAAAGCTCCGGGCACACAGGTACAGGTATTTGTAAACAACACAAGTCTAATTCCCAACTGGGAAAATTTTCTATTCTAGTTTCACTTTCTGATTTATGGCATATGTTGTACTGTACATAAAAACAAAAACTTTATAAATGTAACCATAAGTCCTGTAGTCATTTTGCCTCACCACCACTGAAACACAATCTGTGCGTATTCTTCCATTTGGAGGAATATATGAAACATATATGTATCCTATTTAGCTGCTGCAAAAAATGACTATGATTTTCCGTCATTATTACGCCTTGTGTCATTATGTTTGCCATTTCAGCAGTCAGTCACCTCAACACAGACTGACATTCAAGTGCTCTGTGCGCAGGATCACCTAAACCACCATAATTCTTTTTCGGTGACAATTTTGTAGCCTCGGATAATTGCTCCAAATGTCACCTAATTGTGGAAAAAAAGTCAAAACAACACACATCCCACACGGCATTATGTGCAGCCACTCTGACATAAAGTGCTAGGCTTTTATTTATTTATTTATTTTGCCAACTCCTGACTCACTTCCTTCAAAGCCAAATGGTAAACAGTGCAATTTGCAGCTTCCCCACTGAGCGCTGTCACTTTGCCTCGACTGGTGTTGTATTAAAATGGTCCATAATTTAGCATTACCTGAGGCATAAAGTGAACCAGACGTGACTAGGAGCCCTGGCATCTGCAGTAGACATTAATTAAAGCCAATATATGTCATATATGCAGATGTATTATGGGTAATGTATTTCCACGACGCCAGCCAAGTGGAACATTGCAGCCCTTGTTAGCGCTATGGGCCTATGGTCGGCTAATGGAGTTATATAGGACAAGTGCTTGTTCAATAATGTGATAAGGTGGACAATGCGGGGAACCAGTGTCATTTTTTCGAACCTTTATTAGTGTTACAACCACACATAGGGAACATAATTTTACAATGCAATTTTCCTACCTGAGATTCTCAAACTTGAATCACATGGGGATTTGGCTTCTCTAACACAGATGGAGAAATTAGCTTTATCTACTATGCAGCAATTCAAAAAAGTTAAATAAAATTGCTAGAAAACCAAATTTTGCTTCAAGGTGCTTGGGACATACTTACAACCTGAGTAAAAAGTATACTTCATTCATAACAAAATAATGACTTTTTTCAATTGTTAAAAAAGAAACTGTCAGTTGACAAAAAATCTCACATTTATTTTATTTGTTAAACAAGTGTTGAAATTTACATCAGTCTTAAGTGATGAGCCCCTTGGTAATATGTTTACATAAAAAATGAGCTACAGTACAGCAAATATACCAGTGCTGGAAAATATTCACACATTTTCCGTCCATTTGGAAAGTTTTTCAATAAATTAAAACGGTTCAAACCTGGTGGAAGAACTACATTTATCAAAGCAACGTTTTTATTGTCAAGTCAGTTTCAGTCTCTCTTCCCGTCGCTCTGGTATAAAGTTAAGTTACACAAAAAAACTGTGCAATGCGTACAATTCACCCTATAACCTGTTTATCCCATTCTACTAATGCCACTAGAAATCAAAGCAATAGTCTTAAATGGGCGTAAGCAAAACACTGTTCACAAGTGGATAAGGTGAGTATGCCATTTGTTGGACCTTCCATATTTTCCTAAACTCTCAAATCTACTACCATGAATGAAGTGTTAAAACCATAGACACGCTGTTTAACATATGTGCACCTTCTACACAATAGTCTCTCAAATGTTAAAATTTTGAAAGTAAAAGGTTTCTCCGTATTTACTGTCTCCCAGGATTTTTACACTAGCAATACAACAAAATATATCATTTAGCAATTTTCCTTGACAACAGTTCAAATGTACAGTTGAGAAAATATAAGGCCAGGGGCTTGATTGCTAGTGGTTATACAATCCAAACTTCATGTGATGGGAGTGACTGGGCCTGCATATTCCCGCATGTGTAAACGTCTGAGGGAATATGTGAGTCCGTGTGCTGATCCGTGTGTGCTGTTTGTCTACAATAAAACCAGGATTTCATAAAGATGGACGTGAATGTATGTACAGCCTTTAGATTGGGAGATTTTTGATTCAGTGTACCATTTTATGTTTTTGGCCTTTTTAGTGTTTATTACTGTTGTACTTTAAAATTCATTTATTCAACAGCAGCAGCACATTTAAATACATAGTTGGTTTGTCTCTTTAAATTTAAATTCCACTCTGCATTATATGTACAGTCTAAAACTTTGCAATGCCATCAGAGTCTGTTGGTCTGAGGACAAAGTGGGTCGAGTGGCATGTTTGAATCGAGATGGCAACGCAGATGGGGGAGGTGAGGCTCCAAAAGGTGGCGATGCCCAGGGGCTGCTAAGCTCTGTTAAAAATAAAACCTGTGCCCCGGTACCTTGACTGGAGTGTCCTCTCAGAGGCAGGGGCTGCAAAAGGACGAGGGGACGGGGCTGATTTCAATACATTTAAAGGCTTGTCACTAACTGCATCTGTCCTTCCCGTACGTCGCCTTCGGGAATGCAGTCCTCTTTGTTGATGGGGATAATGTAGCCATCGCTGCTCCCTCGGCCTATCTGGTAGTAGGCCTGGAGCTGGTTGCTAGAGCCCAGGTTGGGCATGCTCTTGTAGAAAGTGTCATCAGCCTCGCTCCTTTTGGACGGGGACAGGTCGTCCACCACGTCAGGGCTGCTCTCGGGGAAAGGAGAGTCCCTCAGATTTGGCATGCTCGTGTACAGTGAGTCTCTGTTGGGGGACTGGGGGCTGTCCTCTGTGTTGGTGGTGGTGGTGAGCTGTGTGGTGTAGGTGTCCTCGTCCACGTCCGCCCTGCCCTTCCTCTGGGGGGCGTACAGGAGAGAGTGAGTTCTCTGGGGGATGAGCGGAGCCTCCAGCTCCAGGCCCACAGGGTCGTGCACCAGGGATGTGGCGTCGGCCACAATGGCGTCGTCCTCGCTGCTGCTGCCGCCCACCACGGTCACCCTCGGCGGAGCCCGCTCCGTGTGGTGCCGGTGGTGGTACTGCGGGGGCGCGCGGGGCCGGGGCGGGTGGTGTAAACTCAGGTGCTGCTGCTGCTGCTGTGGGGGAGGTGGGGGTGGGTGGCTCTTGTTACAGGCACGCAGGTTGTTGTGTACTAATTCAGAGATGATCATTTTCTCAAAGGCAGCGTCGTCCAGACTCAGGCCGCAGTCTACTACCTGCACACTGTCGCCAAAGTCGCCGTTGCGCAGCGAGTAGCTATTGTTAAAGTTACCATTTAGCGGTAGTGTATCCATTGCACTTGTATCCCTCACCACGTTGTTCAGTGAGTGCCCTGCAAACAGAGGGAGATGTGAGGGGATTTCACATTAGTCAGTCGCAAAAAGCAGCAAATGTCAAGCAAGTTTAATGCTGTTTAGGATGCAGTGTCACAAGTCAGATTAAGCCATGCCATAAACTGGTTAGTTAGGCACAATCCTTCACAAACAATAAACTCACATGCATCAACTGTAGTGAGAAATCATTTTACTTTCTGGCATTTTTATATTTTATTTTCCCTTCAAAAAATTGCTTTTTAAAAGCAGAGCACTATGCGTTTTAGTTCGCCACAGACGTGACACAGCGATGAAAAAGATCCCAAACAACATTAAGTGACAAACTGGGACATTAATCACTATCACAGACACATGGGGCAAAGGAGATGTCCACAGGAATGAAGCCACAAGCGGGCGAGCTAAAATACTCAAGAGGTTTTAGCAACTAATGGGTTTGGTTGTGCCGAGGGAAAGAAAGACAAAGATGAAAAAGATGACATGGACAAGAAAGGGAAAATATTTGTGTATCAACACGGGACAGCCATCTTTGTTCTCACTACAAGGGGAGCCAACAAGCAGCACTCCACCATCACCACACACAGCAGGTGAAGAGACTCACTGAAGACACTCACATCATGTCTGTCTGCTCAGCCTATCTGGTCTAAGAGCAGCTGATGTACAAAAGAAAGTAAAATGATTTATTGGAACATGAAAAAGAAACAACAAAACAAAGTCTTAACTGCAGCTTAGCGGGAGCAAGGGTTCAGCAAATTAGAGAAACAAGCTTTAAAAGAGCTTTTTGTCTGACAAATTTAATGCTATGTTTGTTGTGGGCTTTTTGTTCTGGGGGCTTTCTGGCGTTACTTGGTGGTTTGAGTCTCCAAAACTGGTAAAGGTCAGATCTCGCCCGCAGCCCAGCACTTGGCATCTGTCACGCTGACAGTTCCCCGAGTCCCTAAGAGAACCAGTGCAGAATAACAGAGGAGCGGCTGGGGTCACTGCCGGTCATGTCAGGAATGTCTTTGGGCATGAGGGTCAGGCCAAACACCGGCAAAAACATAAATATTAGCTTCTCCATGATTAAGTGAACAGATAAAGGAAGAATGTCGGCCATAGCTCAGATAGAGCGCTTGTAAAACAACAGATTAATGTGAAGATTTCACAGCTACCATAAAGTCACATGTAACAGTGATGGATTTAAGCTGCTGTGGGGGACATTTTGTAAGTTAAGGTGTGCTAGGACTGAGCTTGAATAATAAGGATGTATGCTATTGTTATTTGTGCATTTTATTAATATTAATACGTCTTGATTTTTTATTGGGGGAAACTGACCAATGGCAAATCAGGCAATTTCTTGATTTTGATATATTTTTTGCCAGAGTACATTTGAATAATTTAATGAACCACTTGCTCATTGAGTGTGTGTGAATGGCCTAAATCAAAAGTAAAACCAGTGATTGTGCCGGGTTGGTTCGGTTGTTTTTAAATAAGCATGCTGAAAAAAATTTACATTTGATAGGCAAAGTTAAGTTTTACTCCCATACTTGTCTCTCTGTAGGTCACTATAGGGGGAAGCACAAGGGAAGAGCACAAACAATGGAAGATGTTGTTTCAGTTTCACAGTTACAGTAGGGCATTCTTCATTGTTAGCCACACAGTACATCTTCATATGTATGTACCCAAGGCTTAGCGCAAAAGCATTAGGAAACATGTGTTTTAAGGCACAAATAATGAATCACCTGATAAACTGTGCAGCATAAATCTTAATAAGCATGCAGTTTAAACTAGAGCTTCACGTCTTTACCACTGTTTACATTATCTCCAGCCTGAACACACAGTATCCTGTTCCACTCTTAATCATTATGTCTCATTCCGGGTTTGGAAAAGGGAAATCCGAGAGTGCCCTGGGTGGATCAGGACCAACCACAGGAATCTGCACCCACAAAGTGAACATGTGCTGGGCTTTACACATACACAGTGGATATGTGCACTACCACACATGGACTATTACACTCTAATGTTGTACCAACACAATTCTGAATGGGGTGGGACACTGTGAAAGTCAACAGAGCAATTTTACAAGTTCAATTCAAATGAATAATAATTTACTTTGAAAAAAGCCTCAGTCAAACAGGTTGGGACAATGCTGCATTTGACCCAGTCTCAGTGAGGGATGAGCTGTGGAGATGCTATTGTTTGTGTAGGATGTTCCACAGTGGCATTAAATTGGACTATTTTGCATGAATAAATCACACATTTTTGGTCAATTATACCTTGAAAAGCATATGTTCTTACTGTGCGCATGGTTGCCTCTCCACAATCTGATCTGTAACTTGGTATCTGCAACTTCACCTGTTTGTGTCCAGGGAGACTGATACACTTAATGCCATACTGTGGAATTTTGCTTTCAGGCAAAACAATAGCATCTCCACAGAGAACAGCAGACCCTCCTCCAGAAAAGTTACACAGTGCACCTTTAATACATCATATTATATACAGTACCCCAACTCATTCAGATTTTGACAACATTAGAAAACTGCGTGTGGATTTGTGGGAGAATGATTAAGAGGGAACAGTAATGCTAGACTATTGGCAGCTCTTGGACGGCTGTAACCTTCTAAAAGACACACAAGCAGAGCAGAGTGAAAGCAGTGAAGAATAAAGAAGCACACCTGGCGAGTTAAAGACTGGAGCCGTGGGGGTGTTACATACGACTGTCTCGGCCAGTAAGGTGTTATAAGGGTTGTTAGTGCCTTGAGGTCGCAGAAGAGGGTTTGTTAGTAGATAATTTCCGGTCATTCCTACAAAGTGTAAAGACAAGTGCATACATTTCAGAGAATCATATAGCAAACACAAAGCAGACAGACACATTTAATAGAGTGAGGAGAGATGAGGGAGGATGCAGTAAGCCTGTTTTAAGAGCCAGTGAATGTCATTGGGGCGCAGCTTGAATTGGATCGTTTGTTTCGGGGGTGAACAGGCCAAATAAAATTGGATGACACTTTATTTTACACCACGGTCTAAACACAATTCATCAGTGTTCAGTGCAAACCTTGAATAGTCACATCATAAAAATGTCGTAAAAAGATTTATAACAAGTTATATTTTTCCATACGTACTGCTAGTGGTATTACCTAATGAAGGGACATTACAAAAATAGTGCAGCATAGTAATAGTACATTATTTACACAGTAATGTCATATTCAATTCATATTTTTTCTGAATAATACCATCTAAATACTGTAATTTATGCACTATATAATATATGGCTGAAGGGATTATACAGTAAATTACAGGGACGGGACACAAGATCTTACAAAAAAACAAAGACAAAAAAAGATTTTACGAGATTTTACATTTGGATTGTGCAAAAATAGTTTCAGTGTTAGTGAGTTACACTTCTTATGGTACCAAAAAGTAGTACTGCAATAGGAACAAAATATAAAATGAACTAAATCAAAACAAAACAATACTGGAAACTGGCAATCACAAAATTTATATAGGAATTATATAAAATCTCTGTCTCATCCCATCCTTAGTATATAATATAGTGGTGTAAAAGAATGTGTTACCAACAACATCTTTATTTTGACCAAGCGACATTTCCTTTAAAAGCTACTGAACCTTTCCGGTGGCCACCTAAGGTACTGTGGTATTCCCCTGCTATCCATCACTCGCGCTAAATGCCACCTGTCATGTTCTTAAGTCTCCAGGGATCTTTTTAATGACAGGGAAGTGCTCTAACCCACTACCATTACCCCCGTGAGTGATCAATACAAACCCTCTACATTAACAAAATGTCTATAAGGATTATGGGGCCAAATCATGATCCAATGTGTTTTACTTTGTGGCACGCGACAGCCACAGAACCACAGAAGAAGAAGAGGGAAATGGACATGTATAGCTGCAGCGTCAGAAGTCACAAGAGGAAGGAGGCGAGCTCGGAAAGCCATTTGAGATACAGGGAACACGCACTACGCATTCCAGGTCAGCCAGAGTTGAACATCATCTTCTCATCATCATATTTGTGCACCAGCTAAATAATAAATGACAGCGCCTTTTCCCTCTAGCCTCGCTCATAAATCCCTCTCTAAAGTAACGCAGGTCACCTCAGATGCCCCACGACAAATAGTGCTCTTTCTGAAATGTATTTTTGCTGATAATATCTTAGCTCAAGTCAGCCGGATTTTTCTTACACGAACTTTGAACCTGCCCCAATTTAAGGCAGATGTTACTGGTCAGATGGAGATAGCACAGGATATTTGCTAACAGATTTCTTTAATCCTTTTTTGGCAGGACTATGCGGTACTGTGGAAACTATGAATATGTGTATTAGTGTATACTTGATCCACAATAATAGTAATAATGTTGTCTAGGGCTGATACTAAAATGTAATAAATCTTTCACCTAAAAAAAGAAAAAAAAAAAACATTTGCACAAAGTACAGCAGACTCCTCTTCTCTCTCTAGACATTTTGTGAATACTAGGGCCAGAAGCGTATGGTTGAAACCACAGGGAGGTATTTTTAGCTGGATGATGAAGCGTGTGCATATAGTGTGTGAGCAGAGATGTGGTGGGCACTGACCTTGGTTGAGGGTGGAGGTGCTGTTGATGTCACCTGAGATAAAGGAGGACTCCGATTGCTTTCTTACGGTGTCATTCCACATTCTCCTGATTCGACTCTGCCAGGTCAACAAGGGACAAGGGCCATTAGCTCGGTTTTATGTTTATTTTATTTATGTATTAAAGTGGTGGGACACTAACTACTGGGGACATGGGCGTTATGGATACATGTGTGTTTTTCAGATGACCTATATATGTGTACTAGTTTATTAGCCTTTATCAGTTAACCCTTGGATAAACTGGGTTTATGTATAAAGTCCCAACGCTTACACCAAATATAAGTACCCACCAATGAAACATTAACCTTTAAATGTTATTTAGGCTTTAAGCTTGTCTCATGTTTTTAAATATATAAATTCTTCAGTATATCACTGCTTGGGTCAGCTTAACCAAAAAGCTGCTGACCACCAGCTTTAAAGTTTGTTGTCATGTCCATTAGTAACTTTATTCACAAAGACCATCTAAGCGATGGATGGAGCTACTGCTATAGATGCACAATGCCTATACTCTCCTCATATGCATAAGTGCTGGCAGTGCTGTTTAAACAGTGACATATTTCTCATGCTTGTGACGTTAGTGTTAAAAAGATAAAAGCAAGTGCTGAGGGGGGCACGGCCGAGCAAAGGTACTCATGCAGTACAGGGCATGGGGGAGTCTTGATCTGACTGCAGACCTAATACACATCACTTTCCCTGGTGGTGGGAGCAGATGATAGAGTTTGTCCTACCTGTGTCCCAGAGGAGTATCTGGCACTGGTCCTGGTGGTGGAGGTTTTGGCTGAGCTGTGGGAGTTCTCGGTGGGCAGGCCTCCGCAGCAGTACGTGTGGCGAAAGCACTTGCTGTACTCTTTGCGGACCTGCATAAGCAAACAGGCACCAGTTTACACAACATGTTGACTTTACATATGACTGAGCCTGGAATCTACACGCCGGCTCTATTGATTCTTCATATCAGCATACAAAGCCCAGCGCATTCCCCCTGAGCTTCCTGTTTAAAATTCACTGCATTTTAAACCTGGAAGAACAGAGCATGGGGCCTACCTTTTTCTGAAGAAGACAGTGGAAGATGAAAATGAACATTCCTTGGAAAGTGTTGAAGATGGTGAAGAGGTATGCCATGACGATGGAGGCCTCGTTGATGAAGAAGAGGCCGAAGGACCACGTCAGACCCAGCAGACACAACAGAGCGAAAGCACCCATCACCCAAGACCTGCAACACAAAACAAATACAGCCATTACATAAAGAGCCTGTGGTGTTGCTATGGGTTTGAGTGTGGCTAAGAATGAGAAAGAAGGGAAAAGATTATGAACCATGTGAGAGAAATACATGTACATGATATAGGCTACAGGCACATCTTTAAAAACAAATATTGTAGAAAGCACATATCTTTATAGATTGAACATCCATATTATGTTTAATGACTTATTCCATGTATATTTCACTTTTCAAATAAACTTTTGTACAATATTCAGATTTCTTCAGATGTGCCTGTAATTTAATACCTCTACTCCAATATCCACAGATCCTGCCTTGAATCTTGATGTAGGCCTATTTGATGTAATTTAGCTTGGTATAACTCTGGAATCAGCCTGTTTGTTATTTACGGTGTGCTTTATGTTGGTTTAAATTGACAAAGGTTCCCGCTTGTGTGTGAAGGTGCATGGGGCCTTCACACTAGGGATGTAACAATAACTGAAATATTGTGTTGTTAAAAGTCTCACAATAATATCAGAGGCCAAATTACAAGTCTCTTTGCTTAAATTAGTTGTTACGGTGATTTTAATGTTTTTCTTCTTCTGTAAAGTACTTTGAATTACTCTGTATATGATTTGTGCTCTAAAGATAAACTTGCCTGGCCTTATCATGGTGCAGCAATAGCTAACAAACCGAGAGAACTACATAGACCATGATCCTTTGGTGTTTTCAGTGAAGACTACATAAAGAAATATCTGTTATTAAGCATTTTTAAATCTTAATTGTTCATATTAAAACTGTAACAAAGGTTTTTCCAAGGGTTTTAAAGGGGAAACGTAGTATGTTTTTGTAAGCCTCCACAAATATCCAACCGTGAGATGCATATCGTGAAAATATCGTGATTGAGGGATTTTGATATTGTTACATTCCTACTTCACACACCAGCTCAGATCACTATTCAAACACATATGTCCACACTGATGATGATGGAGGGATGTGAGTTTCAGAGAGAGGATGAAACGGCGTGAAGAACATCGGACAGACAGGAGGGAGCAGGAAACGTCCGGGTAAGAACTAGAGTCTAGAGGTTTCCAGCGTGTCCTTACTTGATAAAGCGTTTATTATCTTCATAGCTACAGAGAGCAGGATGAGCAGGAAAAGAGAGACACAGTTAGAATAAGCGTGGGTTAGTCGCCATGTATGTTAGTATGGTGTTTGATCAACTGAAAGATTAAGACTTGTATGTGTATGGCTGCAAATGCTTTAATCGTAAACCAAATTCTCCAAATTCTCCAAATATTATGAAAAGAAAATCCCTCGATACTGAGAACATTTGCAGTTTAAATGGTACAATTTTTGCACCATGCCTGGAAAAATAATCTATCCAAGTATTCTATTTTATTTTTTCATTTTTTCATGTGTATGATATATTAGTAAATAACATGTATATCTAATGGGGATGTAGAAATAATAAGACTATTTGCTACAACTTAGAAAAAAAATGATTACATCTTAATTAGCCTTAATAAAGCATGAACAGAACTTAATTCATAGTGAACAAATAGTTATGATGGGTGTCCCTGCTGTGTAATTGTCTATGATGTGTGTCTCTGTGGGATTGTTGCTGGAAGACTGATGTGTCTGTGTCTTGCACTGTAAATAGTGTAAATATTTGTTCATTGAATTCTGTTTCATTTTCTTTCTTTTTTTATTTTGTTTTTAAGACACCATTAACATCTGTCAAAAAACTACACACAAAAAATAGTCTTCCTGGCTAATTCTGGCATATTTATAGAAATATTCATTAATATGCACTGTCCCTGAAATAAATAAAATATGTTTATTAAGAATGATTAGGCGTAACTAATGGGTTGGGGTTAGGAACTATTTGTTCATTATGAAATGAGGCTAATTAAAGCTGAATTACTACAAATAATGTCACCGATTATTCACTACCATGTGTCACTCCAAAGCATCTAAAATAGTTATTATTTTAGTGATAGTTTTTAGTGATAGTGTATTTGCAATGTACAGCACAAGCTTACCCAGGCAAATCTGTATTATAGTAGCCATCACATACGCGATAAGTACTGTGGAGTGCAGGACAGAGACAGAGAATGAGGTAGAGAGAGAGCAGAAAAGGGAATGCGTTAACTTGGGCTTGACATGCAGCATGCAGTGACACTGGTGCTATGTTCACTAACACACCACAACAGCAAAAGAATACATGTATATGCACACAGATCCACGCGTCACTATGTTCACTAACTGCGCTTTCTCTGATAAGCACTAGGCTGTCTCAAATAAACCAACAAGTCAAAATAAGCCCTTTTTCCTCAGTGCCGGCCCTGATTGCAGTTTTACCACAGTGCTGTAATGTTGCACGCGTTCATTAAAGGAAACAAAAAATAAAATAAACAAAGGGTAAAAATAGAAGAGCTGCTACTGCTGTGATTCCTGTTTGCAAAGGAGAAAGTAATGAAACAAGTACAAACACACGTACAGTAGCAAATTGGAAATCTCTGGCGTTCTATCTTACAATAAATACATCATTCATGGGAAGCGGCAACCACCAAACACAACAATTAAAAAGACATTGGTTTTCATTTCAAAGCAAAGCAAAGTTGTAACTGTATGGGAAGCGGGTGGTGGTCTGGTGAAGGCTGCGGTTTGAAATTCTCTTCCGAGATCTATTTAGGAAAAGGGGTGTTTGACGTGTTCCAGAAGCAAATTCTCTAACAAAACACACTCGTCATTGTAGCTACGTGGGGACATTCGCTGCGATTTGGCAAGTAATTACACACTTGTATATTTGTATCTAAGATGGAATTTTTACTGGCAAATAGCGAATATAAACACACTCATATTTGTATTTGTAAGTGGGGAAAATGGAATAAGGCATTTCCTGGAATGTCCTGCACAACTTTTTTCACTTACAATACTACAACTTGGTTTTTGAGTCTCATCCGTGGGTTTCTAAGTGATGAAAAAAGTACTGTTATCATAGTAATTAACAGTTTGATACAAAATATTAAGTTAAAAGGATAAAAGTGATCAAAATGGTGCCTGTAAAAGGAAGCTGAAACCCATTATTATTTATTTTTTTGTTGTTTCTCTAAATAAGAATGTACAGAAGACAACATCCCATACTTTTTTCCAGTCAAATATATTCTAAAAATCCACTATTGACTGATGTGTCCTCACTTGGTAGTATGTAAACGTGCGCACACAGCCTGCACCGCGCTCCAGCACACACAGTTAAACTCCAGCAGCTTTATGATGTGAGTCAGGCCTCGTTCAAGTCTGTGGCTTGGATCCACACAACAGAGGACGAACCAGACAATTCACAAAGTCATGTGCAGTCAGCATTTGAGATCTGTCTATTCCCCGAAAAAAGAACACACGAGGACAAAGCAAAGTCTATATGATTCTTTTGGAGCGCAGGGTTATGAGTAAGATCATTATCACAGAAATAAAAGGGGTTTGCTGCAGGCTACAGCAGCAGAACAGCACCCGTGTTAAATGTTGGTAGTGTGTGGGTTTGTGTACATAACTCCTTTAACTTACTTTATATTCTCCAGTCGACTTGAGTCTGGTTTCAGGGTGGTGGAGTGCTTCACCATTTTGTACATTGTGATGACCAGAAAGATGAGGTTGAGCTGTCAGAAACACACAAATGATATGATTAATGCTTATACTGTTTAGAAAAGTGAACCAAGAATAGCAAAATACTAATACGTCATTTTTGTTTTCATAAAAAAACTGATCAACCAATTATATGTGATTTTTGGAATGTAAAAATGGTACCATAGAAGTAGAAGTGTACCAAATTCTCCTTTCCTAAATTAGCGGAGTGTTAAAGGTATTCAATTTAAAATGTATAGATTTAGACAAACTTTATTGATCCACAAGGGAAATTATTTGGACACAGTAGCTCACACATCACAACATAAAATATTAACCAAGAGCAAAAATATGAATGGTAATAATTATTTCAATTGAGTAGAAAAAATAACAAGAGACGCATAATTACATAAATGCATAAGTACAAATAAAAATATATAGAAATTTTACATTCATTTTACATTTTGTTAAGTGTAAACCACAATATTGTCCTAAACCAACAGCGTAATAAAAACGGTCCATTGACTTCCTGTTCCAAACTGCTGAACTGACTCAGAGCGGCATTTCAGTGTAATGAGAGGTGGATTTAAATGTTGAGAAATTCCCTTGTGATATTTTTAATTGTTTGTGTTTGACCTGAAGTCAACACATTTAATCACAAGCACGGGGAAGTGGGCGGACATAGGGGTAGGTGTAAACAGAAATTTTTAAAGCACTCAAGTCTCAAATGCAGGACAATAGAGGATTACTCAGACATGCATTAACCAATCAAAATACAACTGTAATTAAGTTTATTGTGAGGGAGAACCATTATAATAGGTTAAAAGCTCTTGAGAGTCCATTTTGTGTAATCTGTCTCCTTTAAAACAAAAGGCCTATAGTACATGTTATGCACGATAGGATTATTCACTATCAAGGTGGATACATGGAAGTGAATGATTCAAATATAGCATAAGACAAGAGGGGAAAAAATCTGTTAATTCGTATTTATAGAGTGGAGAGCCTTCAGATGTCTGCATGTCCACAGACTAATTCAATAAACATCTATTGCTCCACTTGGCCTCAGACAGGCTGACTGGCGCCAAATTTAGTGTCATTCTATATCAATGTGAGCATGAAAACGCATTAAAATCCATCAGGGCCAAAATAAAAAAGACAAAAAATAGAAAAATACGTCAAATTGAACAAAAATACAAAAAATATGCGCCTGTGCCAGTGTGGTGTACCCAAAAGGGAATATAAAGTAGAAATCAGAGCCGCTCTTGTTAAAACAACTGCATATCATTTGGTGCTCATAGTGAAATCTTGTAAGGAGAAGCTGGAGGGAGCACGCTACACTATATTTGTGTTCAATTCTTGGACAGATGAGGAGGGATGGAGCGAGGGAACAAAAGGAAAGAGATACGCGGCCTGTTCTCTTGTGTTAATGTATTAAATCTAAAACACGCCCCTGGCATGGACATAGATATCTGCGTGCATCTATTCAGTACCCTTAAAAAATCAATAGCCTGATTTTAGAAACACAAAAGCAGGAGCGGCTAGTAAGAAACCTGCTCCAAATAATTTAGTTCAAAAACATGTATTCAGGGCCCAAAGTAGTTTCTGACACAGCAAGAGCGAGAGCTGGGAGCAGTGTGTTTGTTCTGCTAGCTAGGCATGTATAAAATAAATAATGTCAAGGAATTTCTAAGTAAATAAATAGAAATATGTGCCTCCAATATGGATTTCAAAGAGTAAGGAATGGTGTATCTCAGCTTGAGAGGAACAAAAAGGGCCTTGTAAATACAGCTTTTTATCATGTTATCTTAGGAATGTCAAAACACAGTGGAAAGAAAAATGGATTGGAATAAAGGAGTGACCTTTGTAAACCCGACTGCAGACCTTAGACATTCACTCCAGAACAAGAATGGGCTGTGTACGGCTGCTGCTATCAAAAGACTGTTGTGATCAATACATCACCTCTCCACATGCAATCAGCTCACAGAGAGAGCCTCAATACGCCGAGTGGAAAACCAAAATAAAGCAGCCAGCACAATGTTGGATATTATAATACCAGTGCATTTGGTAATACGCCTTTGAAACGGAGACATAATAATAAAGATGCACCAGGACAAAACTAAGCTAAGAGGGCATTCGTTTAAAGTCAAAGAATTTGGTAAGACTGAGCCAAACATATATTCTGAAACCAAGTATGCTAACTGGTTTGCCTGGGATGCAGAATATACACTTCTTAAATAGTTTATGAACATGTGAGTCTGGTCACCGGTGAAGCTCCCTATTTTCAAATGGGCATGATTGACAGGTGGATTAGGTCCGATCCAGATCAGGTCCGTATCGGGAAAAAAAAAACACACACAAATCTGCAGAGTTAATGATCGAAGCACTAAACTCTGAGGTGAGATCAATTAAATTTTATTTGTAAATGATAGTGGCCAATGAGCTCTTTCATTTCACATACATCACTGAAAAAACAAATCTGATTGTTGTACAAAAAATACAGAGAAATAATTATTTGGTTATAATATTAATAAAAATGTGATACAAATTATAAACTTGCTAATATTGGGAATTTAGGATTGTCTTAATACTAATATTTCAAACTCAATTTCAGTTCTAAGTAAATGCGTCAATACAAATACAATTTTGATTCCACAATGATAATAATGCATTTTTAGACAACTAAGAGTGATTTGAAACACTATAATATAATAAGAACACAATAATGGCAGTGTTTTTTTTTTTTGTTTTTTTATCATTGTTTATATATACAGTATTACCTTGGGGCTACAAAATCTGGTGTTATTTTCCGTATTGGGTCCGATCTAAACATCTAAATAGCGAATATCGTAAAGGGGTTTTAGGATTTTTTTATTTTTATTTTTTAGCCTACTTTACATTAGCCATTTGACAATACATTTACATTTTAAATTATCTGGAAAATATGCCTTAGAAATGAATGAAAACGGGGTCAAAATTTATCACAAAAAAATCCCATCATATTGCACTGACCCTGTTTTATTTTTGCCTCAATAATAATAAACCTATGAGACCCAAAATGGATGATCAGGCCTTTCACACAAAGAGAGGCTCCGATGAGACCGAGGACACAGGACTTTAAAGTAACCTAGCAGCGCAGCACATGTTCCCGCCCCCACCGACATGCTTTGGCTGGCCTTCCCCCGGGATCCCCTCACTAACTCACTAACGCTGCCCCCTCCACCCTTCACTCTGCCTCTGCATCACCACTGCAAGCCAAGCAGAAGCCCATCACCACGCAGGGACTGGGCAGAAAGCTTTTTTTTCTCTTTTTTTTTCTTTTTTTGAGTGTACACAGTGAACTCCACATGAACCGCTAGGGATAAAATATTAAAGGTGCAGATGGAGCTGTCCAGATGAGAGGAACTGCTTGCGACGTGTCATGATCCAAAAGGCCTTGTGTAGCGGCGTAGCTCAAGCATACTAATGGTTGGCCCCACCACTCATTACGTCCATGTTCCTCTTTCATGAAGCTAATACCCTCTGTGCCCTGAGACAAGAAACAAGAGCACATCTAAAGGCATCTCCGAGGCTTCGGTTTAGGCACTTTTAGACAGCAGCAACACAGAGAATACAGGCAATACGAGAGTCAGAAAAACAAAAAGAAAAGGATGATCCAGGGTCAAAATATGTGTCCATGTTCTTCAGTACATGGTCAAAAGAAGGGCTTTACATCTGTGCTTCACAAACTGCTTTTACATTTGACTGACTGCAGTTGTGTCCTGGTTGGCGCCTAGTTTTTTGCAGATTTGAACTACTACTACTTTTGCAGTAGTAGTGAAAGGTTTTCATTTTACATTCCACATTCTTCTCTTCTCTCTAATTCTCTCTAATTTAATGTCCCATCTCTATTTTAAAATTTTATGATGATTATGTATGTTTTGATTTGTTTGAATTGTGATTTTAATGTATTTCTTATTCTGTAAAGCACTTTGAATTACTTGCCTTGCCTTTCATTGGCTTTTAGTGGCTGAGTGGCTGAGACTCACACTTCACAGCAAGAAGGTTCCACGTTCAAATCCCGGAACTTAGGGGTCTTTCTCTGTGGAGTTTGCATGTTGTCCCTGTCTGGGTTGGTTTCCTCTGGGCACTGCAGTTTCCCGAACCAACACAAAACATGCACTGGAGGTGAATTCCACCAGCTAAGGTAGTCCTGACCTGACTGCGCTGCAGAGCTCACCAAAGGCATTGAAGGATGGGTCAAATGCAGAGGACACATTTTCCTATGAGGATAATAAAGTGTACCTTAACCTAATCTGTATTCCTATACCTATTCTTGTTTTAATGCAATTCAGGAAAACCAGACCAAATTATTTCTAGCTCTCCACATTATGCATCAGGTGCTTTGTCGCTGCTATGTCTGACCTGGGGATGACACAATATCCCCTTAACGCAGAGTGTCACAAATATGCAACAAACAGTTTGGATCAAGATATAAGACGAGATAGAGGGTGCATTCCCCCAATGTGTAGTGCACATGAAGAACCTTCCTAGGAACCTTTGGCAAGCACTCATTTCTAGTTGTCGCAAATTTGCAGAGTACCAAATTTCTATTCTATTCTATTTCTAGTCAAATTAATAATCTCAACTTAATTTACTATCTACTTAAAGGCAAAAACACACACTTTTTATATACATCTACATAAATTCAGGCTTTAAGGGGATATCAAATTTCAGATTATTGTGAAAAGAAATATCATAATTTAACCATCAAACAAGGAAATCTTGATCTCACTTCCACTGACTCTAATGATCATTCCTCTAGAATGAGTCTATTGCATTCTTGTTCAAAACTACAGCACTGAGAAGCCTCTTAGTGTAGCAAGCAGTGGATTTTCATATACATGTTTTTATTGTTCAAAATGGTGATATTTTAAATGTTTGACTCCGAGGGTGAAGTAAATACAGAGAAGTGGGTGGAGATAGGGGATAGGTGAAACTGAACATTTTCAGACTAAGCCTTGAAAGACATTAAGATTACTCATACCAAAAATACAGTGTTGAATAAGCTAATTATGAGGACAAACCATTTGTGACATGGTTAAAAGCTCATAAAATGATTTTGCATAATATGTCTCATTCAACAATAGTACAAAAGTTTAAGAGCCAAATGAGGTGGTACTCCGGTGTGAAAAGTTTGAGAACCAGTGATCCAGACAGCCTCCAGCCGACCACACTTATTCTATCGCTTCTGTTTTCCTTCCTTTCTCCTCTGCCTCTCTCATTGACAAGGACAAAGCCAATTTGTAGTAGAACCCCAGGGTCAGGGATGTTGTAGACAAACCTCGCTCCTGCCCAGTCCCCTGAGACGCCCCTTTCCACAGCACTTTGTCTTTTTGAGTCAATTGTTGCACCGAATCCGACAAAAGCAGCGTGGTGTGGGAGAGCTCAAGCCAGAACGGCCAAAAAAGCTAATTTCTGTGACACGTTAGCTGCGATGCAATACATTAGCCGCTCATGGGGTCATGCTTCTATCTCTCCGGTCATCACCACTGGGATACTGATCATCATTTCCACTGCAGACACATTTTTCATGCAAATCATTACAAAAGCACCCACATACAATAGAAAACAATGAGGGTCTAATTTAGATGAAGGTTCCTGTGTGGCTGACAGAGCATCTGCTGAGACAAGGAGAAATAACACAATAGACAATGCTTTATTTTATTTTTTGTTTTAGATTTTAAGAACAAAATTAAAGATGCACAATGTAACTTTTTTGATGGGGGGTCTGTCACCTGCCTGTTTCTATGGAGATGTCATTGCTCTGTCTGGAATGGTCCACAGTATGACACTAAACAGCTCTACCTTACATTTATTAAATTACAGGTGTTTTTATATTCCAAAATACCTAAAAAAAAAAAAAAAGCAGTGTTGGCTCTCCAGAGATCTGACCTGTAACTCAGCCTGTCTCCATGAAGATAGATATGCTTAATACTATATTGTGTAACATTCCAGACAAAGCATTTGATGGGCCCTCCACCAGAAAAGTGGACACCGCATTGCCCACTAGCTGCTCATTCTATTATATCGTATAGAAACTTACTAAGCATCTTATAGGAAAAAAACATCATTATATCTTATCTTATGCTGAATAGTGTGTAACTCTTGGCTTTTTAAAATCGGAGTTATATAACCTTGCACATCAAGAGTGGTATCAAAAATAACAGAAACACAGGAATCCCCTCAACTTTGAACACATCTCTACTCAGCACCAGCCTTCCTTCTGTCCTCCTCCATTTTTAAAACCAGACAAGAAACAGCCATGTCTCTTTTTGAACAAACTGTGAACTGCAGTCCAGTCAACTCAGCTCCCTCGTTTTTTATTTATCCTGCAGATAAAAGGCCATTCTGTATCCTCACTTCTAAAAGCTCTTCATTGTGCAATGAGACAGGTTACAGTTTGACATGGGAGCCCCCGTCTCTGCTATATCCACAGTGTCAGTCTGATGCTAGGCGGAGGTCAACGGTATATACTGTAAGGACCAAAATGCCACATAATGAACACAGTGCTGAACAAACATCTCTAAAGAAGAGTTCCTCATCCGTCTGTGAGAAGGGCAAACCAATACGTGTCCATATATCGCTGCTATACCTCCTGCTATTCCCTCTCCTGTTTTCCTCACGTGCACTTCTAAGACTCCCCGAGGTCTCATTCTTCCAAGCCTCTCTGATGGAGCGGGGGATAATAATGTCATGACCAGTAAATAATTGCATGCCTCAATGGGACATATGTCAATATGATATGCTGTATGTCCTTCACCCAAGCAGGTCTTGGCCAAACACAGAGGTGCCTTTAGCACCCCTCTTCTCGCTACAAAGAGGGGTTTTACACACAAAAAGAAAATTGCAGATCAAGAGGGAAATTCAGCCTCATGGTTCAGGTATATTGGTATATACTAGAGATCAACCAATATGTTTTTGTTTTTTATGCCTATACCGATTATTAAGAAGCCAGAAAAACCAATGACTGATAAACTTTGCTGATATTTTTGGGCCAAATAAAGTATTGGCCTCAGTTGGCTATTTAAGGCAAATAGCCGATATGAGAAAACGTGCATATATCTCTATACACACAAATTATGCACATTTAGATTTTTTTTTTGTGAATGAAAGACTCCAGATATACCAGTTTGGAATTAGTATTAACAGTACATCTGTTAGTGTTTGAGATCATTATCATCATCCTATAATTAACTATTATTATTATATAAATGCAACTAGGGCTGGGAATAACGACGATACATGACTCATGATACAACATTATCGCAATATGGCGATATGTGATAGATAGACATACTGCTGTCTTTAAGAACCAAAAATTGATACCAAAAATGCTCCGACATATTGCCGATATATATATCGATGCAGCAGCCCACACTAACAATACTTTATAACTGTGCCAATTCAGTATCATGATATATCAATATTTTTGCACCCCATAAAAGCAACCATGTCCATCAGATATAGCAGTAAAAATAAAATCGCCTTCTCTCCCAAGTAGAGCCAAACAGATCTTCAGCTTAATTAACCTGTCTGATACCAGTGAGACCCCATAAGGCTAATCCTATAAATTTCCTGATTTCAATTCTGCCATTCACAGCATCACTTTGACCTGAGCCGCACAGCCCTCCCCCACCTCAGGCCCAACATTCAGAGCAGGATAGAGCAGCTTACCATGATAATAAAGGTGACAGGTCCGATGAAACTCCATATGAAATGATTATCCACACTTAGCCAGCACCTAGGGGACAAGGAAACACATAAGCCCTGGGACAGTGTGCACAGGAGCTACACCAGGACAGTGTAGATGTTGAATATTACAAGAGAATATCATGGTTGAGAATAACCTCTTGTAAATAGCTGAGCGATACATTTGCATATATATTTTATTATATTTCTATATTTTTATTTTCACTTGTGCATATACATTTATATAACAATACCTTATTTGACGCCAGTTTTGCTCTTTGTTGTTATATTATATTATAATGTGTGAGCTGCTGTGTCTCAATAATTTCCCTTGTGGATAAATCAAGTTTGAAAGGACTAAAAAGGACTATCAATGTACCAAATACGTATAGGAAGCATTTCTGACTAAAATCCTAATTATTCAAAGTAAATTAAAAGTAAAATCCTAATAATTAAAAGTAGGTATGGATATTTATGACTTGTGTTAGAAAATATACAAAAATACACATATGGTAAAAAGGATGAAATATTACACATTTTAGTTTTATGGATTATGAATCCTTTTGAATCCTTTATTTTTGTGCTAATAACTAAAATTGTAATTTTTAGACTTAAAATACAATTTTCAGTCAGTAAAAAGACCTCGTGCCTGCTGTGTTGTGTCCATTAATCAGTGTTTTCTGTACTGGGCTTGTCTCTTTAAAAAAAAATTTACAAACAAGAGGTCACTGGAGGGTCTTTGTGCAGAAAAGCCTTAATGTAGATGCACCCCTCTGAAACCGCAGTGTTGAGTCTGTCAGCCCCTTTCAAATGACATGAAATATTTAAGAGCTGCCCATCTCAGCTCTGGCAAAAGAGCTCAAATGTTTTGGAGCTCTCTCCAGGGATACACAGTCTAAAATGATAAGAGGATTTCTTCTAACACAAAAACAGACAAACTAGTCTAACACTGTAACATGCACTATTCTGAAAAGCTTTATTTACAAAGTACACTCACGCTTTGTTAGTCCCATAGCTCCTGTAGTCGATAGCAGCAGACACGCCGACCACGATTGCGGGGAAGAGGTAGCCTGACACGTAATAGTACTTTTTCCGAGAGTATTCACTTTCAAAGACCTCCACGAGCATGAGGTACAGCTGGACCCCTTCCAGACACATCCAGGTGAAGGAAGCCAAGAAGAAGAAGTGGAGAATTCCCGCGATGATGGCACATCCGATCTGAGTCAACAACCAAATGAGGAAATAACAGGGTTAGCCAATGTAACCGAGCAAAAAGGGATTTAATACAATTCAGACTTTACAGACAGATATTACAAAATGAAAAGTGACATACAAACTGATATTTTGATCTATCATATTATATGACTGGAAATGATTCCTCCATTTATAAATTGTATGTAAACTGTATATGTGCATTTGTAAAATATATGGTAAAAATGTGTTCATTATTTTCTCACATTGTCATAGTTTTCATCACAGATGCCTTTCACGATCCATTTACCTAGTTGCCTTATATGACTTTATTTTAACTCTTTGACTCTTTCACTATTAGATCTTAAACCAGAATTCTTCCAAAGTAAAAGAAAAGTTAGTGGCCCTTAATAAATCCACTTAAATGTCACATCAGCTGCTGCCGCATCTATTCAGCACAGCACTTTGCCTGTGAAAAATGATAAAATAAATGAATATTCATCCTCCACCATCACAGGTTTAGATTTCCGTCAGGGGGATTATTGGAAAGCTAGTGTTAGAAGATTTAATTACACAGCTCGCCGTTTGAAGCCTTGATTCCCACCTGTATGCAGCGAAATGCTTTTCACGTCAAGCGAAAATCTAACGGTGAGATGCGTTCAAAATGCTACGGCTGTGGGCAGAGCCATGGCAACCGTGTGGCTTTAAGTGAGAGAGGAGAAAAGAGCTGTCAAGTGGAAGACATGGTCCCATAGTAATCTATATTAATGGTTTTGGCCTCGTCGTGTCATGTCGGGGAGGCTGGGAAACAAACAGCCTTTCAATGGGATTTGGTAGTTGTAGTTTGAAGACTCAAGCACATCTTAATTGTGCAGTGAGCAAGTTGCAATTACATATAACTTGATAAATTATAGTATTACTGCATGATACTAAGTGATACATATTTTTAAAAAGAACAGGATGTAACTTTTCAAGTGCGAAGTTCTACCGCGTGTCCAGGGAGAAGTTATTAATTTCTCCTGTTCCGCAGTATGGCATTAATCTTACCTATAAATGAAATTACAGGCAATAGCAAAAGATGTTATGAAAAACATGCAACGCACTGTGAGCAGAGTTGTCTCTCTACAGACATGCAGCCTGATGGTGTCTCAGTAGAGAGCGATGTGTGTAAGTGTAATGCCATACTGTGGAAAATTCCATGTAAAGACAAAAAATTTCTATCAAGACAAGCAGGAAAAGCATGACCACAAAAGTTATATATATATATAAAAAAAGTAAAATGTCAGTATGAAATCAGAATGCCGTATTTACTCCAATTTAAATTAAAATAATTTCGAAGCAGAAACATTTTAATTAAGTAAATTCTACCAGCCTTCTATAAAGTGACAGTAATGAAACGTGAATGAATCAAACGACTATAATATAAGTCCCTCTTTACCCTGGGCTCGGTCATGTCGATGCCAATGAGGAAAATGAGCTCTGCGATGAACAGGTTGATGCACAGGTTCTTGTGGATGGTGTTGCGATCACTCTGGAGGCCTCTGAAGAAGCAGAAGGTGAAGATACTGATGCTGAGACACACCAGAGACACCACGATGCCCACACGGGTGATCACCGTCAGGAGCAGCTCATGCACCCTGTTGTTCACCTGTCACAAAAACAGACGCAGAGTTTTTGAATTAGTTTAGACATGTGGACCACAAAAAGCAATATCTAGGAAAGTTAAAATGACTTACATTAAGAACATTTTACTTTATTTGAGTAAACTAGATTTGACAAGTAAAATGATCTACCAATGGAGTAAGTGTGTTTTTCTTAATTTAAGCAACATTTAGATTTTGTTTCTTGTTTTAAGTGCAAAGAGTTGTTGTTTTTCTTATTTTTTCTTATAAGTGTAGCAAGTTATATTTTCATATTTTAAGTACAAAAAGTCAATTTCCATCGGTAGATAATTTTACTTTAAAATTATGATAAAACATTCTTAATTCAAGTCATCTTAACCTGGCTCGATTTTAGTTTTTGCAGTAGAAATGAGAAATGCTGGGAGGTTCATTCACAATAACAGGATAAATAAATTTAATGTACTGTTTGTAAGATCACATATTATCATTTATTATCACTTTATTATTTTTTTTTATATCTAGTTTAATTTCTTTACAATCTTTTATACCTTTATATAATTAAAACAACACTTGGCCGGTTGCGTTCAAGCATTAGTCAACCTTTTCCACAATACACTTGAGACGGGGACATTTTTAATTAAAGGTAAACAAAATGAATAATACGAGTGAAAAAGCTCACTTATAATGGTAAAGCCATAATGAGCACTGTGTAAATATAGTTATAAAGTCCAATCATAATTACAAATGGGTGCACTTAAGTAAAATATAAACTGAATATACAAGAAACAGTCAATTCACAACTGTGTAATTAAAGGTGCACTGTGTAACTTTTCTGGTAGAAGGTCTGCCAGTTACATTTGCGTTGCCTCCAATAATTCAAAGTATGGCATTAAACTTTCAAGTCTCCATAGAAACAAGTAGGAGATGCCACCAAGCCAAGTTATAAGTCAGATCTGTGAAGAGGCGACCCCACTCACAGTAAGAATGTTTATAAAAGTATTTTTGAGCAATAAAAACACCCATAATTGAATAAATACATCTTATATTAGTTGCGGAACATTACAGGCAAAGCAATAGCATCTCCATGGTAGCGGACCCTCAACCTGAAACGTTCCGCAGTGCACCTTTAAGCCAAAAATATAACATAATAAAAATCTGTATAAAATAAAAACCAAAGATGATTCTGGACTCACAGCCAGTTGTCGATGTGCCATCAGTATTGCAAAGTTGGTGAGGTGGCTACAGGAGCAGGTGGTGTGGGTTTTGTTGGAGTCCACTAATTTACAGCCCTGAGTCGACCAGTATCCCATCATGCTCCGCTCCGAGTAGTTCCAGAACGAGCAATTGGAGTTGAAGTAGTGCTCCATCTGCAGATAACACCAGATATGCTTAAGTGTCCAAATAATTGACTGCCTCCAATTGAAGTACATGTATAATACAAAGACCATTTACCCCCTACTCGTGCAAAGTATTCACTCATTGTCGATAAGAATAGAGATTTTTCACTCCGTGGCTCTTATGAGGGAGTTCTTACCGTACATTGGATCTCATTTGGCACATGCTTTGCCAAATCAACCACGACATCTGTGCCTATATGAGAGCTTTAATAATAGAATTGTTTGATTGCCTGTCTCCGCAATTGTAGTAATTCGGTGATAAAATATGAAGTCCTGCGTGGCCCTCTGGGAACTATGGTGACAAATTTAAAAAGATAATTGGGCACTAAAGTAATTTCAGCCAAGATTGTACAGCTAATCTAGGCTCTAATTCAAGCCATTATAAAAGAAAATCATTTATATCCCAATTTTGATTAACGAATTATGTTTTATTAAGAATTCACTTAAAGACTTTTAATTTGATGTTCGGTGGCTTAAATAATCTAGCGTCTGACCTCCGCCAGACATTACCAATTCAAATGGCGGATCTGTGCATACTGTGGACCATGCCTCCTGGAGTTTTTAATATGAGAAGTCTGCTCTGTGCACTCACGTCGATGTGCTCCAGGGTGAAGACCACAGGCTCATTAATGAACACGCGGCTGGACTCCTTGTTGATTGAAGCAGCGATGATGTCTGAGTTGACAGCCACAGAGACGTTGCGCCCGTAAACCTCATTGGCCATTTTGATCGTGGCGTTTTCAGTGCTCAGGAACTGGCCCAGGTTTTTGTACAGCACAAAGACAAGTTTGGCGACTCCTACACAGAAAGAAGAAGGAGGAAATGTGAAGACGGTGTTTCAGTGTAGCCAAAAGTGGTTAATGGAGTTTATTTTAGGGTATGAAGCAAAGCAAAGAGAGGAAACATGCATGAAATCTCTGTCTATGCTTGAGAATAACAGAGGTTGGAAATGTATGAATCATAAATATGTTATAAATAGTACATCTGCGAATCACTGTAGAGAAACTATTGGGCTGTGGGCGGTGATTTGAATTTTAATGAAGAATAGAGATTTGTAGCATAATTTGTAAAACATACCAGTTTCAGTTTGTAGAACTGTGAAGTTTGACGGAATTGTTGTAATATTTCAATTTACATACAGCAATTCTTCATCACACACTATTTTAAAGGTGCAATGAGTAAAGTTTGTGGTGGGGGGGTCCATCAAACGCTTATCTCCATAGAAATGCTAGTGCTTTGTCTGTAATATTTTACAGTATGGTATTAAACCTTTTTGTCTTTATGGAAACAACCCAGGCCAAGTTACAGGTCAGATCTGTGGAGAGGCAACCCTTCTCACGGTCAGAATGTCTGTTTTTCTAGGTATTGTTGAGCTATAAAATGGCATGTAATTTATTAAATGTCATACTGTGGAACATTCCAGGCAGAGCAATAACATATTCATAGAAACAAGTAGGTGATGGACCCCCAACCAAAAAGTTTTATAGTGCACCGTTAAAGTTATATTTTAGAGGAAATTACTCACAAAATTAAACTGGTCGTATAATATCCCATATAATATACCGTGTCATTACATTTTTACAGAAACATTAAGAAAGAATTGTAAAGCATAGGTGAAGTGTACCATTGCGGCTGTTGAGTTTGACTGTATTGGCTGACAGCTGGATGGAGATCCCCCCTTTGCTCGACTGTGGAAACTTAAAATCTTGGACTTGGCCATCGGTGCTGAGTACATACACATCCAAGACTGAAAGTGGAAAAGGTTAAGATCAGAGTCAACATTTTACTTGCAAAGACATAAAATTGAAATAAGACTATATTGATACAAAAGCTTTTTGTTCAGTCTTTATAGTGCTGGGGCGGGGGGCGCACTGATGGCTTCACTAAATCACACAATGAGCTCAATGATAAAAGCACCATTCACAAACCCAGGGCTGATTTCATCCCATTAAGATCCAAATAGACGTGAGTAATATATGATCAAAATCTTAAATGGCGGCAAATTTTCTCTTTCATATGCGAACATCAAAAGAAAAACTGCCAAGGAGGATGCGTAAGATAAACAATGCAGTTTTCTGACTCTACAGCAGGCTAATGTTCACATTAATGTATAGAGTTACAAGGTCTAGACACACACATTTGTAACTAAGCGAGCGCAATCACAGAATCCAGGCCCTTTAATTGTCCGATATACATCACTTTGTCAGTAAGCGACTCGTTAAACCTAATATGCGTTGTTTGGCTGTTCCCCAGAGGTTTAAATGCTTATTATGAAAAACAAAGTCCTTTCTTTTTAATGTAGTCTTGTTTTCCCGTCACAAGAAACAAAATGCCCCATGTACAGTACTGTGCAAATAGCCTGGTTGTTAGGAAAGGCCATATGAAGAAATTGACGACGTATGTCTATGGAGGAAGTGCAGAAAATGGCAATAAAAGAACAATCAAATAGAAGGAAGACTATGGGAGCATTTTGTCTTTGCGATGGTAAAAACAGTGCACAGACTCTGACTTTACAGTTCTGCTAGTTCAGTGGATTTTTTTTTTATTTGGACAAGAACTGGTAAAAAGCTTCCTAAAATAGTTGTTCTTTTAATGTTTTTTTTTAATATTCTAAAGCCACCTGTATTTATACGATGTGTCTTTTGCAATATTACTGGTTCAAATATCCAAAAACAATAACTTTACCACTAATATACCACTTCCATCTGACAACGTAAAATCTCTCTCTGTTACAAATCTCCATGCAAACATCTACAGTCTACAGCTACAGAGACAATGCGCATTCCTATATCCACAATAATATAAAATATGTGACTTTTTTCTGTATCTATCAATTAATTCTTGGTCATGGGGGAAGTATTCAATTTTGTTACTTAAGTAAAAGTATAGATACCAGAGCAAAAAGATACTGACTTAATAGTAAGGTAAATATCACATGAAAAAAATCTGTTTCACCCGTTCAAAAATGTACTTAAAGAGTAAATCAATATTTTGCAGATTTTTAGATGCAATAAAGCCTCACATGTAGTGATTTTGTTGAATTTTGTTCAATATTTTTTCCCAGCTGTTTTTGTTGTATATTTGGTAACACTTTATAATAAGGTGCCATAATAAACAGCAAACTAATCATTACCTAACCCTTCATTAATATTTGTTAATAGTTACTAAAATGTCTATTTCGCAAGTTAATAGTTTTTTCGTCCTTAACTAAACATTGTTTGCATGAAATTGGTGTATTAATGTTTTAACAAATAGAAAATAATCTATTAACTAATATTGTATTAATATTTGATAATAGTTAATAGTAAACGTCTTATTGGCTCTGCTTAGCTCAGTCTGAACCTCTCAGTGTGACAGACCCACTGTAAAATATTTTCTATCGTTAATAAATGTTATAAGAATTATTTGTAAATAGTTAATAATCACTGTTCCAATTTATTATAAGGTGCCTACACTGATACTTATATAATACTAATATATTAATTATGCTTAACCAACTTAATCAACAAGGATCCTATGAGGAGAGGTTCATATGAGCTAAGCAGAGCCAATGAGACATTTAGTGAACTATTAACAAATATTAGTACAATATTAGTTAATAGATTATTTTCTATTTGTTAAAACATTAATACACCAATTTCATGCAAACATGCAATGTTTAGTTAATGATGAAAAAACGATTAACTTGTGTGAAATAAACATTTTCGTAACAATTAATAAATATTAATGAAGGGTTAGGTAATGATTAGTTTGCCGTTTATTATGGCACCTTATTATAAAGTGTTACCGTATATTTTTGTTTGCTCAAACTATTGTTTGCTCAAAAATGTGTTCAAAATAAATCCCTCAGCCATTTTCAGCAAGTCTCAAACTATAATAAAAATACTTTAAGCTGTTGAAAATGTAGTGGAGTAGAAAGCACAGATACCTGCTCTCAAACGAAGTGAAGTAAAAGTAAAAAGGATCCACGTAAAAATGTAAAATACAGATACCAAAACTTTAAACTTAAGTACAGTACTGTTTTTACTTTCTTGCATTCCACCACTGATTAGAACATATCAGAAAGTTGACTCACTGATGTTGTCTGCTGGTACTTTGACTATAGCAGGCTCCATGAGGTTGTCTGCGAGCACAAAGGCCCCCTCCTCCAGCGTGTCCAGGAGCATGGTGGCTGCGTGCGTCTGCTCCGTGCTGTTCATGTCATGCCAGGACTTCAGAGCTTCTGGTCGGAGCAGGTTGTCCACTGTGTCCACTATGGCCTGTGAGTGACAAAATGCAGACACAAAATAATGAAGAGATGTATCCTATGTGATTTTAAACTGACTGCGGCACTTTGAAATCTGTTTTTCAAATGTAAAGTGCAATATAAATCAAATCTATCATTAGTGGCATGCGCACAAATGAAATGAACGAACACAGGGGTGAACAAAACAGCCACAGCCATGAATATTGTGGAGCAGTGAGATTAAAGATATACTGTAACTTTTTTGGTTGAGGATATGGATATCTAACTGTCACCATAGAAATGTTATAGCTTGGTCTGGAATGTTCCACAGTATGGCACTAAACGTATATATTTGTTTCGTTACATGACTGCATCACATTATTGTGAGAGGGATCACCTCACCACAGATCTGACCTGTAATTTAACCTTGTGGCTTCACCTGCTTGTCTCCATGGAGATACATATGCCATACTGCCATAATGCCACTGTGAAACATTCTGGACAAAGCGAAACCTATGGAGTAGTTAACAAGTCCTCCAATGCTTCTTCAAACAGTTGATTTATTTTTGAAAAGTTTCCACATTATTTACTGCTTGTACTTGAGAAAGTCATCAAACCAGATGTAATTTTCTGTATCATTGACAAAGGCGTAATGTAAAGGAGAAATAGGGGAGCAGCATCACGGGAGATGCAGCAGATTCAGTTTCAAGGACGTTTCATCAGTAGCCACACAGCGGGTCACAGCACCGAGCCAATCACAGCCCAGACACCGTCTTTTAAAACTCACCGACTACTGCAACTAAGAATGTCTTTAACCTCGAATTATTTGGGAGGAAGAGTTCAATAGATTAATTAAACTATATCCATCACACAAGATGGACTGAATTTATTTGCAACCCCAAGTCACCCCAACCTGGCGCAGACAGAATAAATTGTCCGTAGCCAGACAGTGCAGTTTTTTTGTACCTTGTGGAAAAAAAGAAATCAAATCAATGAGTCTAATTAGGGGATCGATGTTGGTGACAGCGGGCGGAGAGGGGAGGGCGGGTGCTTCGAATCTGATGGCGCATCAAGTTTGGCAGGTGTCAAATAAAGATGAGTCAGGCACACTTCATCCAAAAGTCACCAGTCACATTAAAGATGCATTGTGTAACTTTCCTGGTGGATAGCCTGTTACATGCTTGTGTCCATGGAGATGTTATTGCTTTGCCTGTAGTGTTCCAAAGTATGACATTAAACTTATCCATCACCACAGAGACAAGCAGGAGATGCCACTAGGCCATTTACAGCTGAGATCTGTGAAGCGGCGACCCCACTCACAATAAGAATGCATGTTTTTAAAGGCATTTCTGAGCAATAAAAACACCCAGAAGTGAATGAATGCATCTGATATCAGTTTAATGCTATATAGTGGAACATTACAAGCAAAGCAATAGCATCTCCATGGTGGCAAACCCCCAACCTGAAAAGTTACACAGTGCACCTTTAAGCCTAGTCTCTCCAATCAGCTAAACTAAATGAGTAGATGAATGTAATATTTTGGTGCTATCTGAGACAAGTACCTATTCTACTGGCTCTTTTACGGCCGTTGAGTGGCTAATTAGCGCAATCCATTTTAATGCCCTCCCAAAGGAGATGTATCTGGATTGAGGGGGATGACTTTGGTGGCAGGTGGAGGACACTGATCTCCCTAATGGTTGAAGGGAGGGATATTTATGGGTTTTGATTTGTGAATTTTGCAACAATAAAAATCCGCAGAAATTGGTTGACCTCCTTTTGAGCTGCGTACATCTTAAGGCTTGCATCCGAAAAAGGGCGACCCTCGTGACCTATAAAAGCTTACATGTGTCCTTGTGAAACGTGAGAATCTTTTACAACACAGTAAAGGGACTAAGGATAGTGCTCGAGTAAAACAGCTCAGATAAATCACTATTGTATTTGAAAGCAGTTTTATGGCAAAGGAAGTACCTATTAGACGATGCAAATGACTGATGAACTTAACCTAGGAGTGGATCATTGCTGAGAATGAACAGAGTTTAAAGGTGCACTATGTAACTTTTCTGGCAGAGGGTCTGCCACCAGCTTGACTCCATTTCCTGAAGTGTTCTTCAGTATAGCATTTATTTTAACTATCTCCGTGGGAACAAGCAGGCCATGCATGATTTTGTGGTAGTTCTGAGAAATAAATACAAGATACACTTGTTTACTGTCATACTGTGAAACAGGCAAGGCAATAACATCACCATGGAGACAAGCAGATAGTGGACCCTCCACCAAGAAAGTTACACAATGCCTCTTTAAACTACACATGCAAATTTACACCACAAACAAATCATACCACAAATAAAAACTTATATTTCAGTTGTTCAAGTCAAACTTAGATCAAAATATAAATACAGAAAAAATGCATATCATGATGATGGTTTTACAGGTAATATATTCCTGAACAATAATAATAAATGAATGTTTGAAAGGCCATTCTGCATGTACACTGTGTCTGTATATGCGTCTCTCATTTTGAACTGAGCAACTGAAATCTATTTCCACAATATCAACATGTATTGCACAGCGCTGGTAAAATAAACATTAGGAGAAAAAAAGACACAATGTCATGAACCTGAAAATGGGGAGGGAAAAATACACAGAAACAGTCAGCACAGAACAAAAGGCAGCTTTGTATTTGGATATGACTTCTTTTTGACTTCGAAATCACTTTGGCAAACTACAGTACAATAACTATGTGTGAAGCAATTACTCAAAAAAGCAGAGGATGGGGATAGAGAGGGGGGTACATGACAGTGCACAGGGCCCATGCACGGACAGAGAGGGGAGGGGGCGGGGGAGCAGGCTGCAGCTGTAGCTTCAGTACCTTCATGTACGCCCTGCATGTCCTTTCACGCTTTTGAAGCTTTTTTATTAGAAAGAAAGAACACAAACAGGCATACACTGTAATTCTGGAGACACTTTAAGGAGGCCCCGTGATTTATTTACCCAAAGGACATAATTGTATCTGAACACAGCTCAAGTGTACAGGGTAACAGTGCAAAAAGCCGGACTCACTATTTAGGAATGCTGTACCAGATGTGAAATATTCAAATTACGATTACACAAATTACTGAAATTAGTCAAAATAATGTTCACCAGAATGTTAGAGGTTCAAATGAGCTCTGGGGACTGAAGTGTAATGGTTGTACTTGAAAATAGTCTGCTAAGGTTAAACTTTTATTGATAATAGATGCTTCTGTTTACATTTCACATACATTTTCCATGTATAGTCTACAACTTTCAATGACATGATCTTATTAGTGTTACAACAAGAACAAGTCATTCCTTGTTAATTTGTTTTGTCAGACTTAAAACTTTACTTACACCTACACATGTTGCTGTAGTGTACACTGTACTTTGTTAACGTTTTGTAGGCTTTTATGATTAGCTTAAAGTGAATAAATAAGTAGATATAGTATACTTTATCCCACTAATTTTTGGTTTGTATTTCTACTTCTGTGATTTGTACACAATTAGTTTATTTTTTCGTGTTTTACGCTTGAACGAAACTAACAAAATGAAAACTACAGGACCACTTCAATCGCACTCATTAGAACTACTCCCTATAAGTGAAGTATATAAGTTAAGATAAGTGTGTAAGGACACTTGTGTTACCTTGTTGAAGCTCCGCCCCGCTGAATCCTTCTCACTTGGCCGGAGTTCTTGCAGCTGTGCGTCCAGGATGTCCACCAGCTGCTCCATGAGACGCACGGAGGAGCTGACGTCGCCGGCGTAGATGGGTCCTTTGGTGTGCTTGGCGAGCTCATTGGCCAAGTTCGCCGCATTCTCCCCGGTCCGAATCTGCGGGGGTTTAAACAGTGAATAATGTTCTGGAGAATGCAAGGAGACAGACTTTGAGAGGAACTTTTATCTCGCTGTTGCTTTCGAACTTTAAATCACACTTGAATGAGTCCTTGAAATAGAAACGGTAAAAGAAAAACTGGTTGCTATGGTGGCTGGAAGGATAAAAAAAACTGATGTAACTGTAGAAAATGAACAAAGGGCTAATTTTTGTAGGGTTAGTAAAATTTTGGAGAAATAAATAGTACTAGGTATCGCCTAAATGATATTAGGGAAAAATCTGAAATAGAATAATAAAATATGTCATAATTATAAAAGCAACAGCTCCAGAGATAGAACTCTTAAGGCGAGACACTGCAGGTGAATAGGAAAAAATCATATTGATATCAATTTGAAACTTTTTCTGTAGTTTACTTACATAAAAAGGTAAGAAAAAATTTATTACATTTTTTCATTTTCATTTCGGGGACATTCAAAACAGAAACATGAAAAGAAGGCATTTTGGATATCTTGTTTAATATCTGAGTAAAATTTAGCAAAAATGTTTTGAGTTAAACTTTAATAAATCAGGCTAGGTATTAGATATCAAAAAATCCTTTTGAACATTTTGTCAAAATTTTGAAGAAGATTGGAAATTTTGGTGTATGTACGTGCATTTTCAGAAAATGACCTTTGAAGTCACATTGTCCTTTGTAACTATGGAGGCAATTTGATTAAATTAAATATTTTTCATCATATTTCAGTCCAGAATTCTGTTATTTTCACATGAAAGTTTGTATGTGACCAAAAACTGCACAAAAAACTAGTTTTGCCTGTAGTGTCTCCCCTTAAGGAGTGTTCATGTCCATATTTGTGAGTCTATCGAACTTGGATCTCTAACAACAAATCAGTACAGAGTTCATATTATTGAAAAAGTTGCTCATGTACAATGCACTACAGTTTAATTTTTATGTAACTACTCACTATGATGGTGTGGTCATAATGTTCTGTCTATACATTGTGCTTTATCGTCCTATTCTTATTGATATAAGCTAATTCTGCCCCTTCTGCTGTGATGAAAGGTATTTTTGCAAGGAGAAAGTTTTAATACCTGCCTAATTCATCAAACTTATTGCAGAAAGCCACACGAGGACACTCACTTTTAATTCACCTGCATTTGCATTTGATTTATTTAACTGGAATGTTTACATCAATCATATTTAAATACAGAGAGCCAGCTGAAATACACAGTGAGACGAAGCATGCATACAAACCTTCTGGGCGATTTGGTTGACCCAGTGGGAGGTGCAGTTGCTCAGATCAGGGCCCTTCGGGTGCCAGGCCCCAGTGGAGAGGACACATAAATAAGACGCTGTGCCTGACGGGGAAAAACAAGAGCAGAATAGTCATGTATCATCGAGCAAGATCCAATTTAGACTTTTCCTGATGATATGTTTTAGAGAGCAACTGAGCGCGGATAAAAAATAGCAAAGAACACACAAATAAACAAGGCGCCTTCACTTCGTTGATACAAAAATAATTTCAGTGAAGTCAGAGGGTAAATTAATGTGTGATAGGTTAATTCTCAGATCCGTCTTCCTTCAGAATGCTACCGATCTCTCCTGCCCTTATTGCTACGAATGCCCGTCGCTTTGTTTTCTTTGTCCTAATTAGCCTTATGTTTGATGTACGCTAACAGGATTTCACACACAATCAGATGAGGGATGCTCTTCTCCAGGCAGGCTCCAGGGACACAGCTGAGCCCGCCGTCACACACTGCTAAATCATGTTTCTATGTGAAATGACACAGCAAAAGCCCAAAGCCTTTCTACAGTCTTGTTAGTCAGCATTTGCTTGTGGTCCATAAACAGAGCAGTGTGAAAGAGGTAAACGCTCTTTCCATTACACAGCACTTCTGCTTTTAATCTGTTTAATCTTTGTGGCCATACCAGTTAGTCAAAGCCTGATTCTGTCAGATCTCAGAAGCTGGTTAGTACTTGGATGGGAGACCGCTGGGAAAATCAGGTGCCACAGTGGGGAGCCAGGCCCAAAAACTGTTGTTGTGTCCTTAGGCAAGGCACATCACCCACATTGCCTAGTATGAAAGTCGTGTGTGTGAGTGATGGTGGTGGACGGAGGGGCCGATGGCGCAGATTGGCAGCCTCACTTCAGTCAGTCTGCCCCAGGGCAACTGTGGCTACAATAGTAGTTTACCACCACCGGGTCTGGAGTGAATGAATAATGCTCTATAAAGCGTCTTTGAGTGTCCTGAAAAGCGCTATATAAAATTGATGCATTATTATTATTCTTATTAATCTCTCTCAGTGATAGAACATTAGTCCACTGGTTAGTTTAATGTAAATTTGCATCATGGTGTTTTAATACAAATGATATTATCAAGTAGCAAGTAATCGCCACTATCATTTCAAACTCGATTTTGATACCAAGAAAAAGGCCTGATGGTCAATATTGAGTTTGATACTGCATTAATACAGAATGATTTGACACAAATTAATTTCCTATATATTTCACATTACAATGTGATTTTGCTCTGAAATAGATCCAGACCTTTCAAAAAAACTTTTGTCCTTTGTTTTGTTTTTTTGTTCAAATGAGTATCTAGTTTCACTACTAGTTTTAATCTCCATCAGCATCTGAATATCAATGCTTTTGACAACCGCATTATCAAGCAGTGCAGTGTAAGACAAAAATAATTATACAGTAATTGATGTAATGCACTAAGGAATTTTCTTGTCCTTAGGATTAGCACTTGAATGAACTTTTCCTAAAAACAATAAAAAATGTAGTTCTACAAGCACTGACTAAAAGGGTTGCACAGCATTGTCTATGGATAAAGATTGTTATGCACGACACTCTCTCTGGACTCATAAGGTCACACTAAAGCAGCACAGGCACCACAGAGGAGCCCTGTTTACCTCTGGTTCCCTTGGGGCAGGGCCGTTCCACCAGCATGCCCCTCTGGGTCTGGGGCCACATGATGTCTCTCTTCTCCGTGGCCTCACAGAAGCGCACAGGGAGGGGTAAGGACTGGGTGGTGGGGGGGGAGGTGGTTTGGGGGGGTTGCTTGGCGGCTCCTCGGTTGCCCCCCTTTAGGACAGTGGTGACCGTGGTGTTGCCGGCCGCTCGGTGCACGGTGCTTGTTGTGGTGGTGGTGGTGGTCCTCATGGGCACAGGAGACGTGACTGTTTCAGACAATGTGGGAGCTGCTGAGGCAGGAAAGAAAGAAAGGAGATTTTAGAACATTATCTATGAGCAATTTTATAATGTTTAACTACAGGAATATAAAAGTTGCACATTATGATTCATATAAATGCATGCACTCTCAAACACACTCAAGTAAATATACCATAAGACACTGTGTTATGATTAAGACATCCTAATGGCATCATAAAACACAAGTTAGTTGTCATCAGTTTTTTACAGAAGACATTCTACCCAAATAATTACAGTCTTTATGATTTGATAATTGCACCTACTCTAATTGCAATTTAGATGAGTTTGTGATAATATGTCCAGACCTATTATTTTGTACTGTCCAGGAAAATAAATGCTCAACTTCAAGATTAAATGGGCAAAAGAAAATATAAGTATAAGATATGAGTATGACAAGCTACTGATCAAACTAAAGATATTTTGAACTAAATATTTGGACAGAACTGGCGGTGAATTGGTGACACCCCCTAGCAAATGAATGTGAGACTAAATAGTTTTCTACCTAAGGCCCATCGTAGCTTTGACATCTTTTTGTATACCTGCAACTTCTACCCAAATAAGCAGAAAATGAATAAACAGACAAAACGTGTAACAGTTTAAAATATAGTGGCAAAAATTGAAACCCAATGCAGCTCTTGTCCCGAGTGTAAGGTCAGCTCATTAGTTTGACACCCGTTGTGCAGGAGCGAATAAGTATTCAGCTCAGCACATTTTAATGCATTTTCAATCTTGACCTAGTGGTAGACACATGTCCACTGCAAACTTTAACACTCCCTCATGTACTCATCATTTCCTATTTATTTTGCTGGCCTTGCTTATACATACAAGTCTCCCGTTGAGTAAATTGCTGCTAAGTGCCGAGTGCCACAAACATATTTGCTTTTGAAGGACTCAGTCAAGCCTCTTTGTCTGCACCAAACAAGACAATAATTATAGTAACGTCGACTTCTCTGGCAGTCATTTCTGCACTGGAGATTTTGTGGCATGGCTGATTGCATTTCACTGGTGCAACCCAAAACTTGTATCGGGTGCTGCCTGGACAACCATTTCTCACAAGCTGCAGTTGCTTTTGTACCACCACAACTCACAGAGTGATAAAACAGGTGCACAGTAACTCATGCAGCGCTCCAGGCTACAGCATTATGTCTGCGAGAACACACTGGGCCCTGTACATTTAACAAAAGCCACTAAGGAAAATCTATAACAACATTTTTCAGGAGGTGTGCAGTGGAGGAGTGCAAGGCAAATGGTAATTACAGTTTACAAAAGGTGACATTGCAATGCTTTGAAAATATTTTAGAAATCAATTTAAATGTATAGTATACCTGTTAAAAGTGTTGTATTTTTAAATGTTCCAAATAGTGGTCCAAGATGCACTCTATATAAGTCCCACAGACTCGCTGAATGTGAAAATTTGTGTAACATACTGTATATTGTGTAAGAGTGTGTAAGAGTATTATTAACAAATATTTTAAAGGTTGCTATAGTTATGAATACCTACCAGAACGAATACCTACCACAATACATTTTATTTATATTATATAAAAATTTGACACTTTAAATAAAAATGCTAATAACTAATAAAACATTAAGTCAATTTCTAATTTTAAATATGTTTTTTGGACTAAAAACAACCATATTGTGGACATTGGTTATCCCATTGCTGGTTAGCCTCTGTCATGCCCTTTATTTTAAAGATTAATATTTGAAATTTTTAAAGTCTATGGGGAAAACGAAAAATTTACTTCCTCAACGAGACTGCAGCTCCAAGTAAAATGATAGCACCCTCATATTCTAAAAATATGTGTACATAGATTTGAAATGCAGCGGCACATCAATCACAGGGGCTCTGATTTGAATGCGCTGTGCATAGTGGATCTAATCGTATTTGAGTGCTTTGATTTCCTCCATTAGGCTGCCCGTGGAGCATGCAGCCAATGTGAAGAGGGGCTGCTACACTGCCTCAGCTAAGCAGGGCCCCTGTACCAGCACACAAAGCACTGCCACCAGCACGAGAGGTGGGAGGATGAGACGGCCAGTGACAGGGAAATTATAAAACAATGAATTCATCCAAGAGAAGGCGGTTTCTATTCTGTTTGCATTTTGCTGTTGTAGTCTCCAATGCAATAGCTTTATTACACCTTTCTGTGCAAATCAAACAAATGTAAAATGACAAGGGACATTGTTTAGGCTCTAACCAGGCAACAGATGCAGTCACATCTCGAAGCAGACAGTGAGATTTTGATTTTATGAGTTGCTTGTGCCATAAGGGAATAAGAGCATAAATCTGCACCATACAAGTGCAGTTGAAAGCAGAGAAGGTGAAGCCAGGATATGCATAATTCCCCAAACAGTCCAACAATAGTTTTTGAATCAACAAAGCAATGCCGTTTTTGTCTGGGTCTATACTACATATATACAAATATAAGGGCAGTGTGTGTGTTTATGGATGATGAAGCAAGACTAATATAATTAAAAGTCCTGAGAGGAAACAGTCATTTAGTTTGTATTATTCTATATGCTCTAACGTGTGTGTATAAAAACCCAAAAGCACAGTGTGATGACAAAATACAGTTGTCTATAAATCAAGGTTTAAAAAGACGCTGTGGGATATAAAATAAAACACATGGTAAGTATGGATTTACTCATGCATGAAAATCTTCTGTGATAGAGCTCACATGACAAATATTGGATAGTGCATACATTATTTTTTTTCTCTGCAGTGTAATAAATGCGGTGTACATGGATGGATAAGATAAATCAAGTGAGCATGCAGGTCTTTTTCACTAGCGTGGTGATACATTATAAGCTACTTGGTTCGCTATATTCTAATAAACAAAAGAGAGATTTGGAAACTTTGTATTAGAAGTAGGGATGCACCAATCCATTTTTGCAGCTCTGATACAATATTGTAGTATAGTATAGTAAGTATAAGTATATATGCCAATACCCAATATTAACCAGTATCAGTGCAGCCCCCCCCCCCCAAAAAAGCTGTTAACCTAATACAAAGTTGATTCAATTGATCCATTTATCCTGTAACTATTGAACATTTTTGTATGAATAAAAGTTCAAACATGAGACATCCTGGGCCTACATGAGCTTGTAAATAGTCTTATGACATAAAATTAAAAGGCTAAAACCAATATAGAACCCATATCCATCCATCTTCTTCCACTTTATCCAGCTGGGTCATAGAGGCAGCAGTTTATCGCCCGGTCCTCTGCACACCTGACCCCTATGAAACCCCTCTGCGGGTGGTGAGCCCACAGGAGGGTGGACACACCTCACCCTTTTCAAACTGAGCCCGGCCGGGCACCAGGTGACGTCACGGTTCTTGATTTCAGTTCATAGTGGTGTTAGCATGTTTTCCACGTGTTTGGATGGGTTTCCTCTTGGCAATCCGGTTTCCCCCATCAACCCATCCATCCATCTTCTCCCGCTTAATCCAGCTGGGTCGCGGGGGCAGCTTGCTGCCCAATACTCATAGCACCTGACCCCCCCTATGAACCCCTCTGCAGGTGGTGAGCCCACAGGAGGGTGGACAACATGGTCCTTGATGTTAGTTCATAGGGGTGCGGGCATGTTTTGGGTTGATGGGAGAAACCGGAGTACCCATATACCCATATCTGATCCAGTAAAATTTCCTGGATCATTATAGGTATTGGTGCATCCCCAATCAGAATAGATGAGAATTTGTTTTTATATTCTCATTAAATTCTATTAGCACTACTATAGAAGTGCACCAGCCAATCAACTACCACCCTTGAAGGCCCCCAACCAATGAGAGACCACTATTGTCACTGTCACCCCCTAGTGCTAAGTGTGGAAAGATGAAGGGAAATCTCCTTTGAACCTGACTACTCCCTGCGGTGAATTAGGTCTCACTGACCAGAGCCATGACTCCGAGCCCTGTGTGTATGACAGGGAACCTACACTGGCTTCAAGCAGAGAAGAAGAGGGAGCACACAGCTGACTGGCCTCACCCTCCTCCCTCTCCTGTCACCTCTGTCACCCCCCTACCTGTATCCTTTTACTCAATGCGCTGAATTTTTCGGTCTGTCACTGTGGTGAAGACAACCTGTGCTTAGTGTCCGTCAACTGCTGGTATTTACACCTGTCTCTATTCTGCACCAATAACCTTTTATAGCCAAAACCGCTGTTCAAACAAGCATCGAAAAGGTGAAAGTGAAACCAAAATGACTTCCAATGTACTCCAGTCTGGCATAACATTATGACTATGGACAGGTGTAGTCACCACTGAGACTCCTGTTCATGTATTACAGTAACACTAGTTACAGAGTATGGTGTTAAACTTATCTATCTCAATTATGTGTTTAAATGCCAAAAAATACCTTCACAAACATGCGTTTTTATTCTGACTGGGGCTGCCTCTCCACTGATCTGACTTGTAACTTAGTCTGCTGGCGTCATTTACACCTGCTCTGTCTGCAACATTTCAGGCAATGCTGTTGCTATTTTTGCCTTTTTACAATTGTTGTTGAATTTATTATTACCATTACCACTTTTGCTCTTTGATATTCTATTTACTGAGATGTGTGAGCTACTGTGTCCAAATAATTTTCCTCGTGGATCAATAAAGTTTGGCAAAGTCTAAGAAATGCAAGAGAAGCAGACCCTCCACCGGAAAAGTTACATGTTGCTTAATAAAGGTGAACTAAGAAAAGTGTGCTAAAATACATGATTAGAGTTTTGTCAAGCACCAAATGATGATTAGATGAGTCAGAACTGTTTTACTGCTTCAATCCAATGGGTCGGATCCAGTTTCTGTGAAAGTTCATGTGAAGTCCAGTAATGTGTCAGCGTACATAATAGTTTAGTTCATATAGCCAGGTGCACATAACACAGCATATCCACTGGGTGTACTTTCCCACACTACATCACAAACTGTAACTTTGACAAATGCGGCCAAATGCGCTCTGACAAAGTGTGTAAATGATTATTTGTTCCTTTTAGAAATATCTAAGTCAGCGTTGCTTGGCAAAGTTCCAGCAGATTCCCCTAGAAACCGTGAGGCCCTTCATAGGTTTCTCATTTCCAAAGTATGAAAGATGATAACGATAAAGCCGTGCTCTCCATGGGTGGGGAGTTTTGGAAGCAGACAGAAATAAAATGAGTATGAATCGGTGTTGGGCAGGGTGATTTAAGATAAGGCTCTCACGACTACCAGCTATAAATCAAAGAAGCATCTGCTGTAATCCAAGCACATTCCTTCGGCATGTCAACTAACAACTGAATCCTGTCTTCACCCCTCACTCAGGAGAGCTGCCTGTCACGGCTCGCTGGGAGGTGCAGCTCGTGCTCCAGTTACATCCTGCACAATTAAGTCCCTTTGAAGTGCGTTTTTATCATTCATTTCAACTGTTATCTATGTGTGTCGGCCTAACGCACTGCAGTTGTAATTAGAATGTAATGGGATACTTATACTCAAGTCAGGCTAGTCTCAGTGTGGGCAGGTGTTCAGCCAGATGCTCTGCCTAAATCTCTACTAAATAATAAGTGGAGTAAACTAAAGCGTTTTTTTATTCTTAGAGGCAAAGCTGCACAACACTTATCTCAAATTTTAGGGTAGGGCTGTGCTATTAATCCAGGTTTGCTCAGATGATTGCAATCAAAAGGTCTACAGTCCATCCTCTGTCAGCAAGAGCATGTGGTTCGTAGCGAAGTTCACACTTTGGAAGAAGATATTTGACTATTTTTTGTGTTAAATGGCAATTATTGAAACTGTATTTTTTATGTTCAGACACTTATTATTGAAAGGCATGTTTATTTGTTTTAATTATCATTACCATTTATATTACCATTTATATTATCGCTCTTTCTTATTTATTGTGATGTGTGAGCTATGGTGTCTAAATAATTTCCCTTGTGGATCAATAAAGTTTGTCTAAGTCTAATAAGACAAACAAAAATCTAATTGAAAACTGTTATTGATCAATGTGGGAGTCAAAACCTCAAAAAACCTCAACAAAATTATTACCAAATTCATAAAATTTGAATTCCAATTATATTATATAGGTAATGCTAATGGTTTAGTACAAATACAATGAGAGCAACGCTAACACTAAACAAAAGGAGACAATACAGAACAATGCTTTTCCCATAGTCATAGGCTTACAGTACATCTCTACACTACAGCTGTGCATTAAATAGGCCCATTAACCAAACATGCATAACACTCAAATAATCCTGTCAGGAACATTTACTGGGCTGTGACACAATTAATCCTCTTCCCTTTGTACTAAACAGGCTAATGTGAATACGAACCACACTACAGAGATTTATGCGGAAACAATGCCACCTCTGACCACTGCTGCCCAGTCTGTGCAGCCTATAATCCCGACAGCCACACAATAATCTCATTACCTTTATACTATGGCCTGCTTTAATGTAATCCACTCAAAGCTGCAGGAAATAACCCACAGGTATTCTAGCAGGCAGTCCATTCTCCACAGCAGTATCAGAGGGGATAGGTTTAACACAAGTCACAGTGAAGGATGAGTATTGATCTGCTGCTAGCGCTGCTACTTCTGAATATGTGATCACCCTATTCTTAGTCACGGGTTTCAACTTTCTGTTAAAGGTGACATTTTGAGGACTTTTGCCAATTCAATTAAAAATGTTAATTGCTATGACCATGATGTTAATTATCCATCCCTCTGAAACCCATGGATGGTATTTTAGCAACATTGTGCTCCCTTCATAATGAAAATTTATACTTGAGTTTATGCAGGTACATCAGGAATAAATTAGATTCATCTGAGGTATATATATATATATTTATTTCCCTCTTTATATTCCCTCTCTGGTTTATCCACAGCAAATGATGTAACTGCTAACATGCTGTGATTACGTGGTCAAGGTTCTGTGCATTAAAACCCCTTGAAAAGTGCTTTACACATAGCACATTTCCTCCGTGATCCTCTGCATTTATCCAGGCTTATAGCAAACATCAGAAGATACTGTAATGGTGTTCTTGCTTAACTTGAATGTCTCATAGTATGGCTTTAAACTTAAACTATTTAGCAGTTATTTAATTACCCGTGTATTTATTGCTCAAAACCTTAAAAAGAGTGGCGTTACCTATCCACAGATCTGATCTGTAATTTGGCCGGGTGTCTTCTATCCCTGGACATTTCCATGGAGACAAGCAGAACAAGCTACTTTAACTTTCTTGACACTAATGCTAATTTACAATATATTGACTTTGTTACAGTTGAACGTGCATAACAAATGAAGGGAATAATTCTTAGATCTCATACAAGACCCTTCTGTGTCTGAGATGGACTGTATTGACTAATATTCTTTTGAAAATGTAGTTGTACAGAACACTGAATACCAACATTAACATGTATTTTGTAATATATTCTCATACATGGTCCAATCAGAGCACTGTATTCTGAATACTTTTACATCAAATTGCATTGTATCATGGTGTAAAAAATATAATTACAAATAACTTTTTTTTTAATATGCATTAATTTATGTCTAACCACACATGCATGTGTATAAGAGCTGTTTGCTTTTTCTTCTCACTAATATTGGGCAGTTCAAAAGTAGAATTACATGATGAAGTACCATCATGTATATCATGTAACTGTAGCAGAATACTCACCGGAGTACTCAAAAGTAGCATTCAGAATCGGTATTTTCAGGACATGTATTCAATTACTTCTCAACACTGTTCATGAGTGCTTCTGATAGGACACCCACACACACTGGTACTCTTCTTGAACAGACTGTACTCATGTTGTGTTATTATTACCACTGGTGCTACAGGTCTGGAGAAGATGACAGGAATCAGATGAAAGGAGCCTCGCCAACATATGCACGGTATACAGCCACATACACACACATGCAAGGAGCCGTTCTCTGTAGTTTTGCCAGGGTGACAAATGCAATCTGACAGCCTGTGTGTCTTTTATATTATGGTTAATGGCTTCACTTTGAGCAGGCACGGCACGCTGTTCGTCAAGCTAATCTTTCATGCGCGTTATCAGCTGCTGTTTATCTTGCGAAGGAGTCAAAGAGCTAAGGTAACACACGGATAGCATTTGTTGTAGCTAATTTGCCACTTTTAAACATATTGGGAGTTAGTCGTCTCTCGCTCTGGCGGCTGTGATTTTACAGAGCAGTTTGTAGCGCAGTGTTGATCGAGGAGTTGTTCAAGCTAAGTTAAAGAAATGACACGCGTTACACAGCTCCTGGTGGTAATGATCTCCTAATGAAAAAGGGAATGCAACAAGTTAATAAGTCAGTCAATTCAAATGTATTTCAGTTCACTGCCATTGGACAAAACCTGTGAAAAAATACCAGTAAATTGTAATATGTGTAAAATAGCTTCATGATCTGCTGTGGGGAAGAAAAAAATCATTGCATATTTTGTTATGTGTTGAGATTGATGGTACAAATTTTGAATGATGCTTGCTGTCCTTCCTTCCCAAGTTGCACCGTCTCAAAATCGTATGGAAATCCGTCTTATAAAGCATTGTAATGATTTATAATACATTTGTGATGCATTTTGATATCAACAAATAATAACAATAATACACAAAGGAAATTGGATTACACGTCGTTCACAGCGAGCTCCATTGGCGGCGGTGGAGGAGAGCGTGGCACATGATTGCTTGTGTATCAGCAGTAAATATGAGCAAAGCTGAGTGAAATTCATATTATTTTCCCTTGAGTCGCATCCTGGAGAACTGCATGGATTCTTGTCAAAGGGAACAGAACGACAGAGAGATCATGTATGCACTGTTACAGTATTTCAACATACAAATCAATACACTAAAAAAATCTAGAAAAATGTAGGGTTAAATCTAGGCTTATGTGTGTATGTAGAGCTCCAAAGCATGGACACAAAGCACAGAGCTGACCTTAACATCTGCCATGGGACTAATCCTGGTATTTTTACAGAAATGATAATTAATATGCAAACCTGAATAAATAAATAAGTGATCAAATGCTAGACTCTTGACTTGAGCTTGTAGGCGTCTCCTTCTCAGCCAGCTATGCACAGCTATATTTGCTTTTGTTGCACACTAAATATGTAAAACATTTGTTGTACAATTAGAAGTATCAGTCTTGTAATAAGAGATTAGCAAACAGTGTTGGCTGCTTATTTTAAGGAATTTATTTAACAAAACTTATCTATATCCAAGGAGATACGCAAGTGATACCAACAGGCCAAGTTACAGGCCAGATCTATAGTCCAGATCTATAGTCACAATAAGAATGCATGTTTGTAAAGGTGTTTTTTACAGTGGAAGAAAGCAAGAACATCTTCAGGGAACAATCATGTGGCGGACCCTGCACCAGTAAAACTACATAGCGCAACTTTAAATGTAATTGAAATGACTGAGATTGCTAATTACAATATAGTGTAGATAAGTGTATGCTCGCTTGGTTGTTTGGAGGTGCAGGTCTGAAGCTCAGCATCAGATAATATATAGCACCACAGCAAACCCCCTGATATAAATCGCGAATGTCAGGGAGGGGAGGGAGCGTTGTGATGTCTGGTAATAATTATTTCACTATGGTTTGTTTCACAGTCAGACGGTAATCAAACAAGAGACTGTGCATCCCCTTGGCTATACGTGGGACTCAGCGTGCCCATAATCTCAGCAGCTTCTTTTCTCTTTTAATATAAAACATCTCTGTCTGACACAGTAAATCCTAACCCTGGGTTGGCTGTCTCTGCTTAAATCTTGTTTGCTGTCAGTGGGCACAGTATGTATGGTAGTTTAGCAGCAGAAAAGATATAAGAAAAAGTATAATTCTATTTTTTTCTTCCATTTTAGAAAATTAAAGAAGTCACAAGTCCCATGGCATAACGGTATGAGGGTAAAATGTACCTAAGATAAATAGGTTCAGTACTAAAGGTAGAAAGAAACTACTATTTGGTGAAATATGATAATGCACAATTTGTCACTGAAGTGAAGAATCAATCAAAATCAAAATGAATTAACTAAGAATTATTTAAGATTTTGTATTAATAATGTTTAAAACCAAGAAACAAAACTACAACCACAAATTGAGTGGAAGACCAACTTTGCATAGCTGGCAACTTCAGAAAAGCAACATATTCGACAACTCTGGCTCTTAAACAGCATGTGTAAATAAATAAATAAATAAAAATATTCACACACAACTTTTCAAAAACATCCCATGATCTGCATTGGGGAAACATTTAGCAATTAGTGAATTAGGATTGCCAATTCACACAGGCAAGACATTTGGATGGTTGGAAGGAACTAGAGAACCAGACATCACACTCCCTAAAAATATCTATCTACAATCCAAATAAGTACAAAGCGTAAATGATCAGAACTTGCTTATAATAAAATTTAGCTATAATTACACAATAGTCCAGTTAATGAACCTGTGTAATCCCAGTGAAGTCTGTAAAATCTGTTTATTGAATCTACTTTCTCGAAATGCCGAGGCTGAAGATGCTTCTAAATCCTGGAATGTGCTGCTTACTGCCCTCATTGAACTTGATGTGAGCAGTCTGAGCTGGGCTTTAGCCTGGCTTCAAGAAGGACACCAAACAATTACACACACACACACACACACACACACACACATGCACACACGCAAAAGCTGCAAAGGCTCAGCACGCTTGAGAGACCACGGAAGAAAGGACTCAAGGGCAAAGTTATGGCCTAACAAAGGGAGCTTGTCACACACTTGCAAAAAAAATCTAACAAATCTACAATCCCTGATCCTGCTACTACATATTTCTCATGCAGCTAGTAAATATTATGTGGCATGCCAGGGTAGTTGGTAAGCAAGTGAGGTCAGGCTCCTTTCACTTTTGTGTTTACAGTGTGATTTCTGGCCTTCCACGAAACTCCGAGCTATTATTCCATATCTAAAACAAATTTCCTGTCTCTCCTCTTTCACAGCAGGCTTTTTACTTTGCCTGGTGTGGCCAGGTATTAACAGCTCTACTAAACACTACTCCCATTCACCACACAGCCACAAAGTCATAGTAGGTCTTTTGGAGTAAGGTGCGGACAGTCAAACAATGGATACAAAGTGGAAAATGAAACAAGGAGTAAAAATGATAGATGAATTATGCTTTGTAAGGGATAGCAGTGACAATAAGACTGCAGAGGGCAGCACAAATACTAGAGGTAGAAACTATGCTTTGGTGAAATGTAATAATGCACAACTGGACACTGAAGTCAATCTAAGAAATCCATCTGAAGAGGTTTTTCTATAAATTATTTCATTTTCTTTCTTTGTTTTATTAATGTTCATAGAGAGACAAAGCTATAACTGTAAGTTGAGTGGACTTGTTAGGATAAGTTTTTATTATATCATATATTTGACCCATAAAATTCTAACTTACCCGTAGGTGCTTTCATTTTTAGAGAGACAAAATTAGAACTGTAAAGTAGAACTGTTGAGTGGATTTCTTGTTTTAATCTTAAGTTTTATATTACATATTTGATCCATAAAAGTGTAATTTCAGTGCTTTTGTGTTTATTTTCTACTCAAAATATCTTGTTTGTCTGTTAAGGTGGGAGACATCTGGCCTGCAAGACTAAATTGTTGCTCTTTGTTCCACTTGAAAAAAATTTCAAGTTTCAACTATTTCGCAATTTATCTTTTCTGTGTCTGTTTGCGCCTGTTTTGTCTCTAAACGCTACGATGCTGACCTCTATGTAAGCACAGCGCAAGACAGGGATGAATCATGCGTTGCTTATTAGAGGAGCTATATATTCATCAGACTATAAAAGGCGGGCTCTCAGGGGTAACGACTAATGCGGACGACTCATGGGGGTCCAGAACAGCTGAGCGAGTTTGCACGGGGAAGCATTTTTGCAGTGCACAATCTCCAAGAGTATTGTTGTGACCACATACCGCGTTTAGGGAGCTAATTGGCTAAAGCTGCATTGGTGAGAAGTAGGTTGTAATTTCCAACAAATTGGGTTATTCTCCTCTTTGTACATCTGTTTGTTAAATTCCCGTTTCGTTTAGAACAGACCTTCCAACAATTAAATATTTGAAAAACTTACATTTGTGTGGGTGTAAGCTTCTGAATCTAATTCTGCAATGTGGGATAAATGAGGGATTTTCAAAGCTCACCTGCGTCCCCATTGAGAGAACCATTTGTGCATATTTAATGAAAAATGTGTTTCTATGCGCTTATTTAGTGGTTGGAGGCCACACCAAGCCTTGGCAGAAATTTAGCAAGAAGTGTAGTATCTTGATATGTGCAAATGTACTGTTTCTGCCAGATCAGTAGCTGTATATGGGTCATCAGGTGTATGTGGTTTTATTCATATTTCTCAACATGTACATCAGAAGAAAAGGAAAACCGAATTGGGGTTTATTTTATTTCACCAGTATTGCAGATGTGATAAAAAAGGATTCTGTTCATGGCAAACAAGGATTATTAACATTAACTGAAAGATGAGCTGACAATCTAATACAAGAATCCCATACCTATCAGAACATGTTCATAGAGGCCTAAACGACAGGTAGAACGAGATTTTTCTATCAGCGAGAGGATATTATGTTCTTTGCAGAGCATGTTCTATTATCTAAATAACTGCAGCCTTTGAGATTAATTGCACCAAGTAAAATTGTGATTTTGGTTCAATAGTAATATAATGTGCATCGCTGGACGAATACTACATTTAACTGAAAACATATGACAAAGCAACAAGTCTATATTTCGTTGTCTAGATATAAAAGGAGAGACAAATAAAGTGCAGCTAAATGAGTGGATTACAATGTTGCTTAGAGCCAAAAGAGGGGCTTACTGACCCAATTACTGTCCACTTCCAGTGAGCTGTGACCCCATCCGCCCTCAGCCCTAATCCTACAAGAGATGATCTGGCCTCAACACCCGTCGGTTATTGCACTGGACAGCGACGCAAGCGTTTAGCAGGGTCTCAGCTGTGACATGACTGTGGACTATGGCAAAGCTACTGCACTGAGATTTAAAGGTGCACTGTGGAACTTTTCTGGTGGAGTGTATGTCACCAGCTTATCTCCATGGAGTTGATATTCTTTTTCCTAAAACTGGCATTAAATTTAATAATCGCCATGGAGATTATGAGTGGTTTGGGCATAGCCAGGACACTATGGGCTGTGCATAAATTACACTTCATAGCTGGACAATTTTAGACAACCTTTCACTCTTATTTTCACTCATCAGAGGCAATGACACCTACACTTAACGGCACTATGTGTGTATTTGAACTAAAGCAAGGAGACATCATAAAAATATATTTTCCTCTTATTACTCACCATTTTCAAATCAATTTTTGTTTTATTAGCAGTTTTTTTCAGTATTCATTTCCAGAACAAAAAGCATACAGATTTTTTTAAAAATAAATGCAGTTTAACACAAAAATAGTCACATTTCTTTCTCCAAAGTTTGAACTCTGCCTCAAATCATATACATTCACTGACAGAGGACTGGCTGTAGACTTCTCAAATAAAAAGATCGGAACATATCCTTGACCATAACACATAACTGAATCTCAATCTCAATTCTAGTTTGACTCCATAACCTGCTTGCAAAGCCTTTTCTCATCTAAACAGTATTGGATGTCTCCTATATAAAGGGCAACTGTAACTTCTCTGTTGAAGTAGATTTCATTAGGTCAGATCTGATCCCTAGATCCTTTAGCAAACTCACCAGATTTACCACAATATAGCTATTTTTCACTACAACTACCACAAAAGCAATGGGGTCCTTTCTTGGAGCTTGTTACAGTGTGTAGCGAAGCAAGCACAGAATGGAGCATCAAGATATCAGGCGTGAGGGCGTCCAGTGACAGGCAGAAGAAAGTGCCATCATTTATGTGTCAACAGCAGCCATGTGGGAGGACAAGTTTATTGACATCTTGATGATCATTCTGGACCATTCTGCTTGCACTCATCGACTGCAGCCTCAACATACATTAGTGTGGAGCGTGGCTGGCCTGCATCTTTCATTTGTCAAGACGATGGAGCAGGCTTGGTGTTGACAGTGGAATAAAGATTTGTAAACGTGGCAGCTGCCTGAGCTAATGCAGTGAGTCCGTATTCGTGTTCGTTCTTAAACGTATAGTACAGGATGTTCAATGGGAAGTAGTACTGTGATTTCTAAGTCGGTGCTCATTGTCTATTCAACAAATGAATAAATCAATTGTGGTGCGGCTCGCCTCTACGCACAGCTTATTCCAGGAATCTGTAAGAGCCACACCAGGAATAGAAGCAATTGTGTAGGTTACAGTGCCTAATAATAACAACATTAATGTATTGTGAATAAATTATGGGATATTGCTGTTTTGGTTTTTCAGCACTAGATAATACATGCAGCTACAGTTTGCTCATTCCACTGTAGATAAAGCAAGATAAAGCAAGAGCTATTCTTATATTCTTGTAAATATGTACATTTTGTGTTATATTATAGTTTATTGTTTTCTACTTTATTTTATTCAATTTTATTTGTTGCATGTTTAGCGTTTACATTCTGCTTCAAGTACCGCAGCAATTTCCTAATGTTGTGAACCTGTTCACTCATGTGGCAATAAAACCTTTCTGGTTTCTGATTTGTATTTAAAAAATCATGTATTTTAGTAAATCCTCATGTGTTTTCAGAGTTGAAATACTAAGGGTAAATATAATTTAGGATTTAGTTTGTATACACTAAAGTTGAATAAAATGAAAAACGTTCAGTGACTTCTATCTAGACTATTACATTTGAAAAGTGATACTGAAACAGAAAGGTGCTACTAATTTTGATACCATAGTCTCATCTATTTATAGAGTTTTGTACTTGTGTACTGTGTATATCATCTGGAATAAATACACAGAAGTGAGAAGCCTAAGATACTTTTTTTTTATATCTTGCTATACAGAATAATGAATTATTCTTGTTATTTTTTTAAGAGCGACCCCTTCTTACTCCTGTCAATACAGAAGTGGATTATCAAACGCTATAAAAAATGAGCTGTTGGGATTATCGACAGAAAAGTTGCCTCATCAGCGTATGTATTGAGCATCACGAGGTCTTAGGACGGTGGGTGTGAACGGGATTAGCGTAATTACTGTTATTATATTATAGTGTAAAGGCTATCACATGCCTTAGCTAGCTGTGCCGGAGCTCTTGACAGTTAAATGAAAAATATGTCCCACTGATATGACCCTGGATGATTGAACCTTTGCTCTCTGGTGCATACTTTTCTTTCACTTCAGCTCAGAAACCTTGAATCCACACACCTTCAGAAGTGTCTTTTTATAATGGCCAATGGAGATTTGGAGCTTTGGCATCACAGGGCCAATGATCCAACCTTGCCTGGGGCCAGACTTTGCACCTGTCCGGACATGTATGTTTGCAAGAGGTGAAAGTATCTCTCTCTCGCTGTACCTAAAAAAGGCATATGCTAGCAGGGGTCCCTCGAGTTGTATGGTAGCCAACAGGGACTGAGGGAAAACCTGGAGAGTAAACCTGCCCAAATCCTCAAGAGGCCAATCCCTTATGATAATGGCTTTGAGGTGTTGTTTACCACTATGGTCCAGTCACTCTTACCCTATATAGGCTGCTGACTGCAAAAGCAACCATAACATACCTACAACTTATTGCATTCTAAATTAAAAATCAGTCGACTGTGAAACCTGATACATACATTATGGGATTTGGATCTGATTTCTCCATGCTGCTGACCTTCCAGGAACATCCCTGTGGTCTCTTTTTCCAAGGTAAAGAAGGAGTCGTCTTAAAATACCACCAATCTAACAATAAATACATCTAAATAGGGCCTATGTTTATAGAGGTCTAAACTACAGGAAAAAATATCTGTAAAAAATAAATAAAATAAAATAAATCTGCATATTTTGTTATTTGATAATCTTAAATAATTCCCCCAACTCAAATTGCAATTTAGATTTGATTGCAATATATGGTACAGCTCAACATTAAAACCTAAATCAATCCAGAGTCAAAGCTTAATTACAATTTTACTAACTCACAGATTTATGACATCATAAAAAGTGGACTTGTTCTTTACTGGAAATAGAAAGATGTTCCTGGAACGTTAGCAACAAATCAGATCACGCTATCAAAGACAGCGGGAAGACATTCTGAAATTAAGTTCTACACAGGGGCATGTGAGTTCTTACCGTGAGCTGGATCAGGTGGGCCAAACTCCAGATTGTATCTCAGGACGTAAAAATTATTCCATACATAGAGCTGATTATCTCTGGGATTGTAATCCACTGCAGCAATGTACTGGTACTGGTTGGGAAAGTGGATGTCTACATATTCCCCGTGGTTCTGTTTGGTGTTGTAAATATAATCAATTAGGCTCTTGCTGACTTCACTCTCATTGTCTTCGTAGGTCGAGCGCACGACATACAAAACTCCACAGATCATGAACGCGTTGGAAGCTGAGCGTTTGTCATAGGCCGTGTCCCAAGTCGCTTCGAATCGTAAGGTGTAAGGGTTTAACTGACTGATCACCATCATGCCGTTGTTCTGCTCTGTGGCGTAAATCACCCAAAGGCCATTTTCATCCACAGCCAAATCGATGTCCGTCTTTCCGCCCCACTTGTACGGCGATGTGTCATGGTAATTAGCGTTGTTGATGATGGCTTCTCCACTTTTGATTCGAGTCCGCAGGTCAAACTTCACAATGTTGCGCGTACGTTCCTTATTGAAAAACACAGCGCCGTCGTAGACCACAAATCCTGTTCCGTCTACTCGGTGGGGCAGTTTGTACGTGGTAGTTTGCCTTGCGTTTTGGAAATCATCCAATGAGGAGTATTCTATTAGTGTGTCTGTCCTATAAGGAGTCCAAGGCATGAAGTAGATTTTATCACCGGCTTGAAGGGGGTCTTTACACCAGGCGCCGGCTTGTTGCTCCGCTTCAAACAGAAATGAAGGATCACCAACAGCTTTCAGAGTCCCAGGACAAAGAAAAACTAGTGGTGGAAGAAGAGTAAAATAAAAAACAATACAGGTTAACATGTGAAAAGAAACCCATGATAATTTGCATCTAAACAATCATGTTAATCTCTATGTCCAGTTTGTTTAGCAGGTCCATGAGGAGTGGGGGACAGACACACATTAAAAAGTGGCCAAAAACACAACTAACACTATAGCCAATAATTTAAAAAAGTATTACAAGGTGTTTGGCATTGTGCATAGAAAGAAAAACAGAACTAGAAGTTATTAAGCAGAATGTGGATGTATATATAGAAGTATTACAAAATCTGAAATAAAAAGAAGCCTCAAAGACATCTACTGTTGGGAGTAAAAACAGAAATAAGGGAAAAAACTAAAATAAAAATACAGAAAAAACATTTGGTCCTGTGAACAAAAAATACTGCAGCCAACTAAAGTCACTTGGCAACAAGACGGGAGAGGTTATGAGAGAGCAGGAGTCACCACAGTCTGAAAAATGTATACGCAGAGTTGTATCTGTAGCACCTTTTTTTACTATAAACCTGTGGTGTGTGTCATTGTCAAGTGGTGCAAATCATTTAAATTTTAAGAAGTACTAAAGAAGGCAAGTTTGTATATCTGCTGAGGTGGTTTTGGTTGTTGGAGGCATTCGTCTTGACAGAGAAAAAAGCAGCAAGTGGTCAGGTGTGGAAAAATGGGGAGAAGAGTGAAGAGATGTGGGCTCAAGGAGGAAAAATAGGGACAGAAGAAAGCAATAGGCTTTGAAGAACAAGGGCCAAGAATCACTGTTACCATGGCATGCTATGGAGGGGGGTTTGGAAGCCAGGCAATATGAGAGATTCTGCTGAGTAGCAAAAAGCACCCAGGGAGAATGAGAGAAGGAAGCCCCTGTGGACCGCAGCCAACATGCCCCCATTTACATTTTTGGCTGCTTCTGTGCTGCCTTTGCAATGACCAGACTCACTTCCCTTGATGCACTACAAAAGGCGTTTTAGCATTACAGTCGGGGCCAATCTGGAGATAGTCTGTGATGGGCTGTAGGGGCCACCATGGGAGAAATAGGAAGTTTACAACCAGATGCCACAAAACAAGGAGCTAGGGTTTGGATCGTGTCTGTTATTTACCTTTTTGCTCCACTTCTATTTTAAGCGTTGGAGAGAGAATGAAAGGGGTGCAAGGGAAAAAGAAGAGATTAATATGAATTAACTACTAGAGCTATATGATTACATATGCAGAAAAACAACACTGACAAAGTCCAGGAGACCTATTTAGAGAAGGTAAGGTATTAGTGAGATACAAGGCATTCAACTGCCAAGGCCCTGTGTATTATCATGTGGTCATGATCACTTTATGAAAGGTTTACGGTGGTGTGAGGCAGGATCATTTAAAGGTCCAATATTAAGCCACTCTTGACTATTGTGAGATTTTAGCGAGGTTATATAATACTGTTGCCTCATCAAAAACATCTTGGAGTTGTGTTGTTGTGGTTCATTCACACGTTAACCCGTTATTGTTATGCTGTCTACTTCACCAAAGCTTAAATGCTCTGTTTCCCCTTGCTATGTCATGTAGTGGCAGTTTTCAAGTTAACAGCCACCTTTTACCTTTTGTTCAGAGATTCCAGGGCTGACATTATCGAAATGATTCTAGTGAAGGTGTACAGAGTTTAAAACACAGTGGAGCACTTCCTGTATTAACACATGACATCAGGGTGGAACAGTGTGTTTTTAGATTGAGAGAAGAACTTATTCTAAATATGCAGGATTTGTGTGTTTAAAATGTGTGAATGAAACAAAACACAACTGCAGATATGCTTTTGATGATGAAACAACATAACAAAGACCAGAAAATAGCCTAATATGGGCCCTTTAACTGCTACTGGTTTTATAACTTAACCTTACTGTGGATTTAACATGGCACGTGAACAGCCGGACCCCCGGAGCCCATCTGACAAAAGTGTATAAAGTGTATGGTGAGGGGTTTTACACCCTTAAAACATATATAATAACTGTAAAAAAAATAGAGCTGACTACTTCGCGGATTTTGCCTATTGCGGGTTATTTTTAGAACATAACCCCCGCGATAAACAAGGGACCACTGTACAATCAGTTATTTTAATTATTAATTATTACTTTTTGGGCAGCAGATTGTCCATTACAAATATAGAATAGTCATATTTCTTTGTGCTTTTCCAATCAATTCAAGTCAACTTTATTAAGAACACAAAGCATCGAGGCCATAGAGGATGTCCAAAATATGTCAAGAATGTAATGACTATGAATTCATTATTCATTCTGTTCTTTTTTACATGGGTGCCAAAGTACAGCAGCCTGTGGCAATGTACTGCTGTTGCCATAAAAATGACCAAAAATGTTTGTATAATATATAAAATCTATTTAAAGAAATACTAACTAATTGTCACTCTGATATATTTTGTGGGCTTCTAAACTGGTTATTTAAACAAGCCAAAAATTTTTTGCATTTTAACAACTTGAAGTTCATGTGAACATGCTAATCCACCCACCACTGTAAGCCTTCCATTGGAGCAGGCACCAAAAAGGAATTAATAAATTGCTATGTTTGTAAAATGCAATTAGACCACAAGACGCCAATTCTGGCTTGGTTTTGCCATTTTAATTTACCAACTTTCTACTTGGCCTTATCAAGAAAACAAGTAATCAGTGTTAATCACTGGACCAAGCTCCATTTCTAAAGCACTTGGCAGTTGAAACATGGATTAATTCAGCAATAGAACGTAATTAGTCTTTTTTTTTTTTTGTTCTTTTGTGTGCAAGGCTTCCATACATTATAAGAAATATTTAACAAGGCACTCATTTAAGTTTTCTAAAACTCTGCCAAGCAGTTAATATGAGGCTACAAACTAAATCTGACTTTACTTTTCATATATTAACATGTATTATTGAAACAAACAAACAGCAAAACTACATTCTACATGAGACAGTGTATGTTATATACATGCTCGGTCAACCCACACATCATCTACACATTTGGCCAGTTTAAATAACTTACTAACTTTTAATGCATTTCATATAGTGTAATTTATGAGAATGCTCAGGGTAGAAAAAAACAGTTCTGTTGTTATTGCTGATCCAGAATCACAATTTACAGAATTCGCAGTAAACTTTTTAGGCTCTACTCTACTCTGGACTTTGAAGCTTTGAAAAACTTATCTGTTTATAATTATAATTTCCATTGAAGACAGTGGTTTCACAGACTATAGCTAGTATGACTTTCAATTACCAACTGCAAAATAAAGCAACATTTTCATTGGTCTAAAATGCTTCAAATAAATTAAATGGATGTGTAGATTGACCCAAGCTTTAGGGAGTAAAGAAAAGAAATGTGAGTAAAATGCAACACAAAAGCAGGTAGATCTGCCAAGGAAACTCAATGGCCCTGTTAACAAAGAGATTGTGAACAAGCGCACAAATTAAACTACTGCAGTGTCCTTGACGATAAGACAACAGGCAAAGAAACCGTGAGCATCTGAAAGGGAAAGCACGAGACATGACGAACGACGTGGTGACGTTAGTAGACATGTAAAGAGCGGAGTGGTGGAATCAGAAAGGCTCTCAGAAAGGGGATGAGGCTTCCTGAAAATTGCACAAAGGAAGGGAAGAAAAATCAGTAGTTTAAAATAGCAACATTCAAGAACAGACATGGCACAACCCAGCCCACGCCAACCATAAAGAACTCAAAATCACAAGACATTAAAGGCTAGTCTACGTGAGATGCTTCGTGCGATTCTGCAGTCACACTATTGTTTATATAGATGTGAATTACGATATAAAGAGGAGTGTGAACTGTATGCTACAAAGGGTTACTGGCATTTGATGTAAAATGAGATATTTAGCATCGGGACTACATGCCCAATGACTCAAGTTGGCGTTTTATGCTATCTGAAATAAGGATAGTTGGGGATTATTAGGTCTTACTATCTGAACATAGTGAGCGCTGAACAACCTTAATAAAGAAACATCTTGACTTTTATGTCGTCTGATTTGTGCAATTACTAGGGCCATTTCAAAAGGGTGAGTCAGTGCCAGGTGGAAGCACATTTTACATCCTTGGCTTGAACATGGAGATAATGTTGCTAATGAGGGCAGTTGATGACAGGAACTGAATTACAGCTCCAAAACGGTAGAAAATGGTGGCCGTTTCTTTGCCATTTGAATCTCCAAGAATTGCACTAAGACTAGGTTTATTATTTATTAGTCTATAATAAAAATAACATCTGCTACTGTGGTAAACTTCTGGGTAAATTTATACGAGACGCAGTGGCAGATTCTTTGGTTAAGAAAAATAAAATAGGGCACTGTCTAGAGGCTTGTCGTTGATCAGCTTAATAGGGATTTAATATGTTTTCTTACAAAACAACTTCTCAAGTCTTGTATCCAAAGAAAATCCGCTAGATCCTAAGCTGCTAGACCCCACTGCTATGGTGCTACTTGTAAACCTTAAAGGTGCACTGTGTAATTTTCTTATAAGGATTATTTGTATTTTTAATGACTGGATTTTAATATATCTTTCATAAAGCACTTTGAATTACTTACTATGTTCTTGTTTCCCTAAAATGTTTCACAGTATGGCATGCAACTTATTTCCCTTGAGACAAACAGGCTGCATCCCTAAGCCAAGTTAGATCTGTGGAGAGGCAACTGCACTCATGTTTTTGGAGGTTCTTTTTAAGCGATAAAAACACCAAATAAAATGCTAGCAAAACATGTTTAATGCAATGCTGTGGAATATTCAGGCACAGTAATAGCATCTCCATGGAGACAAGCAGGTGACGGACCCTACACCGGTAAAGTTACGCAGTGCACCTTTAATATTTGACAATAATATGGTACTTAACGCACTTTCTTCTGGAGAATTTTGACAATATACGTTGGTGAAAACTGGGGATTGGTAAGGGGCAAATCATAGGACTGCCTATAGAAAAGACAATATAGAACGGGACATATACTTGGGGCTTGAGGGGGGAGAAGTGGACTGGACTGGGCTTGTGTGGACTGAATCAGACGGGGAGAACACTAAGCACTTACCGGGGCAGTTGCGATACGAAACATTCTGAGTTCTTGATCCTATTCTGGTTGGGCATGGACCTTGAGAAGCATAAAAAAGACGGAGGGGCTACAGACATGCATTTCTGAAACTTTAAGTGTGGAATTGGACCGGCTTGCAAGTTTGGCCAGGGCACAAAGTCCTTGGGCAGAAGATTAGTAAGTGTGCAAAAAATAGTGCCAGAATACAATGATGATAACAGTAGGTGGACGTAAAATGCACCTCTGGGCTAATCCTGCTATTAAGGCTTGAGGTAGCAAGACATAGAATCGATACTGCACTTATGAGACATTCACTCACAAGTCAGCCAAAAACACTAGAAGTAAAGGGCGCTAAAATTGGGTCCGCTCAAAAAGGTGACTTGGAATACTTATTTCTTATTCCAGTTTTAATTACAGGTGCTCAAAGCCTTGGTGAGGTTAACCTTTAAGGTGTAATGAGTTTCCCCATCTAATGGTGTTCACTAATGTGTTCTGATTTAGCAGTAAGGGAGATGTACTTGGACAGCTTGGATAGTAATGAGCAGTCTGGGTTGTGTGTTGCAAAAGGTTGATAAATGTTATTCATATACATGCTTTATATTACCTATAGGTATAACTAAATACTATTTCACTGTCATATGAATTTTAAAAAAGGCTCAATATAATTATCTTAGGCATGAGTCAGAATTACACATTCAAAGCTTAAAGGACAAAGAGGTGTTTAATTGAAAGGGCAGACTAAATGTTATTTGTTGGGTGATTTGGGGATGAATAATTTAGCATGGGACGAGCGAAGAAAAGGGTGAAATTATCAACTTGTTGACTTACAAGAGCAAGCCTGTTACATAATGAAACATCTGTGCGCATATCCGAACACCTGTTGTATGGATGTGCATTGAGCCATCATGGTAACTGCTTTTTCTGCCTCATACACTGACATTGGCCTTCCCTTCTATTCTACCCATTCCTATAAACAGGCTTGTAGGTCCAGGCTGAAAACACGGTGAGTACATCAATAATAGAAGGCAGTACAGAGGAGGACCAAAGGCTTTCACAGGTCATATTTCATGAAAAGTTCATAGTGTGACACAGATGAAGGACGAGATGGGGAGAGAAAAAAAAATCGCTGGAAGGTGTTGCGAGAGTGTCTGGACGAGGTAAAAACGGCAGAAAAAATTGAAATAATGACTTGTAGGGGAACAGAGAAGAAGCCGATGGAGTTAATAAAAGACAAATTAAGGAGCAGTGAAGGGAATGGTAAGTGGGGTGGTGTACAAATCATGACAGGAGGCTATACTTACTGTAGGGGACACACTCATACTGGACCTCCAGGTACTTGTAGGTTCCTGGACAGGGGTCAGGGAAGACGTCCGACCCCGTGATTACAATGCACTGGGTTCTATTGTTGCATCTGGAAGAACAAAAAAACAACAAACAAACAACGAAATTATAGTACATGATGTATGATCTATAGAAATTACCTGCAAGAAAGTCAACTCGTAGATTTGTAATATCCATGAATGTCTTTATTTACCCAGACTAAGCAATGACAATGAAAAATAAAGGTTTGTATTCAGTGCATTCAGAAGACACGTGTTGCACCAGATGGCACAACCCACATTTTAAAGGGCCCATATTTCTGATTTATGCTGTAATGTTGTTTCCTCATCAAAGGTTGGAGTTGTCTTTTGGTTCATTCACATATGTTAAACACACAAACCTTGCATATTTAGGCTTTAGTTTTTTTCTCTCAAACATTAAACAATCCACCTTGTGATGTCATGTGGTAATACAGGAAGTGCTCCAGTGTGTTTTTAAACTCTGTACACCTTCATGAGAATCATATTGATGATTTCAGTCCTGGAACTGACCATCTCTACTGAACAAAAAAAGGTAGCTGATAACTTTAACTACTGAGTCATAACATCACAAGGTGGAACAGAGCATCTTGAGCTTTTGAGTGTCAAAGATGTAGACAGACTAATAATGTAGCATTACCTTAAGATGTGTGAATAAAGCAAAACACAACTCCAAGTATATTTTTGAGGAGGTAACATTAAAATCTCACAAGAGTCAATTTTGTGCACTATAATTTACAACCTTTAATCTAGGTTTGGTATTGATCAGCAAAATAATTTATAATTTAGTAATTATTATTTAATAATAAATTTCTGTTATTTTACAAATACATTGTTCAGATTTGTTTTTTAGGGGTTGTCACATGCAATCATGTATCCAAAGGGTTGATGTGACATACTTTTATCTGATCATTTAAGTCTGCAGCTAGAACCAAGTCACCATTTCACTTTATTCTGTCCAGTAAATGCAGGATTCAAAAGAAATAACACATGCAAACACCTGTTAATAAAGGTGAGAAGGAATTCTCAGCCAACTGCATTTACAGGGAAACAAAGGTGCGGTGAAGTGCTTTTACCACACGCTGCAGCTATCCTATTTAGCATGTTAGCACTAAATTCAGGGTCAGTGCTTTTCACTCAGACCTCGCCTGTGTTCTCCACTGTGTAAAAGATGGCTCTGTACACCTCTCTTCTCTCCAAGTTTTTCTCAAGAGTTCAAATCACATTTATTTGAATGTGTGCGGGAATCGCGTTTATAATATCAAGCTATAGTATTAGACAATATATGCGTTGATTGCCAATTCACTGTGTGGCAGACAGTGTATGTGGTTTAATTAATGGAAGATCTTGGATTTAATCATTTTCATTATAGATGCTGCTCTGCTGCCACATACACCCACTGAAGGACAGAATATGATGTAAATCCTTGAGTGTCAGGAAGACTTTATGAAACTATCATGAGGATAAGTCTGTAGACATTTAACTGTGATTATACTACGCTGGAGTTTTCAGAATTATACTTTTTTAATCAAATCATGCATTTTAGCTTTGAAAACATTACATGATGTACCAAAAGAATATGTGAAAAACTATTTGTAGATGAGAGGCATTGTAGTGAAGCCGACGCAGTGACGACCCCTGTGCTGGACCATGATAATGACATCAATACTGTGTGCTACCACTGGGACTTAAAATTCTATTGGCAATGTGAGGAGGCCGATCAATAAGTATGTTCTGCTGATTTAGCAGGGGCCTGAGACAATATTTGTGTCTTATGACAGAGCAGCGCGTCCACTCACAGTGGATCATTAGAAAATGTATTACTGTGAGCTGTGAGTGCGCTGGCTTTGTTTTGGACTGCTGAGGTAATCACTGCTCAGTGTCCACATGTTATTAATATAATATTAGGTGTTTTAGCACTGGTTACTCTGGAGGTGTGGGCAACAGAGCACAGACAAAAGGCCAGAAATTGGTGTTATTTTGGCTCTAAAACAGCTACAGCTGCATGGCACCTTTGTGTGCAATGAATCATTAAGTAAAACGCACTGGCTCTGTTCACCAGGCAACAAACAAATATGTTTTAGAATGATTAAAAGAAGATATTAGAGATTTGTAAGTAAACTCCTGCTGTTTCCTTACAAAGAAAACAAAGACATTAAAGATATCAGGTCAGATGATTCACATCAATGTATTTGTTATTATTTTCTTTCATGTTTTTGTAATGTTTCATTTATTACAATTTTCCTTCTCTCAAGCATTAAAATCTGTGTCTGAATAACTTTAAGAAGCATAACTTGGATTTATTAGGGACTTTTTGAATATGATGACATTTTTCCTCATGTAAAGAATACCATATAAACAGTCATCGGATCCATTGGGGAAATGAAGACATACTTAATATTACTTTTATGACAGAAAATAAAACCAAATTTCTAATTTATGGCACTAATGAGACAAAGACGTTGCCAGCAGATGTCTTAAACAACGGCACATACGCTCAAATGGCTCATATTTCTTTCAAAACAAAGTTGACTTAAGTGTTGATAGTGCTCTGTGATGGATGGCCCTCATTTTGGCGCAGTGCAGCCGGAGTGTCCTGATCTATGGCCATGTGATTCCATCTCATTTGTGAAACCTCAGGCTCCTCGTGAGACCAATAGAAACAGGACCAAATGGCTTGTACTATGCCTCGTGTTAGGTCTCAATTTACAAGTGTGTGCATATAATTGTCAGTTCATTTTGGGCTTGTTGTCAAAGTACATGCTAATTAAATAAATATAATGTAATGGGTTGCAATGAATGTGAAGCAAAATGAGGCCATTGCAATTTTGCTTCATGGTGAAACCAATTGTTCAGTTGCTTTTTATAACGAGAACAGGGCCAAATGTATTCAAGAAAATAAACGTTGAAAACAACTGCTGTTCTGTGATAAATGGAAAACATTTAGTAAGTGAGCTTTGAACAATCAGTTTGACATTACATAAAATTGTACTGGTTGCCATGGGATGACCATTAAGCCTAGCTAAATTTAGACTGATTTGAAAAGCCAAAAGGTTGTTTATGACTGCTCCCTGTGTGCCCTCTAATAGTTCCCTCACAGACTCAATTTGACTAAAGAATCGCTGCAGTGAAGACAATCGCTGTGTAACTGGAGCACAGAGGCGGCATGAGTGAGGGCAGCGCATTACGGCAAAGGCACAATCTACTTCCTGGTGCTCCCAGTTAGAATTTCAATCAAATTAGCGTCTCTTAAACTCAAAGTGACCCGTCTGGCTCCATTTCATCTGAAATGCTGATGAGGTTCATGGCACAATTATCAAGGCAGACATCTCTCTCAAGAGGCAAGCCTGTTGATAGCAGACAGGCCATTGAAAAATTAAATCATTTCCAGGGCCACAGCCATGGCAGCAAAGAAAACAGTCGAGGTGAGCACACACGCCACATAACACGCACACATGTATCACACACACAATCACCAGCAGCACCAGTACACTTTGTGCTCTTTCTCCAGTGGTGCCTCAGTCCAGTTCAGGAAATAGGTAGTTAGGAATTAACCATTCACGTTCCACTTGACTCTGACCCAATATTGGATTAAGGGGTTCAAGAATGGTGTAATTACTGTCATATGCTGGAGTTCGGACCATATTTATAACTGAGGAGGGGGACTTCAGGACAGCCCTGTTGGATCACATCCATCACTTACACCTATTGATTTTTAAACTAGCTGAGGTATTATCCATGTTACTAAAGCCAAAGGGATTAGTCCAGTGACATTTGATGGAATAAGCTTAAAGCATGTTTAGTATGAGAGAGGTATAGTGAGAGGGCGTACGCTTACACTGAGCCGTTCTTAAAGGTTATGTTACCAATATTTTTGCATTATATCATGTTAATATGATGTCATACCCCAAGAGTCTAACATTTGTTATGGGGTTCTGGTTGTATTGTCTAGGGCGATTCACATGAAACAGAACTGTCTTCTTTTTGAAATTTGCAACAGAACAGTTTTCTTTTTGAACATTTCTTAATCAAAATATTGCCTCACCCACAGAGTTATAATGGCCACGACCCGTCATGCAAAAGTCTAAACAAGTATAACAAGTAAAATCTAGGGAATGTGACTAAATAAAAAAAACACTGTACAAAATGAACAAGTTAGTTTAAGCATCCTAGCACCCCAACCCTTCAACAAACCCTGACCAAAGAGCATTTGACTTAGTTGAGAATGAAGCCAGGTTTAATGGCTGGTGAACTTGTGTATGTCCCAGTGAAACTTATCAGCTGAATGTGGATCTTTATAAAATGTTAATCTGCAGAGCTTTAAATAAACACTGAGGTTGTATGTAGGGAGAGCAGGAACAAGGCAGAGTGCTGTCAGGCGGACACACTGTGCCTCCTCTGAGAGCCATGCAAGCAGTCCTGTCACTGATATAAATAGTGTTCAGGCAGCAGTTAGTCTGCTGCACTGAGAAACAGCACAATATTGACTATGGCCTGGTAAATGTTAAGACAATTCAAGCTAAATAAATATTATTCAAATAGTACAAACTGGGGAATGTTCAACCATTTATACTTATTTTTATGTGTCAGAAAACTTACAAACTAGAAACATTTAGACTAGGGCACTGACTTGAGAGATCAAAATGCTTTAAAATTATTTTACTCAAACAGTAGTAGAAGAAGAAAGAAGTGAGAGATGTTTATTTTTTATTTTATGTATAAAATATTTTGGGTTTATAAAGCCCAGAATTGGATGTTACACCCAACAAATAAAAGTGAACTGTGTAAATTTTCAGGTGGAGGGTCCATCGCTTGCTTGTCTCCATGGAGATGTTATTGCTTAGTTTCGAAAGTTTCACAGTATGGCATTAAACTATCAATCTTGCATTTGCACAGTTACATTTTTATCAACTTAAAAACATGAATTCTTCTGTGAGTGGGCTTGCCTCTCCACAGATCTGACCTGTGACGTGGTCTTGGAGCATCATTTTCTTGTCCTTGCTTGAGACAAATAAGTGTAATGCCATACTGTGGAACATCCAAGCAACGCAATAACACCTCTATGGAGTAGGTGACGGACCCTGCACCAGAAAGTTTACACAGTGCACCGTTAAGTCTTAACTGGAGCATTTTCTTCTATTCTGGCAAGATTCAGCAACTATGTGAAAAATGGATATTCTCATTATATTGTGTCTGTGTCATTTTCCATTCAATTTTCTGCAGTCATTTAGTGGCATATCTGCATTGATCACAGTGTCTGTCATATGCTCTTTGGATATCACATGAGGCAGGGTGGTGGCAGGGACCGGCCATGTTATATTACAGCAATCAATGATGTTGTTATCAAATACTTAGGCTGAAGCTCATTAGTCAAGAAAATCCATAGATGTGGGTCACTTATTCATATTGTATATCCTAATGTGTTTGCTCCAGTGACAATGATCAGTGAAGACGCACCACTCCGCTCTGCTCACTGCTCTCTGCTCCTGCTTAGGGCTTCCTACAGGCTGCTAATATAATGAAACAATAACAACGAACCAGATGGGCAAGTGTGTACGCTGTGCAATAAGAAATATGACGGCAATAAATTTTTACATTGCATTTAAAGTGTCTTCAGTGGTCGCAGTTGTTAGCATTATCATTAGCGCTATTATGACGCCACATATGTAATCATTTTAAAATTCGGAAAAAAAGAAAAATGGAAAAAAATAGAGGGGGGGTACGGGAAAAAAAACTTGTTGCTGAATATTATTATCATTGAATTAATTATTTGAAAGTCTTGCAGTTTCACATCTGCCGGGGAGGTGTCCATGTGAAAAATTCCTCCACAGATTATCACCCACTTGAGTCGACTAATTGCTTGCAGCTGAATGTTCTAATTGAGCCACAACAGTCCTCCGGCTATTTTCATAAAAATCATTGTGCTCATGAATAGAAAATGCCAGCCACATATAAAAAAGGAAAAAAAAAAACAAACCAGTGTGCCAACAGGATGTTTCAAACGCAGCGATGCCTCAATCCAATTCTCCACACTTTAGGACCACATCAATTTCACATGCTTAAAAGTGAACACAGCTTTCCACAAGTGCTAATGTGATTTTCCCCCACGCACGCGCTGAAAATTAACAGGCCGGGGTAATTATGGCAACAAATAATTTTAGCCTCTTCAATCCGTTAGTAATGGAGACGGTACAGTAGATATGATTTCTCCCTGTTCAAATTGCATATGGGGTGATACAGCTGCGTGGCGGGATTTTTTGATGTATAAAATTGGGGAATACTGTTGTCATATTGATGATCTTGGGAAATGAATGCAGATATTTTTCTTCAACAAAATATTTGGTGTCCAGTCGTCCCTCACTATAACACGGTTCACCTTTCGCGGCCTCGCTGTTTAGCTTTTTTTTTTTACTGCATTGTGTTCTACGCCCTGGTTGGCTGTTCTGCGTAATCGATGGTGTCTGTTTATAAGAAAAAACAGTGTCAACAACTACCCATAATTATGTTCTTCACTCGGCAAAAAGACACCTGCACCCAGAAAAGTGTATAAAGTGTGTGGTGAGGGGTTTTACAGCCTTAAAACGTATATAATAATTGATAAAGCTGACCATTTCGCTGATTTCGCCTATTGTGGGTTATTTTTAGAACATAACCCCCACAATAAACAAGGGACCACTGTACTTTATTATCAGTATTTCTGTCCAAATTACTTAAGTGTAAGTCAAAAACACTGTTTGTTTATTGTGGTGTAAAATGTGAAAACTTAGCTGTTTATGTACCATAGTTTAAAAAAACAAAAAACAAAACTGAAGCATGTGCACAATGAACACATCATTAGAGCCTTTTTAGGTGTACTAGAAGCTGGATTTAGTCATGGGATCTGGCAACCCTATGTGTAGAGTCCATTCGGCTTTCTGGTTGGTTGTTTTCAAAGAGTTTGAAAAGCAAAAGACAAACTGTAAATACAGACAAGCCTTATATCATGTAGCCGTTCTTGTAATTGTGAATAAATACAAAGGATTACTAGCAAAATAAACATTTGATTTGAACTTGATGACTTAATGAATACACGGATATTTAAGAATCCTTTATAACAGTAGTTAAACACTCTCAAATGCTGTGAAGAAGAAAAACCTACAAGAAGAATCCAGTGCTCATTGTTAAAGAGCAGTGTTGTGTAAGGCATCTGGCATAAAACAAACTGTCATGTTCCAAAATGACAAACTGCATTTTAGGAAACCATGGATGTAGTAAAAGTTTTATGGCAATTATAAAAGGAAAAAACTCAAAGAACATGTCCCAGATGTAGTAAACCCACTCTGGCATTTCAACATTAGTATTGCACAGCTCTGCTCTCTCTGGAAGCCAATATGTTTCACTCTCTGGATTTTGAGTGTGAATAATTCCGCCCACACACCTGAGAGACCTTTCATATCCAGTGGCTTTCTTTAAAACACACACTTCTCATGTTGTTCAAACAGTACAATAGCTTTTTCAGTGACATTGAAATGCCAAAATATATTTAAAGTAACTTCTGAACTAGGCCCCTGGTTTTTTAAGAAAATGGATGAGATTTGAGTTTTCCATAAAAAGTGATTCTTGACCTGTCCAATAGATCCTCCTATAGGGCTGCGCTATAACCTAATCCGCTTTGTTTTAGAGCATTACAACATGTATAGAAAAACACATATCTTGTTCTTCTTGTTGCCTTTTGTGAATGAATTGGATACATTATTCTATTTTCTGATCTGTTATAATATTGTTTCCTCATTAAAAACATACCTACAGTTGTGTTTTGTTTCATTCACATGTTTCACACGCACAAACCCTGCTCTCAAATGGAAAACTGTTCCACCTTGTGATGTCATGCGGCAATACAGGAAGTGCTCCACTGTGTTTTTAAACTCCATACACCTTTAGTAGAATCATTGGATGGATGAGTTCAGCCCTGGAATTGCTCGTATCTACCGAACTAAAGGTAAAAGGAGCTGTTAACGTGAAAACTACCACTACACGACATCACAAGGTGGAACAATATTTTAAGCTTTGATGCAGAGAAACTAATAATAAAGGATTACGCAATTATGTGTGAATGAAACGAAACACATCTCTGGGTATGTTTTAGAGGAGGTAACATTATAACATGGCTTAAAGCTCACAAACATTGATTTTGTGTAATATAGAACCTTTAAACATTAGTTCAAAAGTATTTATTTAACTATAAGACAATGTAATTTAATAGGACTATGGCGTAAAAAAAAAAAAAGAACACAAAAAAACAACACAATTCCTCCACTTGAGAAACTTTCTATACACTACAGGAACTTGACATAAAGATAGGACAGGTAAATATTTTCTGACCTGGTGTGAAAAGTTTGAGAACTACTGGTGTGTAAAGCTCAGTGTGAACTTTTTCAGCCCTGGATTTTGTTGAGTCAATAAGAGCAGCACTGGGCAGATGGGTTTAGCATTAGCGCGCTAGTTATACGCAGGACCACAAGTGAGAAAAGAGCTATCCGCGTTCATCAAACCTGGCTTGACAATAAATCCCTGCATACAAGCGCCTCTTATTTTTTTATTTCCCAGGATGCATTTCCACAGACATGCTGACATTCCTGGAGTGAGCAAGACCAATATCTCTTTCCCTTTCTCTCATATGACCCTCCATCTACTGTATTTTGGGCTCCAATGGCATCTCTGTACGCGACAACTGCTCTCATGTCTAAGGTCTCATGCAGATGGTATTGCTCGTGGGGCAAGTCCATACACCTTGGCGGCTGCGGGGTTGACTTTCCGCCTGAAATAATCCTGGTTTTGAGTGATGGCGAGGGGAGAGAGGAGAAAAGCTCAAGGCCCGGGGTTGGATGTCAGTGATCAATCAGTGGGAGTTTAAGATGTATGAGGCGTCTTAAGAGTGCGCCCTGCCAAAGAAGCTGCCCTTAATCTGACCAAGCAGGATTTAACACAGGCTAAAAGATCATTTGAATTTAGGGAAATGTGTTTGGAATAAAGACTATGTTGTGCAATAGGCAAACACATTTAGATCAGAGAAAATAGCATTGGACAAATTATGTGGAAAGCTATTTTTATAAGTGACATTTTGAGGACATTTGACCATTCAGAAGTTAGCATATTTTGCTATGAATTGTCAATTGACAACCAAGCTACTTTTTCATCGTGACGCAACCCATGGATATTACTGTATGCTAAACTGATCTTTTTTAGCTTTTGAGCATATAAAAATAATAATACTAATCATAGAATCTTATAAATACCATCTTTAAAGTTGTGTTTTGTATTGTTTCTCTCGCCACTGCCGTATACATCAGCGTGTTGTAATTATTGAAGCCCCTCTGTGTTTTTAAAGTCCATACACTTTCACTTTATCTGATCACGTTGGCGCTCATCTCCTCCAGTGTGACGATGGATTTTGATTTTTGCTTTATACAAATGACTTTACTTTACAAGGTGCCCAGAGATGCGGTTTTGTATAGCCAAATGTCATGCCAAGTAAGGCTTTGAGGGATTTCCAGGATGCATACATTAACACAGCAACTACCAGGACTATAGTGCCCAAAGTACTTTGAATTTAATAATATAAATACACAATTCTTTAAAAATACAATCCATTCCCAATGTGCAGCTAAATAAAGCACAGAAACGAAAGGATCTTGGTATTACTCGTTTGTAGTGAATTACATAATAGTGCACTAGCCAGAGAGAGCAAGTGTATCATTAGTGCCAGTATGATGAATGAAGAGGATTGTATGAGAAAAGGGCACCTGGACTAAAGCCTATGCCATACCAACATTGCACTAGGAAGCAGGTTATTTGCTGCTGAATTCTTTCCTCTATTTTAATTTGATCAAACTGACAAACTGCAGTTATTTTCTCTGCAGTTAGTTTGCTATTTTTGATGGTGTAAATCAATTCAACATCGCCTGCTATTACAGTTTTTGGCAGATGTTTTTCTACCAAAGGCGAAACAAATGTAAAAGGTGTCAAACGCCATGGAATTGCAACTATTGACAAGTGCCCAAGTCTGTAACGCCCAGAGGTGTATTTCATATTAAAAACATAACTGTGTCAAATCAGATTGACTCGAGCCCATGTCGTGTATCTCTATCCTCACCTTTGTGACATGATCTTGTAGGCGTCTGGAAGATAGCAGTTGATGTTCTCCATCTGGAAGGGGTCGGCGTCACAGATCTTGTCATCCGTGCGGCCGTAGTTGGCACTTTCGATCATGATGACATCACTTCCTGGACAGCGTAAATCAATGGGGTAGCCCTCACATGACAGCTCCCTTCGCACCAGGCCAAACGGCAAGGCAGCCCGGCTAAACCCTGGAGACAACAAGAACGCATGGCTCAGCATCGAAATATACAGGAGACGGGGCTTTCAAAACACATGAATAAAAGGAATACGTTTTTTATAGTTTGTTTCGTTTTTATAGACAAAAGTCACAAGAAAATCAATAGCCAGATACTGACACTAAAACTAGTGTAGAAAAAGACAAAAAGACAGTCATTAGAAGATGTAAATAGGACAAATTTGGGACTTTCTGTGTTTTGGTCATATGTGTGTGTGTATGTGTGTGTGTGTGTGTGTGCGCGTGTGTGTGCATATATTAGTGCATATATAGTATAAAAAATTAAGTTTGAAATTTTAGTTGTGACAACACTAGTTTTATTAATATATTATTTTTTATTTGAGGTTTTTCATGTAACCTTACCAAAAACTGATGCAAAATGAACCTATATTCTTCCTAAAATGAGATAGCATCTCCTCAAACAACAAGGACTGGTCAAATGAGACATTTGCAGATGCCACATGAGCGTATTGCTAATCTCCTCAGCACTCGGACAACTACGTGGTGCGTAATTACAAAGCTCAGTGTTGATTGTTTTAAGTTCACCTCAGTGCATTTGGCCTGCTGAGCGGCTGTCTTCATTTTACTTTGCTGGAATACTTCATCAATTAAGCCTAAATACAATTATCTTTAGTCTGATTGAACACTGTAATAGCAATTTGCATTCTGTATAGCACCTCTTGTTCGCAAAAGGCTACAGTGGTATTTTGTAAAGGAAGATAAATGTCATTTTGTATTTCCTGATCGTGGACCAATCCGGTTAAAGACTTCAGGGCTATGAAATAGTAATATACAACAGATATCATCTCACCTTCGCAGCACTATTTACTTGGGTGCGTGCAATCTGCAGGGAATGATTTTTCTTGTCTTTTTGCTCTGTTCTTGACAGCAAACTTACCCGAGTGGCCAACAGGCTAAAGGCCTTCAAATATGATATATTTCAGCCATATTTTATTTTTGCTGCCTTTCTCACCTTCTAGTGTTAGAATCAACTGCTTAAGGTAATAAATAATTTATCAGATATGTTGTGCAAGTATATTTTGAACAAAAATACAGACCCTTGTGGGAAAAAAAAACCTGTTAGGGAAGCTGACAAGCAATTTCGAGTTCCTGTCAATGCACTCAGCGCAGCATCGTCAAAAGTCAAGCAATACAATGTGTAGTCATGCTATAGGCCTATGTAAAACATCAGTCAACGTCAAATTACATGTCTTAAACAGTGATAAGGAAGGAGCAGATGTGAAAGACAGGGCTGTGCTCTCACTGACTACAAGAGTGTATGAGGCAATATGTAGAAAATGAATGCATATGCTGAATGTGAGATATTTAAATGTGGTTAGTTCAAATATGGGAGTAAATAACTGAAAAGACATTATGTTTAATCAGAAAACATACTGTATACAAGATTATGTGCAGTTTCATCAAATACTACATCAGAAAACACATGTGATAGGCTATATATTTCTTTTATTATGTTTTTTTCCCCTTTACATTATATTAAAATGTTGCATATACAAAATGTTAATTCCCTTTGCATAAACACATTTGACCTTTGCCACATTGAAAAGTCGAACAAACAGATATTGTGGGTTATGAAAAATATTTAATATAAATATAAAAATTAATATTAATATAAAAATATTTAATATTTAAACCATGAATCGTGAATAGTTAAAAATTTTAGGCCTCAAGGTAAGCAAAATTATTTGTTTGCACTTAGGGTATCTGGTTTAAAACTTTTACACCAACAATATAAGCCTATGTGGTGATTTGACTGTAATGACAACAATAATACATGTGATTACTGGTTTGAAAGCTATACTGAGGTTTGCTGAAACTTCTCATTTTGGTTGGTTACACAATTGATCTGTGGAAAAGGTAAAATCTCCATTATAAAACTTTCTATGCCTGTTTAGCATCTCTGTTGTGTTTCTTTGGACTTCATTTTTCTTGGCTATATTAATACCACAGTCTTTTCACTGCAGATCTGTAGATTTTTCTCTAGTCCTTGGTGGTTTCCTCTTCCCAATTATGACAATAATAAATCTTAAGTTTTAAAGCACTTGATTAATTGGTGGAACACGCCGGCTGTTTAAAAATACAGAGATCCCTGCTGCTGTAAACCACCAAGTCTCCGAGGATGTAATGAATTCAATTTAAATGAATAACTCTCCACTATCATTTTCACATGTCGCATCATCAAAATAGATCTGGCCTAATTACACTGACAGATGGAAATGAAATGCAAATATAATGCATTACAAACATTTACAGATTCATGGAGTGATTTGCAGGCCTAGTACTCAGGTAAAAATGTCAAAGTACTCTTCTAACAATACTATTTGAATCATATTTGATCCTTTTTGACATTTCATCCCCGGAGATGTCGCAATATCTAAGTTTTAGGTTTCGATTATTGTGACAAGAAACATCATGATTTTAAATTATTCACGACTACTGACACCGAGACCAAATATCGGTGAAATCCTTAGTTCACACTGTCCTATCAACTACCATTTTTTCTAGTTTATGAAAACAAACTAAAATCTGAGTTAATGTGACATAAACAGCCAGATAAGAAAGTACTTTACATTTACATTTACTCTTTATTGTGAAGATTTAACTGAAATGGCTTATTTTAACTTTAAACATTCTCATTATTATTTTATTTTATTCTGTTCCTACAATTAGACTGTGACCCTAAATACACAATTATGAATAAACCAAATAAACTTGATGTCCATGTTTGTCCTAACACACAAATCATATTTATCTACTGGGACTCGATGTAGCTGACTTTTTTGTTTAAAATGCACTAACTTCTCATGCTACAATATCAAAATGGCATGTCCAAAAACTTTGCCCCATGTTCTGTAGTTTCGCAGTGTTTTTCTCTCGCCGCTAATCCTTATTCATATTCTTGTTTACGTTTGCATGGGTCAGTGAATCAGTCGCCATGTACTTGGTGAGATCCACCCGTTCACTCTGGCCTAGTTTCCAGCTGCATATGATCTACTTCTTGGGCCATGTTTAAGTCCTCTGGGTTTGATCTCCAAATCCTCCTCCAAAACCACGGATGCTCACTGTGTCCCAGGAACGCTGTTAAAACACTTAAATGAGTCGGCAAGGCTGACTCTACTTCTGCTTATGCGATTTACAACAAAGTACAAAAACAGGCTGACGCAATGTGTGCTACAAAACATGGAACAACCCAAAAAAAGTACTCGCAACTTTACAAATGTGCTGATGGCCTAACTCGAAAAATATGATGTTTTTCAGTTCAAATATCTGCAAATCAAACTAAATGGGCCATGCTTAAAGGACATTTTATTTGTCAGCACGGTTTAGACCTGACAGAGCCAAAGCGTGGTCATAAACAACAGTGGACAGCCTCTCGCTCTCTTCATTGATTGTGCTTGAGGCTGAACTACTTTTTCACTCCACTGTTGACGGGTATTTTTGGAGCAGGAGAAATGTGAATGACACAGACAGAATCAATAAAGGGACAAAGATGACCCCACCGGTCATTCACACACACATCAAAGGTGCATTGTGTAACTTTTCTTGTGGTGGGTCTGTCAAATGCTTTTCTTTGTTGTCATTGCTTTGTCTGGAATGTTGCACAGTATGGCATTAAACTTTTCTATCTATTTTATCGTCAAAAAATAATAATAAAATAAAAAGCAGAATCAAACACTTACTATACTGAATTTGTGTCTATAATAAATCACAGAAGTTATTCATTCAACCTTTTACAGCTCAAATCTTATCATACACCCAAAAATTAACCCTAAATCTCCCAATACTGCAAAGAAAATGTACACATATATTAATATCACAATTGGTCTATATGTTGCACGATTGATGATATGGATGAAGATACTGTTGCAGTGTAACTATAAGTCCATACAAAATTACAGACACCACCTGTTTTGTAAAGGTGCTATCTCATTACATTGATAGCATAGCTGCATTATGATGTGGTTCTTTTTTGTAATAGTGGAACATTTTTGTTTGTAATTTTTGCAATATGTCAAAATTTGGGCTGTAGAAGGTTGAATTATGAACTAAAATTACACAAACTAATAACTTAAGCGTTGCATTCTGCTATTTATTTATACATCTTAATCTTTAACAATATTGTACATTTAAAATACTTTTGTGCATAATTCTGCTTTATGGTTTGGTTTCAGTATTATTGTTTATCGTCTATATTGACTTCAGCAATGTATTGCATTTCAAAATGTGTTATTGTGACAGGCTTAGTCTAAATCATGATCAAATTGTGAATAAAATTTAACAAATAAAACACTGTATACAACTGCATAACATATGTAATAAATATAATACCATAGCATCCCTTTCATCTTGAATCAACCCCAATGAACCTATTCAGTTAAAGAAAGGATCAATTTAAAATATAGACACTTTAGTGACATCAGTCATATTAAGCTCCTTCCACTTGTGAGGTCTTTATTCCACACAATCCAGACATACAATATATTCTCTCTTCTTCCACTATTGCTTCAATTACACAACAGAGAGCAGCTATCAATATCGCCGTAATAGGGTCAACTGTCAGATTGACAATAGGATTATAATTGAAAGATATTATTGATCTTTTCACAATGACCCAGAAAGTGCAGACCCCAGCTTTAAAACTGACGAGCGCTTTAGTGCTAAGTGTATTTCAATGTCAAAGCATTAAACTAATAAAGACACATGATTCAAACTCTACACATCTCATTTGCATGGTCACAAATACATTATTGTAATAAAGCATAACTTAAAAAGAGCCATCAAATGCTTTATAAATAGTGGAGGGAAAGCAATAAAAGAGATCTATCTATAATGCATAACAACACAATATTTACTCTGCAACGCTGAATCAAAATCTGATCCTAATACAATTGCATAAATCCCTTTGTATTGTATAATCAGAGTTTATATGTCCCCTGTTTTCATGCAGATAATATTAAGACAGCCAAACACCATCGATCATCTGCTGGCACAATGTAGCACAATGTTCAAATTGTACCCAATGCTTCGATGTGCTAATCCAAATAATATCATTATTCAAATGAGCCTGAAAAGTAATCATGATTTAGCTTGTGTGTCATTAGCATAATTATTTATGGAAAACATGATCTGTAAATTATTTGCTATTTGCAGGGCAATAAATAAACAGAATCTTCCTATATGCTGGAGATTTGCACAAAAAGAAGAAGAAAAGCTGGAGAGACTTGTTGCTGTAATTGAGGTATGTTTTTGTGCTGAAAAGAGATGCTGAGCCAACAGAATGAGAGTCCACACAACACACTGGCGCAAGGCGCAAAAACAGATCTGTGCGATTAAAACCAGAGATGTTTTTTTCTTATTTGTGTTCCCTTATGATTGTCAGCGGCGCACACACACACACACACACACACTTTTCACACTCTGCCAGGGAAACTTAGCACTTTCCTCTTCACAGGATGTAGAACACCTCCTCCAAATATCAAAGAAGGCTGCCATTAGAATACTTCAACCTCTGCCTGTCAATCAAACCCCATCACATGTACCTATGTCCTATAGGCACTAATTACACCCAATGTGATGCAGTGAATCACATTGGGCCATGGCCGCTCTGGTGGCCATGGCAACAAGCAGAGAAACAAAACTAGTGGGATCTTCATCGTGGCCTTGTTGACAGAAGTATTAATCAGGCATTCTCTTCAGCTATCCATAGAAAATCTGATTCAAATACGGCAGCATACAGAAAGCCTGTTATCAGTAGTATTCTTATAGGTCTGATTAGGGTTAGAGGTCCAATTGCACATGATAGTGAAAATACTAAAGCAATATTTATCTTGTTAGAGGATAGAACTGATAGAGGAACTATCAAAAAGGGCATATATGAAAGGCAGACATTATTTTATCTCAGACAGAACTTTTTCATCAAATTTAAGAATTTCTACCACTATAACCTCAATGGCACCATATTGCATTGTGAAACAGACTTATTGTTATTGTTCCAAGCATTATTAAAAGGTACAGAGCTCTGTCATAGCTATGTAAAATGCACCAGATTGGCTAACTATACTGACCACAGGGCCCTCAGTGACAGGTTTGGACACCTCTGCATGGAGGATCAAAAGAGTTATAGCTACTATGCAAAGATTCTGACTCCTCTAACTATTATATTTCTTCAGTTTTCAACAGTTATGGACAGTTTCTCATTGTGCTTTCCTTTATATCCAAACTTAATGGCAACCTTAATGTAATAGTCTATTAACGTGAGCATGCTATGGGTAAATGCCATTGATTTCAAACATGGTCCATTCTCCCTGACTTCATAGGTCATGATACTTCAGTGCTCTAATGAGGTATGTCTTTCACTTCACCAACTGCCATGTCCTGGATAACCTTTAAAAGAATGTTGGGTCAATACAGAATCATCAGCTCATGCGCAAAGAAAAAATCCAATTTATATAGAGACTTGATGGTGGCATTGAGTTAAATTTACTCATATACCCTATTTTTTGTTTTTTCACTTTAGATGTATTTTGAACATGCAAACATAACAACCCAAAATTTTAAAACATTTATACTTTTTGTTTTACATAGTTAGAAAGTTGTAGTTTACTATTTATTTACTCTAATATTTTATTCTTAGAAAGTCAGTCTTACTACATCAGTTTTAATGTATAGTGAAGTGAATCGTGAAGTGAATTACCAAGGGCCCATTACAGAATATCTACGTTTATGCTACACTCAAAAAGTTACACACTAATCTTATTCCTCAATTGTTAAGTACATTTGCTGTATACCACATAGGTCTGTCTGATAATTACTATACTGAAATATTGTTTAATATGTGAAAGCTCGAAGAACATATTTTGGGGTTCAGTATTTTTTCTTTGGGGAGATTTGTGCTACTTTAGTTGTAGGACGACACAATTTGAGTTGTAGAGTAGAATAAATAACTTGTGTAGCTAATTATTGCTCCATTCTGTTATTTATTTGTTGTGGCTCAAGCCTGTTTAAAATGGTTTACTGGGATTATCCTGCTTCGTGACAAAAAGTAGTTTCAGTATTATCATTTATCACTATATTTCTGTGTTGCAATATATTGTGCTTCAAAATTTGATATCGTGACAGGTCTAATACTGCAACATATTGAAAATACCCTTAACTTCTTTTGCATTCGGTAAGTTTTCCCATCCTTTGTAATCGGAGTTGCTCATGCCACTAGATTTAGCCCAGAGAGTGATCAAAAGCTCTATTCAGTCCACTCCACTGCTGCCATCTTTGTGACCAGGGGGACAAAAGGGGGTCTCCAGATTATTTTGATGTGAAAGCAGATAATTTTTCCTGTCGAGGTCCCGGTCAGTGCTTGTCCACTCTGCAAAAGCTTGTCGACTTGCATTAGCGCTAGCCTTTGATTTGCCCGCTTCTTTATAATGAGGGAAAAACAGCTGCTTGTAAATGAGCTAGCATCACGGGCAGCAGAGGTTACTTGCTGGGGGGATTTGAGGTGAAAAGAAAAGTGTGGCGTATACGGCGCTGGCTGCGGAGACATAGGAAAACCCAGCTTGAGGTCTGAGCTAGGTTGTGCCCCACTTGCAAACCTCTACGTTAAAAGTTCTCCAACAGAGCTGATTCGATAATCCCGAGTTATCCTGTGTTCTTAACATAGCCGTTCTACACAGGGGAGGTAAAGACGAAAAATATTGCAAATTTCCTGGAAACAGCGGGGCAGAGGCTGGTCTGCTGACGCTGTGTGGCCACTGAAGGGGGAAAAAACTCTTTGAACGTCTTTTCGTATTTCACATTTACGCGCTTGGACACTGGGTTTCTTTTTGGGTCCATGTGTCATTGTGTAGCATGCTGAAAACTGAAGTCACTTTTGGAAGCGGCTGACAGGAAAAGACAGTCAGTTATGTTGAGGTTTTGGCTTCTCCTATAATTCAGCCCATAACATCTGAAAATTATTAAAGTTTGTGACAAGCAATGTCCAAACTATGACTTTGAGGTTGGGAAACGCTCGCAAAACTTTCTGATTTAAATGTGTTTTTGAGATATCTATAGAAATGAGATTTGTGTGTGGAGTTTTTTGTAATCTAAACCTCAAAAGATATGAGATTGTAAGTAAGGCTATATATTGAAAACGAATCTGACAATATTGCGTTAAAATGATTAGAATGTAATAAGCAAAAGCTTGAACATCGTGGGATAAAAATGATGCAGCCAGTTATATTCTACTAGTATATTACATGTTTTTTTCTTTTGTTTTTCAGTGTACACTTTATTTTCATTCAGAAAGTTTGTTGTACTGGAAAAGTCTTAATGGAGTTGAATATTGACCCATAGATTTTACCATTGCATTAGAGGCTATAACACCAGAAGAACAGCTATAGCTATACTCCAGTCATTTAAGTTTTGAATACCACTTTTTTCTTTACTTGTTGTATTCAGTTTTTCACTACTGATGCTATCAGTGCTGGATAGTTTAATATACTAATTATGAGTAACTCTGGTATTCTGTTACAGTTACTCTTTTATTTTGTAGTATTCAGAATATAGCGACTTTCCAAAAATCAAGCAAATAAAGGGTGGTATTTTCACAATTTAGAAACAAACGGTACAAAATTAACAGCAAAGCACCGCTCTTGTTGTTTTTGCATGTGTGAAACAAGCATTAAGGAGTTTTTTAATCCTATGCTGTGTTTTTAACATTATAGTTTAAATGTAACTCACTGTAAAAGTATTCAGAATACAGTACTCTGATTGGACTATGTATCAGAATACATTACAAAATACATCTTACTGTCCGTATTCAGTATTCTGTAACTAAATACATTTTTAAAGTATTCTTCCCATTAAATCCACTGTGAATATTTTTCCTCCATTCAGAATTAGCTGCTTTAGTGTGAATAATGATGGGTGATCCAGAGGGCTATAGTTGAAAGTGAGAGGGGAAAAGAGAGATGAGGGAACACTATTGGGCAAAGATGAGGCTCGGAGTAGGCAGGGGAATGAGCACCTCCGTCTCATCTGTATTCGCCACCAGCCAATTCACTCCAGTTCATTTACATCTCTGCGACTTCCATAGCAACAGCAGGGGGCTATCAGCAGCATCTTTGATATAGGTACATGACTCGGGAAAAGATCTTGTCGTTTTGCTTTGAACATGAGCTGTAAAAAGGTACTGTTTATTCCTGTTTCTTTTTTCAAACTCGATTCCCACCAGTCGAACTATTAAAACTGTAAAAACTGATGGAGATATAGAGAGGTGCAGACTGGTGGTTATCATCAAATCCAGATAAATAGTTTTGCTTATACTATTCCATGAGCTGCTCAAATCTAATTAAAGATAATAGCTTTTGTGTAATCTTTCAAGGTGGTAGGTATCAAATTTAATTGAAATTGTCGACATTTGTTGAAAACCAAATTCCAGGTTCTCATAAAATTTAATCTATAATAATCATTTTTATATTGAGCTCCTAATTTGTATGAATATGTCTTTCCCTGCGACTACAGCTATTGGTGATGTCCCTATAAGCTAGTAGAAGCATGGAGTAAAGTAACATGGAGGGAAAAAAATGTTGAATGTTGTTCTAATTCATATTTCCATGTTCATTTCTGTCAGATCAGCCCAATCCAAATGCGCAGCAGCAGCAGCAGCAGTAGCGGAAAAGACAGGCTCATCAGATTCCATGTACTCTTGTATGTAAATCAACCTTTAGGCCTAATTAAGCTCTGTGGGCCTCATCAAGGTCATAAATCCCTTTTTTCATAATGCATTATTGACTGCACATCATCAGCACATGTCGGAGCACCGCGCTACCACGACTGCACAATGTCATCTCACTGTCTAATATCGGATAGCCCTGAGGCAGAGTGTGTAAGTATGTGTGTGTACACCAGAATATGCACAACAGATTTTTAGGTCACATACAAAAAGCAAGGACATCTTCTCATAACCAAGAAGTGTGCGCCGTTCAGTTTTAACAAGCAGTCAGACAGTGAAGGACTGGATAATAAAATTGGCCTTAAGTTGAACAAAGGTGGGTCAAGAAATAAAGAAGAATTCTAATATTTTCAGCTAAAATCCTTCAATGATAATAGCTTGTAATTTCAGATAAATTATGAACACACTTGAAGAATTCATTTTCTATTTCCTATTTTAAATTTGTGTTGCAGAATTACCAGTAAGTGAAACAGAAGTACACTATTGTATATCCCTTTCATTGATTCGTTATGCCTCAATGTTTGTTTGTTTTATGTTTTTTTCAATTTTCAATATTAAAAGTGAGTAGAGCAGTAACAGGATTTTCTCTTTTATTTGAATGGTAGTATGAAAGCCAGAGCACTCGTCTTCCATCAGTATCTGTAGAAACTTTTACTGATAACCAGAACTTTGATGCACAAATAGTTAAGGGACCAGTCCTACCACTGACAGCCACTTAAGCCTGTAACACAGTACACTTCACCTATAGCACCTTTCCTGCTGGATTTGTTGTTTTTGCCATGTCCTTATTCTCTCCATCACACCCTCCATTACAATAAATAGACTGAGATACATGGTGAGGGCCCAGACTTCCTTCTCTGCTTCAATGAACCGTTTGATGCTCGTCGATTCAATAAGGAAGCGTTTCCCAATGGGTCACCAGTGGCAGCACACACAAATGAGAAGGGTCCATCTGCTTGGGTTTTTTGCATTCCCCAAGTGAACTTCCTTCTCCTCAGCATCACGTCCCCTCTCTCCTCTCTCTCCTCTCTCTCCTTCCTCCCTCTCTTTCTGTCTCATGTGTATGTATTTGTGGTACATTATTCAGCTGCTGCCTCTCCTGACCCCCGCCTGCCAGTTAAATTCCCTGACCAACCGGATAGTCATGCCCTGGCGACATCATGCACAGCAGCTCTAACTGAATTCTTCACCTAGCTCTTGTTCTGAATTTATGTCACACGATTGTTCAGCGATAAATGCTAATACTCTGAGGTGGAAGTAGCTGGTATTACAGTTAAGGTACATTATAAGAGCAGATTAAGTAAAAAAAAAAGTACAAAATGTTTCCATTAAAAGGGTTTCTGTGTAATCCCTCTGTCGTCCAGGTAGGTTCCATCGCAAAATAAATGAAATTCAGTCAACTAGGCCAAGATTTTTGGAGAGAATTGGCCTGTCACCATAATTGTTATAGTGTCTTATTTCTTTGTAAAAGTGGGTAAATTTGGGAGATTTTTTGTTCTAATAATGTAAAATTTGAGCTGTGCAAGGTTAAATAAGTGACTTCTATGCTTGGTTCATTCTCTTACTTATCTGTTGCCGTTCATGCCTTTTAATGAGACTGTCTATTTAAAAATGTGTTTACTGGGATTATTCTGCTTTGTTGTCATTGTGTCAAGGGCATAAAGTAGTATCATAATTATCGTTTATCGCAGTTTAACTCTTCTGTTTCAAAATTTGTTATTGAATATGAATGAATATGTTTAGTCACTCATCCATGAGGCTTTTTCTGTGAATTACATTACATTACAAGAATATATTTCAAGATGGGCTGTTTTAGCAGTTCTCGTGAAACCAGTAAACCACAGCAATAACAAACGTGGTTGTCACAGCAGATTTTTTTTTCTGAGATAATGTAATAACGTACACATTTTTACATCTTGAAGTGATCAATCAAATAGAAAACAAGCCAAGAAATAATTCAATTCAGTCTAGCGCACATTAATCACAGATCTGGCTTTAATTCATTGTGATAAAAAAAAAACTAGAACATCTCTATGTTTTTGTAATTGTTATAATATTATAAATACAGATTCCTAATTCTCTCTTTTTTTAATAAAAGAAATTCTCAATGGAAACTATATTACTGCTTTCCATCTGTCTCTAGGCTTCACACTGAAGGGACACAGCACTTTCAAGTTGTCATTTCAGGATTTATCAAATGTCTCTAGTGGTTATCAACTTTAATTATAGCTTGTTTTTATTGTGGGAAGAATAAGTATATTATGGAAATTAGAAAACAGCAAGTTGCAAGCAAAGGGGAATTGTCCAGCTGTGCCTGTGTCAGGGAATAATTAATAGTGAACTAATTTAAGTACTAGAATTTTAGTGTTGTCAAAGTTATTTTTCAACTCTATTCTGTGCCCATCATTCACAGTAGAGTAAAGCTGTAGCTCCTGACAGGCAAACACAACCTGAGGTCAGAATGACACACAAGGTCAAAGGTTAAAGCACAAGGGTCAGACACAATTTGTAACTAACAGCACCTGAACTTGCACTTAAAATGTAGAAGAATTGCTCAAATCATGAATATAATCATTTGTTTATGGTATTATGACTGCTACAATTACTTATCAAACTATTTTTGCTGCTGCTATATATAGTCTTAAACTCAAACTCCAGTTGCAATGCATGAACGAAATTCCTTTGTAGTCTCTACAGAATTGATTGAGTTACAGTTAAATGGTTACACAAGTGAACAACAAGGAAAAAAGTTCAGCAAATTATTACATAATATATATTTTAAAAATGTCAAATAAAGTATACAAAGAGTAAGCAGAATCTTTTGATATAAAAAAATAAACATATCTACATATCTACTATATTTTGTTAAACGTCACATCATACAGACAGAACAAATGTTGTAAGTTGACTTGGCCTAAAAGCATTTAATTGAAGGAAAACAGCAGATGCACTTGAAACCATGTAACTGAGTCCAGGAACAAGCTTCATAAATGGGCTCTTAGGGAGGCTTCAAAGGGCCTGTCTCTGAATTCTTCATATTTATGGATGTAGTTTCACCACCCATCGTTTACAGGAGCCTCTCCACGATTTATGGCTGCTCTAAATCAGGACCCAAAGCAAGAGGACAAAAAGGATTCCACAAAGGGCAAGCAGGAGTATCTGTTAACTCACTCTCCAACCTGGACAGTGGCTGGGGACTGCTACACTGTACTACTATGCTATGTTCTTTGGTTTTACTGTTATGATATTAGGAAAGTAATGGGGATCACACACCACTAACCACATGCATGTTGTAAATTAATTGGGCTTTGTTGCTGGTATCAGATGACATAAACATAATTATTCGATATTAATATAAAAGGTATTTCATATTGAATTGCTATAAGGACTATGATGCTCATTATATTATGGGGAATTAATATTTAAATGTGAACACAAAAAAATCTGACCAAAATTGTGCTCATTTTAGCATAGGATAAATAACAGGTAAAAAATTGGAACAAAAACAGGTACCAAAAATGTACAGTATATTTGTTTGATATGTTTTGGCATTGTCATTTCTTCAAGAAATCGTATGTTAAGATATTAATGGATCTTAACGTAATAATTTTGTTCCTTCATTCTAGAGATAATGATTAATAAAGGGATATTTACAGAAAAAAGAATTTCAATGTACCATTTAAAACCAGGGATTGTTGAATTGTTTAATTAAAAGTACCCCTAAATTGTGAAATGAGTGAAAATAACCACAGTCTCACATTTGATCCCTGCCTTCTAACCCTCTAAACCAGACACAGCTCCAGTCAAACGGCCTGGTTCTACTGTCGTGTCCATGAGCTGTGCACTGGCTCCTGTTTGATATTCCATCTATAGTGGATAATCAGAACCAGTCTCCACCCGCCCCTTACACGCAGCACATCATCAGCAGTCCTCGCATGAGCCCGAGCGCTCTCCTTGATGTCCACTACACAGGCTGCACCAAAATGGAAATATTACAGTCACTAAAGAGACACCAAGGTGCTATTTCAGTTATCTAAAGGTTGTTTTTATGTTACATACACTGCTGCCTGTCTACAGAGCATTGTTGGAACTCGGGGTAGAATAGTAACAAAAACATATTGCATTGGTTTGCGAATCTTCTTTTGCTCCCCTTCGCCACTGGAAATATTCCACTACTTTGCATATAGTAATTTATGTCAGATGCTTTTTCTTAACGCAAACCTCTCTATTTACCCAGGCTTGGGAGGAAGACACTTTTTTCTAAATAACATAGGAAGTGAGCTGTGCTCTTGTATATTTATCTTGAAGCTTGAAGCTTGGACGCGGTTCATATATATTATTGGATTTAGACTAATAAAACATATAATGAATTGAATTAAGGCAATGCCGTAAAAATACATGAAATATATATCGATCAGAATACTAATTTCTAGAGAAGTTCAGCAAATAGACCCAATTACTCAGAAACGGCCCTTATACACTGTAGAAGTGTGCCAAATATTGAATCTGAGTGAGCAGCATACTGGAACAAAACTTTTCAAACAAATGCATTACATTACTCTGAACAATTTAACTTTGTCCATACAAAGAAGCCTCCATTCACTACTATCATCCCATTTCCTGAGATCAAGCAACAATAGAGGTCCTAGAAATAAAAAGCTCTTTGGCTCGACCACAGCATAAAGATAAGTGATATCTCTCTCCTGTTGTTTTGCTTTCATAAGGGACATTGTATGGTTATCACAATATGGTCCGAATACGCATAATAGGAACCTGCATGCTTACCTGTGCAAAGAATAGAGAAAGACAAAGCAAAACTGGGCAGACAGGGACAGGGAGCTAAACGGCTAATGTGGGGTGCCTGGGATTCCTGCATAGCCTCGTGGGACCAGAGTGAATACCTATTATCCACAAACATCAGTGCTGACAATGAGTGGAGAAGCCAGTCTGTAGCTCTGTCAACCCCGACCACTCTCCCAGACAAGACTGAAAACCAATTAAGGCCCATGGTAGAGGTTGAACGGGACACATGTTGCATAGTCCAGCAGTTACTTTGTTCCTCAAGCAAAATAAAAATGGCCGCCCCTTTCAACCAAACCAGGCCTGGTTTAGTTATGGCTGCTTGGTTAAAAATGTCATTTGAGGTGGCCCCGCTGTGACAGGAAGATGAGTAGAGTTGAACAATCCTACAACCATGTCAAGGCCAAAGATCTCAATGTGAATTATAGACACTGACAGCAAACAAAAACTAATGATGCTTTCCAAGGTCATCTCTGTATAAATAAGCATTAGCAGGACGCTGATGCTGCAGGTTCAGGGAATTAGATAGAAGCACAATTCAGGCCAGTAAAGAGGCATTAGAAACTCAATGCAAGTGAGCAAAGTCTATTTTTTGTTTTTTTCGTGACCTTTTGCACAATGAGCAACAAAAATGGACTTTTAACTTTTTTAACTTTTTTTTTTTTTTTTTTTTACAATTTGGGAACATTTCATAATTTTAGGGTTGCTAATTATAATATTTGTCAAAGCAAATTATTTATAACTTTAGAATACAAATCATGGTCATTTCCATGGCTGGAAAAGAATAGTCAGTGATGAGTGTGAGCTTAACTAGGCGAACTGAGGCTTCAGTTTAGTCATTTAATTTAGTGAACAACATGGAGCCATGCCTTTGAAATATTTTATGTTGAAATTGTGGCAATTTTCTCCTCATTGCTGAACAGGAGAAGAAACAATAAAAGAATGGACTTGCCTGTACGGTACTTTTAAATGACCCTCACATACATTTCCATGTTGAGAAGGACCATTACAAGCCCTTCACAATCACTCACATGCTGTACAGTAAGGGTGGGCATCATGCCATTCACTTTTAGTGACATAATGGCATAGTGCCCACACCAATCCTATGATGATTTTCTAGAGTCTAAATCACAATTTTATAATGATCTATGCAGTTATTATGTTTATTTGCTTTCAAGATGTAATTAAAACCATCTGCTGCTTCTGAAAGTATATCACTGTTATTGGTTAAATCCATCTGCCATGCAGAGGCTGGCCAATAGGAGAAGAGAATGGGAAAAGGTCTCAGCGTTTGAGCATAGAGCTGCATTAAACAAAGAATTACTGAATGGCAATTTGACAATATTTACATTGTCTCGGGGATCAGATCATCAGTACAGGATATTTCATGTCACATTGCCTGGCCCTATTGTACAGTAGATTTTTCTTAGGTGATACAGTAGGTGACAGAGGTTCGAGCTTTGATGAATGTGGTTCAAAGATGCATGACAAACACAGACTTGGAGCCAACAGTGACAAGTCCTAATCCTGAAAATCCCTCCTTCCTCTGCTGAAAATCCTAATGAGGATTTGAAGTGCTCTGCAGGGAGAGGACCCGGGGGGCATGGCCCCACCCTGCCCCATTGTCGTCTTATCTGTTATTGGCCCAGGCCGATGAAAGAGACGTGACAGCTCTCCAGGTCTCACACAGGCCCCACACCGGCACGGCTCCACGGGGAAGCACAGCCTATAGCCCCAACAAACAAACCCCGGACATTAAGAGGGAGCAGGGAGACAAAGCTAACACAGGCTGTTTACTAAAGACACTAACGCACACAAAGAGAAAGCTCACCTCTTTGGCTAAAACCATTTCAAAGCAGCTCTCTGTTATTAAAATAGGATAGATCCATGATTAAGAAACATTTCACAATATTTTTATTGTTTGTTCAGTATATTTTACACACCAATGATTTTAACACAATGGCATTGAATGCACCTAATTTAATATATTATCGTATATATAAGTTTTTACTTTATTGTATGCATTTGTATAGAGTTATAGTTAGCATAAAAATGTATTTCAATGCCGTGTTGTTTGCCAAGACTTCACCTGCTGTCCCTGAGTAAACAGACATACCTGTTATTCTGTGAAAAGTCAGAGTTGTACTGTTGATGACAGATCCTATGCTCACAGGCTCTTTCTCAAACTGAGCCCTGAGCTTTTACCTGCTGTAATTACATTTCAGAGCACCTTGATTGTCTATTTCATTCCAATGACTATGAAAGTGGAAGACGGAGACTTAAAGTCTTTCTCGTTCCATTCGTGCCAGAGAAAAATGGGACTTTTAAAGGTGCCCTTGCTTGTTGCCCTTGAGAATTTTGAGTACTTCAAACATTTTAAGTTCACCACAGAAACAATGGAATGGTTTAGAGCTGTTATGGGCCGGACAAAAAGTGCCTGTTCTAGGCTTGTTCATACAGGCCGTGCCATTGAAAAGCTTTTATCCTGTGACATTCCTTTTATATGGCAATCAGCTCACAAACACAGCCAGCACAGCCAGAACCTACCCCAAAACATGGTGACAGAAACACCTGCCATATTGTTCCATAGCACATTTGCAATAGGCCTTCTACATAAGGAAATCTGCAGATGGAAGGAAGAGTATATCAGATCTTTTAATATTTTAGAATTGGTATGTGTCTACCTAATCAGATGCCTGGGATCCAGAATACACACTTCTTCAATACTTTACAATGATGTGTCTGGTCGCCTCTGAATCTCTCCGTTTTCAAATGGACGTGATTGACAGGTGGATTAACCAATCAGTGACACACATAGTCCATCCATATCGGAAAAAAAATATTACAAGGGGGCAGATAAACATTCCAGATTTCTGCCGAATCTTAAGCTGGGGTAAGATAAATTTGAGTTTATTTGTAAATCATAGGTGACCAACGAGCCCCTTTGTTTCACGTGTCACTGAAAAAAGAAATGTGTTTGAACGATCATGTTTGAGATTCGGCAGACGGGATGGGGACCAGACTGATATTGATCTCTATAAAAAATACAAAGAGGTATCAGTCTGGATTTCCAGGCAAACTCTTCAGCACTTACAGCCCAAAATTTCAATTGCATTTATTTTTATTTTATTTTATTTGTACTTTTTCCAGTTTTACATATCAAATAGGCAGATGCAGGTACACGACATGTTGCATTTCTATGTTTTGATTTGTTTGATTTCTCTGATTTGTACTAGTTCTCACCATTTCTAAAAGAGAAAACCATTGATACTGAGAGCAAGAGGAGTGTCCCAGAACGCAGCTCGTTGGGCTCATCACAGTGAACGCACACACAGCGGAGAAAGCCTTTGAAGGGAGCTAGGTGTGAATTGTTATTCTGATACAGACAAATCCTTTCAACCGGGCCAGACTTGACTAAATTATTTTGGAAGACATGTGAGCCAATTTAATCATGTGTTGCACCGGATAAATCAGTGTTTTTGGCTAAAATAAATTACTTTACAAATTACATCTTCACCTCTTTTTCAGCCAGGTTGCTATGGTGACATGCATATTGGACAATAGCAAATACGGCAGACCTGCTGCACAGAACGCTCTAAATGCCAAAGGGGAACACCTGGGCTAAAAGCAAATAGTTTCAAAGCAGTTGGACAGAAAGTACCATCATTAGAGCCAGACGAAGGTGTGGCTGCTGTCTGTAACCTGTCTTAACTGCTGTAAAAGATTCAACAATGCAAGTACATGGTGGTCAAACTGATAATAACAAGACACTCAGACTGGGGCAATAGGCACAAATTATAACACTACGACTAGAGGTGGGAGTTATACAGCTATAGTTTGTCCAGTTACATTTTGCACTAGGCTGGAATCTTAACCGAGCCATTTACAGGAACTTTTTAGCACATTATTCCAGCAGTGTCAACTGTAGTCTGAATATTATTATAATATTGTAAAAATAAATAAAAAATAGATACTAAAATGTTATACTCTATTATATACTCGAGGCTTGGTTGGTACAATTTTCAAAACCATAATCATAATGAAGACTTGCCAGGCAAATCCAGCCTGACATCATACTGTATACAGATTGATATTAGTCAGGTCCCCATGCTCTGGTCAAACCCGATCGTGCAATCTTTTTTTTTTTTTCTGTGACAGATGTGAAACAAAGGGGCTCACTGGTTACCTAAGATTTACAAACCAAATTTACCTCACCTCAGATTAACAGTTTAGAGTTGCCCTCATTGATTCTAAAGAAATCTGGAATGTTTTTCAGCCTCCTGTGATATTTAATTTCCTTTACTTTTTTTTTTTTTATATGGATGCACCACACGTGTCCCTGATTGGCTAATCCACATGTCGATCAACCCAACTGAAAACAGAGAGATTCACCACTGACCAGACTCATATCTTCGTAAAGTATTGAGGAAGTGTGTATCCTGGATCCCAGAAAAAATAAAGACACGTTTATATAATTAATCATCTAAATATCCACTTGATGCAGCCAGCAGAAGCCGTCAAAACATACAAGGACAACAATAATTCATACTGGAGACTAGAAACTCTCATTTGGTGTTCTACTGGGAATAACTAAACTGACTTTATGGCTGGCTGAGCTCAAAAGAATTAGAGGAGGATTGTTGCAGGAAGTCGTATGAAAGTAATCACTAATGTATTGATAGTTTAGGTCAACAGAGAAACTAACCCTGCTAGACAGAATCGATCTTGGCTGAGACTCAACAACAAAAATAGAAGTTAGGTCTACAGAATAAAGCACTCACGGCATTCCAGTAACCCATTTCATTTAATTATAAAAATGCATTAAAAAGATATTAGCAGTAGATGCCGTTTAATGAAGCATGTTAACTTGGGGATATTGTTTGTAATGAACAGTGCCTGGGCTGATCCCGGCACCACAGACAGGAAATGGGTTGAAGGTAAATGATAAATTGTATAAATAAGTGGATTTCTAGCAGTTTCTCTGGAGCTTTTAGTCCAAAATTTTGTCAAAATGTAGTGGACTTATTTTTCCATGTCCATATTACAAATCTGATTGTCAATTATGTGGGCTCGGATGGATCAGACATAACTAGTCCATCTTTGTGATCTTGATGACTAAATGACATTGACAGACTGTAATTCTTATACTTTTCAAATCCAAAAAGAAAATGGCTCACCCTGCTTCAGTCTTTTGGCAGAGGAAACCCAGTGCACCCAGTGGGAGTTTAATGACACCATCACTCACCGACTACTGCCAATTGATTTCTGTGTATTGCCTGGTAAAGCCAAAGTCAATACAAGCTCACAGTGTGCCTGTCAATTCTGTCCTATTTGTACGAGGGTTATCATTGCACCATGCCACAACAACCAAACACATAACTGAGCAAATGCATTTTTCATTTTTCTGCTTCTTAAAGTGCCTATGTCAGATTAGACTACTCATTTTACCAAAACACCGTTAAGGTCATTATTACATTTAAGATTTTTGCAAAAAACTTTCACATTTGTTTTCCCAATTTGGCTATTTTTAGGTCTAAAATTTTACTTCCTGGTTGTGACATGACACTAGGGAATTCGTAAGTGTTACCTGGCAAAACTCCTCTAATGTACACAGACATATTATACAATGTAAGAAAACACCTTTACTTTGTTTAACTCATGTTTAAAATGTCAAAAAAAGCTCTTATGTGTAAATTGTGCTGTACTTTTGGACAGAATTCTCCCTAAGGTGATGTCATCAATATGTTTTAAAACTTTATTTCCTGTAATTTTAAACATATTTTTCAACCTTCCTTCCCAAATTGCTTCTTGTGAAACTATAATTTATATTTACAACACATATTATCCTACCAAATTAAGTCAAAATTAGAGAATCATAAAACTCTGTCACACACATTTGAAGGTTCAGATTTCATACTTTTTATGATCAATTTCCAGCCTGGGTGAAATGACACAAGCAATATTGTGTATCAAGTCAGATTGCCATGTAAATTAAGAGTCTTGGGGAATCATTATTGTCCTAACCTGAATCAATATCCCTACATTAGTGCGATATTTGAAAATCAACAAAAAAGGTAGAAGAGAAGAGTAATCGGATGGCGCCTGCCTTCCTACGTTACAGGTTTCTAACCCAGTCATTCAATATCTCTAATAGAGGCCTGTTATTCTTCTCATTAAACAGGAATGAGCCCTGGATAGTGTAGTTACTGCCTACAAATGCTAATTATGACACTGCCGAGAGTGATTAGATCTACGCTAAACGCACTATGATTAAAACATATTCAGGCTTTAGACTTTTGGAGGTGTTGAATCAGTGCACGCGCTTTTGCCACGAGACAGAACATTTAGGAGGAAGAGTTTTACAAATGGATCCAGCTCTGATGCCACTGGGAACAACTTATGCTTCCAAGCAGAAAATCTCAGACAAATCACAATTTACCAACTAATGAAAGCACGCCAGATTATCCCCCATCGGTCTGTGCACGCTGTCCTCAGAGCAGCACCACTTTCACACACACACACACACACACACACGTACTGGGAGGTGAGATATAGTGTATTTTAAAATAGGCACCTTTAAAGAACATATTTTTGCATACCAAAAATGAGGGCTGCTGCCACATTTTTTTACTTGTATACAAATCCAGTTCTATAAATGTATAGCAGGAAAGACTTTAAGGCGATGTAATATTAAGAATTACGTACAGTTTATTGCTATGATTTAAAAAGCGGCTGATAGAAACTTTTTTTTCATGACCAATGCCGATGCCAGTTGTTTGGAATCTTGAGGAACCACTATTTTTGGGTGGATAAGGAGGAATGAATTAGATAGGCATTCCCAAATTATGTCATTTAAATTTACTACAAACTCACCCACAGCACTTTTTTATCATAAGCCTTTAAGAGAGTAATTCAGGCGCAAGTGCAGTTATGTTTTCTTACTGAAGCGTTCAAATAAAGCTTGTGTTTAATATCGGGCTGTGCTAGAGACTGAAGGCTGACATCCTATGTGCAAAAAAGGGCAAATATCAGCCCGTTATATTGGCCAACCGTTATATCTATCTCTGCTATAATGGCTAATATAACTTAATCCATCCTTAATCCTTCCATTCACATCTGAAAGATACATAATGTTAAATATTGTTATAGCTTTAATATATATTATAATATTGGCATCGGGATAAGACAAAAATAATCATGATATAAATTTTTGTGCATGCCAAATTTTATTCTTTAAATAGTTGTTTATATTATACCCTAAACCTTGGTCTGAAAAAAGAATCTAATAAAAAAAGATCAGAAGATGAAATGAACCTGGTTGGACTGTAAGCAATACAAGGTACAAACATATTTATTTCCTAAGGTACAAACTAATGACATCATCATAAACTGACATAAGGTCAATCACAAATAAAATAAAAAATATGCAGCCAATCAACCCAAATGAAATCTTAGTTAGACAATGAAAAGGAATAAAGGAATCGGACTTACCCTCTGTAGAGTGGACTTGGGCTAAGGTGAGGATGAACCAGCAGAGGGTGGGTAACTTCCACAGAGCACATGCCATGGCTCTGGTGGTCCGTGGACAGGGTTTGTGCTTCAAAGTTCAGGATTAAACAAGTCCACAACAGGCCTTCTCTGTGATGCTCATCATTGACCCCCTTTCACCTGGAAACCAGAGGGAGAAACATGCTTTTTAGATACAGGGATTTTCCCAGTCACACTCGAATCACAAGACACTTGATGCTATAGGTAGACATTCCACAGGCAGAGAGGTGACACGCTGCAGAGCCAATGTAAGCCAATAGAATAGAAGGTCAATATTGCCGTGAAGAGACATCCTGGTATAAATGAGAGCTGCATGCTAACTATTTTCACTGTGCAAGAGGGAGGAGAGAGACACACAGAGAGAGAGGGGGCTAGCTTTGTCTGGTATCGTCATCAAACAGATAAAGCACGGCCTGTCCAGCTCCCATGACCCATAGCTAAGTGATGTTAACCTTATCAGAGCTGTGTCAGGTTACATTTTGGTGTTCATGCTAAAGAGGGCTGCAATTACCTCCTGTAGAAAACCTAGGATTTCAAATGCAACATGTTTCTTGTCAAAACATCAATGCTGCCAATTCTTTTCTTTCTCTATCATATACAGTGATGGGATAAAAACTGTGAAAGTGTATTTAGTTACAGAAGACTGAATATCTCAACTAAAGGGTATGTTGTAATGTGTTCCATTCCATTCCATTAAATGGGCCAATTAAAGTATTGAATACTTTTACACTGAAATGCATTATATTAGACAAAAACACACCACATATAATTAAAACAGCTTTATTTTTACTTGCTAATCATTCATTTATTTGTAATTCAAGAAAGAAAAGTAGCACATGCAGTCGCCATAAGAATGTGCTTTCTTTTTTTCTTACTATGATACTGTGCAATTTAAAGCTAAAATTACACAATGAAGTACCGCCATGTATTCCTTTGATTTTAGCAAAGTAACTGTATTCTGAATACCACCAAATGACAAAGTAACTGTACCAGAATGCAGGTAGTCAAAATTAGTATTTGGAATATGTATTTTCGGTGGATGTATTCAGTTACTTCCCAACACTAATCATATACAACAATGCAAAATGTATTGAGAAACTGGAAGAAACTTTGGGGAAACTATCCACATTACAAGCTCATGTAGGAAACGCTCCTTTGGCTGACAGTAACAGTAAATGCTAAAATTATCCATGGTAATAGCTTTGCAAGCATTATCCAAAAAGCTTCTCCACATGTTGTAGTAATATGGGTTTGCATTAGCTTTGCAGATGTCCAAAAATCAATGGGAAAAACTATGCCTCAAAATTAACAGCATATAAAAGCTATTTTTGACATCGGCTTATTAATGATTAAACATGCAAAACTACATTCTGTCAGACAGCACTTCGAAAAAAAAAAAGCGTAAAAAATATTGTCAAGATTTGTGACTTGTTCGACCTCAAAAATATCTGATTTTGTTGTCTAAATGAAACAAAATACACAAGCAGATTTTATTTCCCGATTTGGCCAAGGACTTGCAACAAAATATTAACAGAAACCCACAAAAAACTAAACAAATATGAAACTTTTTTGACAGTTTATGGTCCGTGAAGCCTCTGCAAACAAAGTAAGTCTTGGCTGGTCACGTCTGCATATTTTAACTGACCACTCCGGTCCCTTCCCTGCACCCACCGGTACTCAGACGCCACAGTGACTCAAGTTTAAATCCTCTTTCTTTCTCATCACACTTGTTCCTATGGTAGTTTGTTTTTCAAGTGTTTGTTTTTGCTCTATGTGCTACAAAGGCATAAATGGCCTCCTCCCTGTCACAGAGAGTGGGTGAAACCTAATGCCTACCTGCGCGGGCCCAGGCATGCGTTTCACACTCAGAACGGCTCCCTTTTGTCTGCATGTTTACACTGCCGGCCCAGGCTCTGCTCTCTCACTCCCATCAACCATTAGCACATTCACCATGGGATAAGGCATCGCTCCGGCAACAAGGCACATAGGACCCCATTAGAAACTGTTTTTCTGTTCGTCTTTTTTAGTAGATTGAAAAACAACGTTCCATTTGGGTGTCCACCAGTCCGAGATTGCTGGTTAAGATTTGCGAGGAGTGGATGCTGCACATAATAGTTGAAGCTAAAACAAAACACACCAGGAATTCAGGGGAGATGAGTTGAGGTGGTCCTTAGGCGCTAGTTGGAACCACGCTCCCGATGCGATGCTAAGACAATTTCTTTTATAGATCTCTTGTTCCATGTTTCTGGGGGCCTCCGTTATGTATCAGGACTCCCAAAATTACAATTGGTTGATTCAGGATTGGATCATTTTGACCCTTTGAATTTGTTTGAATATTTTTGCTAGATAATTGTTGTTGTGTTTAGTAAATGAGTACTAATTAATAATGAGTAGACCTTAATTATCCTTAATAAAGAATTTGCAAAGACTTAACTCAAAATGAACAAATAGTTTAAGAATGATTCAAGTTTAGTGACTACCTATTTAAGGGGCTAGGAGTTGCTTAGGATTCCTGACTACATTCATACCATACTCCATACAGCTGTACATCTCACCCTCATGTATAACCCTATTTCATGTCAATCAGTATTTTAAGAGTGGGTTTCTCCTTACCCACTCTTGGATAGAGATAAATGTGTATTATTATGTTTCTATATATTTCTTTTTTCATGTACATATATGCATTTATATCATTATGCCTTATTTCACACCAGTATCTTGCTATTTTAGCTACTTATAGTGAATTTATTATCATCATTTATATTGTTGCTGTTTGTAATTATAATATATTGTGATGTATGAACTGTTGTGTCCAAATAATTTCCCTTGTGGATCAATAAAATTGGTCTAAGTCTATGTATTAACTAAGAAGTTACAAAGCCTGAATCATTCTTAATAAACTATGTATTTGTTATGAATTAAGTCTTTGTTCAGACTTTATTAAGACTTGAATGAAGTGAAGTTATTATTTAGTGATACCCAAAACTGTATTTAATAAATTGGATGGAGCGGTGAACATTTCGTGTACCATCATCTCTTCCAGGCTGGAGGGAACTCACGACTCTGTTGCAGTTTCATAATAATTGCCATTAAGAAAACGCACACATTAACCAACAGAGTTCTAATTAAGCCTGCAATAATCAGCTCATCTCCTATGACATTATGCCTCACCTGAGACCTCTCATTTCAGAGCGTTTATGGAGGTTAACAGGAGCGGAGCACATCAAGCCAAGGTGTATTTAAATCAAATGCAATGATATGCAGTCTGGATATTCTCAATGAAAGTAGCCTGGACCGACCAAACCGGGAGTATAGCATTTCGTTTAATCCCAAAGCCTTTGTTTTAGCTGACCAATGGCTGTGGACCTAATTAAATTTATCAGGCAAGTGAATAATCTCGCTTTGATCTAGGTTCATTTGAAATAACGAGACCTTAAGGAGATTGTATATAAAGCTGTACTATTGGCTTAAGGATCTTGCACACAGACTATAAGCTGTTTTGTCCACATAGAAAGATAATGCGGAGATAGAAGCGACAATGGGATCTGAGAGCCAGTGAGCATCCATTCAGTCAATAAATGGACCTGGGTAGGGCTTTGTCACAGCACAACAATTCCTTTACTGCGGTTTGATTTGTAAAGACCAAAGACACAAATAAATACAGGGGAATTTTAATTTTAGGAAGGGTGGGAAAGATTTTGTAAATCAAAAGCCTATTAAATATTTGGAAAAGCACTGCGCTGGACTAAATACACATGCCGTAGTTAGTAAAGTAAAGTATGGTATAATGTAAAGAAATTCATTGTAATGACATGTAAAACTGCTGTAGAATAAAATGATGTAGCGGAGACAATAACCCTCAAGGCATTCTGATAGTATTTCAGTCAAGTCCAGTCTGATTATACTTCCGTTGTAGTGAGTATTATACCTCTGATCATACCATTATCATTATCAAAATTATCATTGTCATATCATTTCTGCACTGTTTTCTTTGCGACCTCTTGTATATAGCTGAGATATATTTTTCTTACATTATTTGTATATTTTATTTTTACATAGAGTTATATAACTACGCCTTATTTGACATCAGTCTCTTACTATTTCTGCTACTTATTTAGAATTTATTATACCATTTCTCTTCAATATTATAATATGCTGTGAGCTACTGTGTCCAAATAACTTCCCTTGTGGTTTAAGAAAGTTTGTCTCAGTCTAAGTGTGATGACGTAGGCCAAGGTAACTGGGCTGAGCTGGCAGTGTGGGGCTTGCAAAGCACAGAAAAGTATTTTTTCTATCAAACACAAAGTAATGTATAGAAACGTTTAGAAAAATAAAGCATTTCCTACAACTATAAATACGCAGTAGACAGACCAGCAGTATTCCTATTTGTTTGTCATGCTTGGATGTGGGTGCTTGCTGTTTACATATGTCAACAAAGTCTATACATCTGGAGTCTGGGAGCGCAGTGCAGAATCAATATGATTATTCTTCTTCTCCTGTCATCTTTGCTTTGTGCATAGACCTCCAGTGTCAGGATTCAAAGACAAAGATTTAAACATGCGCAGCTCTGAGGCAGTCCAGACCCCCCGCCTTGATAAAATGTGTGATGTAGTTGGTAGTACACGGGCTAGGTTTCTGTGTAAATCGATGATAACAGTGGTATACTTTAATATATTTGGCGTCGTGCTGTGAGCGTTTAACATGCTGAGGCAAGCTGGAGGGAGACTGGGAGACTGGTGCGATGCTCATTACACATGTGGAGGTCTCAGCTCACAGCTGGGGGTAACCCTTTCTTCTGCGCATCTCAACAGAAACCGCCCCCTATCCCACCTTGGCTCTGTTCCTCAATAAAACTCAACTTTGGGTGTGGTTTTTGGATGACTCTTTTAAAAACGTGTTACTTACAATTGTAAGTCAAAAGGATAAGCAACAAGGAACCTACACATTTTTCTCGTTAGCTTTACAGACAAAATGCAGATAAAAACACATTTTTACTGTGGCTTGTAAAATAGTGTAAAGGTTATAGTTGCTAAGTAAAGTAGTAAATATAAAAGTATGACAAGCAGCATTAATAATATTAGTAGTGCACTTCACACTAAATACTCACGTAGCAACATTAAAGGTGCATTGTGTAACTTTTCTCCATGGAGATGTTACTGCTTTGTCTGGAATGTTTGACAGTATGGTATTAAACCTCATATCCATGGAAACCAAACCAGACCAAGTTACAGGTCAGATCTGTGGAGAGGGGCAACCAGGCACAGTCAGGCTGTTTTTTGTTGTTTTTTAATACTATAAGCTATAATACTACCTGGTAATGCATTTTAATGTCAACCAAAAAGTTACATAGTGCACCTTTAACTTACTTGAACAATTTTTGATTTGATTTTCAATTTTTTTTCTTCATACATTTCTTTATTATGGATGCAAAGACTATGCACAAAATCATTGTCAACACGCCTCATGGTTGAAGCTATTTTTACCAAACAACTCAAATCTGGGCTCTGTTTACTGATTGTTAAGCACAGATTGCTGAAAAACTTAACAGGCGTCACACTGTTGGGGCTAAATACAAAGTGGGTTCAGACAGATGTTTAAGCACTCGCAGAAATGGAGAAGCCACAGGAGCATGCGCCCACAGGCTTTCACCATATGCAGGCTTGATATATGTACCGCACGATGCAACACTTATGAGGAAAATTCTGAATTGCGTGCGCCCAGTTGGTTCTCCTCAAAAGACAAACTTTTAAAGGGAGGAGAGCGGTTATTAGACAGAAGGGGATGTGGCTTGATTGAACAGGACAGTTGGGAAATTTGAATACAGCGGGGGGCTCAAAACAAGTGGCAGATGTAAGACAATGGACAACTTCTTCATACAAAGCTTTTCCATGTCCCTCCCTGGCTGTTAAGAAGAGCATGGAAGAACAGGCCCATTCTCCAAAAATGAGGTCTCAAAAGAATGGAAAAAGGAGGGAGAAACAGGGGGGTCAGAACTTCAGCAGGGGGAGGGCCACGCATAACAATAAAAGATTGACAGCTTGTAAGACTTGGTTGACCCATGAATTAGCCCCGAAAGCATTCAACAAATGTGGGGAAAGACAAGGGATGTTAATTGTCATGGCACATCACAGGAATGCACAGGAAGGGGAAGTTTGGCCACAGACACAAATGTAAAGCTAAATGTACAGTGTGTGTGTCTAGACAACAGAGAAAAAAAGTCTTTGTCAAGTGGAGATAGGCAGTTGGCTGATATACTGGTTGGCTTTTGAACATATTGACTATCGGCCTTAAATCTTAATAGAGGCTGATATTTTGTTGCTCTCTTAACGGTTTATGTTTTAAAAAAAGACTGCAAGTGAGTCTGTAGTAAATTAAAATTGCATAACTTCGGGAAAATAATCAAAATTGGCTGTATATATTGCCCCATATTGCCCCTGCAAACAATCAGTATCGGCATCTGCCACGAACAAAAAAAAACACATATATGTCGATCTCTATAGTCAAGATAAGTATTAAAATGTCCTAATTAAAAGTAAAATAGTAAAAATATATAAACATTCCATAAGTATTAACTAAGCAGATAATGTAATGCCAAATTTAACATTAAAAACGTCAAATTTAAAGGGAGAAAAAAAAAACTACGCCTTCTTCATAATAGTTTCTATGCAAAAAAAAAAAAAATACATAATATGAATTAATAGACATGCAAAAATAAATTATATAATATACTAAATTTAAAAAGTTTGCTATTCAAAACTAGACTCCATTGTGATCAGCCATATCAAACAAAAGGCTTAGTTTTGGTCTAATAGTTGTTCTATTTCTTGTTTTGACTTTCCTCGTTTTACCATACAACTGAAATCCTTATGTTGAGGAGATTGAATCACATTTGGTTTCTATTGGGCTTTTGGACAACAGCCTCATACATGAATTCATGTGTACAGTACTACAGTATAAGCCTGCTCTTATCCATGTTTCTCTTCGCCATTTTGAGAGAAAAAGTGAAGTACCTGGGGACGCACAGCTCAGTGTCAGAACACACAAGCTTAGCCGTGGAAGAAATATATTCCCAAAAGAGATTGTTGCTCTGCGCTTTGACAGTGCTGAAGATGTACAATTTGCAAGCGTAAATCAGAAAATTTAGCGAGCAGAGGGGGGTGGGGGCTGTGGAGATTGGTCCTGAGATGGGATGAGCACAGACCCCCGCTGAGCCAGATATGGGGCAGGGACGAATCAGACGCTGACCTCTCCACCCGCGGGATGATTGAGAGAGGCACCAGCCAGAGAGGAGCTGAATGACACCCAACTAAACACCGTGACATGGGTGCCCCAAACACAGTCCCTGACCCCAGCCAGAGGAATACCAGGGCACACACAACAGCCCGGCTAGACACGAACGACAGGAGGAATGGGGACAAGATTAATAGCACACAGGGACTTGGGAAACAGGTGGATGGCAATAGTACAAGGTTTAAAAAACAATTATTGGAGGTTTTTAATCCTGGATTTTCAAGTGAACAGTTTAACAATAATCTGCAAAAATAAATAAATAAATACAAGTTTTAATATTATAATTATTCTTCATAATATACAGATATACTAAATTTCTCAAAACTATACACCTGACTTCTGTTGTGTACTGGGGGAAGAAAAACTACTATAAAATCTTAAATTGGCAAAAAGAGTCTGAAAAGTGATAGTTGTTGCAGTATATTCAGTCCATTATTATTTTTATTTCTTCCAGACAAACGTTTTACATTACACTCAATTACATCAAATTGTGCTTACTTTTATACTTCTTTGAATTCATTTACTGAGTGTTCATTTTAACTACACACAAATCTAGTCAAAAGAGATAAACAATTCATTCATGCATTAGAGATTCACATAAGAGGCAGGGTTGAGAGTGTGACATGAGCGTGCACTTCGTCATGGTTATAGCTCTTACTGTTTGCACCATTTATCATTTTTATGAGTCACTCAATTAATCGATTAGACTACTCCCCACTGGTCCGGACATATGGCTACTATTTAAAGCAATCATGAGCCCTGGAACACTGGGCTTCATCAATACATTTATGGGAACTAAAATGGAAGTGTTGTGGGGAAATTCCCTGTACGAAAGATACAAGATCCCAGCCGCTTCTTGGAGTGTGTCCTAATTTGAAAACGTTAATTTAAAAATGTTTTATTATACTCATTTTTCAGCATCTCCCAGTGCACCGAGTGATACACTGCCCTTCAAAAATACATTGAATCTATATTGCTATAATCACGTTAGCGGTGCAACCAAATCGTATTACAGCTAAAGATATCTACACCTGTCTGTCCGTATGGATTATAGCCAAATGATTTGCCACCGTGACAAAGTTTTAATACAGGTTCCATACATTTGTACTTGTAATTTTGATGTTATTCTGGGGGAGTGAAGTGGATTATCTCAAATGAAATTTCAAAATGTCATTTCCACTTGCTGATAGCACAAAACTATTCCTTTCAGGCCAGTTGGAGATAAGAATGCAGCCAGGACTGTTAAACGGTGTCTTTGCCAAATGTTCCTCCGCTTAGGAATTAATGGACTGACATTAATACAGCAAGATAAATAGGAAGGTCAGGAATAGGAGGCCTACTATTATATGGGCATCTTATAGTGATAGTGGGTGCCAATCAAGACCCAAGAAGCCCTTGACATAGTATTATTCACCTTGGGATTCAGTCTATGCGGTGTGTAATATATACTCCCCCATGTTCACCCTGCCACACCAATTAGCATGTGCACAGAAATGCTTTGAAGGGTTGTCGCTACAGGGAATAAATTATATTAGTGGCACCATAAAATGATGTGTTGGATCATTATATAGACAATATATTCAGACATATTGCATACTTAACAAAAGTTACTTTGGAGCAGCCCCAAACTGTTCTAACAACAATTTTGTCATTTGTGTGAAACTATTGTAATGAAGTCAAACATGCAGAGACCAAAACGTAAACAGCTGTGCATCTCCAGTTGTCACGGCAACGGGGCGAAACAAAATATGTCAAATTTAAACTTGTTTGAACACGACTCCACTGGGGTCAGAGCTGTGCGGTCACTGTAGTTTGTGCGTAACAATAGCATTTGTATTCTGGTGCTATTCCAACATCACATTTGTTTAGAAAAGAGGAAGTTATCCGTTGAATGGGGCACAGTTTTGGTTTGGTCTATAATCATAACTGCCACTCAGCAATCAAAAGAACATCTGTATGGTTATGTTATTGGGACAAAAAGTGAACTAAATATAATACTAAAATGCTGGTTAAATTTACTGTAGGCTACCTGACGTTTGCTGTTTTAAAAAAGCAAAAAATCTAGTTCATTTGAAACGATTTAGTCCAAAGATTCCTCACTTATGATAAATCTAATCGTATCCTAATCATTCACCGCAATGAGTTTTGGAGCTCTTCTCGCAACTTTGTATTTTTGCTGTCATGGTAAAGGCACAACAACAACTAATATGCTAACCACACACTACCAGCTGTTACAGAACAATAAAAGCAGACAGTACACAGCAGACCCATTATGTCGTGAAGAGCCCCTTATAAAACATACTGGTATAGCAAAGTACAGACAGAATGTGTATGTTTGGGAAATCCATTGACAAATATGCTAAATTTTCAGGTTGAATATTCACAAAAGAAATTTCCGAGTGCAGTGCTCAAACGCGGAAAAGCTTTGCAATCTCGTGTATGCTTTGACTTGTTTCTCGACAGGTCTCCTTTGTGACAGTAAAGTAAAGGCTTAATGACAGCTTTTATGTGGATTTACCATTCGTCGGCTTTAATGTTGCTTTTTCATATGTACACATTTGTTCAAGGTAACTATCAAAGAAGACTTGTACGAAGAAGCTTTCTAAATTCTTGTATAAATATTCTAAGACTCTGAAAACATCTGCGGTGCACTTCTGGAACATTACAGATATTTTAACTTTTCAAGGGTGAAAATCTTCGCAGATTAGAGGCATTGTGCATTATGTGGTGACCTTGGCTCGGTGACTAATTGGGGCTTTTAACCTTTTTGTGGCTTGAAGCAACAAAACAACCAAAATAAGACAGACCACATAATCTCAGCATGGACCGAAATAGCAAACAGCATTTAGGACCTCATCCTTACTGCAGAGAGGCACAGCTGTATCCTCTGTTACCCAAGCACATTCCTATTCCAGTGATGTTGTGTCTATTTTCAATCTATAAGATGGTACGGATGCCTTTGTCAGACGGAGATGCTGCATGTCAAACTACAGCGTCAGGAGCACACAAAAGAAGTGGGTGTAGTCGTGGCTCAGTGCAATCACATGCCAGTCTAAATGTTCACTCAGTGTCCTGACAGGTAACGCTTAGTTAATGCTAATGAAGGTAGACTGGACTTTTGAAGGAAAGATTATTTTCGTGACATTTAAAAATAAAACCACGAAGTAAAGAGTTAATAAATGTGCAATAAGGCTGCAACCAACAGTTATTTTAGAAGTCAAGTCTGTGATTTTTTTTCCCATTAATTGGGAGGATTATTTCAATTGAATATTAAAATTTTGAAATAGTTTATTTTATCCTGTGTATGTGTGCATGTGTGTATAATTGTGTGTGTATAATTGTGTGTGTGTGTATAATTGTGTGTGTGTGTATAATTGTGTGTATATATATATGTATATATATATATATATATATATATATATATATATATATATATATATATATATATATTGGATTGATTTAGATTAATTGAATAGTCGACTCATGATTATTCTGTTTAATCGTTTCAGCTCTAATGTAAAACAACAAAAAAATTACATTCTTAAAGTTTAGGCCTTTTCATTTTATTCATTTTTACCCATTTACACTCTCAAGGGTTTAAACAATGCTTGGGTTTACAGATGTTTTATTATCTATACTACTGAGTGACTGTGACCAAGTAATTTCCTTTGTGGATCAATAAAGTCTAGCCTTACCTTAGGCTAATTCACCTTAATAGTATCAGTTATTCTAAAGTGTTTCAGGGGTAAATAAGACATACTCAACTGCATGCAATCATGACTGCACAAAGAGGCAATGCTTACAAAGAGGGCTAAAAAGGCAAGCTTTTAATAGCGCACACATCCACACTATTGTGACAAACTGGACTAATTTAAGTTGCTTTTAACGCTGAGGCTGTATCATTAGATTTCCTTGTGTGGTTTAGGTGTCACTGTAGCCTGGCCTCTCTCCACCTCTCGCTGTGAAAGAGAGAGGACAGTTTTGGGGCTGCGCCTTCTTCCCCGCACTGTTCATTAGCATAACATCAGCACAGTGTGGGGGATTGTGATGCAAACAAGCTCAGATTGGCCCACTCCTTCCCCCTGCTTTAATAACTAAACATGGTGTAGGATCTCACTGTCAGCCCAGCAGCTACTTGGGGAGTGAGGAATACAAGAAGTCTCACAAATGTCCCAAAACTTTGCGGATTACTTTACAACTTATATTTCCTCTTGGGATATGGTTATTAGAAAAAAATCCTCTTTACTGTACACTGTTTGAGAATTGAGGAAACAGTGGCGTGGGAGGTGAGGCCGATTACAGTGGCAGGAGGGTTGGTTTGTATTGTAAAAGGCTATACAAATTTGAGATGTTAAAAAAATGAAATGATTTAATATAATTTTGTAATTGCAGAAGGTAGTGCAAAACTTAAAAACAAAACACTTTTTTTATATTGAAATAAATGTTCAACTGAAATACATTTTTGTTTAATTGTAGTTGAATACCAGATTTAACGTCAAATCCATTCTAACACTATTTGGTGAATGTCCAACTTTGTCCGAATATGTGATTTTTTTTCTGTATCAGTGAATTATGTTTCTACTTTCAGTATTGATTCGTATCTGGGTATACATTTATTTTGACACCCTCAATAGTATTCAGACAAATAATGTACTGGCAGGTTGCTGCAAAAACCCAGCCCTAATCCAGGAGCTCTGCTATGGCAAAAACAATGACTTATTTGGCGAATGTCTTCCTCCACAAAAGTATTATTATACAAGAATGTGTCCAGCATTGGACCGATGATTAAAAAATATGGAAATGTTCTGGTGGCTTACGTTATCACCCCCTGCCACCCACAGCAGGACGGCAGATAGGGCAATCGCCGCTCCGCCACCTTGTGTATGTTTAATATGTGTTTGCTCTTTGGCGATAACAAAAGGAAGGAGAGACAGACGGGCAGGGGGGCAGACAGGGCTAGGTCCTCTCTCTCCTCGTCCCTGGACCAAAGTCAAAGAATCTAAAAGACACAAGGAGAGACGGAGATAGGAGCAACTGTCAAAACCTGTCTGAGATAAAACATTTGGCGGTAAATTATCTCGCTGTTCTACGGGCCACTGTTTTGAATACCAAAGCGATTAAAATTCCCAAACAAACCTGGAAAAGGTTGACCAATTTTGTTCACTTCCAACCTAAAAGAGTATAGACTTACAGGTCACACTTTTGAACTAGAGCAAGTATAATGCAATCATTATAATCTCCACATCTCTGCATAGGTAATCCGCTAAAGTATAATTGCAGCTGCTACGTTATGAAAATAATGAGAAAAGTAAAAGAGTGGCTATGAATAAGAAGTGTGAGATGTCAGAGAAGGAAAGGAAAGGAAGGCTTTGACATGGGCTCCTGCTGGGGAGGAATTCTCCCCAGTGAAGATGGGGAACAGACAGAAACAAATGCTCGAAAACAAAAAGGAAAAAGAGATAAATATTATCCTGAAGTAACCTTAAAATGGAAGGATTTGAAATTTTACAATCCAATATACAGGAAATATCATGTTCACTTTTGATGGCTACAGTGAAATTATCAACAGCAAAGGAGGCAGTTTTAATTAGATCGTCAAACAAGACAGCCAAAATATATGCAATATGCAGTTAATTGGACCATCAATTACACTGATGATGTTATTGCTTCTACCTCGCAATTATTATATGATTTTTAAACATATTACAAAACATTGTATTTTACCAAGAATATTTTCCTGCAAAATATAGAATATATGCCATATAATTATTAAACTAAAAAAAAAAAAAAAAAGGAAACATCTAATCTCATCCAAACTTGAACTAAATACAAAAATGTAACAGATAAAAATGACTCTTTGTATGTATCTGAAGCACAATCATAAACTCCACCACATCCCATAATAAACCAAAAACTGTAGTGTATCTCCAGCCATGTGGAGATGTTTTAGTCTGTCAACTATTTCCCTTTAACGACTCATCCCCTGTGTTAATTAGTCCTTGTCTGAGGCTATTACTGCATGCCCTAGTTGTATGAATTGGATTGTGAAAGCTTCATTACACACATAGTCTGGTCACAAAATATCTACTTTGGCAAAACTTCAAAACAATCTTTTAAAAATCTAAAATAATAGGCAGTGAGGGGTAAATCGATTTCAGTATATCAATACATGATAAAGAACACATTCTCATTCAAAAATAGATTATCGTATTTTCCGGACTATAAGCCACTACTTTTTTCCCAGGCTTTGAACCATGCGGCTTTTACAAAGGTGCGGCTATTCTGTGGATTTTTCTTCCACCGCTAGGGGCGCTCTAACCGGAATTTCAAAAACAAGATAGATGGAAAATTAATGCAAAGAAGAATACACTACTTTTTATTTAGCAGATATAACACGCATGACAAATTACTAACTAGTAATTATTTTCAAATCCTCGCCCCTTCATCATGAAAAGCACACGAAGGAGTTTGTATGATGCAAGTTTTAAGTTGAAGGCATCGATCTTGCGCCAGGAAGGAAACCGTGCTGTAGAGCCCTGCACCCGCGGGACCCGCCCAGAGTCCCTGCGCGGGACCCGCGGGACCCAACACAAAACAGTGCGGCGCGGGACATATTCTGAAAGCTTATTGCGGGCTCGGGCGGGAGTGTGACCGCAAGACGCGGGAGCGGTACTGAAGAATGCGGGAGCGGGACTGAAAATCGTGTCCCACGCAGACCTGTACCGTGCTGCTGCTGTAAGCTCGGTGTCAAAGTGACTTGTGGTTTCACTGTACAGGAGAAATTAAGCTAATCAATTACCGGTTCTTTTCTGTTTTTGACCTTGTTTTAATCAGCACAGTTGCTGCCGTGTTAAAAGGCACTGTTCGGAAAGAATCTGTTCAGGTACATAAATGTACATTTACAGTACAAAATCGTTCTGTATATGCAGTAAATATCTCATTTTTCAACATGGATATCAGCGGCTTATAGCCCGGTTGCGGCTTGTATATACTTTTTTTTTTTTTTTTTAATAGAGTGGATGTGGCTTATATACAGGTGCACTCTATAGTCCAGAAAATACAGTATTAAATATTGGAATTATTTTTTATTTGCTTTTTATACTAGAGTACAATGCATTTTAATACAAAACTCATTAGTATTGGATCGAGATTATGTTATATTCCAAACCATTTACTTGGCATTGGATCAGAAGAAAAATCACTGGTGTTGCCGAGCCCTTATAAAAGGCAGAAGTGTGGGTCATTTCAGGTAAGCGAACAACATGTTTTTCTCTACATTGTCCTAGACCCATGTGTGGTCATTCCGTAGAATAATTAATTGGAGTTGCATCCTGTCCCTTCAGAACGACCAGCAGTAATCAGCTCAGACTGAATGATCAGTGTGTCTGGTCCATGCAGCTACACTGTGTCCTCTTTATCAGTCGCCTCTGTCCACACATGCACCAGCGACCACCACACACACACTACACATGCAGAGGTACAACAGCAGAGGCTGCAACTGAACGCACTGTGCTCTATAGAACCTATGCTCGAGAATCCACACCTCTCACTGTTATCCGTCATTTCCCTTTATGACCATTTATCACTGAGCGATTTGTACAAGACAGACACACTTCCACTGAATGCTGCTTTTTTTCCCCACTGGAGATCAAATCTATAAATAGTAACATTTTTATAATGTTAGCTAATGTCATATTCAATTTACCAAATGTTTCTGAGTTTCATTTTCATGTGAATAAAAACATTCCAATAAGATGAGTTTGTGCAAAATCATTTTTGAAAACACTTTTTTCTTTTTATATTTTGCAATTCAAATGCAATTACAGATTTTGGGGGGGAGGTTTATGAGCTCCAAAACCCAAACAAAATTATGAATAATTACAAGGTCCTCACTAAAACATTTGATTTTAAAGGATTTGTTTGTTCCATAAAAATACAGATGTTTAAAAACTGGTCAAATATTCATCTGATCCATATTCTGTATTAATCCATTTTTAGGTACAAATACGATGATATACAAATCTTATTGACCTTTTTGATGATAATCTAACCCATGTTATATTACCACAAGAACAGACCACAACAATGGAGAAGCATAGAGTAGGAGACAGAGGAAAGAAACCTGCTTCTCTGTGGTTAAGGATGGTGGCCACATAAATCTGAGAATAAATGACCAAAATCTGAAAGACACATGCTGACCTCCGCACTCCTTTATGGGTACATGCTAGTTCCTTTATACGTGAAAAACTGGCTACACAAACATGACAATTTTCAGCAGTTGGAATTTTAGCATATACAAGTGAATAATTTGACATGTTGCTGGCATAAGCAGTGACTTATGAGCTGTATTTAAAATACTCATTTCTTAACTCCGCTCATTGGTGTGGAGGAGGAGTTGGATCCAAAAGGCGGTAGCGACTGCCAGGCCTGGCACAGCTGTACAATCAGAGCTGTAAGGAGAGTCAGTGGCCGCTGTCGCTCAATCTTCCCCGGCATTAATCCACACTATGTGGATCCATAGCACACACACACACGCCGCTGTCCAGCACTTTTCACAGGCATATGGCCTTATATTTGGTTTAACATAAACTGCTGTCTGATCTACACAACAAGTGTGGGCTGAAATATTGCTTTCCGTAACAATACAACAGTCTTTCCCCACAGTGAAGCAAAGATCACTTAAACTGCACTTGCATTACAAACTTCAAATACAGCAGCCACAACATCTAATGCTGTGTGTTTGTGACATTCAAAATCACACTGAGCCTGCAGACACACATTTTTAACATCTCCTTCTATCTGACATTTCCAAAATGTTTTCCCGAGCAGCTCTTGTGCAGTTGACCTGTGCCAAATGCTGCCTGTGGCTTGTCACGATCTCTAGAGTGATGCGTCCATGGGCAGAGAGGGGCTCGCTCACGCACAGAGCCGGCAGGTGCAGCAGGAACAGTCCCTGTGCTAATGCTAGCTCCAGACACCGTAGCCCCACACTGTAGACAAGAGGAGGTCCACACATGGAGCCACTCAGAGCAGAGCTTATTGGAAGACTTGAACAATGCAACTCTGTCAGAAACAGCTCTTCCTCGGGCCACCTCAGACAACCGCAATCCCGTACCAAACAAACGTTTGCGTATGATCAACGCTCGGCCAAAGCACCGGGTCAAATATTTTATAGATGCATCGCAATAAATTCTTCCAAAATAGATATTGGTTTATGGTCTTATTACTGCAAGGAAATCCACGGTTTTCAAAACACAATTCTCAGTAATTACCAAGCTTTTATGTTATTTTGCTCTCAAAAAACTGTTCAACCATTATGCACAATGTAAACAGACATGCAAAGAGGTCTGGCATGCAGCACTTTGAGCCAAATGTCATTCTGCAAAGTCTTAGAAAGCAAACCTGTTTTCGTTGTGTTTCTCACAGCCCATCAAAGTGTCCACACTGTGCCGTGTCTTAGCAGAATTTCTCCGGAGTGCTACAGATCTGATAATACCACTATTGTTTTCCTGTAAAGCACCAAGTCTCTGCTACAATTACTGGAAGGAGCTTCAACGAGGGCAGTTAAATCATTTGTGGAGACATTATCTACGCAGAGAGAGGAGCGAGGGGGAGGAGAGGGCAGCCAGGGAGAGGGAACACATAAGGACTCCAAACTTTAGGAAACATTTTTGGAAGACCACACATGGAGGTTAGAGCTCAGATAAAAGCAGCATGATTCACCAGTCACTGCAGGAAAGTAATAGACTAATACACTCCTCTGTTTCTGTGCCAAGACCCACATAGTATAGTCAATTGTTTTTCATTACAGGTGATGATGGATTTGTATATAAATTATAACAATCTACAGTCGCTTTACACACCGCCACAAACTTACACCAACGAGATCTCTGTTCGACAAAACCCCAAAGTCAAAGTCTGTCAGCGTGAACTATCATTAAGAGATAATTTGATTGTTTTTTCAAACGGCGCCCGTGTTTGATGTCTGCGGAATGCCAGCAACTCAACAGACAATTATTTTGTTGATTAGCTTGGTTTTTAGCGACTTCCCATGCCTGTGATATTCCTCTGAAAGTCCCAGACCAGACGCTCAACTCCATCTGACTTGGCAGCAGCATTGCAAGAACAAAGCTTTCGCACTCCCAACTAAATGCTGTACAATAGAAAGTGAGTTACAGGGCTGCACTAAGCCAAATGAACTAAGAGGAGAAATAGCCCAGAATATACTGACTGTGTCATATGGAATGCATATGACAGACTTTTGAGGGGAATCACAACAGATTAGCATCGCTGTCTCTTATCCTTTAACGATAATTTTATGAGGCTATGAAAATCTAAATGTTTGTGTAATGTTTGTATTATTTTGTACATTATTAAAGGGGATTAACTGATTGTACATCTACATATACACATCCAAAATTCCGCATACATCCGCAACATATTCAACTGATAAATCATAAAAATAAATAAATACATTTAAATCAATGTTTCCTTTATATCTTAGTTTTTGGTATTAATTCCCAATATGTAATAAAAAAAATGAAACACAGATTAATCCGTTTCAGTTTCCTGCTGACCATAGCACCTGGCTGTATGTTGGGGCCATACTGTGGTTTGTTTGCCCTCCATGCCTAAATAACAGGCGTGCCTTGTTAGAGAAGGGGCTTTTAAGTGTGAATGTGCAGCGCGCTGCTATAATCCAGGCGAGACGTGAGTGCTTCCCCTGGCAGACGTACGCAGATCCCCCTTCTTCTTCTTCTGCTGCTGCTGCTGCCTGTGCACAAGACAGGCCTCGCTCTCCCTGCTAAGGCACTGCCGCAATAAGTGCTGTTTGCTCAGAGCCGCTCGTCCAGGTTCTCCTCTGTCACATACAAATTGAATATTTTCTACTATAGTGTTGCAGCTGTGCACTGATCAGAACCAGAGATGCTCATGTATAGGGCAACAAAAGGCACGGTCGATGTGCGAGTGTGTGCCTATAGTTTAAATTACATTTGAAAAACATTGGATTCACAACACAACACACATGTAGTGTGTGCACAAAAAAAAGTTATTTGAGAGAAACAATTTTTATATGTACGGAATATTTGTATTTATTTATTTGAGTCAAAAAACAATTTTTGTACTGTACATTTCATTAGCAGTATGCTCACACCATGTAGGACACACTGAGTGTGTGACGTGAATACTCAAAGTGCAATCAGAAAGCGGGCTAACATGTTACACACTCAGTTATTTTATAACCAGGCCAAAGCACTTTTACAACCAAGTTCTGCACTTTGCACTTGCTTTTCCCACTGCCTTTTTGTGGAGGTAAATGAATTGAATAAGGCAATGGAAAAGAGATGCCAGATAAGCTCAGTGGAGCTGCCACTTAAACGCAGCAGAGCTACACGAGAGCCATCGCCTAATATCCATGTTGTTCCTTGTCACAAGAGTTTGAATTGGCCCTTCCTCCCCTTCACCTTTGTCCGTGTTGTGTAATTTGCTCCTTGAAAATTATTTAGGCAAGCAGAAAGTTTCACTTGCCATTTCACCTGCCATTTCAGGGGCACCGAGTCCCCTGCTGCACCAGGGCCTTTGGCAAGTGGAAACAAATGTTCTACAAAATGGAAGGGAAGAGAACACACCGCGCACAGTTTTTCTTTCTTTTTTTTTCTATAATTACTAATGGCTAAATAAAATTAGTCATAAAAAGTAGGTACCACTGCCTGCATGTTAGCCTACATAAAATGTATGCCTTGTTTAGTCCCTTAAACAGTGTGCACTTATCTGCACAGTATGGCTCCATGTAACTGCTTTAGCGACACAATAGATTACATCTGAAAACAACAAGAAACAATTTCCACGGCAAATAAGCTATGGAATGTACGTTTAATCGCCTCCACAGTACAGTGCAATCCCACGTCCTAGTCCATACGCACGTCTTTCACTAGCATGAATAAGCTAGCACACTACAGTATGAATTACATATTGATCCTACAAAGACAGTAGTCAGAGAAAAAAAGCCCAGCACAGCCCCCTTTTGGTTTATTTAGGCTCAAACAATACAATCCTTTGAGTCACATCACAACCTCTACACCAATCATATGGAATCGCAGCTCAACACAAAGACAACAGACTACTATCAGCGCCCCAGACCCTGCCATACACAGAGCAACATGGCAGTACACGGCTATGGCACCTTCACACAAAAGAAAATGTAGCAGCACTTTTTGTATTATTTAAAATAGGCTAATTAACAATCCCGCTGTGTTGTCTAGTCTGTGCCTGGGCTCACTGCTGGAGAGGGAAGAGGGAAAATATGAAGCAACAGTCGGTAATATCACAAATTTTGATGTGTTCACACCTTCTCAGTCATTCACACTCACTATCTTAAGAGTCCCATGTGCTGCCAGAGTGTGATATCAAGAGTTGAGAATGGAGTGATACATGTACGCAGCGCCCCACTCTATCTCCCCTATTCCAAACGCTGTATAGAATAGTGCTGTATTGATTTGCTTGTTGAGATGAAGCAAAGAGAAGAAATTCAGTACTCTGGCAGATCAAGAAGCTTGCAGTTCGCTTTGAAACCGGACGCACTTCCAGCGAAATGAGTCCACCCCACAAAAAAAGTTCAGTCGCAATTGTAATGGCTTTTTAGAGACTTCAATACACAAACTTCACAAAAAATGTCCTTTGATACTTCATACAAAAGTGAGAATTAACAAACAATGCACACACACACCTGTTATACAAATGGACCATTGGTTATCCTGGAAGTGCATGTTTTCAGTGTGGGCTCTTTCATACTAGAAGATAAGAGATTTTCAGCGTAGCCCTGTATCTTACAAACAAGATGTCACAGGGGAAGGCAAAGCTCACACAACCTTTACTCAGGGTTTAAACCAAGTCGCAAATACACTGACTCCTATTGAAGAAGTCCTGTGGCCACTTTCATATGCTAATACATCTCTGCAACAGGATTTTGTCTCTCTTTCAGAATGTCTGCCATGTTCAAATAACACTCAGATTATCCCAAAATAAAATGGTAGTCTCATTTAGCTTTTGGGTCCTGCTACCAAAATACTTACACTGACTACATGCTTTAAATTTCAAGAGGGGCTTTTCAATGGGGTTTTAGGTGAATGCATGCTTTGTTATGTATAGTGTGGGGGAGATAAAAGCTTCTCGTTGCTCTTGGATTAATAGTCTTCTTAGTGTATGTGATATAGACACCCAGATGTGTCTATAACTCTTCACTTTAATGAAGAATAATCTTTCTAATGTAACAAAAGCATCAGAGGATTTAGCGCAATGAAAACCTGGGGAGTGTTTCCACTAAAATAAGATAACAAAGTATGTTCTACATTTACATTAGCCGCCCTGATCGATCACCGAAGACCGCTGCCTTGCCATGTGTTGTACCGTCGGGGTCAGAGGGAGACGAAGACGCACGCCATATACCGTAAAGCGGCTTGTGCGTAAAGCCTCTACTTCTGGTACTGCTGCTATTACTGCTCGCTTTAACACATTCTCGACAAGACGCTTTCAGAATTGCTAGATTTAAATAATAAATGTCCAGTAAAAGGATCTAATTTTGCAAGCACTTTAACTCTTCGCAACCGTTCTATTTCAAATAGGCTATTTCTACAGTGCCGCGTAAAGATGGACATGAGTCCATGGCACAAACTTATTGCATATTGAGCACTATATTTTACTTAAACACGATACGCCGAGAGCTACTATGATAAAGGACAAAAATGCTTTCCAGTCTCAATGATTTGCTGCATGGATCCGATGAAAATTCCATTTGGAGGGAGCAGAGCATTTAAAACTTCGAGCGCCTTGTAAATTCTTTAAAAAGAACACTTAATTGGCCCTTTACATGTTCTGGTTCACATCACGTCAATACGCTGTAGCTTTCTCCCTCGCCAGCCACATACACACGATTTTTAATAGTTTCCATTCATCCAAAGTCGGCAGCCGCACATATCAATCCACATCTGGTTATGTTTTGATTAACCATTTTTCAATTAGCTACGCTGCCGGTCGGGTAATTTTAAAAGACTACAAACACGCCTAAGCTCAACTTAAATCTGGATTTAATTGCATTTAGTGAGAATGTGGTCGTTTACAATGCAATGTGGGGTACTACTGTTAATTTGCAACTGATCCCCGTTATTATGGACTACCAAAAAGTTACAGGTCACTTGTGTGTGATAATCAGTAAAAGTTAATTTAACTTACCGTATAAGAAAGTTGAGAAACCAAAGCGAGTTCAGATGTAAGTGAAGAAATAGTGCACATTTCAGATAGAAACAGTCAGTTGGGAAGTCCAGTGCAGCGGAGAGCGTATGAATCAGGCATGATCCCTGCTCGGATGTGGGACACCGGTTGGAGAATTTGGGGTACTTAGTCGTCTTGTCCTCCTTGCAGTCCACACGTTTCCCCGCGGCTGACCCACACTTCCATGGCAAGGCTCAAAAGATAGAAGTCCGTGTTGACTGAGCACCTTACCGGTGGTCCATCCACACACACCGCCGTACAAGTGCAGTGTGCCTTCAGCTCCCGAGGAGCGGCAGAGTAGTAACCAAAAACAGTGACTGGATGTGGACAAGAGAGAAGATTTTTGTTCTGGTCAATGAGAAATGGTCAGTTCACCCTTCCCCGTGCGCCGAAACCTTCTTCTGTCCCTACGTGTGCGTGCGTAAAGTTTGTTTCATTCTCGCGTGTTGCTCAGTGAAGATCCCGCTCGCAGACAGTCTGGTTGAGACACTTGGTGGAAGCAGCGGCGGTGAGGGGCTTCCAGTAAACAGCGCCAGAGCAGCGAGCGGAGAACAGGCTGCCGTCTGCACGAGCCGTCTGAGCGTAGGGACGCATGAAAACCCGGCATGGAGCTGTACGCATCACCTGGACTGAGACGGCGTGCGCGCGTGCATGTGCGTCAGTGCACTACATCAGTACATTATCACATTCAGTTAAAGAAAGTCACTCCAGACTTTGTCCAAGTAACGGTGTAGTCTGGATATTGGGCTATCTTTTTACACTGCTCTGTTTATTCGTACTTGAGCTTTGTCACAGGAAGTCCAGCCCATTCAGCCAATGACAGAGGACTTATTCTACTGTAATACTACCATGCATCAAACAGAATCTACAGACAGACATTCTTTTTAACCCTCACAGCGACTGGCCCCACAGGATAACACTCTGCTACCAGCCACAGCAACTTGACCAGAGCTGGCTGTGTTTTTTCTAAGTATCTCCATTGTGAGAGCCAGTGTAGATTTTCTCTCTTTCTCTCCAGCCCCCATCTCTTACATGATTCATGCCACCGTTCCACATTCAAGGGCATTTTTTGGGCTGCTTTTCCACGTTGACCCCTGCACTCACTACAGTTTGGGCGCATTACTCCGCAGCCATGCACACTCAGTATTCAGGCTTTGATACGGCTCTTTTGTATTGCTATAGGCTTGTCAAAAGAGCCAATGCGCATGTGTGTGTAAGAGAGTGGAATGCAGGTCCTTTCATATTCAACAGAGCCAGAGAAACAGCTGCCTTTTTCTATTTTCATTAGGTGCTCTATCTTTGCATCGGAAAATGATTCTACACTTTATGTTTACATCCTCTTTGTAGAGTTGGGGAACATGTTATGATCTGCTCTGAGAAGTTTGACTAGAACTATTATAAGAAAGGACATGGCGCTGCACCTGGCTCCAATAAGAAGCGCTTTTGCAATGAGGAGAAAAGTAAAGTTGAATCATGCTTACCAGGTGAAGGTGAACAACGGAGAGGGGGCAAACTTATGTTTTCATAAGCATAATTTTACATAATAATACAGCCATCTTTTCCCATGTACGGGACAAAAAAGAGAAAACAGATGTAATAAAAAGGTCACCCGGTGGCAGGCATCCATATCTGGGGAAATGTTTATTTATAAGCCCCAAAGAAAAACACATGCAGCCTGGAGTGCACGAATAGATTGGAGCCTGCTTCCTCTCCACATTGTCAACAGAGGGCATCAGACTTTTATTGAATTTCTGAATGGACATAATTGGACAGATAGGTACAGACATGTATGTGTGAATGAAGAATAAAGAGCTCCTTTTTACTAATGTGAGCTCTACAAGAATGACCTTGACCTGTGCATGCCAACGATTTAAGTGTGTATAGAAAAAGTGTGAATGGGAGATGCATAAGCACACACAATTTTGGTCAGTTAAAAAGAAAAAAAAAACATGAAAATAAAAATGGCACTGACAGAGGATTAAATGAAGACATAAAAAAAACATCCATAAGAATAATTAAATTCTAGATATAACAGACCATTAGATCTCACAGTTGTTTTTGTAAATCTATCTGTTCTTTTCAGATATATTTTAAAACTGATTCATCAGCCTTATTTTATTTATTGAATGTTCTTTGCACTGTGCAAATCCGGAAAACTGAACACTTGAGTTGCTCTACCAGGGATGAATAAAATATCAATCTATCATTGATCTGAATCCATTGGGTTTGGTTTTTGATCGGAACTAAATGAGTTCATATTTTGAAAAGTTCTCAGTTTTGTGGTTCTCTCCCAAAATATTTGCACCTGATTGATTTCCAGCTCACATGACAAGTCACAGGGCTGAGCCTAACCCTGCCCCGGCCCTCTGCCCCCACACTGAGGCTCCAGATGGATTTAAGGATCACTGAACTTTAATCAAACATTTGTCCTCACATTTATTTATCCATTTTGAAATGAGCACAATTCACAAAGTAGTTAATGCAACGGTTTTCCTTTTAGAGCATTTCTGAAGCAAGACCACAGAATTGATACTTTGCAGTCACATCATGTTGGGGGTGTTCTACATGTATCTCTAATGGTGGAATGTTTAGGAGTTACCATGGTGACACAATGCCCGTATTAGCAAAATATTCAAGAAACTTAAAAAAAAAACACAAAATGGTTTTAAATAACACATTTTCAGGAGCCTCTGATCAATACAAGTGCCCATGGTCTAGTTTAGGAGTTTGATTTTCAATAAAAAGGTGAGAGTGACTAGTGAAAAACTGTTGGCTCATGTTTGCTAGTTTGTGACCGTAATTTTAAGTGTGAGAAGCTTGTTTAACAACACAAACATACTTGCCTGTTGTAGTTCCAGCTAAGCCAGTTCTTTATGGTCAGACTGTGTTAAAATAAAGCGCAGATTAAAGTGTAAGCCGAGCCTACAGTTAGCATCACACCCCCAGGGAATATTGATGACATCAGCTGCAATATACAGTGATACCTTTGTTGTATGTCAGATGCCCTTCCTGGTGCAATGTTTGTCTATAGATTTAGCACAAAAAGTACACTGCATATGACTGTGGACACATAAATTAATTAGCTCACATACTCCATATATTTATAATGAAGCAAGTATGTCCCATGTTACATTTGCACTGGATCAACATCTTTAGATTTAAAATCCTTGAACTCTGCACAGCTCCTGTCTGTCCGTCTGTCCATTCGTTCTTCAGTTTAGTCACTGGCGTCTCCTTGGATATCAGACTTGGAGCACAGTCATAATCAAAGCAGCTCTTCTCTATACAGCCAAGAAGTTAATATTTATGTAGCTAAGGGCAACTAGGCTGCTCTGACCTCAATGCTGCAGCATGAGACAATCTGAGGGCCAGTCCAACTATGGGCATGGAGATTACACGCATTATTGAGGATGTTTTTTTGTTTTGTTTTCTCAGATCAGGCAGTAGTTATTTCTATTCATATAAAAAATACATGATTAAAGGTGCATTGTGTAACTTTTCTGGTGGAGGAAATGCTTTTCTCCATGGAAATTGTATTGCTTTGTCTGGAATGTTTCACAGTATGGTATTAAATCTTTCTATCTTCATGACCAAACTGAGTTACAGGTCAGATCTGTGGAGTGGTGATCCCTCTCACTGTCAGGATTCCTGTTTTTCTAGGTATTTTTGAGCTATAAAACCACCTGTAATTAAATAAATGTAAGGTAGAGCTTTTACTTGAACAAGTTTCAAATAAAAATACAATAATATAGTGAAACAATTACATAAAGATGCTGTCTATAAAACCTTTTTTCTAATAAATATTCAATGGAGGCACTACAGTACAATACAGTTTTGCCTGTTTTATAACTTTATAACTATAACTATGTAATACACTTTGTACTTACTCCTTTTAGCTGAATTCCATTCCCACTTGACTAGACAGACAAGACTTGCCTTTAAACCACCTTAAGATTTTGTCTTTGCTGTGTTTGACGACTCTTAAGCTGGTTTTTAGTGTTAAATATAGTAATACTAGTGGGGATTTCACCAGGCTGCACCTGACCTAAAATCAATATGAGCAAATACAGTCTTAAGCCTCTTCAGATCAATAGTCTCCTCTTTGTCTCAGTTCCTTTTCTTTGACTACAGCCCTAGAATTGAAAGCCACACTCACATAGTCCCTTAATATTCAGCACAGTGTCACCCAGTCAAATATGATCAAATCAACGTGCTCTCACATTTCTGTTATTTAATCCCCCGTCTGCCCAAAGACTGCCCTCCTCAGGCCCCTTTAAGAGAGAGGGCCAGGACTCATAATTGACCCAGCAGACAGGAAGCAATTAAAAAGAAGTCAAACACATGAGGGGCTCGCAGATCAGAACTGAAAAAAAGAGGCAGGTCTACTCCGCTGTGGGCACGCCGGGCTGTGGCTGCACAACTGTCAAATAAGTTGACTGTGAAAAGACCACATAGAGTAAACAAGTCATTTGGAGGGAGCCCTGTGAGTGAGTAAACTCTGAAGATGACCTGAGTTTTGTGATGCTGCGGCTCCGGCTCTGTCTCTGCTCTGTCTCCGCTCTGTGCTGTATGACACATGTGTCACCTCTAACAAGTGAGACAAGCAGCAGACAGAGGTGAGGAGGCTCATTCACATGTTTGCTATGGAAACTTAGCCAAGTGGAAACAGATGTGTCTCACTGGTGACCTATAAAAAATGATATATGCTCTCCAGTAATATGGTTCAGCAGAGGCCAGCACTTCCAATTTGCTTCACTTTGCCATTCTCTAGCCTTACTATAAATGTGGACATATTTCTCAAACACAAAGAGTTTGGTCTAAATGCTTCCATGAATGTGAGAATGTGAGACTCTGTACAACCGAACAAGAATGAATGTGTTAAAGGTGCTCTATGCAACTTTTTTGGTAGAGGGTCGGCCACCTGCTTGTCTCCATGGAGATGTTATAGCTTTGCCTGTAATGTTCCAAAGTGGCATTAAACTTCTCTGTCTTCACTGAGATGCCAACAGGCTAAGTTACAGGTCAGTTCAGTTGAGAACCATGTTGTGATTTGAGAGCGCTCATACTGGTTGCTACTTGTCATCTCCACATTGTTTTGATAAGGTTTTATCCTAATGCAACCTTTCATTTATCCAGGCATGGCACTGGCACAACAATAGACTTGTGTAATTTGCAAGTTCTGAATTAAGTTGTGATGGCACATTTTAGTCATCACATTTTCACAACATTTCCACAACATTTCCATTCCTAAAAAAAGTTTTTAATGTAGACATATTTTTCCCCAGCGCAGAGACCATACATTGTTTGGGAATGCACAGAAGACATTGGAATGAGCAGATGGAGAGCCTAAGTCATTTATGATGGCTGCACACTGGAAACTAAAGGTTCTCTGTCAACCGCACACTTACCCCTGCTATCATCTATCACAATGATTCATTATAATTTATAGAAACAACAAAGTTCCTCAGCAGCGTAGCACATCTGGGAGGCTTTCTGAGGCTTTCAAGGAAACTCCGAAATAATAAACTCATTCATTTTGAGACTGTGTTGTTATTCGTGTGCTGTCTCACACAAGTATATCATATCCACAAACTTTCCCCTGCACAGGGAGTCGGTTTACATGTTCGGCCGTGTTCCTGCAAGTGCCTCTATTATGATTTATGGAGGCTCGTGACTTTGAATAAATTACTAATAACTGTAAATAATTGCTTTATACAGGGCTTAAATATTTGCTTTAAAATGTTATTAAATGTAAAACCTTTACTAATAGTGCTCCTGGGAGGTCGCAGAACAAGTTGGAGCATAATTTACTATAGGCGGTCATTTAAATATCTCTGCGAAAATAGTAACAATATACTTCCCTGATAAATGCTCTGGTCTGTCTTTCTGTAGATATTCCATAGGTACTTGTACACTTTGTGCTGAATCAGTAGTCGTAGGTAGTTCAACAATATTTTGTGGTTCAGTGGTTTGCTTCAATGGAGGTTTACGTATAAATGATTGGATTTTATTTGATTGTTTGCAGATGTGTGTAGTACGGTTATATACTCAGCACATTTACTAGAGTGACGGGTCGACTTCCCAGAATCATTCTCAGACTCCATGCTTTTACTTATACTTGAGTAATATATTTTACAGGGTAACAGTACTTGAATACAATTTTGGGGACGCTCCCACTGTGAGTCTATAAGTGAAAACATTATTAACGTTTGTATTCATTTTACCCCTCTTTAAGATATTATAGATTCTTTTTGTGGCGTTTTTTTTTTTTATGTTTATGTCTGTTGTTCCAAATGCATTAATTATACAATTCCTCTTTCTTGAGCAGTAGTTTCCCCAAATATCTTTCTGAGTAATTTCTTTGACCACTACTTTGTACTTCCACGTGAGTAGTACTGAAGAAACAGTACTTTTGCTTAAACATAATTTTGGCTACTCCACCTACCTCTTATTGATTTGTTGTTTGAAGGTAACAAAAGCACTTCCTGTATCTGGTGAAATGCTTTGTATTATCGTATTATATTAGGAACAACACTGAATCAAGTTACAGTTCATAAAACCAAAAGCAAAAAAAAATAATAAAAAAAATAATAATCAAATTCCAGAGCGAATGTAATGAACAAAAGACAAACCACATGGGCCCAAACAGACAGTGGTAGAAAGCCCCACCTGGACAGACAATAATAGAAATCAACTTTATTAGTGAAGTGTGGCTGGATTATGGGGCTGCGCTAATGCCCTGCCGTGTGAGAGCCAGGTACCTCCAATTGTTCTCCATAATGAGCAGCAAACACACGACCTCCACAGGCCCACAGAGGTCAATAATCTGTCACAATAATTGACTCAAATTTTAATTGAAGCAAAATCTCACTTAGGCGCTTCACCATTACAGACACACGTACCTCCCCTCCACTTGCGATTAATTTAAGTCATTTAAAAGTAACTGCTTTGTGCAAGTATAAAAGAACACAATTATAAGTTTTAAATACATATAGCCTATTTCCATAAAACATTTGAAAAAACAAGCTGCTCACCAGGGCATAAAAACACTCCAAATTGTCAAGGCCAAAGATGCTTAAAGCCATTATAGGTCAGCGTGCATTTTGGAAGCTTTGGTCAAATGTAATATTTAAATAGACTTACTAGTATTATCCTTTGATTGAATGTATTTATTTATAGTTTTGTTATTACTTTAATCTTTTCTTTTTTTTTAACTAATTTTACTTTTTATTTTTATTCTTTGTGAAGTGTTTTTTTTCTTCAATCTGTATCAGTAATTATTATTATTATTATTATTATTATTATTATTATTATTATTATTATTATGATTATTATTATTATTATTATTATTATTATTATTATTATAGGAGTAGTTCATACTTGTTCATACATGTTTGTTCAGGCCTCTTCAAAATGAATGAATTAGATTGTAAAGAAAAAACTGAGAATGTAGAGCCTCATTTATGCGAATAACAAACAGAAACATGGTGCCCCAATTTCTCAAGAGACCCTTTATAATCACGGATAATTACTGTTGCATGGCAAAGTGAGGATAGCAATATTGTTGTTTCTGAGTTCAGATCATGCATGAGAGAATAACAGAACATGAGAAGAAAATACATGCAAAATAAATAAACATGGGTAAGGTATAATTTCATTGAAAGTAAATATTTAAATAAGTATATTTAATTTCTAAACTAACTTTTTGCCAATAGTCTACGGTAAGCATCAAGTTGCTGGTTAGCACTAGATAGACAACAACAACTGAAATCCCTAAGCGCACTTGTTAGTGAATAATTTGACAGGCTGCTGGTTAATTATAACTGACAAAGCAAAGCTTTGGTAAAATGTAGTAACTGCTCCATCAATGTTGGCCTTTGGCATTTATTAAGCGTTCGTGTCAGACTAATGAAAACTAAAGGGCTGAAAACTACATGTGTGCCTGTCTATTGAGTTTCCAACTATTATACTTTGACCTGCTCACATTGGACTCCTGCCAGAGCCCTCAGTTTACTGTGTGGGTGTTTTGTGCAAATTTCCTGAGTAGCAACGCTCAGACAAGAAAAATGTAATATTCTTTACATAAATAATACCACCTGCATGAGACAGACAAATACCCCATATTTTCAGCAGGGTTAACCAAAGAGTTTTATTTAAGCAATAAAACACCTGTAATAGAATAAATGCAAGAATGTTTAGTTTAATGCCATATTGTGGAACATTTTGGGTAAGGCAATGACAAACAAGCAGCTGGCACACAAGCCACCTGTATGTCTCCATGGAGATGTTAATGCTTGGCCTAGAATGTTACAAAGTTTGGCATTGAACTGATCTCATTTTTCTTTTTCCAAATGCAGTTTTTATTGGTCAGAAATACTTTCACACATTCTTTGATTCCACAGATCTGACCTGGAACTTGGCCTGACTTGCTTTTCTCCACAGAGATAAAATGTAATAAAATTTCCACAAGACAAGAAGCTGGCTGAGCCTCCAGCACAAACGTTACAGAGTGGACCTTCAGCATATAGGGAAATATGTTTGCAGACTCTATTATAATGTCTGCAGGTTTTGTGGTTAGTATTCTACTGTGAAGAAAATCCAGACAGGGAGATGATTGTATTCTGATTTTATTTACATCTCGCACTGTTTCCTGACTTTTCAAAAAATTGGCTTTGTGAGTAGATTTCTGTAAAAGCCATACAAACAGGAGGTAAAGACCGCGAATGTTCCAGAGGCTACAGTAAATGGAACGCAGCAGTAGCTGATCCATATTTCAGATGAGAGCGATAGGGCTGCCATGTTTAACCTAACACAGGGATGTTTGATTAACTGTCTTAATCATTTCCCATCTGCACTGTGCCCATGTCTGCCTTTTGATTAAATTCCAACTAGTCTTGCATTGTTCATCATGTGTACTTGTCTAATAATTGACTGCTTGCAGGCAAAAAAGAGGCTGCTGCGCCCTTCAATCACCATGAGGAAGTGTTTTAATATGATGTCATTCACTTTGCATGGCATGTCCACCAGATGAGAGATGATAACTGGCACTTCATACAACCTGCACATGTTATCTAGAGCAGGAGCTGCTAACTGGCTTTTTCTTATCACGCACTATTAAGCACAAGCCATGGAGCAAATATTGTATTAAATGTAAGCTGAATGTCTATAGACATACACATGGGAGGCAGGGCTCAGCGGTCAGAGCAGTGGGCCCAACCTGTTCAGAGCAAATTCTGCTATTTTGTCTTTAGGCAAGACATTTCACCCACTTTGCAGAGTATGGATGCAATGAAAGTTGCAGAGTTTGGAGGGGCCGATGGCGCTGAGTGGGAGCCTCACTTCTGTCAGTCTAACCCAGGGCAGGTGTGGTTACAATAGTAACTTACCACCACAGAGTGTGAAGTGAATGAATAATGACTACAGTAGAGCGCTTTGAGAGGCTTTGACAAGCCTATAAAGTGTCTTACAAGTGTAGACATTATTATTATCACTGAACCCAACATTATGTAACCACAAATCACACATAAAAAAACTTTTGTCTCATGACTTCACATATGGGAATATAAATTATTATTACATCTCATGTCATCACACATTTATAGAACCTGTTATTTTTATGGTGCATCCAGTCATCCTCACATACATCAAAACTGAGTCTACGTTTACTGGGACTACACCTGGAACCAAACCTGGACTAAGTCAGGACTAAACCAGGATTAGAACAGGACCAAACTGAGCTCAAACAGGACCAAACAAGAACACGTACCCAGCCTGTACTAACACCTTAGATCAAAACTCCTCAGCTATATTTCTTTCTTTTAAACCATCTAAAATCCAGACGCGATATTCACAGTCAAACATAATCCGAGCCTCGATCTGCTTTTGAAATTGCTTCATTACTCCAGAACATCAAATCACCGTGTACGTGTGTGTCAGTGTTGAGTGGAGCTCCGACCCGCGGGGATAATGGCGTCTGACTTAAATGACAGCCACATGCTGGGTCATACCTGGGGTTAAGGGGCTGTGACTGTGGGCTCTTTAGCGTCATCTCTGCTCCAGGCGTTTTAATGCATTCATGTTTGTATAGTTGTTAATAAAGGAGCTCCACTTTGTATGCATATGTACCGCCTGACGCCTCCCCACTTCAGCAGGCATGGAGCACTTGACATGATTAGCCCTGGGATGCACTGTAACTGTGAGAGAGTCTGCAAGATTTATGTTCAATTGTACTGCAAGATAACATGTTATAGAGTAGTGATGGGAGGAAGTCAAAATTAGAATAGAGACATTTACAAGGCCCATCTTATGCTATTTTCTAATCTATATTATGATGTCCTCAAAAACCTGGAGTTGTGCTTTGTTTCATTGACATTGACTGGACTTAAAGCTCACAAGAGTTGATTTTGTGGAATAAAAACTGCAGCTCAATTAACCAGGGCTTGGGACCAATATAAAGGTATTGTGCCAAAACCTGCTGTATAAACAAGCAAATAATTACCTAGTTAGACAAGAATAACACTGCTGAACTTCTGCTGTGATAAAAGCAAAAGGCTGGAATATTTGAGGCAAAGCAGCAGAAAAGTTACAAGTCAGGTCTGTGGAGTGACAAGCCCCGTCAGAGATGAAATAAATACCTTTATTTCAGTCTATTTTTTGGCTGAAATATTACAAATTGCAGCTTTAAGAACACATTTTACTAATTGCAAATTATCTGTGTCGAGCAATTCATTTTTTTTTTTTTTTGTCAAATGTATTTTGTTAGTTGTATGCTAACAACTTCTGACTTAAATTACAATTTAAATTACAATTGTGCATTTCATCTGTTTAGCCATGGCAACCAGACAGGAGACAACAATATCATTGAACATCCTGCTTTGTAGCAATATTTGTAGAGCAAATGTTGACAATGGCATTCTACCTTTGTATTTGTATCTATATGGCAAACTACTTTTCCTCCTTTAGTTGTATTTATAATGCAAGACGGTTTTACTTCCTCCACCTCTTCTCATGGCCTGCTTAAATCCAGTCACAATTAGCCCAGAAGAAGCGTATATGAGTTTGCTGATTAGACCCCATGCTGTGTAAGGGGCGTCCTCCCTAAATTATCAGTGTGATCCGATAGGTCACTGGTTTATAATGGTAAACATAAGCCTTTGGAAATTGGGTTCAGCAGCTTTCCCACAAACTTGGGCCGAGAACCAAGAGCTCAAGACTAATACCTTCTTGTGTGTCTTACCATTAAGTCCCAGAGAATACCTTGGCGACGCTGTGGTCATGTGGTCAATGAAGAGGAGGTCTGGGACGGACTCATTAAATCACAGCTGTCAGAGCAGGGACAATGGCTCCGTGCCCTTTCCAAACCCCAATATTCAAAGTTCACTCCTAATTTGAGGGAGCAGATAATTGTGTGGCGACTTGTAATAGTTTTGATATAAGAAGATAAGAGATGTATTCAAAACTTTATCCTCTTTAGAATATGCATTTTGAGTTGCATCTTATATTACACAAAGTACTGTTGTGAGCTTTAAGCCAAGACAGCTGTTACCAAAAACATACCTGGAGTTGTGTTTGAATAACCCTTTATTATGTCTGTCTACATCTCCAAAGCTCAAAATGTTCTGTTCCACCTTGATAAAGTGGTAATTTCCAAGTTAAGAGCTACCTTTTACCTTCTGTTTAAGAGAGATTAGCAATCCCAAGTCTGAAATTATCCAAATGATTCTAGTGAAGGCGTAGAGAGTTTAAAACACAGTGGAGCAGTATTATATTATCAAATGACATCAAGGTGGAACAGTGTTTTCATTTTGAGATATGAACTCAGCCTAAATATGCAGAGTTTGTGTTAAACATGTGTGAATGTAACAAAGTGCCACTCCATGTATGTTTCCAAATGTTCTGAAACAACATGACATAAATGTTCTGAAACAACATGACATAAAGCAGAAAATAGTGCAATATGGGTCCTTTAAATTAAAAAGTGCTTTATTTACTACCCAAACTGTCAAGATGAACACTAACAAAACTAAGAACAAATAAGGAAAATCATGACTAAAATCTGCCTTTTGTTTTTTTTTACTTTCCTCAAATAGTACAATTCTGTAAAGTGGAGACTGTGTTGTTGCAATATTTAATTGCATCAGCCAATATTGCAATGCCAATAGGTTTGTGATATACCGTCCTAGCTATATGCATATAGGGAAAAAATGAAAATGAAAAAAAACAATTTAAAACTAGTTGTTGCTGTTTAAGTAGAGTTAGAGGTCAAATTATTGTTATTGTTTCCTTTCAAAAAAGCTCTATACCACTTAGTGCAGTGTCAAAATTTTCTATCTATCCTCCTAAAAAGTAATTAAATTTTCACATGTGTAGGATAAAGTTCTGACACACATTTTGAGAATCATTAATCCAAACTGAATGGGAATCTGCAACAAACCCGCCACTTACTTTTTAGGCCATTAACAACTATATTATCAACTTATTGTCTGCTAATTCTCCTTTTGATAAAATTTGTAAACCATAACCTGTACTATATTATTCCTGAAGTGGTTTACATCCTGAATATGCTTTACAATATTGCCCTAACTTGGTATGACCTCATTAAAGCCAAGCCCCATGTGCAATAGACTTGTGAAATCCAGTGTGAACCTTTCACCATAAACCAGTGGTCCTGTCTCCTACTGTGATGTCAGAGCTGTGCAAATCCACTCAATCCCTCGTATCATGTCTGCCCAGTGTGAGAGAGGCCGCTCCCCGATCCACTGACCCCTCGGTGGGCTCTGGATCTCTGGACGATAACCCCAGCCTTTGTGCACACAGCCGGCCCCCGCTGGTGCAGTCCTGCTACTACACACAAAACACTATGGACTAGATTGGATTAGAGAGGTATCTAACTGTGAGGGGAAGCCTAGCCACACCACTGCTCCCATTTCTCATGTAAATGCCTAAATACTCCACAATGGAAGAGATACAAAGTGCTTAAGGATCGCTTTGTGTGCAAATTAAAATGCTCATGTCACTGGTTGGAGATCCTTTTTATGTCCAAACACCAATTAATTTTAGATATTTATAAAAGGCAACAGGTAGTAGTGGTGGTTGCTGCCAAAAGTGCTGGATATATATTGCAGTATTTCAAGTAGTAGTAGAAATATAATTTAGGTTCATCATAAATGTATAGTGGATTTGCTATGGACAAACAAAACAGTCAATGGTGCCTTCAAAAAAAGCTAATTTTTACATAATCTTCTAGTCTTTATTAAACAGCTACATTACTCTATTTTCTGATATATGTTATAATGATGTTTCCTCATCAAAAACATACCTGCAAGTGTGTTTGTTTCATTCACACGTTTAAAACATAAACACAGAATTTTTAGGTTAAACAGAAAAAAAGCTCCATTCCACCTTGTGATGTCAGAATCAGAATCAGAATTACTTTTATTCATCCCCGAGGGGAAATTTTCTTCTTTACAGATGCAACCGACCAAGAACATGTAGTTAGAATCAAATTTTAAAAAATAAGATAAGATAAATACAATAAGATAAAAGATAAAAATAGTTCTCTCTCAAAAATGATTTACATCAAGCGACATATTTACATCCACATACATGTTGAGTAGGGAATTGGATATTACAGTAGTTTGTGATTTAAAGTGCAGAGTTCAGCAGTTTGATGGCGACAGGCAGGACAGATTTCCTGTGTCTCTCAGTGGAGCAGCGGCAGCGTCTATGGCTGAAAGAGCTCCTCTGATTGGCCAGCACCTTGTGGAGGGGGTGTCAAGTGGTAATACAAGAAGTAGAAGAAGTTCTACTGTGTTTTTAAACTCCACACACCTTCACTGGAATCATTTAGATAATTTCAGCCCTAGAATTGCCCATCTGCACTAAACTAAAGGTAAAAGGAGCTGTTAACTTGAAAAATACTGTTGCGTGACACTACAAGGTGGAACAGAGCATTCTGAACTTTGGAGGTGTAGACAAACTAATAATAAAGGATACTCAAACATGTCTGAATGAAACAAAACACAACTCCAAGTATGTTATAACAAGAGTCAACTCTGCGTAATATAGGACCTTTAATTTACGTAACCGTATTAACAACTTAACTTTGCTCGAGAACTATTTTCATACACCAGCTTTATACACCAGGACTAAAATGGAGAACATTCCACACACTTTGCCCAAAAATGCATGAGAAATACTGAGGTCATGGCATAGCGCATGGTGCTCCTGGAGTGTTTGGTTTTGTGTGTGGATTTGACCCAAATCTGTCCCAAAGTCTTTGATATTTGCTTTGGAGTTCACAATGTAGGATTCCGGACGAGAGCCCACCAGCCGTCATGAAATCCTAAACTGTAACAACAATCTGTACATTTGTGTTAGTGACACAAAGACAGCCTGACCAGAACTGCTCAAACCTAGCTGCTCAAAAGTTAATTGAAAATTCTCATTAATATTGCATTAATAATAAGGTGTTAAGTGAGTTTGGAAAGGCAGCCAACTATTCACTTTGCTCAAAGCCAAAAAATCCACAGCTCAATGTTCATATGTAAGAGGAGCTAAGACAAAACAGTGACTTCATATTTTCTTGAGATATTTGGGGAAAGTCATTTAATCATTTGATAACATGTTATAAAGCACCTTATTATCAAGGCTTTATTTAATGTTTTAACAGGGAAATCTTCCAACTGGCGCATGATTTTATGGCTGCAGTAAGTGAGAAAATGTCTATATTTTCACGTTTCCCCTAGAGAGGAAAACATAATGGAGCTCAACTTTTACCATCTTTCTGGTTCTGAAAATAAAATTCCACTTATTTTTTATCAATTAATAAAAAGCAAACAACCAAAAAGAGAGAAAAAAAAGATTCAAAGTCAATTTAATTTGATTTCGATTTTGCAATCTATTTAAAATATATACAGCACCAGTCAAACGTTTGGACACACCATCTCATTCATTCAATGTTTTTTCTTTATTTTTTTACCATTTTCTACATTTTATATATGTACAGAAGACATCAAATATATGAAGCAAGATATATGGAATTATTAATTATTATTATTTAATTATTATTAGTAGTAAAGAAAAGTAAAAAGCAAAGGATGGCTACTTTGAGGATTTAAATATAAAATACATTAAAAAAATAGTATTAGCTATTAGTATTTGCTACATAATTTCATAAATCCTGCTTCATATATTTGATGTCTTCTTTATGTATACAACATGTTGAAAGTAGTTTTAAAATAAATAAATAAACATTAAATGAGATGGTGTGTCCTGACTTTTGATAGTGTATATTCATTTAACATCAAATATTTCAGTGATAAAAGGTGACATATTAAATGTATTTATTTATTGTAAATGTTTCATTTTTAGTATAAATAAAATTGATTTTAGACATTTAGGGGGGAAAAAATCTATACTATAACAGTTCTCAACATTTTTGTCATATTCAATGCTATAAAACATGAAGACTGCACTGTTCCCGTTCACATGTCACTGCCTATAAGTTCAGATGTCACTGAGCATCTAAATAAAAGGAGCCCTGTGCTGCTTTACAAATGAGTGAGTGAAAGTTCATGGCTCCTGCCCATCTTCACATGACCCGCGTCACTCAGGACCTCCACAGCCTGCGCATAATCAGCCCCACCTGGATCCTATCTGCCCCACTCACCCCCCACTCACCCCCACTCACGGTCTGTGGGAGCCAGGGCCAATTCAACTGAGCAGTGTCACGTGTAATTATCGCTCCAAAGTCTGGCCCTGGTCCTCTCTGTGTGGGTTTTTGTTTAGCCTTTTGCAGCTCATTTGAATTGACATTGTCCTGATATCGGCAAATGAGGCAAATATTTATTTTGGGGTTTAAATGTTTTGCGCTGAACATGATCAAAAACTCTCTGCAGTCATTGGAAAAGTCTTTCTGTTTAAAAGAAAACTAACAGTGAGACTTTGCATAAAGGCAGGTGTCTCAGTCATTTGTCAGCACAAGGAATGAAACCACAGAACAATACTGCCATCATGTTTTTTTTCTATTTTATATATATATATATATATATATATATATATATATATATATATATATATATATATATATATATATATATATATATATATAACGCATTTCCTCACCTTCCACGGTGGTTGGTCTCTCTCACCCTCATCAGCCTCGGGTCCTCTACCAGAGGCCTGGGAGCTTGAGAGTTCTGGCGCAGTATCTTTGCTGTTCCCAGTACTGCACTTTTCTGGACTGAGATGTCTGTTGTCCTTCCTGGGATCTGCTGCAACCACTCCTCTAGTTTGGGGGTCACGGCCCGAAAGTGCTCCGATCACCACAGGCACCACCGATGCTTTCACCTTCCAGGCTCTCTCCAGCTCTTCTTGAGCCCCTGGTATTTCTCTAGTTTCTCGTGTTCCTTTTCCTGACATTGCCATCGCCGGGTATTGCAATGTCCACCACCACGGCTTGGTTCTCCGCTTATCCAGAACCACGATGTCTGGTTGGTTCGCCATCACCATTCTGTCAGTCTGTATTTGGAAGTCCCACAGGATCTTGGCCCGCTCATTCTCCACAACCTTTGGAGGTGTTTCCCACCTTGATCCTGGGGTCTCCAGCCCGCACTCTGCACAGATGTTTCTGTACACTATGCCCGCTACTTGGTTATGTCGCCCATGCACGCTTTCCCTGCCAGCATCTTACACCCTGCAGTTATGTGCTGGACTGTCTCAGGCACTTCTTTGCACAACCTACACCTTGGGTCTTGTCTGGTGTGGTAGATCTGGGCCTCTATTGCTCGGGTGCTCAAGGCCTGCTCCTGTGCAGCCAGGATGAGTGCCTCTGTGCTGTCCTTCAGACCAGCCCTCTCCAGCCATTGGTAGGATTTCTTGATATCAGCCACTTCAGTTATGTTCGGTGGTACGCCCCGTGTAGGGGTTTGTCCTGCCATGATGGTCCCTCCAGCACCTCTTCCTCTGCGCCCACTGTCTGAGACATTCTCTGAGCACGCCATCAGTCTGGGCCTTGTCACTGATGTGTACTTGTGGAGCTTGGATTTTTCATCCTGGACAGTGGTTCCCACACTCACTAGTCCTCGGCCTCCTTCATTCCGGCTCGTGTACAGTCTCAGGGTGCTGGACTTGGGATGGAACCTCCATGCATGGTCAGGAGCTTTCGTGTCTTAACATCTGTGATCTGTATCTCCTCCTTTGGCCAACTTATGATTCCTGCTGGGTATCTGATCACTGGCAGGGCGTAGCTGTTTATTGCCTGCGCCTTTGTTCTTGCCATTGAGCTGGCTTCTAGGACCTGCCGTACATTTTGCAGGTATTTGGCTGTCGCCGCTTCCTTGTTGCCTCGTCAAGGTTGCCATTTGCCTGTGGGATACCAAGGTACTTGTAGCTGTCCTCAATGTCTGTTATTGTTCCTCTGGGGAGTGAGACCTCTGTGTGGACTACCTTCCTCTCTTTGTCACCATCCTACTACACTTCTCGAGCCCTAATGACATTCCAATGTCTGTGCTGTAGATCCTGGTGGTGTGGATCAGTGAGTCGATGTCTCGCTCGGGCCTTAGCGTACAGCTTGATGTCATCCATGTAGAGGAGGTGACTGATGGTGGCCCCTGCTTCTGAGTCGGGGTATCCATAGCCAGTGTGGTCGATTATTTGGCTGAGGGGGTTCAGGCCTATGCAGAACAGCAGTGGGGACAGTGCGCCTCCTTGAATATGCCACATTTGATGGTCACTTGTGCAAGTGGCTTGCCATTGGCTTCAAGGGTGGTTTTCCACAACCGCATCGAGTTTGCAATGAATGCCCTTAGAGTCCTGTTGATATTGTACAGCTCCAGGCACTCAGTGATCCATGTGTGGCATTGAGTCATAGGCTTTCTTGTAATCAATCCAGGCAGTGCACAGGTTGGTCTGACGGGTTCTGGGCAGTCTCGAGCCACTGTTCGGTCAACCAGGAGTTGGTGTTTGGCTCCCCTGGTGTTTTTGCCGATGCCCTTCTGTGCTGGCGCCATGTATTGATCCATGTGCCCGCTATCTTAGCCGCGATGATGCCTGACATGAGCTTCCATGTTGTGGAGAGACAGGTTATTGGTGATAGTTGGATGGGACTGTACCCTTTGAGGGATCCTTCAGGATCAGGATCGTACGCCCTTGGGTTAGCCATTCAGGGTGAGTCCCATCCCTTAGCAGCTATATATATATATATATATATATATATATATATATATATATATATATATATTAGTGCTGCCGCGATTATTCGACGTTGTCGACGTAATCGAATATGAAAAAGAGTCGACTACAATTTTTTTTGTCGAATATTCATTTTATTTATTTTTGGTCTCAAACGGCCTGCCCAGAGACAGGTGTTGTGAGATGTGTCTGTGTTGTGTCTGTGGCTCCAGTGAGAGAGAGAGAGAGTGGGTGGTTGTGTGCGCTACTGGGCGATGTCTCATGCTGACCAAGGGAGCCGGGTCTCGCTCTGGGTGTCTGTCCGCATGTGCTCTGGGAGAGAGGGAGACGGGCGACCGGGCGAGTAGAGGAAAAGTAAGGATGCCATGCCTACAGTGTAGTGAGCGAATAAAGCCGACTTACAGCTAAACTGCCTCCCTTTATTTACATTTTTTTATATACACCGCAAGCTTACGAGGTCCTCAAAGGGAGTTAACTCCGCCCTAGGAGAAGACGATCTCCCTGTCCTCCCCAACCACGGTTAGGGGGCTAGAACAGGAAAAAGTTAACACAGGTATTTCCCTCCACACCACTAGTAGTACTACACTCGAGGCGACACCGGTGCTGCTGACAGCTGCTACATCCGGGTTGACGCCGAGGTGGTTAACCTAGGCTTCGCCAAAGGCGAACAGCAGTGGTATATAATGGCACCGCCAAAGAAAACAAACTTGAGGAAGTATTTGCCGCACGCACTCTGCTGGCTGGTCTTCTTTCTCTCTTCCCCTTCCCCGATTTGAGCATTTGAGAAAATGCCAGCGGCCGGTGGGTCAGAGTCGGATCCAAGAACAGTGGCGGCGACTTCTAGACCAAGACCTAAATCCTCGAAAGTCTGGGAATACTTTCGGACAGATGGTGATAGAGTGATTTGTACACTCTGTAAGACTTATTTGGCTTATCACGGAGCACGACCACGATGCATGAGGTATTGAGAATACCGTTGCAATATGCTGCTCGTGCATATCGTTGTTCAACATTGTCGAATGAGCACACACAACAGACATAACAGCAATAACCTTTGCAACTCGCACACAAGGTAACCTCCCGAAACACCGCTTGTTTTTTTTTTTTTTTAATTAGTCGTTTAGATTAGTCGACTAATCGAAAAATTAGTCGAGAGATTAATCGTTAGAAAATTAGTCGTTAGTGGCAGCACTAATATATATATATATATATATATATATATATATATATATATATATATATATATATATATATATATATATATATATATATATATATATATATATATATATATATATTTAAAGGATATGAAATAGCCAAAGTCCAACAATAAGGATACCACATTCCAGAATTATATTAAAAAGATACTGAAAAAAGGGGGGGGAAATGGGCAAAATGTTGAAAATTACTCTCTATTGTAATATGATTGTGGTGATGACATTGGTATCAAGTATCAAGTCTTATACTTCAAAATTATCTTCAAAAAATAGTTTAAAGGTGTACTGTGTAACTTTTTGATTGGCCTGTTGCTAACTTGTTTCTATGTCATTGCGCTGCCTAGAATGTTCCACAGTATGACATTAAACAGCTCTACCTTACATTTATTCAATTACAGGTAGTTTGGGTTTAATACCATACTGTGGAATATTCCATATAAATAAATAACATCTCCCCAGAAAAGTTACACGAAGCACCTTTAAAATTCTAGTATTGCAAATTGGGGCGAGAAATGATCCAAACCCCCCATTTGATCACTGTAGAAAACACTGTAGCTAAACTGACTATACTGGGATATCAATAGCTCAATTTTAATTACTGCAAATCTGTTATTTCTTCCACTCATGTTCACGCTCTGTGCTAAAACCCTATGTAAATCCTGCTAAAGTTGTAGTTTATTTAGAATGAGTCTGGATACGATAAGACATCTCTGGAGAGGTCTCCCGTCAGCTGCTGTGGTTAAGCCTGGTGCCGTGTATTGGTTAAGCTGGTGGCGGACCATCTCAAATTTGGCCCTTGGTGTCAGATAAGCCTGAGCCGTGCCCCCTCTTCCTCCTCTTCCTCCTCTGCACAGCGCTAGTCCCTATCTAAACATCCCCCCTCAGCTGTCGCCCTCCTCTGGGACTCCACGAAGGCCAACTGTGCTGCCACCGAAATGAGCCGCTAATCCCGGTACAGGCTCCCAAGCATATTATAATGCACACAGCCATGGCTCCATCTACCCCAGTGTACACAAGTCCTATCCATCTTTGAGTGTCAGTCCATTTGAGGGTCCTGGCGATGTTTACTTATGGAAAGGTAAGAAATTATTGAGAAAATGTCCCCCTTGACCTTAGTTATAGTCATGCACCTGAAGAGCAATGCCATTTCTCCACAACAAGTGTTTAGCTAGATCTCTGTGCTTCATTACTGGTGCACATGTACACCAGTGAAATGAGAGGGAGGGGGGTGGATAAGGGTCAAGGCTTCGGAGACCCAGGGGAGTGACAATGCATACACTCATCACATTGTACTGATGAGAGAGATTTTAGCAGCTTCTACCTCCCAGAGCCACCCACACCTTCACTGGTTTGGAGTGAGCACAAAATACAATGCACAAAAACTCCAGTGTTTCATGATTTCACTCAGTTCTTTGGATGAACTGGATGAAGGGGCAAATCCAGGACTGCTGCAGATTGTTTGTTGCAGTTAAAAAGCTATAATATCACAATATCAAAACAATACAATAAATGTACAAAATATACAGTAGTAAATGGCAAATACAATGATAGAGTCATTGCACTGGCTTCATTTGTCGAGATCATGGCAGAGTGGTCTAATGATAAGTGAGCTCCACAGAGGAAAATAGCCCAGAATTGATGAGTTATGAGGGGAAAGATCCCATTTCAATCACACAACACAATCCAGCAAACAGGAGCAGCTCTCCCCTCTAGTGCTGGCTCCCAGAAAGCCTATTGACCCAGTGAGTGCACAAAAGTCAAGACACTGGGGAATTTCCTGTTGGAGGTCAGACATGGCTTTCCCCAATATTGACTCCTGATAGTGTAATTGCAAAGGTGAGCCTTTGTTTGAATTGGTTATTATTCTGTTATGAAATGCATTGCATTTTTAACAAGGAGATCTGATTTTGCTCCAAATGCAATGTGAAATATTCATCAGAGAGATGGTGCCAGGTTTAAAATGATGTGATCAAACGGGTGTTGTTGGATGCAGAGTGCACACAGCTGTTGCTTTGTGAGCGAGGCAAAATCTGATCTCTCATGAGGAGTCCAAATGGAAGATCCAGTGGTCTCTCCAGTTTAAGCACTGACAGTCAGGGACACTTGGCAAAGTACACTGGAAAAGCTTTTCAATATAAGTGCATAGCATTTCAACTTTCTTAACCACAAGGAAATTAACATTACTTAGTTATGTAGTTAGTAAGACAGTAAGACTTAATAAGTTTGAGCTGAAAGCAGTATATATATATATATATATATATATATATATATATATATATATATATATATATATATATATATATATATATATATATATAAACACATTTCTCACCTTCCAAGGTGGTTGGTCTCTCACCCTCATCAGCTCGGGTCCTCTACCAGAGGCCTGGGAGCTTGAGAGTTCTGCGCAGTATCTTTGCTGTTCCCAGTACTGCACTTTTCTGGACTGAGATGTCTGTTGTCCTTCCTGGGATCTGCTGCAACCACTCATCCAGTTTGGGGGTCACGGCCCCGAGTGCCCCGATCACCACAGGCACCACCGATGCTTTCACCTTCCAGGCCCTCTCCAGCTCTTCTTTGAGCCCCTGGTATTTCTCTAGTTTCTCGTGTTCCTTTTTCATGACATTGCCATTGCTCGGTATTGCAATGTCCACCACCCCGGCTTTGTTCTCTCGCTTATCCAGAACCACGATGTCTGGTTGGTTCGCCATCACTATTCTGTCAGTCTGTATTTGGAAGTCCCACAGAATTTTGGCCCGCTCATTCTCCACAACCTTTGGAGGCGTTGCCCACCTTGATCCTGGGGTTTCCAGCCCGTACTCTGCACAGATGTTTCTGTACACTATGCCCGCTACTTGGTTATGTCGTTCCATGTACGCTTTCCCTGCCAGCATCTTACACCCTGCAGTTATGTGCTGGACTGTCTCAGGCACTTCTTTGCACAACCTCCACCTTGGGTCTTGTCTGGTGTGGTAGATCTGGGCCTCTATTGCTCTATTGCACACACACACACACACATGTGTATGTGTGTGTGTGTGTGTGTTTCAGCAGCTTATCTTTGAAATGTCTAAAAAAAAAAGCGTAACATATGAAATATGCAGCAGGTATTTAAACAAGAACTTCTATAAGAGCTTGTAAAAACATTACATTCAGTCTCTCTGACACACTGCCAAAGTTACTGTGTATAAAATAATAGAGCCCCCAAGAATTACCACTGCCTTGAATTCCACAGATACTTGAACTGGCCATAAGTGTATGTTATAATCTGTGACACATTGTGCAATTATGCATTAGCAATTCGTGCATCTACATTTACACAGGACAAGTTCTCAGGGTGGATTCATTTTCAAATTCTGGGCCAAATGTTCTGGCAATGTAGTTTATACTTGTGCGCATCTGGCCAAACTGTGTGGGACAATTGTGCATGTAATCAGCAATTAGACTAATGACCGTGCTGACATACATGGTGTAGGGTTTGAGCATGTGTTGGGCGATTGGGAGGGGGGCGTCCCTGGTGAAGGCTTGTCAGTGAGAGGCTCCTGTTTCAGAGCTCAGGTGGCTCTCTGAAGCTCTCTGCGTCCACATGCTGTTTGAGAGGTCACTTTCTGCAGTACTTTCCATCTGCACCTCATCCTACAAGTCCCCATCTTCTCCATCTGTGTTCAGCGCCCAATAAACTATAGCAATAGTACCGAGTGTATGTGATGCAAAGAAGAGGCACATAGTTCAAAACACCCCTTGACAATTACATTTTAATAAAATAAGTAAGAAGGAATTGGCTCAAGAATTGGTAGCAAAGCACAGTTGGCTATTTTCTATTCACTCTCCACATTTAGGATGTAGCAACAGCCGCCCGGGGCCTGACTGAAACATGGCTGCCAGACTTCACCAACAGCCTCTCCAACCACAGCCAATCACTCACTCACACACATACCTCTTACATACAGGCAAGGTAGCTGAAGTGCATTGACCAAGGACACAATATAGTAGGCAGTAGTATACTTTAATCCTCTCTGCAGTGTTTTTTTTTCTTTTTACTTTAGAATATAATCTCATTCATTCATTTAAGTGGGTAACGCCAGTGTAAAGCTGCTATAACTGCAACTGGTCCAGCCACTATTACAGCTACACCTGTTACACAACAATGACTTCCATATCTGCTACTGATAGTACTGAGCTGTGGAGGAAGGCTCTAGCACAGAGCCTCTGCTGAACATGTAGATTCTGAGCTTGTTTACCTGGTCCTACGCTTATTGTATTTTCATATTGAATTAGGCCTGCTGTGCTGAATCCCATTCAAAAGTGCACTGTGGTTTTCTGTGAGTAGGAAGGAGGGATATTGAACCGAGCTAATGTGCTTTTCTATTGGCAAAGCAGCGTAGTGTAGAAGTCTGACTTGATAACATTGTTCTTCACACAAAAGAGCTCGGCACGCTCCAAAGTTCCCAATCCAACACAATGGTTCTGTAGAGACGACTTGAAGCAGGGCTGAAGTGAGAGTGACTGAGATGTTTATTACAAAATGATGGCATCGCTTTGATTTTATCTGTTCATTCAGTAAAAAGAGTGTAGGAGGTGAGTGTACGAGCTTATAACTGGCTTTAAATAACATCAAGTGACAAGACTGTCTCTGACCTAATTATGGGGCTTGTGCATTAGCGTGTAAAGTGCCTGGGTGAAAAATGAGGAGTTTGTGAGCTGATGGATGACGAAGGTACAAAGCTCTTTAGTTCCGACACAAATGGGTGACATGGGCAGGAGAAGGCTGATCCATCTGGGCCTGCTGACGGCTTCCAGCAGAGAGGAGGAGTGCCGCTGTAGCTCACCGGCCCAGGGATGTCAGATAAGGTCTGAAGCGCTTACAGAGGCACTATATTGGTCCTAAACAACAAAACACTGAGGAAAAAAAGTAGGAAGACCAAGCGAATATTGGACAAAACACCATAGACAGTGACTAATTCCAATGGCTAACTGCTGTGCGCTAATACTGCATAACGCACAACGCAACAGTTAAAGCACACTCCATATCACCGCTTTGCTTCCATCACCATCACAGTGCGTTTTGTAGTTTTCAATCAATCAATCAATCTTTATTTATGTAGACCTTTACAACACCAATGGTGCCCAAAGTGCTTTCCAATTAAAAACAGGAAATACAACAATACAAAAGACAGAATATTATACAGAATACAACAATACAACAACACAGAGTGTTGAGCTTGTGCGGGAGGTCGAGCGTTACCGGCTAGATATAGTCGGCCTCACCTCCACGCACAGCTTGGGCTCTGGAACCCAACTCCTTGAGAGGGGCTGGACTCTCCATTTCTCTGGCGTTGGCCGCGGGGAGCGGCGGCGAGCTGGCGTGGGCTTGCTTATAGCCCCACAGCTCAGCCGCTGCGTGTTGAGTTACCCGGTGAGCGAGAGGGTCGGCGTCCCTGCGCCGGGTCGGGGACAGGTCTCTCTCACTGTGGTGTCGGCCTATGGGCGAACAGCAGTGCAGAGTACCCGGCCTTCTTGGAGTCTCTGGGAGGGTACTGGACAGTGCACCGACCGGGGACTCCGTTGTTCTACTGGGGACTTCAACGCCCATGTGGGCAAACGACAGTGACACTTGGAGAGGGGTGATTGGGAGGAACGGCCTCCCTGATCTGAACCGAGTGGTGTTCTGTTATTGGACTTCTGTGCTAGTCACAGTTTGTCCATAGCCAGAACACCATGTTCGAGCACAAGGGTCCATCGGTGCGTGGCACCAGGACTCCTAGGCGGTCGATGATCGACTTTGTTGTCGTGTCATCTGACCTCCGGCCGTGTGTCGTGGACACTCGGGTGAAGAGAGGGGCAGAGCTGTCAACTGATCACCACCTGGTGGTGAGTTGGGTCCGCGGGCGGAGGAGGAAGCCGGAAAGACCTGGCAGGCCCAAGCGTGTCGTGAGGGTCTGCTGGGAACGTCTGGCGGAACCTTCTGTCAGTGTGGCCTTCAACTCACACCTCCGGGAGAGCTTCTCCCAGATCCCGAGGGAGGCTGGGGACATGGAGCCCGAGTGGGCTTCGTTCTCGGCCTCCATTGTCGATGCGGCCGTTCGTAGCTGTGGCCGTAAGGCCTGCGGTGCCTGTCGCGGCGGCAATCCCCGAACCCGGTGGTGGACACCGGAAGTAAGGGATGCCGTCAGCTGCCTCAGGAGTCCACCGGGCCAGTAAGGCCCGGTAGGACTCCTTCTTCAGCTTGACGGGTACCGTCGGGCCAAGCGTGCTGCAGCCCGGGCGGTTGCAGAGGCAAAAACTCGGGTCTGGGAGGAGTTCGGGGAGGCCATGGAGGAGGACTATCGGACGGCCCCAAGGAAATTCTGGCAAACCGTCCGCGCCTCAGGAGGGAAGCGGCCCTTCACCAATACTGTTTACAGTGCGGGGGAGAGCTGCTGACCTCGACTGGGATGTTGTCGGGCGGTGGAAGGAATACTTTGGGATCTCCTCAATCCCACCGTCACGTCCTCCAAGAGGAGGCCGAGGCTGAGGACCCAGAGGCGGACTCATCCATCACCCTGGCCGAAGTCACTGAGGTGGTCAGAAAGCTCCTCGGTGGCAAGGCTCCGGAGGTGGATGAGATCCGTCCTGAGTACCTTAAGTCTCTGGGTGTTGTGGGGCTGTCTTGGTTGACACGTCTCCACAACATCGCGTGGCGGTCGGGAACAGTACCTCTGGACTGGCAGACCGGGGTGGTGGTCCCTCTGTATAAGGGGACCGGAGGGTGTGTTCCAACTACAGGGGGAATCACACTCCTCAGCCTCCCAGTAAAGTCTATGCCAGGGTGCTGGAGAGGAGAGTTCGGCCGATAGTCGAACCTCGGATTCAAGAGGAGCAGTGTAGTTTTCGGCCTGGTCGTGGAACACTGGACCAGCTCTACACCCTCCATCGGGTGCTTTCGAGGGTTCATGGGAGTTTGCCCAACCAGTCCACATGTGTTTTGTGGACTTGGAGAAGGCGATCGACCGTGTCCTCGTGGTGCCCTAATGAAGTGCTCAGGAGTATGGGGTCCGGGGCCCTTTGCTAAGGGCTGTCCGGTCCCTGTATGACCGAGCAGGAGCTGTGTTCGCATTGCCGGCAGTAAGTCAGACTTGTTCCCGGTGCATGTTGGACTCCGCCAGGGCTGCCCTTTGTCACGGTTCTGTTCATTGTATTTATGGACAGAATTTCTAGGCACAGCCAGGGGCCGGAGGGTCCAGTTCGGGGACCACAGGATTTCATCGCTGCTTTTTGCGGATGATGTTGCCCTGTTGGCTCCATCGAACCAGGACCTGCAGCGTGCACTGGGGCGGTTTGCAGCCCGAGTGTGAGCGGCTGGGATGAGAATCAGCTGTTGTTCCAAATCCGAGGCCATGGTTCTCGACCGGAAAAAGGTGGATTGCCCTCTCCGGGTGGGTGGGGAGTCTCTGCCTCAAGTGGAGGAGTTCAAGTATCTCGGGTCTTGTTCACGCAGTGAGGGAGGATGGAGCGCGAGATTGACAGGCGGATCGGTCGCAAGGCGTCGGCAGTGATGCAGTCGCTGTATCGGACGTTGTGGTGAAGGGAGCTGAGCGGCGAAGCTCTCGATTACGGTCAATCTACGTTCCTACCCTCACCTATGGTCATGAGCTCTGGGTAATGACCGAAAAGAACGAGATCAGCGGATACAAGCGGCGAAATGAGTTTCCTCCGCAGAGTGGCGGGCGCTCCCTTAGAGATAAGTGCGGAGCTCGGTCACCGGGAGGAGCTTCGGAGTAAGTCGCTGCTCCTCCACGCCGAGAGAAGCCAGCTGAGGTGGTTCGGGCATCTGGTCGGATGCCTCCTGGGCGCCTCCCGGGAGGTGCTCTGGGCATGTCCCACCGGTAGGAGGCCCCGGGGAAGACCCAGGACACGCTGGAGGGACTATGTCTCTCGGCTGGCCTGGGAACGCCTCGGGGTCCGTCCGGAGGAGCTGGAGGAAGTGGCTGGGGAGAAGGAAGCTTGGGAGCCCCTGCTTAGACTGCTGCCCCCGCGACCCGGCCCCGGATAAGCGGAAGAAGATGGATGGATGGAACAACACAGAGTAAAACACACAATGCAGAAAAATTACATGCCACAAACTACTAAGTATTAAAAGCCAAAAAATTTAATTAAATTTTGATTTTAAAAAGTTAAAATCAGTGATGTTACGTAGCTCAAAGGGCAGATTGTTCCACAGTTTGGGACCAACCACAGAGAAAGCTCGATCACCCCAGTGTTTGGCTCGGGGGACTTCCAGAAGAAGTTGGTTATTCGCACTTTACACTTCGCAGTTTTATCGGAGGAACACCACTCTACGTTGTGTAATGCAAAAGTTAAAAAGTAAGTGAACATGATCTCTGATGAAATTTAACATTGCTGGTGGTGTCACTGACTATGGTGTAGTGACATCATTAACATCACTGGCTAACTACCGCCAATAATACACAATACAAGCAAAGTAAGTGAAGTGTCTTCCCCAAGGACAAAACAACAACTCACAATGGCGCCAGTGGTCTTGAAACTGTAATATTTATGTATTGGTCCATGTTTATATATATAAATCTATAATATGTCTTACTTAAATGGACCTGATAATCATTTTGCAAAACACAATACATCAACCAGTGCCGCCAACCATTATTTAAAGATCCCATATATTTAATTTGATCCTGCATAAAGCTAAATGTGAATAAAATGCAAATGACATCTTCCAAAGTCGTCACTTGTGGCATGGTCTTTGGAGACATAAATAATAATAAAGAATAAAGGCATGAAAGACTTGAGCCACCCCTACATCTCCTCCTCGATAAGCCTCCACAAGTTTATCAACCAATGTGTAATTTCAATTAAAAGGGGTTTTATGTGATGAGTGGGTAAACGCCTCAGAGGGGACCTGTCACCACAGACCAAGATGGCAGACTGCCCATACGATACAAGCGCACAGGGGGACCGGGGACTGTGCCGCATGAATCGTCCGACTTGGCCCCCGATTTGTTAGCACATGAGCGCCGTTATTGCATTAGCTCTTCTTCGCCAATCGCATAATGAACTCTCTGTCAGGCGAGACAAAAGTGCGGCCACACCCCTGCAGCAATGCAACAAAAAGAAGGAGCTTGGAAGAACGTGATCTGTACAGGGATTAACAATGAAGTGAGCTGGCCACGGAGATGTCTTTTGCCAGAGAGAGATAGGAAGATTCAGGGAGCTTAGCGTTGTCAAATGTTTTATTCAGCCATGGCCGAGAGTGCTGCCAAACAGATTAGCCTGTTTACTACAGGTTCTCATTTAGGAGATAAATCTTTAAATGTTGGATTTGGTGGGAGGTGAGGGAGGGTGGTAAAGAGGTATGGGGCAGTGTTGGTAGGGGAAGATACAGAGGTGCAGAGTCCAGACGGAAATAGCGCTTCTTATTAGGCTCTAGAGTTGTCTGAGTGAATGACAGCTGTAAGCAGACGATGATCAATAAGCTTTGGTATATTTGACTCCTGGGTACTGCCGGAGACGTATGTGAGCAGAGGGGGAGGGGTGCTCTTGAATCTGGGGTTTGTTGGAGCTCGGTGGAATTGCCACTCTTCACTTACTTGTCTGATTCTTTGTTCTCGACTATAACTGCAAAGTGATATAGATTCAGATACAGAGGGCTAATCTTTCAAAAAGGAGCTGTCATTTCGAGCAAATGGAGCTGAGAAAATATGTGAAATTGCAGGAGGAAATAGGAAAGTATTTTATTTAGTCAGGTTTTCTGCCACAGAAAAAAAAGGTAAAATTTTGTATTTATGATGAGAAGAAAATTCATATTTCATACATGTTTAAGGCTATTATGCTTTTTCCTGATTTTATCTATAATCTTTGACAAACAGGGATCATTATTTTATATTGTGTACATTTAAAGAAGAGATATTGTGCTTTTCTGCTATATGCTTATAATCTATGACATCTGTGTATTATTATGTTTTATTTTGCACACTTTAAATCGTAATATTCATCTAAAACAACTTAATAAAAGAATAAAAAGTCTTCTGACTGCTGCGTTAGAAAACTGTGGTCCCCAATGGGAGGTGACATCAGCATACATGAGCTTGGAGTTGTTGCCACCTCTGATGAATAGCTGTGAGCAGTGGATTTGTACAAAATTTGTACCAAAATGACTATGTCACGTTGCTGAATCCTATGGGTATCACTGATTAAGAAAATAAAATAGAAGAAAGAAATAAGTACAGAGCAGTGTGCGCATGCCAGTAGCCATGAAAATAGTGTTGATTGTCAAAATGGCACCTTGAAAAGCGATTAAAGATGGCCCAAACATGCAGGAATAATTGTAAATACAACTTCAGCTCTATAAATGGTGAGGGGAAACGACTATAACACGGTAAAGACTTCTGGTCCATTTGAAATAATAGGTCGGCTTCAACATCGCAAATTTCATAAAACAAAATGGACTAGTGACTTCTGGTTCAAAACCACAGATCTGATTCCTCTGATTCCTGCCTCTTTGTTTGTTTCTAAATGGTTTAACAACTTTGTTAAATTTTATGATGAAAAAAAAAATATTGAAGAGAAAAGTAATTACAAAGCTGTGGGAGTAGATACGGGGTATATGAAAATGTGAATTGTTGGAGCACTCAAGCATCAAATGCAGAAAAACCTCAGAATTAATTACTCAAATACAACTTTGTTTGAGCATATGCTTTCTGCATATGTCCACTTCAAAATGATTGATTTATTCAGGTGGGGGACACATTTTGTTGTTTAAGGAAAACTAAATTTCTAAGCTGCCAATGTCTGCACTGCAACCAGTGTTTTGATTTCATCTTTCCTCATAGTTTTGTGTGTTTTGATGGTCCCTCACGGAAACACATAGTATGACTCGTGTGTAGTCCTTAGCTTCCTGAGAATGTGATGTTTAACCACATTCACAGCCATTCCCAGACATTCCATGGACTTTGGGCTGTTGTGTTACATTAAATTATGGTGTTGTCACAGTGCACATTTTCCAGGATTAAAAAGAATCGAGGATGAAATAGGAATAGTGCACAGGCTGCCACCATGCCACTTGTATTCTTCTCTAACACAACACATTCCTCGCACTTTTGCTTTTACCACTAATGCCTCTACTGTCTCGAACACTCCCACAGCTTGGCTCCCTTCAGTGTTTCTCAGTCAAACTTGTTAAAAAACATGCCAAGCAATCCGCACCATTTCCAATTAATGATGGTGCTCTTGGCAGTGAAGGAGTAAATGATTACCAAGAGTCTTGTTTAATATCCCTCGATGAAGTGCACTCCGCTCACTCCACAGCCGATTAGCACCACATCGTATATATGACCTACTTTTGGACTAATGAGAGGTCATCGCACGTTGAGGAAAGCATCTGGGGAGAGTGCTGTCACTACTGCTGCCCAGTCCTTTAGCCTTTACTGACCTGTAGGGATGTTGCAGGTGTTCGCTGTAGGTGGCAGCTGAATGACTTGAGGAGCAAAGAGATGAAGTACCGTAGGGCAACATTTAATGGAACCTATGGGATTGTTATGTCTGTTAGCCATTGGTAAACCTATAGAGGCTAGGAGAAGAGATCATGACAAAATATAGGCTGACTACATCATATTTCACTTACAATGAAGGAAACGTAAGATCAGAGAAAATAAATAAGGAATGATCTCTCCAAGCCACACAGGTATTTGTAAAGTAAAGGGCTAAAGAGAACATACAACACAGAGAACATGTGACCATACAATGTAGACACAGCGTGTTAGAAAGACTCTTGATGCTTATTTAATAAAGATAAATTTTGTTATCTTAAGTTCAAGAGCAGGACCACACCTCATTCACATCCTTTCTGGTTGGTCACTATGTTATTTAACCACCTGACCAAATACCTCTTTACTCATATCTCAGTGCCCAACCTTATCCTAACTCTATTCTCTGCTTTATCTTTCAGATAAGGGGATACAAGGTCCAGGAGTCTAGGCCCCATTAAAGCCCCTAAAACATGCACACATCTCCTTTAATAAACATTCTTAGTTCATTCAAGTTTCCTTGTTTGTGAATTGATTTATTTAACACATTTTCTTATTTCTTAAGCTTATTTAAGTTGTTTAAACTTTTGTAAGAAGCTAGAAGCAGATTGCATTTCTTTATATGAAAAAAGCAACCTGTTCAGACATGGTGTTCCTCATCTTGACACCAATGTATACAAAGTGGTAAATCATGGTTTATATGTTCTTTTTTCAAGAATCTTCAAGAATGATTACTATTGTAAATGGTCTGTATTTGTTGTACACCGCAGCCCTATAATGCTGATGGCGCCTGGCCCCTGGACCATATAGGGGCAGAGTGTGGCTAAAGATATTGACAGAAAAGCATTGACACGTGGATTGTGATGGTGATGAGCTCTGAGCCCAGCTGACCGGTGCATTTCAGAATATGGAACCAACATTTCAGACACAGGAGCATTAAAGGAGCATTAAAGCACCAACTCTGAGGACCACTTTCCAAGAAATCCCATTGGCCACCTGGCTATCTTGTTCAGATCAATACTGTTTGAGTGAATCACAGCTGTAGCCTTGGTGACCCTGGAGAAATGGCTGCCATATGTCTAGTAAACACAGAAAACATAAGAGTTATTTAATAAGTTGGAGCAGCAGCATTATTGTCTTTGAAGCAGGCATCAAAGTGCATCTCTGCTCACATCCTGAGGTAAGGTAGTTTGAGTTTCAAGTGAGCTCGATGTGCAAAACTCAGAATTAACATAGGTCTTGACATGGAATAGCAGGGAGTTGTCATAGAAAATCATGAATATTCAAGCATGTGACCCAGTTTGATACGCCAGAGCAGGACAGTGGGGTGCAGGGTAAGATCCGCCTCAGCTCAAATGTGCCACAGAAACACTGTAATAGGAATCATTGTGTGAGAGATTTGAGCGATTCAATCAACTGTTGAACTACCTTCTGCTCTGCTTTAAGACATAGACCTCCTAGTGTTCGTCTAATCCTTGTAATGTATAAGACAATATTATAGCAGAGAAATGTTCAAATCATAATCTCAATTTTTCCAAATCTTCTCACGAACACCAAGAGAGACAAAGGCAGTGTGAACACCCATCCCCTGAATCACGGAGCTACATAGTGAAGTACACAAATGAAAAGTGTTTCATTCTTCCCAGACCATAAGTTAATAAAAAATCCACTCTGTTGGCACCAGACAGTCTGACACAAACTCAAATTGATTCATAATTGGGTTTGTATAGATTTTATCCAGCTTTTGCTGGTTACATTAGGGCTTGACTAGTCTCATTTTGCAGTGGAGTGTACAGCAAATGCAGGCCTGTTCCAGCCTCAGTGTGCACTGTGCATGGCAATAGCTCTCTGAAATAATAACACTCTGAAGGACAATTTGGATCCCCAGCTATGTGTTCTGCCAATGGATGCATTTAGGGTCACCTCTTTTCAGTTGAAAAAGCCTTCTCAAGAATTGGATTCTGCATTAGGAAAACTGCATGAAACTCATTTTCATTATGGGTTATATTATGGTATATTTGTGATGTAGATGGTGAAATATAATATACTATATAATAATATAAATATAATTTATATCATACTTCATATCATTGTGTACAATATATACATGATTATAGGTCTTAACACATGACTGAATCTTCTAATTATTGCAGATCTTATGATGGGTACATATGTGCAACCTGACATGTTTTGTTTGGATACAGGCTGAGAATATTCCAGTTATATTTAAACTTAGTCACACATTTTCCCTGGATGAAAACCTTGTGTTGGCAGTACCTAACCTGAAGCATGTTGTGTGTTTCTTAGTGGATCCACCTACTATAATGTATACTGTATTTAAACTATGTGGCTGTAACTTGTCCAGCACAACTCATTCATTCTGTGGCCTCCTCTTTGTACAACATTAAGACCTGTTTGGGATTTATGTCCAGTCTGCAACAGGCTGTGAACACGTCCTCAGGGAGCGCATAAAACACTGAAGAAAACAGTGTGTGTGTGTGCCACAACACACACACATTTGTCTTTTACAGCTCCGAGTACTGATAATGATGTTTGATTTTCCATTATGTTCAAATAAAAGGTGAGAGGAGGCTGGGCACTCGGATAGCCGGACCCCATTGTTGCTAAGACGGCGATATAACTTTTGCTATTTATTGTGGCATGATTAGACGCACGGAAAGATGCTTAAGATATGCACGAGGCCTCTGGGTGCTCATTAAGTACACCAAAGAAACAATATTATCATGTAGTGAATCCTATCTATATGCACTACGCTTGTTTTGCTTATGAGGAAGGACCTTGGGCAGCACAAAGCAGCTCTATGCTTGTAAAAAGCCAGTGAGCGGCCATCATTTTCTTTGAATAATACATTTTTGCAGAAAGGTGAGCATGTTTAAATAGAGTTTCTAGAGGAAGTGGCTTTGTTATAAGACTGAAAGATTGCCATTTCATTGGGCAGATTCCCCCACGCTGTATATATGGTTGTCCCAAGCAACATTAATAAAATGCAACAATATCATGTGGCTCATGGGATAATTAGACACGGCGTCTCTGAGAATAAGATATACACCACATAAATTCTATTAATAAGCAATGTGTTGGTTTAAGATGTAGGAACCTGGGCTTTAAACCTGAGATAGAGCCTGTTGGGAGGCAAAGTAATGGAATTAACTTCAGGCAAATGGGTAAACATATACTATTTACGACATGGCTTTGAATGCAGCATGGTGTTTTTAAGTTGACTCAGTAGAAAATATAACCTGCGATGTAGCTTATTAATATTGCATATACAGCCATATACACCCTTATATAATATTTGCTGAGATTTAAGATGCACCAGAGGGAACAATTATGTTTGAATTTTGAAAATATAAATATAAAGATGCTTCTAAGTAGCAGGATTTCAAATTTAGTAGTATTGAAAATTTTGCTCAGCTAAAAGTATATCAGAACTAGTGTTAAAACTTCCACTGCTATTTGTACATACAACTAGGGCTGTGTCGAAAAAAATCGATTTTCCGATTCTGAATCGATTTGCATATTAATTCCTTAAGATCAATTTGTACGTCCAAAGATAAATTTAATTTTTAATACATTTTTTCCTGGTGAACTTTAACCTTACTCGTTGCATCATTGAATTTGCACAGACAATTAACATGGCTTCGGACACTAGTGGCAATGTTAGCCAAGTCCCGGCTTTGAAGACAACAGAAACACTCAAAACTACCGTCTGGCACCATTTTTGGTTCAGAAACGATAAAGACAAAGATGCACTTGACAGAAGCAAAGTGATTTGAAGGCCAAATGGAGGTGAAGTATAGCGGAAATACAACCAACCTCAAGAACCACTTGTAACAGCTCAGGTAACAGCTCAAAATGGTTCTAATAACACTAGCCCAAATCCAGATCAGATCGGATCAGATCGGATCGAATCGTGATAATCGATTCTGAATCTTGGAATTTGCATCGATACCCAGCCCTACATACAACAGTTATTACTATCATATTATCATCACGGCAAGACCATTTGGAAAGGATTTTTACATCTACATTGTTTACCACATTTTACCAGTATTTTATTTCTTCAACCAAACAAGTTCTTTCAAAAATGTATAATATAGGTGTTGTATATTTTCTGTACATTGACATCACTAGTAGTAACCTGGCGCCAGTTGAAGAAAGTATAGCATTAAATTGAGTAGTGCACATATTGCATTCCAGTGAACAGGTCGAATTCCAGTCTATTTATAGGCCACACTATCTGTCAAGAAATCTGATTCATGGTCAGGAGCTCAATCTCCCTCTGTCTTTACTTTATATTTATACGCCCAGTTTCCTGTTAAACACATCAGGGCTTCAGCGGCGGCCACACATCATCTCTGGGAATAGACAAAATTTCAACCTAAACTATCTGTATTTAGCATCAAAAAACTGCAAAACCTCTCATAGGTAAAGTACGACACACACACACACACGATATCATGTTAGAATAATCTTGATATAGACCAGTGAACCACAATATCAATGAGTTAAAGATGCACTGTGTAACTTTTCTAGAGTGAGGTCTTCATATACTATAGTTTTACTTTGCTAGGGAAGTTTCAAAATATGTAATTATACACATCTTCTTACACTTAGTCAGTTGTATTTTTACTGCTCTTAAAACAACTTTAAAATCCTATATTGCTACACAGTGGGGTCACATCTCCACACATTATGTAAGCTGGTCTGGCGTGCATGCTTGTTACCCTGGAAATATACAAATTTAATAACCAGGGCATCCAGAACCACACACTTTGACAAAACAGTGGATCTGGAGCCGTATTCTGTCTCCATGATTTCAGAGGGCATGATTGACAGGCCAATTAACCAATCAGATACACATGGTTCGTTTGCATCAAAAAACAAGATAGAGGACTGAGAAGCAGGGTAGATTGTTGCAGCAATCAAAGCACCAAGCTATTACTTATCTCAGGCAAAGTTATATATTTTGTTCTCAGTGATACAAGAATTCTGGAGATGAGACGTCTTCCGCATTTGAGAAACACGTGCAACAAATTTGGTTGGATCGTCTCAAGTTTGGGCGGAAGATTTTCACCCTCTATTTTCCGGGTCCAGACCCTTTTGGATTTGAACAAAACGTAGATGGGACTGGCTGGTCAGGAAGCAAGTTTAATGCCATACTGTGGAACATCAAGTAGGTGGCGGCCCCTCACTAGAAAGGTTACAAAGTGCTCCATTGATAAATACTATATTGATAACAACTCCGTACAAATGCATTTCATGTAACACTTTGAAATTGTGTCCATAAGTGTTGAGGGAATGATTTCACAAAGAAAAATTGGCGCAGACACAACAGCCTTTGCACATGGATAATACAATAGACTCCAGCTCTCCTCCAGTGCTCTTGTTATAATCTCCACTCTGACAGAGGAGAGGGGCCATGTGAAGGATGAGACTGGGGCTGGAGCAGTGTCAATGGAGCAGACAGAATGTGGCAGAGAGGGGGCGGGCACTTAGCCTCAATCATGCCCTGCTAATATCCTGTGTATAAATCACCCCAAATACTAGCACTGCGCATTAATGGGAACTATTTGTGTGTTGTGGTGAATGTGACTGGTGTATTTATCATTGCAGCAGTTCCTTCTTGTAGACAGGGCCTCTGAATCAGATCTGGACCAATCAGAGTGGTAAACAGCTGCATTACTCACACAGGAAAACATAAACATGAGGCACCCACAAATTGTAAAACAAACACAGAGTTGATTTGGTGAATGCTCCGACTGAAACCTCAAAGAGCATGGTGTTCACTCCCATGAAAAGTGAGTGAGGCTATTGATTAGAAGTCTGTGAATAACAATAAGTTGTTGTGAGGAAAATAAACTAACAAAACACTCAATTTCAGCTCTTGTATTAAACAACTGACTCAGCAATATTTTAGTAAAGATCAGAATGTTATGTATGTGAGTGTTATATTTTTACCATAAATATAAGTACAGAAACATTTGCATACAATAAGTACATAGTTTGGGAATCAGTACCACTTTATTTTATAGGATTAAAGCTACCATCTGTAGTTACTACTGTCTGCCAGCTTTGGCCTGACAGAAGAAGACCACAGGAGCCAGAACAAGGGCCAGGTAAGAGGAGGGCAGGCTCCACGATGAAGAAGTCACTAAGCCTGAATCACTATTTGTTCATTAAGAATTACTGCTCGTGGTGTCTAATCTAATCTAATTCTCCTAATAATTTGTCATTCAGCAACTTTGTTATTTTTTCAGGTATTTTTTAAATTTATTTTGCAGCAAACAAACAAGAAAAAAAATGTTTTAAAAACGTACTACTAACTCAGTTTCATAAACTCCACTATACCAGTATAACAGTGCTACTGTTGCTTCTACTCGTAGTCCTCATGAGTAACAGTGACTCTGCACTTAACATTATGTGTCTGTAAATGATATTTGAGCACTGTTGGCAAATTAGACAACCTCCTACTGAACAAACCGTACTACTGTACAGCCAGGCTCTGGCCGAGGGTCAGTACATGCTCGAGCCATGTAAATCTGTATGATTTCACGGTACTTGGGCCTTGTTAGCAAAAGCATTAAATGAACTTGACAGACATACAAGTGGAAAACATATGTCATTATTTGGAGGTTTGTGGTTTGGGTTTATTGCGGAATGCCACTGGGACTTTGGCGGAGGTCTTGTACTTTCCAAGTATTTCAAGTACAGTACTTCCAAAGCAATTATTCAATAAAATTAGCTGTTAATTTTACCTCAGAGTGATAGATACTTTGTTACAAAGCAGTTAAAATAAGTACATCATGTTTTGAAAAGTGGTTGGATCAGACTTTTGTTAAAGTTCAAATATTTTTATTCAAACAAAATTACTGCCAACTTCAGGAAGTTGTTGAGCTTTTGGTTTGGAAGCTTTCAATTGACCACAAGCTTCTCGTCACATCCCCCCAGCCATTTATTTAACATTTATTTTCTGCCTTTATTGGAAACTGCTCAAAAGGTTTAGGATCAAAATGAACAGCAGTGTATCTTAAAAGCCAAACTTTGTTTTGTTAAATTCATGAGACAGAATAGACTTCACTCACAAATTTTAGCAAATTGTTGTTAGCCTTCTGGTTCAATTAAAGGTACACTATGTAACTTTCCTGGTGGAGAGTCCCTGCTCATCTCCAAGGAGATGTCATTGCTTTGCCTCAAATCTTCCAGAGTATGGCATTAGTCTTGTCCATCGTCATGGAGACGAGCAGGTGATGCCACTATGCCAGATTACAAGTCACATCTATGGAAGGCGTGCCCACTCACAATAAGGATGCAGAGTAAATGACAAATAAGTTTAATGTCACACAATATACATTCATTACATTGCAATAAGATCTTTCTGGAGACAAGCAGGCAGTGTACTCTGCACCAGAAAAGTTACATAGTGCGTATTTTAAAAAAGCATCTACCTCTCAGCTATAGGCCTACACATAGGATAAACAACCAAAGCAAAACCACTGTTTAAAAGACCATCAACACGTCTATAATTGTCCCCACTTGTATTTGCTCATTGAAGTACATTTTATTGCTGATGCCTTGTCTTATAATATAACTGTGCTCACACCTTACACCTTGGGGTAGGCCAGCCTGTCTCTCCTTCTATGGCCACAGCCTAGCTCTTCCTACCCCACTATCTCTGCCAAATGAGCTCCTATCAGCCATGGTGGAGTGGCAGAGGAGTCCACTTAAACCTAAGCTCTCCTGTGTGAGAAGAATGTCTGCCTGTCTTCCCGTGTGCCTGTCGTGATGGCCCGATAACGCCCCTGCCAACTGGAGTCTTCACTTCCTGTGTCACTCCTGATTGGCCCCAGGCGCAAAAAGCCATCGTTTGAGCAGACACCAGGGCTATTCTACCTCTGCTTTAAGTGGAAGCAACAAGGACCTGAGGGATAATTGTGACAAGATGGTGACCTATGTGGCCTGGTCAGATTTCGCCACAAGGAGGAAGGCGAGAGAGAGGGGGGAGCACTTCCTGGCTGGTCCAACGCAAACCGTCCAATGAGGAATCAGATGCTTTACGTTATTATAGTGGAGGGTCCCTGGGGATCATTAAGTTATCAGCTTCTTAAGTGAGATAAACTGTGATGGACTAAGCTGACAAGGCAGGAAGGGACTCTTACACCTCGGAGTTTGTGCACGGAAATGTCTTTCTAAGAGAGATATCAGGGTTATTTAAAAAGGCCTTTCTTCTCAATGTGGAAAAAAATCGTTTAAAATAGTTTTTAATAGTCTTTTTTTGAAGCATGAAATTGAACATTTTAGTAGTATTGGTCTTTTTTTCCACACAAACTTTACCGAGCCACATGGGTAATTACTTAGACACAGTAGCTCACACATACAATATAAAAACAAATAATAAAAAAATGAGTTAAATTCTGAATAACTGAAGTAGTAAATATACAAATCTTGGTGTCAGTGATGGGAGTAACGCTGATATTCCCATCTCTGCAGATAAGATACAAATATACAGATGAAAATATCAAATATATCAAGGCTATATAAAAATGGGGTAACAATATACATTGGTTTACTTTAATAGAGTGTGTAAATGTGATAATCATGATCAGACTTTGGGGGACATGTATTTTATAGACCAGATCATGGATTCCTGTATTATTCGTCATTTAACTTCAGTAATTTAACACTTAAGAAAAGTTCAAAAAGTGTGTTGAATTTCTTAGCATTTGTAAGGTCTAAACTGACTATGCATCACATTTAGAGCCGTAAATGTTAGCTCTTCTTGTCATCCTGTAAAAATAATGTGTATTGTTGGCTCATATTTAAAGTCCGCCAACAGCTCTGGTCTTGTGGTAGAAAAACGATGTTATGATCTCCAAACCGGAGGAAACATAACAGTGTAATATCTCCCTCTTCTCGTACGGCCAAGACTGATGGTAAATGGTAGCTGTTAACTTGAAAACTACCACTTCATGATGTCACAAGGTGGAACAGAGCATGCTGAGCTTTGGAGATGTAGACAGAGTAATAATAAAGGATTACTCAGGCATGTGTGGATGAAGCAGAACACAACGCCAAGTATGTTTTTGAAGAAGTAACAACATTACAATCGCTTAAAGATCACAAGATTCTATTAGGCTCAATATAGGACATGGAAAGGTGCACTGTGTAACATTTCTTGTGGACCTGCTCGTCTCCTTGAAGATTAGTTTGCCTGGATTTTTCCACAGTATGGCATTAAAGGCATTTATTGAATTAATTTGTGTAATATGGAACATTCCAACAAAGCAATATCTCCATGGAGACAATTTGCAACTCTCATAAAAGTGACATAGTGCACCTTTACTAAGAAACAAATGATATGTAAAAAGGTCAAAAATATAAACTTCTCTGTTGAGGTTAAGAAATAAAATACATTTTCTACACAAAGTAAATTTCAAGGTTTCCTACAATCTTCATTGTCAAAAGATTAACTTTTAGCCAATCAGAAAAGCATGTGGTTTGCAGATATGTTCAGACGTAGGAAGAAATGTGATAATTGTTGTGTTAAATGGCAATGATTAAACATCTGTAATGTCTATAACTAAAATGTGATGATCAGATGTTGGGAGACATTTATGTTATAGACCAGGTAATTGATTAAGGCATTAATTGTCATTTTCATTAATCTAACACATAAGACAAGTGCAAAATGTGTGTTGAATTTCTTGGCATCTAGGGTCTAAACTGACTACACTTTTAGGAACGTAAATGTTAGCTCTTCTTGTCATCCTATAAAAAGAATGTGTATTGTCTGCTCATATTTAAAGTCCGCCAACAGCTCTGGTCTTGTGGTGGAAAAATTACGTTATGATCTCAAAACAGAAGCAATCTAACAGTGTAATATCTCCCTCTTCTTGCACAGCCAAGACTGATGGCGGTCATCAATTGATTTAACAGTGGAGCACTTTCTGGCCAACCGAAGCCAAACAGGTTTTTCAGGGGAGCGTGACGTTAACAGATCATTTCCCCGAGAATGGTTTGTTTAGGGGCCTAATGTATCTGAGCTATGTCAACAGCTAGTTTCACATGTCAGCGGTGTTGTATATTTAAAACCCCTTTAACATGCGTGATGGATGGTCTTAATGAGTGACGGAGCTGAGTTTAATTTGTGCGGACTTTATTTCCTACGTCAAAACAATGAAGATACACAGAGCACTGCACATCTGGGGAAGTGGAACAATGGCCTTTGAAGAATGGTCTTGTCAATTCAGTTATACGCCACAGTACACAAATGAGTATGAAAGCATGTGTAAAAAATAAAGAACATTTAAATAAAATGGGGTTTCCAAAAACTATATTTATCTGTAACATTTTAAAAGATCTATACACTAATTATCCTTAGAGCCGGTTGGTAACTTATTAGCCAAAAAACTGACTAACATAAAAGATTTTTTGTTTCACTTTGGTTGTGTTTACTGTACTGAAAAGCATTCATCCTTACTGTGAGTGCTGAGAGGGTTTGCGTCTCCACAAACCTGAATTATTTGGCCTCCTAATGCTTGTTTTCTTGGAAATGTTCCTTCATGCTGTCCCTTTGGCTATAATATTACAGTATGACATAAAACATATCTATCTCCATGGAGAATATTCCAAAGTATGGTTTTAACTTTCTGTTTCCATGGAATCATACAAGTGACATGCCACCAGAAAGTTATATACTGTTTGAAGAAACAATTAACAAATTGTTTATTAAGAATGATTTTGGTTCAGTAACTAATTAATACCCTAAAGGCCGCCACACACTACAGGATTTTTTGGTCTTAAATGTTTTTTAAATGTGCGACAAAAAGCGCACACCACAGACATGAGCAGGAGAATCTTATGAGACTAAAAATCTCTGTTTGCAAAGACTGCAGCAGGATACGGCTGAGGACCACAGGATATAAAGTTGTAAGCGCGATCGCATCATTTGTTTCCGGTCTACAGTAAAACGAGTCGCTTTGAGATTCTTAAGTGTTCAAAAGATCAGAGCTCTGCATTTCTAGTTTAGATACAAGTCAAAAATGTGTTATTATTATTTGTGAAATGTGGTGCAATACTTCACATACATGATTTTTAAAGCATAAAAGATTGGCGATGAAGTCCGCAGGAAGTCACTATCACTAATCTGCAGCTTCACTGTGCACTGTGTGGATGTGAACAAACACGTGAGGAAACTCTTTTTACTTTTAAAGAACACTGGAAACTGGATTAATAGTGCGGTTTTGTGGACTGGATGTCATTATTTGCAGAGGACAAATTCAAGGGATAATATGGATCAGTTGTTGCACTTTAAATGTACCACTTTACATTAGGTGAGTAATAAAGTCTTCATTTTCACCATATCCCGAGTTTGTATGTTGTGTCTCTGTGTCCGTCACTCTTCTGCACCTGACGATCTGTTTTATCGGCTGTTACCGTAGTGTTGATGATGTTTGTTGGTTATGACCTGACAGTGACACCACATACACGAGGAGCACAGCGGCTTCAAAATCGCACACGAAGACACAAAGTCGGGTCACACCTCCCTGAACTCAGGATGAAGAAATCGCAGCCAAAATCGGGCAAATTCTCCTGTAGTGTGTGGCGGCCTTAACTGCAAACCCATCCATCTTCTTCCACTTTATCCGGCTGGATCGCGGGGCAGCAGTTTGCCGCTCAGTCCTCGGTGCACCTGACCTTGCTAACCTTAACTCTTTAAAGATGCATTATGTAACTTTTTGGTTGGGGCTCTGTCACCTGCTTGTTTCTATGGATATGTCATTGCTCAAGCCGTAATGTTTCACAGTATGGCATTAAACAGCTCTACCTTACAATTAGGTGGCTAGGTATAGTTCTAAAATACCTAGAAAAAAACAGATATTCCACCAGAAAAGTTACACAATGCACCTTTAATTTAGCTAAGCCTGATTTATTCTTAATAAACTATTAGATCAAATATTTAGCATAATGCAAATAAATAATTACGAATAACCAAACATTTAACAGTGTTTGGTTATTGGTCATTTTGAAAGACAGTGATTTTGGGAGTAAAAAAAAAAGAACGTTTTATACAAAACAGGAAAACTATAATCTATGCCGTGACTACAATGCTGCTTGCAGTTTTAATATTGGATTTATTTTCAGACTCAAAAATTTCACTGTGCCCTTAACTTTTTTTGGAATTGTATTTTTCACTTTTTTTTCTCTTTGTAATTTCCTCATTTCACAGTGGAATACAATGAATGGCAGAATCGCAGTAATAGTGTTGCTAACAATTCCACACACATGAGGTGAAAGCAATTTTACACTTGGTCCACAGAGACTGGAGTCCTCATTTAAAATAGCGGCTCCTGTGTTTTGTCATTGCCTGGTCCATGCGGTGTGGAAAGCACATGGGGTTTAGTGGACGTGTGAGCGCAAAAGGAAGACAATTATAACAAGTGTGCATCAGGTACAGTTACTCAACATTTGTTAAGTTTGGTTGTGCTTTAGAACATATCTAAGACTTTGCTGGTTGTTGGATAGTTGGTGAAACAGTTTTAAAATACATCAGATCGTCACATTGTACAGTTACATGTAAATTATATTTACACTATTTTCTGATCTAGGTTATAATGTTTCCTCATCAAAAACATGAGTTGGGTTTTATTTCATTAGCACGTGTTCTTCTCTCAAACAGAAAACACCCTGTTCCACCTTGTGACGTCATGTGGTAATACAGGACATGCTCCATTGTGTTTTTAAACTTCATACACCGGGAACAGAGCATTTTGAGCCTTGGAGATGTAGACATACTGATAATAACGCGTTACTCAAACGTGTGAATAAAACACAACACAACTCCAGGTATGTTTTTGAGGAGGTAACAACATTATAACATGGTTCACAAGTCAAATTTATGCAATATAAGACCTTTAAAGGTGCATTATGGACCTGCTTGTCTCCATGAAGACGTTATTGGTTTGCCTGGATTTTTCCACAGTGTGGCATTAAAGACATTTATTAAATTTAGGTGACTAACTAAGTGGGTGATTAACATGACATAGTGCACCTTTACTAACAAACACATTATATGTAAACACAAAAAAACAAGGCAGAAATAAAAAAAAAAACTTAAGGAAAAAAAAGTATTTTCCACAAAAAGTATGTTTGAAGGTTTCCTATAATCCCACTGTCAAAATATACATTTTTAATCAATACATCTGGCCAAATCTCTGTCAGGAAAAGCATGTGGTTTGGAGCCAAGTTCAGCCTTGGGAAGAACTGTGATTATTTTTGTCTTCAATGGCAAATATTAAACATTTGGATTGTTTATGTTTAGGAAATTGTTATTTCCTAAAACAAGATTTTATTTTCGTTCTAAAAACAGATAAAAACACAATTTTATCTGTTTTTAGCAAGAAAATAAAATCAATCTGAACATTGTGATTAATAGCGGTACTAGTTAGACTAAATAGTTCAGGCTCTTGACATTCGATGAAACTTTTGTGACTTAAATCAAACAAACTAAAGTAACATTGAACATTTTTGGAAACCCTTTGTTGAAGTAAACAACGCACACAAGGATAAAGGATTTAGTGATTTTACAAGCCGTGTTTTACAGTGATTATAACTTTGAATGTCAGACTTTACCGAAAGGGAAGAAAAGTCCGAGCAGTTATTTTCCCATTACAATGAAAAACAAACTTTTATTTCAGAGAAAATTGTGGACTTTAAAAGCAGCATTTTATTTTTATATTCATGGATCAGCGGTGGCCTCTGTAAACATGGACAAGACAGATGGGTGCAGATTCAAAGGTCATGTTGTCCGATCATAAATGGACTTATGATACAGACATATGCCAGCTCTTTACAGCTTATGAGTCATGTTAGCTAGACTCCGGGGCTAAACGCTAACCCGGAGCACAATCCACGGTGCTAGCTAGCATCCTCTGGGACACAAATGCAAATAGTGCAAATACTAGGCTGGAGGGAGGGTGTAGTACTGCAAAAGAGGTTGGATCAGGTTCAATATAAGCAGGGCTAGACATGATGCCAGTCCGTTACAATGGAGGACAGTTTAACCACTAAGATTTGGCTGTTTATATTTACTTACTGAATTATTGATTGTAAAAGGGTCAATGAAAGACTCTTGTCTATGAAAAGTGGTGTGTGTGAGTGTTGGTGAGAGGGGCCAATGGCGCAGATTTGCAGCCTTGCTTCAGTCACTTTGCCCCAGCTGTGGCTATAGTGCTTACCACCACTGAGTGTGGAGAGAATGAATCATGCTCTATAAAGCTCTTTGGGCCCTACATAAATCCAATACATTATTATTAAATAGAAAAATACTTCTTCTACATACAAACAGTGCATAAATGATCAAGGACATGTTATGCCTTAATGTTATGCCTTGTTTGCTTTAAACTTAAGACACACAATATTTATAGAGAATGCTTTTGTAATACATGATTAAATACAGAAAAACACTGATAGCTGTATTTGACCCTTTTTTGTTTAAAAAGACAAGTGGCTGATGAATTATAAATACAGGTTATTACTTGTGATTGTATTGACAGAAGCTTGGGCCCAGCCCTTTCTCGTCTAACCCAAACAAAGTGAAATTGGAGAATTGTTTAACAAACTTTTGCGTGTAATCATCCCCATATTTTATTCATGTAATCATATGCATTAATGTCGGGAGCAGTCGGTGTCAGCGTTTCTGGCAGGAATGCTCAAATCAGAACATCTCAGCGCTGAATAAATAAACAGAGTACAATATTAGAACAAGTCTGATATGCAAGCAAAAACAGCATATGTACAAAAACTGTCTGTATGTTTCAGTGACTGAAGGTAGAAAATCAATACCAAGACACTGACTGATACTGATCAATACTGAAACTAGTATCAAAACTCATTTAATGAATATTGAGACTGTTTTTAAACTCCATACAACTTCACTAGAATAATTTGGGTAATTTCAGCCATGGAACTGCCCATCTCTACTGAACAAAAGTTAACCTAATTACCTCTACATGAACAAAGTGGAACAGAGCATTTAGAGGCCATACCAGCTCGTCAAAGCCTGATCCCGTCAGATCTCAGAAGCTAAGCAGGGCCGGGCCTGGTTAGTACTTGGATGGGAGACCACTGGGAATTCCAGGTGCCACAGTGGGGAGCCAGTTACAAAAAAAAAACTGTCGTTGTGTCCTTAGGCAAGGCACATCACCCACATTGCCTAGTATGAAAGTGGTGTGTGCGTGAGTGGTGGTGGTGGTCGGAGGGGCCGATGGTGCAGATTGGCAGCCTCGCTTCTGTCAGTCTGCCCAAGGGCGGCTGTGCCTACAATAGTAGTTTACCACCACCGGGTCTGGAGTGAATGAATAATGCTCTGTAAAGCGTCTTTGAGTGTCCAGAAAAGCGCTATATAAAACTGATGCATTATTATTATTATTATTAGAGCTTTGGAGATTTACAGACTAATTATGCAGCGTTACTCAAACAAGTGTGAATGAAACGAACACAACTCCCGGTTTTTGATGAGGTAACATAAAAATCGAACATGGCTTAAAGCTCACAAGAATCAATTTTGCATAATATAAGGACCTTTAAATGAAAGACATGGAACAAAAGTAATCTGTCAAAGTAGTGTAAAAACAACTCAACCTAAAGTGTGCACAGTAAACACCTCCACTATTTATACTTCATATTTCCAACAAGTCTATAATGCATTCACCCCAATTCACTTGTGAGTAATGACAATTTATCTGACTTTGAAGCCACGTTTCCTAGACACCAATTCTACTCAACAAATGCAAAAAAAAACTACATCGTGTGAAGAGGAATATGATACAGTGAACCCCCTGCACGAGAAATACTTCATGTGCAGTGTATGGTATTGTAATACAGCCCACTGTCTCCACCAGCGTGCAGATTATGAGGGCCCATTTGTCTTGGCCGGGCCCACCACTGTTCACACACATGCTCACACATACTCATACAGACACACAATGTTGGGAGTCCATGCTTCTTGGGGACATTACATTGACTTACATTCTTTTCCTGGAGACTGATCCTCGCTTAAAGGGGAACTATTATCCACAATCAACTTTTAAGAGCTTTTTAAGAGTTTTAATTGTTTTCTATTCTCATTTTCCCTCTCCATGTTGTATTTAGAGTGATTCATGTTTGAGTAACCTTCATTCTCTTCCATTCAAGTTGCCATTTTTCCAACAGCCCTCATTTTCCCTAATCAACAAATGCCCACTGCTCTTTGCTTACTTTGTTCTCGTATTATATTTTCTTAATCAGTCATACATGTAGGATTTGGGGGTGTTGCATAACCCCTTTAGGCACAAAGGAAGAAAAAAAATCTGCTGATTGGTACCGTGATCTACACTTATCCAAAGGAGGGTCCAACAGCATGTGGCACTTTGTTGTTGTTTGATAACATTTATGACTGCGTGCTGTAAAAAAGTTGTTTTTGATCACTTACTCTGACACAATAATCCAAGGGTTTCATAGATTATAAGTATATAGCAGACAACAGCATAGTACGTCTTCATAAAAGGGCCCTATTACGCTATTTCCTAATCTATGTAATAATGTTCTTTCTTTATTGAAAACATATCTGGAGTTGTGTTTTCTTTCATTCTCACATTTAACACACATATTGCATGTTTAGGCTGGGTTTCTCTCAAACGGAAAACATTTTGTTCCACCTTGTGAGGTCATGTGGTAATACAGGAAGTGTTCAAGTGTATTTTTAAACTCCATACACCTTCACTAGAATCATTCGGATAATTTCAGACCTGGAATTGCTTAATTTTACTGAACTAAAGGTAAAAGGCAGCTGTTATGTTGAAAACTACCACTTTATGACATCACAAGGTGAAACAGAGCATTTTGAGCTTTGACATGTGGACAGTCCAGGTATGTTTTTGAGGAAATAGCAACATTATAACATGGCTTTAATCTCACAAGAGTCCATTTTTTGCATAAAGTTTGCATAACTTAGAATAATATAGGACCTTTAACCCATATGTGAACATGCTGATCCTATAATAAAGCATTTACGATTTTATATCACAGGGGCCTGATTTCTGTCCCTATAACTGAGACATGTCCCCATAAATTCAGTATATACACAGATTTGAGTCCCCTCACAGTGACAAATACCCACCCACACAGCTCCAGCGTTACAAGTGATGGTGGCGGCCGCTGCAGATCATTTGTCTCCTTATGGAAGAGGCAACAACCTCAGCCTGCTGCCACCACACACTCTCTATCACAGACTTTGTTTAATTACACCCGTGTATGTGGTCCACTGTCACATCTCTCCACACCTACTATCTATCTTAGTCAGACTTAAGCTCCGTGTTTCACTTAATCCAGTGTTTGACAAGTGTTTGAAAGAAAGGGCAGGTAAAGGAGACAAAAATACTGTTGCAAGGTTCACGTTCAGGAGAAATAATAAAGCAGCAACTAAAAAAGTCAAGTTTCAAGTAAGACCTGTGGAAAGGCAAGCATGTTCACACTAAGAATGCATGTTTGCAAAGTATTTTTTAGCAATTCCAAGCAAAGCAATAACATCTCCATGGAGACAAGCCCAACCAGAAAGTTACTCTAATTTTACTTAAATATTTGAATTGATTTTTTTCATGTGATACTTATATACTAGATACTTATATTTAGTTAAGTATTCTTTGCTCAAGTATCTGTACTTTTATTTAAGTAACAAAATTGAGTACTTCCTTCACCGCTGATAAAGAGCCAGATAACAATCTTTGTTTGCAAAAGTACAAGTAAGACCTGTGGAAAGGCAAGCATGTTCATAGTAAGAATGCATGTTTTCAAAGTATTTTTAGTAATTCCAAGCAAAGCAATAATATCTCCATGCAGACAATCGCAACCAGAAAAGTTGCACAGTGTAGCTTTATTTCAAAATTAGTTAGGGCATGAAACTGTGACTTGTACTTGTTTCTTCATTTGCACCACCATCTAATTTTATTCAAAAACCCTCACCATTCCGAGGGACCATGCACAGGCCCTTTTACTTTTCCTTAATTAATTTCTGTTTGTCCACTTTCGGATAGAAGGGAATTATCAAGCTCAAGGACATGTAAAACATTAACCTACAGATTTTTAAAAATCCAATTCAAATATTTAGCAAAAAAATAATTTTCTGCCTAATTACAAATCCCTAAAGCTCATGTTTAGTAAGATCTTTGTCAGCTTTGACATGGGAGTAGTCAAGAAGACCCAATAAATGCTCAATCTGCTGTTTATCAGATCGTCTGTAGGGACACCAGCTATACCTGACCTCTAAGTTGTAAAACTTGTGTTTCTTGGATTAAGCATTGGCGTGATATTATATGATGATGAGTTGTACCACTGAGTTTGATTGTTTTCATGCTTTAGATAAGCAATGTATGATTTATATAAGCTTTGAATTGTGGACAATGTTTGGAAAGTTTGGACTGAGGTAAGTGCCATCTGGTCCACAGTACTGCAGATGGTGGTGGGAAGTGTATTTTATTTGTATTTAAGAACGTTCACTGCTCCCCTGAGATGCTCCTGTTATGATTTAGACCAGGGGTGTCCAAACCTTGGCACAGAGAGACACGGTTTAAAGTGTGACTAAGTACAAGGAAGACAGAACTTTATACTGCAATGTAAAGGGGGACTATGTAAGTTTTAGGGAGGAGTGTGCCACCTGCTTACCTTCATGAAGATGTCACTGTGCTATCTGGGATGTCCCGCAGTGTGGCATTAAAGTTCTAGCTGAAGGCGAGCAGGTGGTGTGTTGAAGAGCGGGTCTGCTCACAGAATCCATGTTTTTCAAGGTGTTTTATTGCAACGTGACACCTGTAAGTAAATAAATGCAAGATAGATTAATGTCATACTGTGGAACATTTTAGGCATTATAGCAATATGGCAGTTGGCAGAAAAGTTCCATCGGGCAATATCGCTATAGAGACCCAAAAAGGTGGCCAAAAACTGTCATAGTGCATCTTTGAATTTCAGGAATCAACGTAATTAATACAATAAACTACAGTGCAGCTCTTCACCTCATTGCATTTACTTACTTAACTTACTGTAATCTAATGGAGTATTATTAAAGTAGGGGTCAGTTACCAAAGGTTAACACTATGGAAACACTATGGAAAAATAGACGGTATGAACCATAAGTTGGTTGCTTTTATTTGGTGGCCTCTCCTTCACTCACAGCTGATGTGCCTTAGACTGGGGTGATAAGGTCCATGTCAGTGGAGACAAAGGACCATGAGCCACTGTGGAGCAGTTTATTGACTGGCTCTGCTTTGTTCTTCTGAGACAGCTCTATACAGGGACTTGTATGTCTGTGTTCTTGAGGCGCTTAGATCGAACTTAAAAGTAGGGATTGAAGATATCAAATGTTAGTGTTAAGATTGTTCATGATTATTAACACCATGACCAAACAACAAGGAAATCCTTCATTCACTTTCACTCACATTATCTAATACATGTGCTTTATGAAATCGAACATGTGCGTTATGAAATTGAACTCTGAGAATGATTAAGTTAATGTCACATAAACAGTCGTGAAACGTAACAAAGTAAAATTTGTAAAATACTGCACTTAAGTATACATTTTAGTATTTTACTTTAGTTCATATTAAAATGGATTCTATTTACTTTGACTTCACTCCATTTGAGGAGTTATCTGTACTTTCTACTTCACTACTTTCTGAATGGTACTGAAAAGTGTTTTTTTATTAGTTTGAGACCTGCTGAAATGGCTGAAGGTTTTATTTTTAACACATCTGTAGTCTGAACAAACAAAAATATACAAATAAAACAACTGCCAAAAAACAACTGATTCATTTGTTTCTGTTGAACAAAATCCAGCACAAACTTTTACTTGGTTAGACTTTTTCATGTGATACTCTTACTTTTACTTAAGTTAAAACTGAGTACTTCTTCCATCACTGATAAACAGCCAGAAAACAACTTTTGTATCTAAAATGAATTATTATTAGAATTATTTTTATTATGATCTTATGACATCTTGAATTAATTAAATTACCGTTTAATCAAATCGTTTTTACGTCCTTTCTTTAATGTTAAAGGCCAAGTAGCAAAAGGTTCATTTAGCATATGGCGTTATTTATCGTGTCCCTTTGAGTGTAAAATATGTAAACACAGCAAGTGAACACAGTGTAACTCGTGTCCTGCTATGGCCTCCTCATACTCAGATTTGTCATTTTTCTTTCGTATGCATTACACGTGGAATTGGATCCATGGGTACTCTTACAAAAATGTGTTTCTCCATTCAGCAGCTGTGGTCCAAAGTCTTTTTATTCATCTCTCTTGTTGACGGATTGGAAAAGAAACTTCACTTTTCTAGCAATAGAAAATAAAATGGTTATCCAAATGTAAACATTTAGAGGAAATTTGGTCTATGCAAACACTTTTCTAAGAAGTTTATGTTTTAGTTTTAATTTGCTCACTGTTTGTGCTCAATACGAATAATTGGTGACACCCTCTAAATGTGATGCAGCTGATCACACAAGATCAGACCAGCATGTTTAAACTCTATTACCCACAGAGATCATTCAACGCAATGGAAAAACTGGAAGAGACGGGACATTGAAGTACTGCGATTACCAATTAGAAATATTCAGACGCTGTTTCCTGGATGTCAACTTTGTGAATGCTAAGAAAATGCTATTTTTATATACTGCAATATACTTTGAAGTAAGGCTCCAAAGAACACAAGTAGTTGTAAATTAAAGGGGACATGTAAAATCTCCTTTGTTCCCTCAAAATTTGCATACTCAAAGTTATAGCAAAAGAAATTATACCAACTGGACAAAAGCTCAACCAAGCAGTCTACTCAAAAAATGTCCATTTGACAGAACTTTTTTTTTTTTTTCTTTTGCTATAGATCCTACCTGGACAACTGAGGATTTACACATCACTCAAAGTTGTATTTTGATTCATTCATGCATTTCCCTGTATTGCAGGTATTGGTGCTTAGAAAAGGTCAGATTTCCCCTATCTGCTCAGCATACCTATTTGCCATTATTTAAAAAAAAATCTGATTCTGAATCTTACATCTAGAAATGCAAAAATGCCACGTAACCAGACTATAACAAAAAGAAAACTAGTGAATTAAAATCTGCTGCTTGCTGTGGTGAACTGCCACTATGAGGAGTTGGGGCCTCTTAGCTCTGCAGGAAGACAATGGACCCATTTCAAATATTAACCCATCCATCCATCCATCCATCTTCTCCCGCTTAATCCGGCTGGGTCGCGGGGGCAGCATGCTGCCCAATACTCATAGCACCTGACCCTCCCTATGAACCCCTCTGCAGGTGGTGAGCCCACAGGAGGGTGGACAACATGGTCCTTGATGTTAGTTCATAGGGGTGCGGGCGGGGTTTTTGGGTTGATGGGGGAAACCGGAGCACCCGGAGGAAACCCATCCAGACACGGGGAGGAACATGCAAACTCCACACAGAAAGGCCCGGGCGACCTGGGGATCAAACCCACAACCTTCTTGCTGTGAGGCCTGAGTGTTGCCACTCAGCCACCGTGCCGCGAATATTAACCCATTTTAGATAAATATTTACAATTTACAAATAACTAAATGAAAAATAATGATTTACTTATGTTGAATATAAAAAGCATAAAGATAGTGATCATGGAGTCTATTATGTTACTTCTATGGTGCGAAAGGTACAGTCTTAGCAGCTTTTTCCCCTGTACATTAGCAAAATGTAAAATAATGATCTATATATGTTTGATATAAAAAGGTACAATATGTATTCTAAATATTATTATATATTAACATGTGGGTACAATGAATGAAACCTTTATTAGAAATGTGCAGTAGATAGTCATCATGGAGTGCTCTATTATATGGTTACTTCTATGGTGTGAATGCTATTGTCTGGGCAGGTTTTGTTTCCCTTCACATTAAAAAATGTAAAATAATTATCTACAAATGTTGAATATAAAGATGATAATGTCTTCTAAATATTTTGGGCACAATGAATCACATCTCTAGTATAAATCTGTAGATAGCTATCATGGAGTTCCTATTATATAGTTACTTCTATGGTGTGAATGCTATTGTGTGGGCAGGTTTTGTTTCCTTGTGTGTAGCTGTATTAAACCCTCTCTCACCAGTCAAGGCTGGCCGTGTGACTGAGACAGAGTGAGATGGATCTGCCCTGCTCATGACTAATGAACAGAAGCCCTGGCAATGCTCGCCCCGATCCCTGAGGCCTTTGTGCTCCTCACAGTGTGGACATCCCCATTCAGACTGTAAAGAATAGTTTGGTCACTATAGGTATACATGCACAAAGACACAGAACGCACTGATGGGGAACAATCAACCGAGCTGTCAAGAGGGCTGACACAAACTGTAATTAATGATATTTTCTATTTTCTACCGGGAGAATACGCATGTGACAGAAGCATTATTAATGAGAGCTGCCTTGTTGTGAGGAATAATGGCAGTTTATTAGAAGCAAGACAGATTTAACAGATCTCTCTCAGACAAAGGCTTTCAGACAAGTTTGAAAAATGGGCACAATCTGGTCTAAAAGATCCAATAGGAGAAAATCTTCAATGCTAAAATGTTTGTATTGTGATCTGATTTTTTCGGGTCCCCGATACCATCTGTCGTCTTTAAAGTTGGAGATTTGGGGAGTTTCGAAGTTATATGGGTGAATTTTGGTACAATTCCAAATCGTGTCATTAATTAGAGTGATTAGTTCAGGGACAATGTTGTGTGACAGGTACATGGATAAATAACTGAAAACAAGCAAACATGCAACTTCAGACAGAGGTAGACTCATTTATTAAAGCACAACAGGAGGCATTGTGTGGAGAGCTACAGGTGTATGTATACCAGTGTATGGCGTCTAATTGAATTACAATAGGAACATAAGGCTCTGCAGACCCTCTGTTTGGCACCAGGAAAGACTAAGCTGACAATAGTGTTGCATAAATTATACAAATCATAAGACATTTTAAAGTGAGGAATTAGCATTAGCTCAAACAATGACGACTGACAAGCATTTGAAGACTTATTCCCTAGATTGGTTCATTAGAGCGTGTATAAATATGTAGACATTTCATTTTATGCAATATAATTAGCAAGCATCACACTGTCTGACATTGCAAGATCTGATTTCATCCAACGAGTGTCTTGAAGAACTACAAGTGACAGTCACATCAAAATAATATAATATCACATAATAGATCTCCTTTATCAGAAATACAACTTCTGATAAAAATGAACGGATTCTTTGTGCAAAGCTGTGTGTGGCAAATGTGTCATTCTTAGAAGGGTATATGTACTGAATTATGATGCTTTAATTTAGTAGAAAACATTTTACCAGAATATGCAATTTACTCCAAAGCCTCCTGTTATTTGCTCAGTACTGTGTTTGACAATGATTTCGATGAAAAACAACTGTTTGTAGTATTGTTGATAATGGGAGAGCATGAGTGACTGAAAGAGCGTTCTCAATGTTTCCAAAGATCACATCTCATTCATTCTCCGAATCTCCAATGTGACAGAACAGGCGTTTGCCAATTCAATAGATCATTTACAGAAATGAAATGATCGCACCCCCCACCAGAACCTATTTTCAGTTCATGTCATTGATTCCCATCCAGCAAGTTTCACAGCATTATGTTTGTTTGAAAAGTTAAAAGAATCCGGCTAATTTCTCCCCAACCAGGCAATACTTAACCAGATTAGAGTGGCCACTTCAGGCTTTGTTGATGCATCCAAGTGAGGCAGGGCAGGCCAGCTGCAAAAGCTGATCAAAAGAGAGAAGAGGGGAATGTGATATTAGCATCAAGTGCCTCGGCAAAAAAGACTCAGACAAAAACAGTAAAAAAAACATCATTATCAGAGACTTCCTTCGCCCATGTTTGGGAGTGAATATATCTGTTTGTCAAGCAGCTGTGTGCATCCATACATGGCATTGATTCGTGCTTTAACCAGCATTATAAGGCAATTTCTCTTTCCCTTTTGCAGCCCTTATTGGTAATATGCTAATGACATCCGCCGTGATTAGTGATTTTCTTCTAATCTTTATTCCACGGTGGCCTGAGCAATCACAGAGGTAGTGCCGCAAGATTTACAGCACCGAGCTCTCTCTCTTTCGCCGCTTCTCTCGACTGACTGGATTTAATTTGAATAATCACCAAAAATCTAGATCTAAATTAATGGCACGTTTTGAGTTGCGTTGCTGTGCATTAGAGAAAAAGGAAGCAGTCTCACACTTCCTTTTCAGTTGTGACCTGTGTTCATGCTGTTCATGCTGTTCCTGTTTTTTCAGTTATACTCAAAATCCAATGTGTAGCTTTAAAGGGGTAAACCAGTGCTTCTCAATCTGCATGCCAATTGGAATACTTCCTGGTGGCACTCTGTTAGCTTTAAGATTTATATTAATTACAGTTCTAGTCCTGACTCCTTTGCAGTAAGTAGTCAAAGCAGAGTAGTTGAAAAAGCAGATATATGACTGAAGGCCGCTACAAACTACAGGATTTTTCGGTCTTAAACGATTTTTAAAGGTGCGAGAAAATGTGCACACCACAGACATGAGGAGAATCTTATGAGACTAAAAATCTCCGAACGTAAAGACTGCAGCAGGATACGGCTGAGGACCACAGAATATAACGTTGTGAGCGCAATCGTATCTGCTGTTTCCTGTCTACAGTAAAAGGAGTCGCTTTGAGACTCTTTAGTGTTCAAAAGATCAGAGCTCTGAACTTCTAGTTTAGATACAAGTCAAAACTGTGTTATTATTACTTGTGAAATGTGGTGCAGTACTTCAGATGCATGATTTTAAAAGCATATAATACTGCCGATAAAGTCCACAGGAAGTAGAGCCTGGATTGCTAATCTGCAACTTCTCTGCGCACTGTGTGGATGTAAAACAAACACAAGTGAGGAAACACTGCCTTTTTATTTTCAAAGAACACCACAAACCGGATTAATAGCACAGTTTTGTGGACTGGATGTCATTATTTGCAGAGGACATTTTCCATGGATAATGTGGATCAGATGTTGCACTTTAAATGTACCACTTTACATTAGGTGAGTAATAAAGTCTATTTTCACTATATCCCGCGTTTGTATGTTGTGTCTCTGTGTCCGTCACCTCTCTGCCCCTGACGCTCTGGTTTATCGGCTGTTACCGTCACGTTGTTAATGTTTGGTGGTTACGATATGAGAGTGACACCACACACAAGGAGTATAGTGGCTTCAAAATCACAAACGAAGACAAAAAGTCAGGTCAAGCCTCCCGAACTCGGGAAGAAGAAATCGCAGCTAAAATCGGGCAAATTCTCCTGTAGAGTGTGTCGGCCTTGAGCCTGTGTGACATGACCTATGCTTTTTAATAGCCACTGAGAACCATAAAGTGGCGACCAAATATGAAGCCACATTTTGTCCATGAGGAAGTAACTGCCTGTGACTGTCCCACACTGTTGTTTCTCTGTCATAGTTCAACAAAAGAGGGCACTATAGTGGGCAGATCTAACAACCATGTTCCTCATTCATGGTTTGAAATCATCTTTTAGATTATATTATATATTTATATTACTCAGAATGTATTGTTGTGAGCTTTAGGTCATGTTAGAATGTTACCTCATCAAAAACATACTTGGAGTTGTGTTTTGTTTGAGTAACCGTAGTTTATTAGTCTGCATTCCCAAACCTTAAAATGCTCTATTCCACTTTGTGAAGCCATGAAGCTTTCAAATTCAAGTTAATCTTTATACATTTAGTTCAGAAGAGATTGTCAATTCCAGGGATGAAATTATCCAAATCAACCAGTGAAGGTGTATGGGGTTTAAAAACACTCGTCCTAAATAGATTTGTGTGTTAAACATTTGTGAATAAAACAAAACACAACTCCAGGTATATTTTTGATGAGGAAACGGCATTAAAACATATATCAGAAAATAGCACAATATGGACCGTTTAGTCTCATTTTAGTTCTTTCACATACCTTTGCTTTATTGCTGGATTAGTTTGGTTAACTTTATTCTGAGCTGATTTAGTGTATCATTGATTCTGTCCTTGTTCCAAATAGTTTTGCTCATTGCTCATTTCGTTTTTTAGTCTATTTGTTGTGTTGGTTTTATCAGTAAGGCTCATTTTAATGCAGTACTATTTCCCCACACTCTTCCAGCTTTTCTCTGATATTGTGCTTGGCGTTAAAAGTAAAAGAGACTGAATGAAATGAATGAAAAACGTTTTAATAAAAACACACCATCTGTTTCATGTCTAACCTGTACATTGAGTAATAGAGGGTCTGATCTCTCGTTCAGCTTTCATGCTACTTGCAAAGCCTCATAATAGTCTATTGTCCCCGTCGGGATTGTGGGGGCTGTCCAAATAACTGTGTGGTCTCACATTGTTTCCAAGCTTTTACACTGGAATCTGTCCAGAACAAAGGAAACGGATTATTCTTTCACTGTTAACTTCTAGGTCTGAATTTAAAAGTCAGTTTGGACAAAGTGATACTGTGTTACCCGCTTAGAGACTTTAGTGAGTCGTCATGACAATGTACATTCCCCAGAAATTTGACCCAATAGAAAAAAGGTCTGCAGTTTCTGGCCGTAATTGTAATACTTTGCAAAGTTTTGGTTTGAGTCTATAGTGGATTTAAAGTGCCTCTATAAGGATTCTCCGTGGGGTGCGATGTCTAGCTGGTGTCTGAGTTAAAATGCACCTTGGTAAGCCTCTCTAATTGGCAGCTATCTCATTGGCTTCTACAGAGCACCCCATCACACGCAGACAGCAAACAGGCCATTGTCAGGGGAGGAAATAGTCATGTGAGTAATGGGCTAATCACCGGTGACAACGCTAAACAAAGCAATGAAGTTAGCCTGTCAATTATGCCGCATGTTCATAAAATATGGTTAGCTTTAGCATTTTCTGCAGGGGTTTGCAATGGGTTCTGGTCACTAATGCAGGCAGTAAAATTCAAATTTGGACCGTAAATTCCAAGGACCTTCTAATTAGGAGTATCATCGGCCAGACAACATGGGGAGCGCGGTAATGTGGGGAGACCATGCGTGGTTTTGTACCTGTGGCATGATTTATCTAGCAAGCACCTCTCAGCGGGACCTTCACTACCAAGATATGAAGGGAGACATGCCGGCGAGTCAAGCGCCATTACAACTTGAGTGAAACAAATGGCTAGCGTGTTTTATGCTAGGTTGTACAAACAGAGTTGAAGTCTAGTGTAGCATGCTGTTCGGTAAAGTGTGGCAATGGCATTCAACAACCTGCACAAGGAGAAAGACCTCCTGTAGGGGTTGGGATTGGGTGAATAGAAGCATTCATTTTACATCTCTGGCTGCAGGTTATATCAGTCTATCTGTATACAAGTGCTAATTACAAACACTTCACAAAGATGGTGGAAAATGTTTTGTTTTTTTTTCTTTTTAATTCCTTTTCTCCACACTGATCTGTAGAAAGACAAAAGGATGCATGTTTTCAAGGTCTGTTATAATGTTGTTTCCTCATAACAAACATACCCGGAGTTGTGTTTTGTTTAATTCACACATGTTTGATGCACAAACCCTGCATATTTATGAGTTCTTCTCTGAAACAGAAAACACACTGTTCCACCTTGTAATGCCACACACTCCACACACCTTCACCAGAATTATTTGGTGGAGCAGAGAATACATGTGTGAATGAAGCAAAACACAACTACACAGGTATTTTTCTGATGAGGTAACAACGTGGTTAAAAGCTCACAAAAGTAAAAATTGTGTAATTTATGTAGTTAATATGATTATCTTAGGTTCAGGTGCAGGACCACGCCTCAACTGCCCTCGCCTCCTCTCCAACAAACCACAGCTCACTTCTACCACACCTCAATTTCCCAGAAGCCTATTTGTAGCGGCCTATCTCGATAACTCGAATAACTTGACCCCGCCCTCCCAACCCATATCTGTTCACTTCCAGACATAAGACGCCTAAGAGGGGGGTCCTGTTTCTGCTGGGCCATGTGAAGATTGAGACTGAACCCCCACCCTGAGTCTCAACTCAGCCGACCCGCCTCGTCTCCATATAATAAATGCTTTTCACTTCGTATATGTGTTGTTGGTGTGGTCCTTGCTAGTGAAAGGACCTTTAAATAAATACAAGATGCATAAATTTAATACCACACAGATGAACATTCCAGAAAAAGAAATGTGATCTCCATGGACACAAGCAACAGAAAAGTTACAGAATGCACATTTTGTAATAAACTTTATATCCTTCCATACATTACTAGTGTCAGTGGAGCTTTCAGGCAGCGTAGCTTTTCTTTTTAAACATGTGTTTCTACAATCTTGATATGATGAGGGCACAGAGTTTTACAGGTATTCTTAAATTCTTTCACCCTTGGAGCAATTATCATAGTGCTCAATTTTCCTCACTTATGTGCACTTGGTGTCTCTATAAATCTCCACATTTGCGCAGAGCTGTGGCTATGAGCAGTGATTAATTAAGTGCTTTTGCAAAGTCAGCATCAGTGCTCAGGAAGTGAATAAAAAGACAAGGTTGACCAGTGAGAATAAAACCAATGTACAGGGACAGAGCCAAAGGACTAACGAAGATGCATGTGGAAGCTGACAATACATGGACAATTACATATGCTAAACAGATCTAACATGTAGAGGAGTGGGGAGTGAGGAGATTATACACCACAAAAAGCAACATCTAATATCAAGTTAAAATGACTGAAATTAAGAACACTTTACTTTATTTGAGTAGATTCAATTGGACAAATGAAATGATCTACCAATGGAATAAGTGTTTTTCTTAATTCAAGCAACATTACATTTTGTTTCTTAGTTTAAGTGCAAAGAGTTGTTGTCTTTCTTATCTTAAGTTTAGCAAGATGTATTTTCATGTTTTAACTATAAAAAGTCTTATTCCATTGGTAGATAATTTTACTTGTTAAGTGAAATTTACTCAAATCATGATAAAACTTTCTTAATTCAAGTTATATTAACTTGACTAGATTTTTGTTTTTGCAGTGTATGACTACTACACATACTAAAGTTTGTACAAGTTGATAAGTAAAGAAGATCATATGATGTAAATAGCACTGATGTAAATATAAAACTTTTTTTTTTTTTAATCAGTTTAGTTAGTAATCCTAAATGCCACTTACAGCCCATACTCATACTCGACAAGTACTTACAGAAATGTGATTGTAAAAATTGTTTATTACCAAAATGTACCATTTCTGGTGGAGGGCCTGCCACCTGCTTGTGTTCATGGAGATGTTATTGCTCTTCCAAGAATGTTCCACAGTATGGTATTAAGTACAGTATTAATCTGTCACCATGGAGACAAGCAGGTGACACCTTCAGAGAAAGTTACAGGTCAAATCTGTGGAAAGGCGACCTGCTCACAAGAAGAATCCATATTTTCAATAAATATTCTTGAGAAATAAAAACGTGTGTAAATGAACAAATACAAAATATATATGTTTTATGCCAAACTGTGAAACATGTGGTCTTAACACTAAGCAACTATCCACACAGGCGGAGTGCATCCTGATATGAAATAATAAAATAAAAGTAAACTTCACTATTTTCACAAAGTGTGGCTGTCCGCATATCTTTTATCATGTTAACCACACATTTTGAGTATCTATGTTTTTTGGACTTACGGTTATGTATCAGTGTCGAATGATTCTTGTGAGACTTGCAAAGTGGATTTTGTTAAGTTCAGGAAGTATTGGGTTTTGCTCGGGGCCAAAATGTTCCATTGAGTGATAGCAGCCGTTTACCACAACTCCATTCCAGCCACTACTACACACAGTATTTATTTACAACAATGGAAACTCCGCTATTTGATTTTCAACATCATTACTGCCCTTAAAGAACTTCGATTGCCAGTGTTTTTGGTCATCTCTGCTGTTGACCACAAAGCACGGAAGAAACGCAAAATCGGAACTAAAACAATTGCGCCTTACATCAAGCGTCGCGGAAGACTCCTGTTTCCCATTACATCTTCATAAGTGACTGAGTTTTTATGCAGAGGTGCTGATGCAATTAGCCACACTTTTTCTAAATGCATGCTTGGATTTCAAAAGAGTTTGCCGAAATACTATCTTGCTTCGGTTTCAGGGGAGCTGTGCTTAATTTGGACCCCCTTTATCTAATAGAGTTTTCCTGCTCTCAAATGCCATGTGGTTTGCTGTAGCGTAAATCAAACAGTGTGCCATGATGGTCAGCCACTGCCGAAGCTAAGAAAGTTCTTTATCACCGACATCAGCTACGCTCTATCTCCAGCTGTAACCGATTTATCAGCCAGAAAAAACACTCCCGGTGAGCTGTTTCTAGTTTTACGTTTAAAAAATATCTCCACTTGGAATAAGCGGACCAGCGTTTTGTTCCATTTTTGCGGCGAACATTTATCTCCAGAGCTTGACAACAGCCGCCGACAAAAGCACCATATCTTGATTCTTTTTTTTTTTTCTTTTTCTCTTCACAGTACGTACCCCACTCGCTACAATGTCAGCATAATCCCTGCCAGGAGTGAGTATGACACAGTTTATGAGTGGGTGGGATGGAGTAGGGGGACGGGGGTAGAGAGGGTGTGGGTGGAGGAGGCAATGAGGTTGATCCGTGGTAAGCTGTCCTGTGGTCTTAACCCCTGTAGCACTTACTGTATCTGAGCAGCAGCAGTGGCGGATCAGTAACCAATCTCATGGAGCACAATTCCCTAATTCTTCTGCCCCCTAGAGGCAACATTCAAATGTACTGTATTGGATTTCCAGTTTCTCTCGAGCAGCAGTGTCGAGTACCGGTAACTAAAATATCAAGTCTGAGCACATCTTAATAAACTTTTGATGATCTTTTTGTACTCGTGCAATTTGTAGCACGTTAAAATAAGAGTGTTTGACATCAGTGGCAATGTGATGGACAACAATAGGAAAGCTAATGTTGGTGTAGCTTTCATAATGTTTGTAGTTAAGTACTGAACTTGTTGTACTAATGATTGCGATCAGAGCACAGATGTGTGGTAAACTATTTCCACTAGTAAAAAGTGACATTTCTTCACTTTTGTCAAATACTTACACCTTAGCGAATACATGTTTTTGCACATTTCTATGGAATTGATATAATATCTCATGACTATTGAATCAGGATCCAAAAAAAAAAGTAGTGAGATAATAATTTGTCAATATCATCCATCTGTAATACAGGTATACCTAAGCTTCTGGTCATGCAGTTGTCTTGTTGAGTGTTACATGTTTGAGTTTGGATTTGGCGTTCCTCTTCCATGTACATTTCTCCACAGGATCAGTCATTTTTACGATCTAGTTTAATTACAAGAGAAATGCTGTAGTTCACCCAGCAGCTCTGGTGCTAAATGCTGACAGTACAACACAGATCAATATTCTGGTCTTTTCGGGGCTTTGATTTACTCGTACACAAGACGATACTGACAAAAGGCACTAAAAAGAAAAACCCTTTCTAAATTCTCCCAATTTTCTGTCTCAACAAAATGAACCCACCCATTACGCTAAAGCACAGATGCCATCCCGGCCGATGGGCAGCTGGTGCGCTGTATATTTCCGTTAATATTTCACATTAGCCTGTGGCGCTACATAATGCCAGATGATTGCTTGTCTGTTATGGTATATGATGAGAAGTGTTGGGGGCTGTTAATGTGAGACGTCTCTGTTTACCAGTGTGATGGATGGCCTCCCTGATAGGACCTGAGTTACGTTCAAGAGTGTCACCGCCAAAAGATGACAGATGGGCCCAGCTGTCCCAGATATGGACACTTCTGACCACACCAAGGATGCATTCATCACAACGAGGCTAAACAGCAAACACTTAAAATGGGTGACTCAACTTATCAAGACACAAGTTATTCCTAAAAATACCAATTCTGACAAGACAAGATATTTGAAGTCATAAACAATAGACAACGCTTCCAGATGCAAAGTGTCTAGGTGACCCAAAGAACTTATAACATGATTATCTGTCTCAGGGCCGGTAATAAAGATAAATGAGGTAGGGGTGGGGGTGGGCGGGGTGTTGATGCTGTAATATAATATTAAGTGATGGCAGATATCCAGAAGTCAGCATTATGTCTGAGTGGGATCTTAAGAAGATGAGCTACCACTTCCTTAGTCAATATAAATAAACTAGGTATAATGCGATCTACAGGGCACTTGTTTGCTGAAGTAAATCACTGTATTTTCTCTTACGATGTGATATCCATTATGTAACTGTGAAACAGCGAAATGTGTCCAAGATTCTTCTCTAATTTGGGTAAGTGCTTCATTTTTACATCCCAAAGCTATTTCAAAAGTTGTTGGTATTCCTTCGTGACTCAGTATTATTGAAAATATGTACCCATTATATAACTTCATCTTGCAGTTATTACAAGAGATAATCAGACAAAGACCAAAACAAACAAATATGGCATGTCTGACTGAATTACTGAAAAAAGCTAGCGCTAATAACCAATTAATTAGACTAGCCAAACCTCCTAATTTGAGTTGATTTAATTAGCATCACAGTCTAGCTTTGTCTAATGAACGCAACAGTTTTTCATGCGGAGATCTGACAATTTGTGCAAAAAAAAAAAATCCACAGTTGCAAAAAAGTGAGAGATTGTGAGGAGAAAAGCGAGTGAGATTCCACACTGAGAGAGGGGTCATTATTTCAGAGCTGCAGGGGGCTTGCTTAAACAGTACTTTGTTCTTCTCAATCCGCTGTGCAACCTAAGCAAAAACATGTAAACCTGCTTATACATTTCTTTGTGCATCTTATAAGTGGAGCTGTTATACCCCCCGCTGAGCTGTGTATTCGCACACAGCTTGGTATTCTATGGAAATTCCACCATTTTTATCAAACACTCACTGCTGCCAATGCGCAACAAGAAAAGATTGTTTTGCAGTATCCAGTATCTGTCTATAACTCAACGCAAATAACATAGCGGCTGTTTGTGTCTAGCCTGCAGATTTGTAAATCACACTGATTCATATTGTACTCCTTCAAAACATGTATTCATTGTTTTTAAAGTGATTTGAATTTGCATGATAAGATTTAGACATGTAGTTTGAAATGAATACTTAGATCAGCAGCTACTCTATTTGTTGCCATATAAAGAAGTTTAAAGGTACAATTGAACTAAAAAGGCAATCGACTAATTAATTAATGTGGCATAATATATATAACATGGGTTATTTTTTCATAAATTATATCTAACACTTTGTCTGGCACTGATACCTTATTTTGGATGCTTAAATTACACTAGTCTGAAGCGCAACAGTGAAGTAAATTTCCTATTCATTTTTCTCTTAGACTTTCCAAAAAAAAAATAATATTAAAAAGCTTGCTACGTGTTAACAAATGACCACAAGGCCTAATTTATTTTAAATCTGTTTCTGGAACTTAATAAATCAGCAACTTAATAAATAATTTCGCAGAATCTTATGATTTACGCTGTCGTTTTGAACTTAAACAACCGCGTCATGGACATTAGTTACCATGTAGCTGATTAGCCTCTGAAATGTCTTTGAACTCTGAGTATTATAGTTTTGTGAAAAGTCTATGGGAAAAAATTATGGAATATTTACTTTTAGAACGGTAACGAGTGGTCACTGTTGTTTTTTAGTGAGGGCCCTTGATTCATACTGATTCACACATGTTTTTATCTGCCCATACTGAATTCTATTAGACTGCATAGTACAAGCAGATGTTGTGTATTTATTTGTATTTATGTTAATTCCCACAGAATACTGTTGCCTCAGTAATGTGGTTGGACACATCTCGGCTGCGGTCAGGAGCACAGCGTGTCTGTCCTCCCTCGTGCTTCCACCTGTGCACCTGCTCTATATTCTAAATGCTAAGTGACATCCAGCCGTGCGCACTGGAATACATATCTGGATGGATTCACTCACTAAAATGTATTCAAAAACGCCACGGCGCTTAGCAACATTGTGCAGATAAAATGTATATGGAGGAAAAAAGCCAGGTAGAGAAATGTCAAAATCCTCGCTGACAGGTGCTTTCTGAGATGCCACTATCAGAGTATAGACTGGGACACTGGGCCATTGTGTGCGGGGTAATTAAAGGAGCACAGCTGAAGATGCAGTGGCCGGAGGGGGCTTTCCTCACTCCTTCAACACCACATGGACCTGCACACACAAGCTGCTAACTGCCCAATACCAAATGTCCTTGGAGATGGAAATATACCATGGTATAGGGAAATAAATGGTAAAGCTGGATAAATGAATGAGAAAGCATTCAATCTCCAACCAGTGAGACAGGCCCCATCACTTCAGTTTTTAAATAAATGCTAAAAATGTGGAATTACAAAACATGTGAGAACTAAACTTTTTTTTAATATAGTGATGTAAATATATAATTTTGTATTTACTCGTGATGCATGTATTTTAATGCATATATCAGTTTAATACCATGTTGCTACTGTGATGTGACCTATATATATGAATTATCACTTTAAACACTGTATATTACTGTTTCCCATTACAGGAGACTATGGTGGCCAGTCTAATTTTCACCAAATCGTCTAAAAACAAGCTGAGCATAAAAATGAAAAACAAATGACAGTTTATGCTTGTAATGTTATTGTTGTAAATTTATAGAAGTAACCATTTTAAATTTGTATTCAGAGCTGTTTTTGTTCAGTAAAGACAACAAGTGACATTTCTAAACTAAATATGTTTTGAACAAAATGATTCAAATACTGATTTCTAATACCACCATTGTCTTAATATAAACCTGTGGAAAACACTGTATCTGACAAAGGAACTGCCAATGAAAACTGTGGAATAATGTTCCATTGACGAGTAAATAAATGATTGTAAAAATTAGCTATTGTATTTGCTTGATTTAATATCTTAAATAAAACAAAATTTGGAAATTCTGTTGTGTTCAGTTTTTTTTAAGTTGCATTAATTTTCAAATGATCTGAAATGTATTTAGAAATCAAGCTAATCCTCACAGTGGCCTCATTTAGAGCACAGAGGGAGCAAGTTTTAAGCTTTTTTTTTACTGCGCTAATTATGGTTTAGTGATTGTTTGGATCCTGTGATTATTTAATCTTTTATTTTTCAATGCATTTTTTAATGTATTTACATTTGCAGTACTTTTCTTACAACTTTTGGATTTGGGTTAAAGTAAGACCGTTTTTTTTTCTGTTGCTAATTTAGCCTGACCTTAAAAACATTATTAAATGTTTTATGTGGTGATTTTGGACGACACATTGACACAGTTAAGTTCCAGGCACGTTTCAGCAGGTCGCTCCCTCATGCAGCTGTAAAAATTGACTACATTTTTCAAGTCAGACATTCAATCTTTTCTCACTGCCTCTGTTTTACAATTTGACCCATATCTCTTTAGACCTTTAAATGGTATCGTATTCGTACAGCAATTTGAAATATGTCTTTGTGTTATTTGCCGTGCAGACTTCAAACCCACTTTTCTAATTAAAATCTCGCTCCTGCGTTCACCGTGCATTCCATAGGCAGCAATCTGATGGAGCACATGGATTCATATTAAGCACGCTATATTACAGAGGGCTTTGATTAGCGAAGAATTTCAAGACCTGTCAATCACGCAGCGTTCCTCCATTTGGTCATGTGATATGTCTGACATTTCAATATCTGAAGAAGGCATCTGTGTTTCATAAGCACTAGTTATTTACTCAATATAGCCATTTTGTTTTCCATTTTTCAAGCACCAAAAGCTTACAGTTAAAATTCAAAATCTTTGTGGTGTCGCATTGCTCCCTCAAGCTGGTGGGGTTAAAGATTGGGACAAACACATATTTTCTCCTTGCAGCGATTACCATGAAGTATTTTTCTCTAGTTTACACAGTCGTCACCCGGAGCTACGAGCTATCAAAACACTCGTATAAATGAGCACTAAAGGGTTCGCGCGGCATCGTAACGCGTTGAAAGATGTTTGCCACACCACAGTACAATATGGTGATAACAGGATAATAAACAATCCTTTTATTGGCTCTAATACCCAAGAAATAAACTAGTACAGAGAGCTCCAAGCCACAGGCGCTTTCCCAATATGAGTTGACCAACAAAACAAATATTTTTGTCAGCGTACAGCAGACACACAGCAGAGGCGACTGTTGGCCCTGACTTTAATTGACAAACTTTAGTGATGAGAACTAGACTGGAGCCTTCATATAAAATGGTTACAGGGTAAGTCCCAGAGAGCAAGCTATGGAAAGATGCTTGCAGCGCTACAGTATGGTTTATAATTATTATTTAATTATTTATTGGGGGTAAAAAAGTCTCAAATGTTTCATAAAAATTTCATTGCATTGATCCTCTATTGACTATAATCTTGTTTTCTCCTCACAAACATACGTGTTTGATTTTGTTTCATGCACATGTTTCGCACTCAAACCCTGCATATATTTGAAGTTTTTTCTTTCAAACAGAACACACTGTTCTACCTTGTGATGTGATGTCATGTGATAATACAGGAAGTGCTCCACTGTGTTTTTAAACTCCATCCACCTTCACTAGAATCATTTGGATAATTTCAGCCCTGGAATTGCCAATCCCTACTGAACTAAAGGCAAAGGCAAGGTAGCTGTTTTGTACTTTCTTTATTTTATATATATAGTATTTATATTTCAATTCTCTTTGTAAATTTTGTACATATACTTATTCACTTTATATTAATATTTTATTATTATTGTTTATCTTAATTGCATCACACTTTTTTTTCCCTTTTTTGCACTAAATTGTCCTGGAGCTACATTGAATTTCTCCACTGCGAGATCAATAAAGTCTTATCTTATCTAATCTTAACTTGAAAACTACCGCTTCGTCACAAGGTTGAATTGAGCATTTTGAGCTTTGGAGATGTAGACAGACTAATAATAAAGAATTACTCAAACATCTGTGAATGAAGCAGAACAAGTCCAGGCATGGTTTTGAGGAGGTAACAACACTATAAGCTCACAAAAAAGCTCACAAGTTTGCATAATATATGAACTTTAACAATCAATAATAATGACAAACTGTTGTTTCACCTCTCATCCAAGCGTCTTGATTTCTGGTATTCTGTCTAAGATGTAGGCATTCTGTAAACTGTTTAACTCCAGGTAATTTTATTTCAATACAAAATGAACCTTCAAATCTTGCCAAAGAGAAAAAAACAAAACAAAACAAGACCATAATGGTGAAGTAAAAATTTACAGAAAAGTTGGACCACTCTTGCATTTTAAACTTGGAATTTGTTTTCCAGTTTGGGGGAAATCAAATTAATGGTTTTGATTTAGTAAGATCTTACAGATATTATGAAGGCTGTTGAGCTGTACAGAGATCGTATGATTTATTCATGTTAAAATGACTCATCGTGAGTAGAGGGAGAATGTGGGCTTTCATCACTTTTCATTGGGGAGTTTGTGTGGAGTTTGCGTAGAGTCTGCTATAGCCAAAAGACATCATAAAAAGAGGTACATAGACACAATGGAACTATCCAGTGTCCTGTTTGTGGTTAGGTTAAGGCTACAATAACATAACTGAGGTCGAGGAAATGCAGTGGTTTATATTAACTATTATAAAAATAAACACAGTATCCATCAAATCCTGTCTGAGATGAGCTATATCTTCCCAAGTGTATATGTCTCCATGTTCCAAATAGCCTTCTGGATACAAAAATATAACTATCAAAACATTAATAATCACCACAAAAACAAATGAAAATGATATCAGTGTTCATTCTGCAGACAGTCCATACATCACGCAATCATCGCCTTCCTAGTGCAGGGTTGTGTGCCTGAGTCTATTCCAGAAGCAACTGCGAACTTTAGGTGAGTGCACATCTGATCCATCTTCATGTACACAGGGTTTTTTACACTGACTGATTTAACTGACTGACTTTATTTTGTGCTTATGACGGTAGTAAATGTATACAGTATGCACATTTATATGGTTAAAGATCACATAATAGGTTTGTATTGTTTTCATACAAAGCGGTTCATACGTACACATGCACCTACATATTCACAATACAATGACAAATGTATGTCAAAAGGGAGTGGGAAGGTCTAACTAATCTATTGCCATGTTTTGAGGTGGTGCAGAGTTGGGATATCAGGATTCATACATATTATATTAAGGGTTTTATTGTGCTCATATTTGATTTAAGTATTTTTGCCTCATATCTGATGACACGATGACAGGTCATGTTTGTGTAATTGTGTAAAGAAAATGGTTACATACTGTACCTAAGGGACAAAGGCTTAATATGAAACAAAGCTGTCACTCCCAAAAACACAATGGACATGCACAGTCCAAATGCTGGGTTTTAGATGACCTGATCCTAACATTCAATAGGCCAATAACAAAGAGAGAAATACTTTATTGATCCCGAGGGAAATTCAAGTTTTGCTGCAGCAACATTTACACTGCGCTTCTCAGTTGCCTTTGTGTCTCAGTTAAAGGACTCAGTGTGGTTTAACAGGAGGGCTGGTCAGGTGGGTGAGCAGATCTGTGTCTGGGCAGTTTGAGGAGAGGAAGAACCAAAAGTGCCTCTCCTCTGTGTTCTGCAGCGTCACAGCAGTGTCTGGGGGAAACCAGGTGAACACAACAGTTCTTACTCTGCTCTGTTGTTTCGGAATGGTGAAGAAATGGTTCATTCCCTTAAAGTGTTTCCTTTGAAAGGTCTTGGAGCATTTCCTCTGGAAGCTCAACTTTTCTGCCACATATAGTGTAAAAAGCCTGTACCATCTAACATGTCCATAGCTCCTTAGCTTACCTCTTGCACAGTCTCCGTGGATATAGGGAAAAACAAACGGCTTATTTCACACAATCCCACAGTCAAACAGTCCTTGCTTGTGTCCTTTGAATTGCAAATGCCGCACTTCTTAGTTGGTTAAAATCCCTTGACATGATGTTTAAAAACTGAGCTCAAAAAACAAAAGGTTTCAAAAAGTGCTCAGTGTGTGAGCCTGGTAGCCACAAAAAAATAAAAACATTTAATACAGACATTGTTTTAATACAATGTGTTCTGGGTCACTAACAGAAATGACCAGGTTCAACATTTGTGAATTTACTTTTGGATATTTTTTTGCAAAGTAAAGTAAGTAAAGTGTAAGCTATAGGGAAAAAAATGGCCCTTGGACTCCATCTGAGACTATGACATTATCACATTGTAGAATCTGAAAACCACTAATCAGGGAACTCATTGATGTCTCAGATTCATATTGTGTCTTTCAAAATCACCAATTGTGGAGGGTTATCATCTGATTTACTCAGAAACAAATAAATGCTTTGCCTGGAAGGTTCCACAATGAAGTATAAACTCATTATTGGGGAGTAACTAATGAGAGAATGACAGAATAATGACTAATGTTACTGGGTCAAACTGTGCATTATTTATACATTATTCTAGCTTGACAGAACATTCTGACCAGTGCAGTTTGACCTGATAAATTAGTGATTATTCAGTTATTCAGTTATTCCCTAACACTCATCCATACTTCAGATTGCCATGCAGGATTTATGCTATTTTGTAGATGAATCTAGAAAGAACAAAAACATCTGCATGGAGAAAAGATTTCAGACCCTCCACCAGAAAACTACACAGTGCTCCTTTGAGAACACAAGTTACTGGAGCTTACATCTAGGCCTGTCACAATAACAAATTCTGAAGGTGAAATGTTGTGAAAATAAATATAGAAGATAAACAGTGATATTTAAACCAAACCATAAAGCAGAGTCATCCCCAAGAATGATTCTAAATGTACAAGAATGTTAAAAATATGAGCTGCAATAAATAAAACCCTGAATGAAACACTTAGTAGTTAGTTTGTAACTAATGTGTTATAATTCAAACTTCTACAGCTTAAATTTTGTCATCAGAAAAATAACCAAAATGACAAATTACAATAAATAGACCCCACAATAAATACTGACCCCCAAAAATGATTATTCTAACTGTATTGGACGAAGTTGATTTCGCAATTATAGTGACAGGCCTACACACATCAACAACAGTTATTGGAAGATGTCAATGTTATCTCTACTCACAAGACTCATCAGCCATTCCTACCAGCTGACATTTCTGGATAGAGATTTTGGCTGAGTAGTTTTAACAGTCACCATAAAGTCATATTAAGTTTATATGCAAATGACAAGTCTTTCTTATTGTTAGAAGTACAGTGTAATTTGAATGAACTATTATGGAAGCGTCATCATTTTATTTGACAGTTTTTCTTCGATGTTTCTTATTAATTAGTGGGTGCAGATAGAATAATGCTGAATGAACAAGTCTTAAAGCTGAGGGTGTTGCCTCCTCTCGCATACACGTACATCCTGATGTCTCTGTTAGGAGGCGTGTGCTGGCAGCCCTGTCATTCATTAAAAGGCATGTTAACAATGTGATATATGAATAAAACTGCCTCTAAACTACTTCAAGAAACAGCTCCACGCTTACAGACGATAACAGTTAATTAGCAGATATTATTTTTCGTTGTTGATGTTTTATTACAAAGGTTTTATGAGGTTTCTTAAAGTATCATATACAGAAAAAAGTACTTACTCGCTCTAACTGATCATAACACGGCTTCTGTGATACCAAAATCAAAACATTTTCGGACTCAGTTTCAGAATGATGACAAAATACTGAAATGGTGGTTTTCAGATTCTAAAATGACGATGTGATAATACCAGATAGGGGTCAAGAGCCAGTTTTCCTATAGATAACATTTTGCCATAAAATATCCAAAAGGAAAATCCACAATTGTTGAACCCATTGTTGTGTATCAAATGGCATCACAACGTCAATAAGTCAGTCTTATGTAATACAGTCAATCCTATTTAATGCCGATTTGAAAAAATTGATTGTTAAAATGTTGATTTCTATTGCAGTACACTTTGTTCCTGGCTCTAGTCATTAACAGAAATGATTCAACAGGTTCAACATTTGTGAATTTATCTTTTGAGTATTTCATGGCAAAGTACAATGTATAAACTTCACATTTTTCAACAAAACCCACTATACTACAACCAAAATCTGCTCTTTAACAATAATCATTTCAGCTGCCCCTGTATTAAAAATCATTAAAATCATTATGACTCTGTACAAGCTCATCAAAAGAAGCTGAAGTTGTTGATATCTGTGTATAGAGTAAAGTGACAGATGAGTGTTGTAAAAGCCAGTCAATCAACGCTCTGTGTTGGCAACGCAATGATCTGATAAAATGTGCTGTCAACCGAGACATTATGGACAGAAGACATGCTGCTACAGTAAAGCCCAGACTATTATATGGTGTTTTAATTTGATATATTTATTTATCACATCTGTAGGACATTTACAGCAAAGTATGAGTTGAAAACGTAGACTTGACCTTTAGGTCCAGTATGTTTTGTTTCATTCACACATGTTTGAGTAATCCTGGTTAGCTGAGCCTGTCTACTTAAAGATGGATAGCAATTCAGGAGAACTTAAACATGTGTTTCCTCATCAAAATACAACTCCAGGAAACAACATTATAACATAGAGAAGAAAACAGCACAACATGGGCCAACAAAATGTCTGTCTTCATTTATATTATTCATGTTATATGATCTAAAATAGTAAATCAGCTTTTGATCTAATCGTATTTTGACTTCCTCTGCAAAGTTAACTGGCTTCATTTAACACATATATTAGGGGCAAGGTTACTTAGTCTTAGAAACCCTGAAAGATTTCTCTCTCTTCTAGGGACACAAATGGCAGTGTTAAATATAACGGTGGAACAGACTTGAACCTGTACAGCTATCCACATATATGTTGTTTCCTTGATAAATCGCTTAAACTCTAGTTGCTCATAGGCTTCTTGCTGCAGCTCATCCTTCTTGCTGTTACCTTGGGCCCATAATTTAATAACCTGAAACTCACTCGGCCAACTGTGATCCGACTGTGCGCCCTGATGGCAAGAGTATGTGTAAACACCTGCACTAATTACCTTCTCTCCGTGATTATTTATGAAAAGCATTAAAGCATGTGCAAAACGATTCATTGGTCAGAATTCAGGGCTATTTTTCACCCAGCTCTCTGCAGATCCTTACAGCCCTGGGGGAGCTGTGGTGGATGTGCCTGCTCAACCTCATACGTGGCAGTCATGTTTTGTTTTTGAGGTGTTTTTGTTGTTGAGAAGATGAAAGGTTATCGGAAAGATGGTTCTAAGCGTTGCACCTTTCTCCTAAATCCTCCTGCGCTCATTTTTTATGCTTGATGCTTTTATTTAATGAACCCAGAACATTCAATTTCCTTCAAAATAATAAATAGTTTTTACCTTCATCAAGGACGTTTTTGGTTTGCTCTGCATTGGTTAGTTCAATGATCAGCAGAAAGACTTAAGTTATCGTTAATTTCAAGGACTTTTTTGGGAATAAAAGTTACAGGAATTTAGACTGTCAATAATTGGGGTCTCTACCATTGTGCTAATATTCTGACTGATTTAGTAAAATGTGATGTTTTCCCCCCAAAAAATCAGACTACTGCACACTGTTAGCATCTAATAAATATTTTCCCCTAAAAACTGAAAGAGCTGTTAGCAGCGCTAGGAGTGATTGCGATTTGGCAGCCAACCAATGACACTTTACTGTCAATTTTTTTTTTTTTTAATTAAAAAGCTGTGCACACCCCTGAAAATGAATGCATATGAATAACAATGATGTGCCAAAGGTTTTATGAAATATGAACTTAGATAGATTTAAATACATAGTTGCACCTTTCGCAGTTTGAAAATCCATTAATACAGCATTATTTTATGTTACTTTTTACTGAGATTCTGGGTGAAAACTCTTTATCATGACATCTGCTTTGTTCTGTCTCAAAACAACATCATAGACTGTATAAAGAAGTGGACCAAGGGAGCGTGACATCACTTACAGCACTTGGCAGTCAAATGAAGCTCACAATGTCCATATTAAGAAATTATTTATGGACAAAATAGCGCAATAAAGACACCGGGATCATGTAGAGCGGGTTAATACGAACATTTTAACACCAAAATAAAGAGACTCAAAGCAGCAGTTACAGAGAGAGTGTCAATATTTCTATGTAAAGTCAATTGGAAACAGAGTCAGTGGAGCTGGAAACACCCCCATGGTCATTTCCTATTTGGAATATGGCGGCTAGTGGGTTAGCTATGTCCATTTATATATACAGTCTACAAACAACATTCCAAAGTTGTTTGTGTAGCTTTTTTGGATGCACATCACTTTCTGGGTATATTTAATCAAGCTGAAAATATAGGGTTAGTACTTTGGGCGAGTTGTGTATTTTCTTACAACATTTTGGAAAGAAACTGTACATTTGAATTAACGTCTTAGCAAATGCACACAGATACCATAGAACCCATCTTGAGTTATCTAAAACTTTGATGCCGGAGACTACTTCCTGCAGGTGCTCATTGAGGGACAGAATTGGCTGTACTCATCGTGGAGTGTTAGGGAGGACTAATTGAGCCAAAACTTCTCTGGCATCTCTGATTACATTACATGAGTGGAATATTCTTGTCTTCCAACTGTGCCGATACTGCAACAACAATGAGCAAGACAAACTTACAATGTGATTAACAGGGGGTAATGATTTCTCAGGTCTCCTAATTAACTATGTCGGGTTATCGCTAAACGGAACAAACTGGGAGGATGCCAAATCAATCCCGAACATTTGTGTTCATTTTTCCCCTAATGATGGTGAAAAATCTAATTTGTTTGGTGATGAAAATGACAACAGATACAGAGATTTGTGGACCCCTCCATTCAAGCCATTTAATACAGTTAAATTGTACCGTAATGAAATGCTCTGATAACCTTTTACTGTTGTATAGAGAGCAGCACTGAGTTTTGCATCAGATGTGATAAAAAATTAATGGCTTTGAGTGTATCGTTAGAGATGGTGTAGCAGAGTAGATTAAAGAGTGGAGATAATCACATGCAGTTTTGGAAAAGAACTTGGCATTATCATGAACTCAAGAAATTCTTGTGCAAAACCATGGGGTTACGCTTAATAATAGATTAATTTTACACTGACAATGAAAATGAACCAGTGCTAGGATGCAGGGTATGGAAATATATAAACTATTTCAAACACCAAATCTGCTTCAGCATATGCGCCTACATAATCTATGCAGAGGCAAAGTGAAATGTAGTGAGATCATTTTTATTTTTTCGCATAATTTAAATTTGAAGATAGTCCTAAACCTGCATTAACTTTCCAGTTTACCCCCCTTAAAGCTACCATCTGCAATTAGATGGCTGACCCACCCCTGTTGTATTCTCACATACTGATGACCACTAGATGCCATCTACATTACCGTATTTTTTCACCGGAGTATAAGTCACACCAGCCAAAAAATGCACAATGAAGAAGAAAAAAACATGTATAAGTCGCACTTTTTGGGGGAAATTTATTTTATAAAATCAAAGACTAAGAACCGACATTTCATCTTGAAAGGCAAGTTACAGAAGTTATTGTAATAAAAACAACCAAATAGAGAAGAATCCATGTATCATTCGTTCATTTGTTTTTCAATATAGAACCAAAAATAAGAAAAAAAACCCCAACTCTTTTCTTTATTATTTGTCTCTAAAACCAAAATGAAAAAATGGATAACGATTTGTTTTTTTCATTTTTGATTCATATATATGATTCATATATTTGGTCTATGGACTGTCAGTGTGAAAAATGTAATATATAAGTCACACCTGAGTATAAGTCGCAGGACCACCCAAACCCTGAAAAAAATATGGTACTTCTGTCTGACAGCATGCCAGCTGGCAGAGAGCACAGAGACAAATAATCTTGCAGATGGTAGCTTTAGGGCCCTTATAACAGTTAAGTGCAACCCCTGACAAAGGTAAGTGACGGTATATTAATAAATCAATCAATATTTAAATGCATTCTATAAGTATTTTCATTACATCTGATAATAGCAGGATATGAACTTTCATCTTTAGTAGTGCTCTCGTTAGGTTTGAAGCTCCCAAAGGTGTAGCCACTATTCTCCACCCTGAGAACATGGGAGTGCGCTATCTTAACTGTGCATGTATTACCTATGGGTGCCAGTCATGTGACAGAACCTCCCCATTTTCAGACAGCTCCATCATGAGAGGATGATGTCTCTGAATTATTGATACATTCTCAAGGTTGAGTACACAGCGCGCTTAAAAGGGGGTACTTGGGATGCGAGCATAAGGGAGAGGCATTCGAGTCTGAAATTCTACAATTAAACAAACACAAGTACACTCCAGCTACACAAAGATAACAGAGGTTTGAAAGACTCAGGATTGTGACCTCACCAGGATTATGGATGAGACCAGCGGCAGATGCTCGTGTCTTTGTGCTAACAGTTGGAGTATTTGATCCACACAGGCTGCGGATCATGAACAGGGAGTTTGTTATAATTAACTAAGAAGAGTGAAATAAGCCTATAGAGATTACACTAATTATCCACTATCTTCTGGTTTCAGTGGAGGATCGGGCTCTTCATAAGTGTCTCTGCATCAGATGCTATGAACAAGTCAATTCTTATGGTGGAAACAATGATATGGCTTGGCTTGAAGAACTCATGTAAATATTGGCTGGCAGTTATGGCGCTGAAAGCTGAGCAAATCCCACTACATGTTCAATTCAGAATTACAATTACAAATCAAACACAGTCCTATAAGAAGAATAAAGTTTTGGTGTAGGTGATGTCGGGGCTGGATTAGAGGACAAATGCAATCGTAACAACAAGATAAAGCAACAAAGTTTTGGAGGTAGCACGTCACCTACAGTACACGACTCAATGGAAATGAAAAATTAAAACCATACTTTGGAAAATTCTCCAGATATGTTTAATGCCATACTGTACAATATTATAGTCAAAAGAACATTTCCATAGAGACAAGCAGGTCCCACCTCAGTGCCAAGGTTTTATTAGTATATTTTTTGGCTAAAAAATTACCCAGTGGGGTTTTAATAATAATAAAACATAATATGTAATAAGAAGAAAATAGGACTAAGAAATGCATATTTGTTCAGTTGTAAAGATTTTTGCAATAGACAGTCACCACAAACCATATTTAATGTAAACAGTAACCATTAATCATTTCTCTTTGTCAAAACTATTCTTTTCTTCTTTTGTAAAAATGCCAGAAAAGGCTGTTCTATAAATATATGTCATGGCGTCTTTGATGTGTTGTGAATACTAAACGGTTTTATTAACCTCTGATGGAAAGTGTTACTCTTGAGTTAACAGCAGTGGAAGCCTATAGGGTTAACCACACAGTGTAGATTTAAGAGGGTGATGAAGTAGTCTGAAAGTGGCCTCATTCTTCAAAGTGTCTCTTGATTCTGAACTCCCGACAACTCAAAGTTGGGGGCATAATGTGTCTGTGTTGTCAGCCATATTAACAAAGTGAACACACCATTAAACAATGTCATTAAGCAGCGACTCATGCTAATGTCTTCCTTTAACTATCAATGACGCTTAGCTTACTGCTCCGAAAGGGAAATCTGTTTTCTGGATTATTAGGCCAAAATAGAAAGACTTGTGAGTGCTGTTGTGGAGGGAGGGACCCGCAGTTAAATTGAATTGAAATAATTCAAATGGCAAGGATGTGCGGCGTACGAATGGCCGTGATTGTTTTTATTGATGTATTTGTGAGTGGTTAGCGCACAGTCAATGAATCGGTTGCTTTTACACTGTGTCCTGAGCAATATCCATTTAGCATGCCCATCTAAATGCTAATAGAATGAAAGCTGTGAGAAAATTGCTCAGTTTAACCGATTTAGTAATTTGCTGATTGCTAACTACATGTAACTTTGCACAAGCTGAATTTTGACATCACACCCCAAATTCACTCTAGTTAGTTTTGTAGAAAAACTCAATAACTTTTTGCTTTTCTGCTTGGCCGGGGGCTTTTTCCACAATTCTGACCCAAAAATATCTAGCGGAGATTTCTAAGGCATGGTTTTCAATGTCAAATATGATAGATGACAGAATGACCTGCAGCCATGTCTGTTCGTTCTGTACCGGGGAAATAACTGACATAGAAATGTGCTTTAATTGAATGTTGCTGCTAAAAACTATAGCCTGTTTAAGTGACATTAGCTTCTATGTGGCAATCTTCCACCGCTATATTAATCAGCCTTGCCCCATAGGCCTAAACAGATGGCTTTGATAAGTGGCTTAAAGCAGTTCATAGCTCCATAGACAGAGCATTTTTGGCTTTATTTTCTGCCGCTCTCATGCAAACACTGCCATTATACACTTGGCTTAGGGCAAAGATTCCCTGTCAAACAGCCAAAGCCCTGCGTGTGCATTTGGACCCGTGACATGTGTATTTCTTAAACCACTCCATTGATGCTAATATTAAGTGAGCGGAACTGGCCCCAGCCACCTTCAGCACGCAGCCATTTCACAAGGCTCTGCTCAGAAAACTGACAGTGAGTAAATGAGTGCTATTGCTTTGTACAAATGTGGAGCAGACTTGAATACCAACAATATGCTATGGCGCACATACATTTACATACACAACCAAATGTTATACAGTAGTGTGTAAGGTGGAATGATGAATGGATGAATTTGAAGGGTCCATATTACACTATTTTCCGATCCGTTATAATGTTGTTTCCTCATCAAAACATGCCCTGAGTTGTGTTTTGTTCCATTCACACATGTTTAACAGACAAACGCTGCATATTTAGGCTGTGTTCTTCTGTCAGACAGTTTGATGTCATGTGGTAATACAGTGTTCCACTGTGATTTTAAACTCCATATACCTTCTTTAGACTCATTCGGATCACTTCAGGCTTGGAATTGCCAATCTCTACTGAATGAAAGGCAGCTATTCATTTGGAAACCACCGCTTCATGATATCACAAGGTGGGACAGAGCATTTAGAGCTTTGGAGATGTAGACAGATCAATAATAAAGGGTTATTCAAATATGTGTGAACAATGGCGTAACAATATTCTAACATATTTTAAAGTTCACATGAGTCGTTTTGCGTAATAAAGGAGCTTGAAACGTGTGGTACCTGATATCCAAATAAGGAGGAATTAAACTTGTCTATAGTTCCTGTTCTTTGCTCTCACAAACCTTTGGCACATCTCTGGTATTCACATGCATGAAATCTTTGGGGACAGAATGGGAAGGGAAGCAGGAGAGGACCACAAACACTCAGCCAATCCTAGAGACACATGAGGCTCTTTCTTACGAGTTTGTACACATTGATCTTATTTTGTACTCCTTATAAAACGATATTTCAGTTGCAAAAGAAAATATGAGAGTGACTAAAAATCCTTGGTTAATGCTAGCTAGTTTGTGACTGTAATGTTATGTGAGAGAGTCTTAACAGTGCAAATCAGATCTGTTATAATTCCAACTAAGTCAGTTTTTTTTATGGTTAGGTGGTGTTAAAATAAATCTCTACCTTGAATAACAGAGATTCAGACAGAACAGAGCCTCAAGCTAGCATCACAGCCAGAGGGAATGGTGATGACATCAGCTGTAAAGTATCAATTGTCTTGAGTTGGAGTTGAGAAGTGCTGCAGGAGATGAAACAGTGAAATGAGATTTCCCATAGGACTTATTTGAAAGAGACCAGACTAATTACTCAAAATGCAGTTTTGCAGTTTTGCTCTTTTCAGGCGCTACTTTTCTTCCTTTGCAGTTATAATGATGACTTTAGATAACATTCATCTTAAATCTAATACCGTTCACTTGACGAGAACAATTACACATCTGAATCACTTGATGGATTGGATACACCATTTCAAGGTGACTCAAGTATTTGATTAGTAGTATACGGGGCTGTAAAACGACACTAAAAAAACGACTCAAAAAAACATTTATGCACTGACTTATAGCCACGTCTGCAATCGCTGAAAATGAAATCTCTTTCAGGTGGCCCGGAAATGGATTCTGTACTTCTCAATGATGCACAAAAATGTTCGGAACAGTTTTCTCAGATGTGATACGAAACTGCTAAAGTAGTGGAAGTAAACACCAGGAAATGTGTCTTCAGAAGCACTGAAGAAAAGGATTCAAAGTACATGCACATAGCTGCCATTAAAACTAACCTTGGGTCAGCCACGAGTTTCAGTAGATCGATAAAAACCTGAATCCTCTAAAGCACATCTCAAAAGCATCTTATAAACATAGACTTAACTGTGTCAAAATCATGAGAAAAGCAGAAACAGAAGAATTACAATCTGGACAAAACCAAAATAAAACTAACTCAAAACTGAGCCTTACCTGAAATTAAAGAATGTAAAGAACTTGTAGAATGCAACATAATTATAATAAAATGTTACAAAAAAAGCTTTACTATTTTATAGTTTGAATAGTTGGATCAAGTGTATAATGGTTGGACATAGACAGCAGCTGTGACACACAGAGGTGCTTCCATGACTCTTATGAAGCAACATAAAGTAAACAAAGGCCAAAGCTCATTTACTTTACATTATCATTATTATTTGATGAAGAAAAACCATGATGACATCTTTGTTTTGTTAAATGAACGCATAACCTACCAAAAAAACGTGTTCCTTGCTCCTGCAGATATTGCAAGGAATTTTGTGTATTGATGACATACTTAGATAAAGAGATTCCTTCCTTTCTAAAACACAGCTCAATTTCTGTTTTTCAACGTTTCTTCACAGATGGCCACATGCTGCAATACTATGACTTTTAATTACCACTTTTCACAAGAAGTAAAATAATATTAACAATTTTTAAAAAGATTTTAATCCATGTAACTCTGGTCTACAACAAATCTCCAGTTCAACACAAGACAGACGTGCACCACAGTTTGAGAACCACGACCATGTATCATTAGCAGTAGTAAAACAGGTAGTACATTGTAAAGGTTTGCATATGCTTCCAGTGCACTGTTTGGCTGTCATGTTGCATCTTGAGAAAATGTGCGTCATGTGAATCCTGCAGCTCTGTGGCATTTGGACTTTTTCAAATATAATGTACGTGCCCACAAATCACAAGCAGCTGTCTCCCTCTGCCCCATACAGCCAATCACAGTTGTTTTACTAACTGCCCTTACATCAGCCAACACAAGCATCTCCTACTACTATTGATCTGGATTAAAGTTCTACCCTTTCAATCACAAAGACTCAAGACAAATCTATCAGGCTGAGTTGTAGTCGGAGGTATTTTTGTGAAAGCAGATTGGACTAAGTACCCTCCAAAACTATGTGCCAAGAACAACAGAATGAAGAATCAATGGTATCGCTACTGCAGGAATAAACTGAAGAACTTTTTACATAGGTACACTACACCAGGTAAATTATGTCTACTACTACATCTAGATATAACATTTTTCCATTTAGGGCCTCAAGCTTGCACTTTCATTATATATTTGATTTTATATTATACTGTTACTTTGCAGAGTTAGTGTAAAGTTTCTGAAAGCCTTTACGGATTTGGCTTTGGCTATATTAAAGTACAGTAAATCTGCTGAGGTTCTGTACTTCCATAATTTTTCATTCATTTTTCACATAGACTTATGACTAGACAAGAGTCATGACAATGGCTAAGTATATGTGGTAAATAACATACATAACATGGTTGTTTTATATCTAAAAAAAAAAAGAGGATAAAATGCTATATTTTATTATAATAATTGTTATTTATTAGTCTATGGAAATTATTTCTGATGAATGAGAACTTGTTAAGAATTACAGATATTCAGGGTCATCACATTTCAAGCATGGCGTCTTTTGGTAGGTTATTACAATGGATGCCCTTCCTGACTAAACCTGTTGAAAATGATCATTGAACTCTTGGTCGTAACATATTACATCATGCTTTATATTTAATCTACTGAAAACATATATAACTTTATTACAGACAATTAGTCCAATTCACATATAACAAAAGAAAATATAACAATATAAAAGAATGCAGGTACAAAATGTATACAGTTATAAAAGGTACAAACTATTACACCAATGCCGTCTCAGTTTAGATACATATCTGTAGCAGCTTTTCTGAGCACTGCCCAAAGCTGCTATTACTTGGTTTTCTGAGTTGTCCAGGCGACACATAAAACTAAACATTCGCTGTCTTAAAAGTGCCTCACAAGCTGCTAATCTTATGGATACAAACAATTGACTTGCACTGTGCCACCGAGGGACTTGAAGGAGCATTCTCAAGGCATCATTATAGGCGACCTTTAACCTCTGCAAACTTGATTTCTTATCATTTGACCACAATTGTGCGGTATATAATGGTGTGATATAGGTTTTAAACAGGGAACACTTCACAAAATCAGAGCACGTGTAAAACTTCCTTAATAACATGTTAGCTGGAACATATATTTTACAGCGCTGCCGATGAATGTCCTTTTCATCCATCCAATCATTAGATAAGACATGACCTAAGTATTTCATTTCTTCACACACTTCAAGAGGCAATTGATGATTTATGTCAATGCCACTGCCATGCCAAAATAACCATAATTACTAAACCAATACATTAAAAGACGGTTTTAAAGAGGTCTCACACCGCAGTATTAGAACAGTAAATACTCAGTTGATTTGGAAGCTATGTGCCCCGACAGCTTTCTCATTTGTAACTTATTCCGATTATATTCTGTGAGATTTCCTGGTTCATGGCCATATAGTTCAGGCTCCCTCCCATTAGTCAGGCACTCAGTAGAAAAAGCACATTGACTCCTCACTATGGGACCGGAGCAGTTTCCTTCTGCCCTTTCAACAGTTACATTTGTCCAATGCCAGTGGAATCACGCACAGCCCTTTCAGCGCACCAAAAGCCACAAGAGTCACTTTTAAAACTCCCTTTGGTTTAACTTCCTTGATTAAAAGTCAAACATTTGAGATCTGGCCGTAGCCCTGGCTGTATAAGCAAATCCATTTCTCTGCTCCCTGGTACGGTCACGCCCAAACGCGCACACACACAAGCACTGCGCTGTCGTCACACCCTCTATAGCTGCAATATTTGTTTTCACTTCATCTGTACAGCCAAAACTGCAGCCAATAATATACCACCAAGGTTGTCGAAAAGTTGAACATAATAATATAATAATATGATGGAATGATCTGCATTTCTCATTAGGGATCACCAAAGCAAACATATTTTACACCAGATGCCCTCTCTGGCTCAGCTCCAAATTCTGAATGGAGTAAACAAAATTGGCACAACTGAATGCAAGCAATACAAATCACAGAACCTGAGAAAGAAGCGCCAACATACTGAAAGGGCAACTAGATGGGTTTTTGAACTATGCAATATATGTTTTTGTTATGTTTTCTTGGTCTATATATATCCTCCCATCTTAGCCATATTAAATGCAGTTTTAAAGGGCAACTCTAGCATTCCTGGCTGACTTTTACTGACATAAAAAATGTGAAAAACTGAACTAGGTAATTTTAATCAGTTTGCAGTGGTCCAAAAATACCTTACCTTTATAAGCACGTATAACAACCTTCAGAGGTCAGAGGGGAGTTATGCCATGAAGGCAAGGCTAACAATGAGCATGCTAACCACACACTTCCTGATACTTGAACAATAAAACACTTTTATTAGGTGCAGAGTCAGACAATACACAGTTGACTTATTTTTACCCTGCTTATTTAATTTATCCGTACTGGGGAAAGACGTGTCCAGGGCCTTTAAGTTATGTGTCAGTCAAATGCTAATATTTAGGCATGTATTTTACACTATGTATACTGCTGTATTTATTTAGATATATTTACATCTGAAATAAAGCTTTTGGGGGGAGTAAGTGTGCATAAAGTATATATGTTTCCCAGATGTAGTCCCCTGTGTGCCAGGGGGGGCTGTGCTTTGTGGAATGCTCCAGACCAGTCCAAACAGAGTGAGCGGTGGTCCGATGGGCAGTGGATAAACTCCTTTATTTCCACACTGAACAGCTCCACACCTTGGATAATAGTGCCCAATTCAGCCCAGGCTACACAGAGCGTTATCAGTTCCTGTCCATGTGCCCTGCAGGGCTAAGGCCACAAATGACACACTATTGGAAGAGAAAAGTGCTACGAGCTCCCAGCCCCCTCACCCGCCCCCTCCCGCCCCAGCCCCTCACTCAGCAGCCATATGCATTCCAAAATATAAACGCTCTCCAAAAGCCATTCTGGATAAGACATCAGTGAGTCCAATAATGCAATTCCATAATTCACATTCAGCCATAACTAATTTAAAGGTCAGCTAATTTAAATATTGTTGCAGACTGTAAAACTATACAAAAATATAATTATATGTAAATGAAGTAAAAAAAAAAAAAAAAAAAAAAAAAAAAAGAAACATAATTTTATTGTCATAATAATGGTGATGCATTCAGTTAATAGAGCACTTTTCATTCCACACTTGGTGGTGGCAAGCGCTACTGTTGACGCTACAGCTGCCCCGGGGAAGACTGACGGAAGCAAGACTGCCAATAGGCACCATTAGCCCCCTGACCACCACAACACACCGTTCATACTCATGTTCCTATGTTCAAATATTCCTTTGTGCAGCGTAGTGTCTTCAGGCTCAGTCTTATCAGGTTTCACTCAAAATATATATTTATTCTTTGGCACAAACTGAAACAAAACACAAAGTGCATTTATTATAGCATTATGGCATTGTGGTTAACCTAGGTAACCACAGATTTACATTTAGTAATAAATGATAAATAAATGGTAAATACTGTGTAACAATGATATAACAGAGTTTATTTACAAATGTAAATTAACTATTGATTGTGTGTATATTTTGCCAGTTGGCGCTGAGCACGTCCTGTAGATTTGAACAGCTATTTTGGGGGAAAGACCCCGTTTAAGTGTGAGTGGATGAACAAACCATGTCAAATTACAGCCCTCAACCTGATTTGACAGGCTTGTCACATCCACACTACATTCCACTACTACCTGGGTATATTTAAGCAAATGGGGTGCTGTCAAGAGAGGATTGCACTGGAAATATCCCATGACTTCATCAATTTTATTTGGGTCAGAATATGCCACAGCCCCACAGATTTGGATACTGTAGTCATATATAATCCTAGTTTAAAACAAAATACATTCAGAGGTGAAATGTAGGTGTGCCAAAATGCTTTCTACCCAAGTCTGTTACTGCACAATTTTTGCGCTGTGTTGCAACATCAAATTTAAAGCTGTTTTAAGATTTAAGCTAACATTAATTTCAACATGTGTATATAAATGAAGGCTCCAACCACATAGGCTACAATATACTGCAGGTTTTGTGAGCCACAAACTGGAGACAGTACATTTCAGAACAGGAGCATAAAACCAATTTCCTATATGACAAATTTTCAACAATAGAAAAAAGTTTGTAAAAATAAAGAACAATAATAAATAAATCCAAAGTTAGCACTAATTGTCTCATGTAAGAGGAGCTTTCCCACACCAGTGCACATTACGGATAGCAGAACGCTTTGAGTCGTTTTGGTTTATACATGCATGGCTCCTTCCTGAAGTCTGGTGAAGGAGACACAGTTTTTGCAGTTCCTCCAGTGAGTTTGCCTTATTCTTGCCGGAATAAATTGGTACCATATGGTGCGATGACAGGATCACTCAATCTTCTGTGTACCTGAACACCACATTAATCATTTTTGGAGGGATATTCTTTCCCTTTCATCACACAGGAATTTCCAAAAGACCAGTCCCTTTCTTTGTGAGCCTCTCTCTATGCCTCTCACACATGTAGTACATTTACATATCCACAAGCGGCTGCACTCTGGCCTTGTTAGGAGCCCGAGCGTTTGACCAAGTTCAAGTTGGAGCAAAAACAAAATGTTAAGGTTATCGGTGTCAGACTTCCTTCCTGCCCAAGACGCTTACTTCAGGAATATGAGGAACAGAGCATGGTTCAAATGTATGCTTAGATAAATAATGGAATAAAGTACTGCAGTTAGAAGTGCAAGTGTTTAATGCTAAATGAAATATTTTACACAGAGATTTACCTTTGGTTACTACTGCAAAAAATAACTGTATTGTTGTAATTATTTTTTTTATTTTTTTCATTATTTCTATCTGATCCAGGTTTAAAGTTTATTACATTTGGAAACCACATTTATTTTATATTTCAGTTTTTAAATCAAATTATTTAAGTATTTTAAGTAGTAGGAATTTATACAATTTATTCAGTATTTTTTATGTAGCATGTAATTTTCATTTTTATGGACATTTTTCAAAATGTGAATTTTTATTTATATGGAAATTTTTCTAAATGAAAATGAAAATGAAAAAACAGAATAATGATAGAGGTGAGAAAGTCCCCAAACAGTGGTCTGGCAGTGTCCGGTGCATGAATCAGGCATGTGTTACTCTTGGGCTGCTCTGCCAGAGAATTTACACTGATTATTTCCGTTCAACAGATACATTGAAATCAATGTGGCCCAGCGCAGCCAGAGGAGTGAGAAAGTGTGTCAAAGTGGGTGAATGAGTGTGAATGTGTGAAAGTGTTTGAATGTTTGTGAATATTTGTGAAAGTGTATATGTGTGTGTGTGTGTGTGTGTGTGCGTGTGTGTGTGTGTGTGTGTGTGCGCTCCTGCTCGAGTTGAGTGGAGCCCTGAGCTGAACCTGCTGCAGAGTCATAGCTCCCCCTTCAGCTCTGCCCTCCAACAATACACTATAATACTCTGCGCTGGCTGCATACGTCTTCATTACAAACACTTTCACGTACACCACAGAGAGGATTTTTTTTTACATTTTTTGTTACTCTTCCTAAAATGCATAGAGATTTTTTCTTTCATCCATGTTTCATTATTTCCAAATTTCCAAAGTATAAAAAAAAAAAAACAACAACATGGAGAAACAATTGGAGATATTTATTGTAGTTGAATTTCCACTTTATACAAGATTCAAGGCTTTGAGCTCACTCAAAAAGTTAAACCAGAGTAATTTAAGTCATTGATATTGGCACTAACAACTACAACTCTTCAAATTCCATTGAACATTTTACTTAAATCGCGTTGTTTTGACATTTCGTACATGGAAATTGCAATAGTACATTTGCAAAAAAAAACAGCAAATGCTATGATATCAACAAAACAAATAAATAAATGAATAAATTGTACTTTTTAACAACATAAACTTGCTAATTTCTAAATGTGTAATTTTATAGCCAGTTAAAACCACAATCTTGCGTGTGAAAATGGAGTCAGTTCTTTATTGCCTGTCTAAACATTGACTGCACTAGTTGCACATGGGCACTTTTCTCATGGCTTTAAGCACACTGTTAAAATTGGTTTAATTTACAATAATGAGCCACAGTGAGAGTAACCCAGCACACTGCAATAATTAAATAAACATGAATTGCATCATTATTTCAGCATGTGATTTCAAGCATAGAAGCAGTTGTTGGCTGAATATATATATAATTGTGTCAGTTACTATTGCAGTTACTATTGTGAAAATAGGTCAGGCTCCATCTATTGGCTTTTTTTTACTTTGTCCTGTGGTCTTATAATGAGGGAAAAAAACACACCGGTTTTCATTCATACAGTTTAATACAGATGAGGTTTTAGTATTCTTTTCTATTGCACCTTAAAAATCACTCTTGGAAATGTCAACTTGATATGCGTCAAGGTCTGTCACTAATTACTACATTGACTTCATTCATATCATTCAATATATGATAGCTGGAATGATATTTTTGAGGTCAGTATTTATCGTGTTTGCGCAACTGGGAAATTTTAGGTTATTTTTTGACTATATGATGAAATTTGAGCCATAAAAGTTTGAATTAATAACATTACAGATGAAAACTAAATAAGGGTTTTATTCTGCTCTATATTTATTGCAGCTCATGATATTTTTGACAGTATTGTACATTTAGAATAGCTTTAGTGGTATAAATCTGCTTTAGGGTTTTTGTGGACATATGTTAGTTTCAATATTATCTGAAATATATCACCCCTCAAGATTTGTTATAGCAACAGGCTTAAATGCATTCAAACACCAAATAAACATGGATTTTTAGCATATTTTCAAAACACACCCATCTTAATCCTTTATACACTCTGAAACCCTCCTACAAAAGCATTCATAACGTCACTAACCAAGTATAAAAAGCACATTTGTAAATAATAAATCTATCTCTTACTAATTGATTGGCTCATTCTGCCATCCTGATGCTCATGTACCTAGTCACATCACAACTCCACTACTCGGTTTCCACCTCTCTCTGCATCTCATTGATAATTTTCGCACAGCTAGGGCCCTTTTCAGGAAGAGATCAAAGCACTTGTCACCCATGCTCTCACACACACATACACACACGTATACAGTACCATATCCAGGACTATCCCCTACTCCTCGCCCTGGTATGATGAAAGGCTGTAGTACTCTGAAGGGAGAGAGGAGATGACGCTGTTACGAGGCAAATGCAGCAGGGGGCGTAGCGTTAGGACCTGCTCACTGGGGATTGGTTTGTTGGACGGCTGACGGAACAAGTAGTTTGAGGTGAGGGCTGTTCTCGTAAACCAATCCGATGTGTGAATGGCGCTGGCGTTCGGCGTAAACTTGAATTAACTTTTTTTTGTGTGTGTGTCAGGTGTTTTTGGGTGAACTAAAAATGACACAATCATTTCTTTAATATGCATAAAGACCGTATTAACTCCCGAATTCACTACACGTATGTTTAAATGAGTAAAGTGAAATCGCAATAGTTTTTGGTAGTCAAAGCAAAAAGAATGTGTTAAACAATAAAACAAAAACAACTATTTAAAAACTTAAATTGTAAGTTATAATTGACCAACAATATGAATACAAATATTAATTAATGATATAACTTACACCACATTGGAAAAAAAAAATGCTTGAATGCACCAGCTATTTACTGTTACTGTACATTTTCAAACACTGAACACTTTTTATGCAGTTCTGCCATGTTCACTCTGCTGTACATGGCACAGTCCATAAAGAGAAATTATACTAATTTCGCTAGCTCCCTTACAGTGTTACCATTCCTCCATGGACAGGAAACTAAAGAAATAAAAATGTGTAAAAAAGCACGTTCCAGTGTCTCCCTGACTGTCTGTATGTTCGTTGTAAAAGCACATCTGAAGCCTGACGAAAGCGTGGAGTGGGCCGTGTCCCCCTTGGGTGCAGTGGCAGCGGTGCAGAAAAAGTGAACTGCAGAGGACCCCAGTGTTTAGCAAACACTCCTACGGAGGGAGGAATTAATTATTCAGAGCCAAGGACCACGGCAGCTCCATTTGATTGCACCACAAAGGAAAGGTCACAGCTTTTTGCCTATACGGGGAGCCTCCTGGTTGTGTGAAGCAGGGAGAGATGAGGTACACTAGCTAGCATATACAGTACGCATTGTAGCGAGGCGGCTAACAGCTCAATTAAAAAGGTGAGGGGCATTCAGGGACATGTCAAAAAATCGAGACTGTAGATCGTTTTAAACCATGTGGTGATGTGTTACAATGAATTAAAAAAACTAAGCAGTGTTTTTTATAGTAATAGTATAATAGAATAAAATTATATTTCTTGATGTAGAGAAAATCTAGTTAGATCCTGTTAGTTTTCAATATTCATTCATTTTTTCACGTTTGATGATATTTTTGTGGGGGGTTTTTTGTCCATAGACCTGTGTTATTGTAAAAATATACATTTATACAATAGCTTGTTCAAATTATTTGGACTAAAATATAGCACGCCTATTCTGTGGTGCTATTTGTCCAAAAAATTGTGAAAATGTCTTGAAAACACAGTTGCTTGGTTCCAGCTTTGTCCTGTGGTGCCACCATGTGAATAATCCTATCACATTTCACCATGAAAGGCCAAGCCATTCTTCCCCTTTCGGCCTTTTGTCAAAATAATTTTCATCGAGTCTTTTCTGTCCGCTGTCTAATCACAAAGGCCGTTTCAACACTTACAGTAACAAATCCACAAACAGAACTCCAAGGATTTATGGGGGAAAATGAAGGCAAATACAGCCGAGGCCGTAGGATTGCGTCGCTAATCTGAAAACTGTAGAGCGTAGTGAAGCCCAGTGGTGTAAGATCAGATTCAGCCAAAAGCGCACGTCAGAAAGCGTGCAACGGGGTAATTCCTCGGCTCACTATTGGTGCACGTACGTTGCATGTATAACTAGAAACTCCATTGGTTGGTTCCAAAATGCGGCCAACCAATCAAGTACAGGTAAGAATTTTCTGCCCATAGAAACTGGAAGTGCACGTAACCTCATGGACGACAACTTCACTGAGCCCCTGTTTCCCCAGTAACTAAAAAAAAACAAAATTACAAAGTTCAAATTTGGTTCAAGTTTTCAATCGGTGCAAAAAAAACCTTAGCATTTGCCTGCTAGTTCAATGGCAACACCCCGTCTAACCACAAAAACTAATAATAACAGCTTGGGATAGAAAATGTTCAGAAATTCAAATTTTTTGTTCTAATAATTATAGTACTTATACTTCTATTATACTAATAATACTACAAAAATGATCACTTGACCTTGTTGCTTGATTTCACAGAAACTTGGCCAGAAATACAAAGTATTATCAGAAACAGCTTGAAACACTGAGCCACAATTGCTACCAAATGTGAAAAAAGAAAATAATAATAATAATGAACCATCACAAATAATTATTTTTGTCTTCCATAGTTTCAACAAATAATTTTCAAACTTTTAATCATACAACACAATTAAATAAATATGGTTAGCCAGTCAAAACGTCACTCTACATTTCTTGTTCACAGAAAGTGTATTCATTAGCCTGAACCTTCGAGTCCCAGTTTCCCTCAGTAACTGACACTGACAAAAAGGAGAAAAACAATCTTGAAATTACAAATTCAAAAGTTAACTTTTCAAGTTTCAACATTTTCTACCAGCTCAAAATGTTCTCTTTTGGCCCTTTACCTCGTTCACCCAGTACACGTACAGTAGTGTCAAGAGTGATGACTTTGAAAAAAAGTTTGCACCAGGAAACAATTTTAAAATTCATTCTTTTTCATTTACTTTTTGTTGATAAAATTATTAGCAGTACATGTTCAACACAATTCTTCACCTACATTATTTCTGGCATTTTTTAATCGCGTGCTTTCATTGTCAAACAGAGCAAGTCAATCTGTAGTTATCAAATTATCAGGTTACAAATTGCACAAATGACAAAGTTTAACGCTAACTGTATAAAGATAACCTCATCAACACATTAAAAATCAAAGTTATCCCAAAAAAGTTTTAGCATTTCCATTCAAATATCCACAGTTGTCTCTTACTACGAGACAACATCCTAATTCCGCACCATAACTCATCCCTAGTCAATTTTAATAGTAGGAAATCAATCATAAGGCGTGTTTGCTAACTGTACTGTCATCTGCTAACAGAGCGAATTAGTGCCCTGATTAATGCTGCCGGAGAAAAAAGTTGAAATGAAACTGTTATAGAACACAAAGGGGGAGGTCTGTTTTAGATGTGATTTCTTGCAGATGTTACTCTAGTATGTCTTAGTCTCCCAGATCATTAATTTCCCAGGTAATAACTCTGTATGGTTGCGCAGGGTGCGTTTGGGCGAGGCTGGTGAGGAGTTGCCAAATGGAGATGACAGTTAAAGTGTGGAGCCATGCTGAGTATATAGCTCATGCACGAAAAATTAAACTCAAGACCAAAAAATGAAGGCGTTGTTCGAACATGCCGGTATGTGTCCCCAAAGACTTCTACGTTACAGTGATTGGTCATGAACACACGCAGCCGAGAGGGTTCATATTAGATTCTACTGTCTGACAAAAAACTCAGCAGGATGGAAATATGCAATAATTAACTTGATTTATTGTTATTTAAAACACAATGCACATGCCACAAGAGTTTAATATTTTGTGAATGAAAAAAGAAGTCGTTCAAGCCCCCAAAAAGTCAATATTAACTTAATACGACAATTCTGTGTTACTCAAAGATGATGTTTTTTTTTTACTTCATATTAACTGTTAGTCATGGTTATCCCAGTTAAACGCTGGGTTTTAAGGTTGTAGTTCAGTAGATAGTGTCTTAGTCGACCAAAATCTGGATTAGTCGACTAATATTTGTTTCAAGAAGGTTTTATATGGGACAAGAGTAAAAAGGAGCGCGTAAGTTAATTGAAGATTTGGTATTTTTCAGTGTTTATATGGACAAAGTTGAATGTGTTTTTATAATACATTGTTTCTTAATTGCTACTTTTTCTGTAGACTGTTTTTTTTTGTTTGAGTGCAGTTTGGGTCAAATACCCAGAGATACGTAATAGCTTTTGCTGCAAGACATGTCTTTAGTCGACCAAGAATTTTGTTAGTCGGCTTCAGCCCTAATGGTTTTACAGCAAATTATGCATCTTAGTCCACAATGACAGGATTAATAGGGATGGTTTGCAAAAGATTTATGTCTGATGCTCTTCCCGACACAACCTACCCTATTTAACTGCAATCTGAGTACATTTGAAAGTTGTGACCATTCCTGTGATAAATGATCAAAATGTTCGATACATTTTTTTATTACAATTTGTTGACCTACATCTCAAATAGGCAGATACAATGCAGAAAACAATATTCTAAGCCAAGCATACGTTTGATTCCTGATTCCTGAGTCCTGATTCAAAGATTTTTTAAAGTGCAATTTCATTCAAGAGAGTCCTGGTATTACAAGAATCAGCTTTTCAAAGTATGAGTCTGAAAATATGAAAGCTACTGTTTTCCAGATAGCACCAGCTTTTCATCATATTTCACATTCAACTATACTTATACTACTCTGGCAATCCCTAAGCCATCATTCCTGCTACTGAAGAAAAAAAATCTGAACAATCTAACCTTGGCTTTACCCATGCATCAGTATATAGTGAGGCAAAGCAGCTACACCAATCTTCCCACTTTTAACACATGCGTGGATCTCTGGAGCAATGAACTGATTCTGAGAGCTCTCATCAATCTTTAATACTTCTCCGCTCTGAGCTGGAAAACCAACACGGCAAAAACAGAATGTGGCCGGAATCCTGTGCATTCAAGGTTCAAGCAAAGGCCTCCATGACCTGTTGACAACTGACGAGGGCTGAGTCAACAAAGGGGATGGATTTAACCCCTTCTGCTCCAGGATGTGACATGGACAAAGAGCACAGATCTGTGAGCCATGCACCTAACCGTTGTTTTGGTTGCCCTACAGCTATTTATGCCCTCTCCCTTGTTCCACTTATTTAAAGTCCCACTCAGACTGTATAAAGAAGTGGACTAAGGAAGTAAGATTTCATCCATAGCGTTCAGCTCCAGTCAAATGAAGCTCACAATGCTGGAGGTTATAGGAGCCAATTTGGAGCCAGGTCCATACTAGGAATATGAATTTATTTTCATACAAAATGGCAAAACAAAAACACCAGTATCATGCAGAGTGGGTTATTACGGACATTTAAAGACCAAAATGACGAGGCTTAGTGCAGCAGTTAGAGAGAGAGGGGCGACAATTTTACAATGTAAAGTTAGTTGGAGCCACTTTATACACTTTACATACAATCTGAAGTGGTCACCCTAATGTAAGTGCTACAGGTACTTACAGGTATGGGTACTTAGAAAAGAATAGACTACAAGGGTTTAACCTGAAGTGGATAATTTATCGATGTATAGTGTACCATCATATTACTTTGTTTTTGGTGGCATTATAACATTTCAAACATATTCTTGATTTGCATTGTGAGGAAAGCTTCTGGAACATAAAGGACACAGGTCTCCATAGGGAAAAATCTCAACACATTAACCCTTGACGCTTAGAAAATCAGTTAGAAACACATCTTGAGCTATGTTTATGGTCGGAATTACCTATAGCTAGAAAAATAGTCCATCATGTTTGTAAAGATTGATGGGGGAAACTGGACCACCCAGATTACAGCCAGATAGATACACTCATCAGACTTTACTCAAAGGTCCCACAAAGTCTGGGAATCGAACCTGTGACCTTGGAAAGTGCAAACAGTAAAGAGACCAATAAAATATGTTTATATAAGTGTATTCTTCATCCTTATGAGATATGCCTGTTTTTACAGAGCATTTACTTCATTCAGGGGTCGGGTTTGAGCACTGGTATGTTGAATTTTAAGGTCAAGGCTTGTAGATCTCCCCGAAGTATACTTCATAACCTCGGGACACTTATTAGTTCAACTCAAAGTATTCGTCGACTATTAAAAAGAAGTAAAAGAACAAATTGGAAGAGATTTCAAACAAAAGCAGCCCAGAGCTATGTTATCTTTGGCTGGCTTCCTACTCTCCAAAAGTGAAGGACGCAGTGTAAGCCGACATGACAGAGTGCAGTCTAAATAACTCCATATCGTGGCTGTGGACCCACAAACAGCAGTTGGGTGTAACCTGTGAGTGGTTGCCAAATGGATATGACAGTTTGCTTCACTGTAGATCAGTGAAACTGGGGAAGCCGTGCTCAAGTCAAGATGTGCACCAATAAAAAATTAATATGGACACAGAAAAAATTAAGTGCCTCGGGATGGCAGCGTGTGTCCCTGGAGGTGCTGTACTGTTTTGAACATGTCTATTCTGAGTTGTAATGTGACCTAAGTATCCTCCTCTAGCTACATCCTCTCCATTGGTTTCAAATGAAGGCATTGCTTAGTAACAACAAGGTGGCTTGATAAAACAGTCTAATAATAACTTATGTGACCGCAGAGAGCTGTAAAAAATATTTGTTGGATGTTGGTTTAAAACGCTGCGTGGGCTTTTGGCACTGGTATCTACGGACGCTACGTCAAGGACCAGAGAGGACATGGCCAGTCTACACCATCTGTATCTCAAACTTATCTTTTTAACTTCTTCTGAAATCTTTCAAAAACTAGAGCCTGGAAAGTAGCCAAAGCACCTCCACTGGCTCTTTCAATTCAATCTGCAGTGAACCCTTGGCATTTGAATAGTGTGTGTGAACAATAAAGACATAAAAAAAAGTTTGGATGTGCGGGAGGGAGTGATCTCCACTACCCAAAGCAGGTGGCCAGGTTGATGACAATGAACAGACAGCATTGGTGGCCTAATTTCTTCATGTCAGACAACACCATATGGCTTCTCTGCTCCACTCTACCCATTTAGAACTGCATCCTGATAAGTATGCGCGTATCACAGTCTTCACAATTAATTAAAATGGGGAGAAAATGGGATGCTCTGCACACTAAAAGATGTACTATTAAGGGGGAAAAAATATCCCCCAAGGTATTTTCAGTGTTAGCGATGGCATGTCCTTGAAAGCAACAGTTCGAACACTTTTAATCCTCAACATATCTACAGCAGAAACAAGGCCTCTCTGTTGCGAGCGCTCAGAAGGGGATGCGGAATACATTCAATTAATCTTTCTGACCTTCGGCAAATGTAGCACAAGGCGATGAGGCAGCGTCACTAACCAGTTCGCTAAGTATCAGACTTGACAGTGTCAAAGAAAAAGGTGCAATTGGAAATCTTTATCATTCAAGCATCTGGGTAACAATTATTGAGTTTCAAGGACATGCTAAGCCTCTTCAGTTTCAAGTGGTGATTGACGAACACTTTTCTACCGATCCATCGAAGCAACAATGTATGAAGTAGGAGCAAATAACATTATGCAGAAATAGCTCTAAAATTTATAATTGATAAAAGTTACTCAAGTAGAATAATAAAAATTTTAATGTTCTCACAGAGGGACTAATTTGTCATGTCATGCTACACTGTGGAACATTACAGCAATAGCATCTGCCTGGAGATGAGCAAGTGGTGAACCTCCCGTCATAAAAAGTGACAATGTTCACATTTAAATCTATTTGCATGAATCTGAACCAAGAACTCCTTGGAGAATAGATTGCAAGGGAAGTCTGCTATTCACTTTGCGACTAAGGTGAAAAAGTTTATCCTCCTACTAAAGTGCGCCTCTGAGAGCAGCCTTCAACAAAGTCATTTCCTTGAGTTAAAGTACTTGCCTTTGAAGCAGCTCATTGTTGACAGTGACTGCTGACACCAAGGCCCTCAAAGATGGCGGAGGGACAGGTAAGAGGGTAAAGAGTGCGCCATAGAGACAGGGCAGCGGCCTCTGTGGCACAGAACAATATGGCACCATATGGCTCATATGTTACACTCTGCATTGGGAAACAGCTCACATGATTTATTAGTGTTCTCATTCCATGTTCATTATTTCAAACGTAATAAGAAATTCAGTGATTTGGGGTCACATAGTTAGACACAGTTAGACTCAGTTAGCACAATGTAAACTAAAAAGTTGAAACAATGAGTAGAGCTTTTGTTAATAATAAGATGTACATCTAGTTTATTTTGTTCCATTAATTTTTAAGGTTTCAGTAAGAAGTTTATACACTGAACATTCAAAATGGTCTTCTAACACAAAATAATACCAATACTAGTAGCAATATGTAATTATGATGAAGCTCAAGATATTTTTTGTCCTGTTTTTGTTTGCTTTGTTAGTTCAGGTACTCATTCACATTATTATTTAGTTTAACTGTAAAATTACACATATCTAGCAAACACAGGCTCCAGTTAAAACATATTGTGAAAGCTGTCACTGTTTTTTACAATGCAATAAAAATAAAAACTCACAAACTACAGACATTATTTAAGTGTCAACCCAATGACAGTAAAAATAAAGAGTTAAACCTTCGTGCAAACACACTGGAGGACTAGTGTCACTCCTCCCTGTGGGTCCCCAGTAGTATCTTGCTGTGGGACATAAATAAAGCAGAAAATAGGGTTGCGTTGTGAACAATAGCACGCAGATGACAGGAGGGATGAGTATTCAAAATGTCCTATGGGGCTGAGTTTTGCAGAAAATGCCTTGTTTCAGTGCGGCGATGGAATGCCTGACTCTTAATGGCACTCTGGTGGGGGTCAGTATTAAGTGACAAAGCGGTATCGGCGGGGACACGTTTGCAGTGGCGTATACAAACACACAAGTTGTCAGGCATAACGGGCCCGGCCTTTTCAGCGTGACAGCAATCCCTTTAGGTACGGAGGTGCAGCTGATTGGCACAGGGGACAGAGGGGGGAGAATGGGAGGGGTAAAAAGGGGGGAGGGGCGGGGGTGCTAGTGGGACTGAGGAAGTTGCATGCAGTGAGGTGTGTGTCGGGGGGCACTGGAGACAAAGCAATGATTACACACAATGAAGATCCGAGGGAGAGGGCTGACACTAATGCTGTCCAGGGGGAGATAGCAGTGACAAGTGTGAGAGGGCCGTGCATCTCTGAAAGACAGCATGAATATCTGGGACTATTCAAGGAAAGAATGAAATACATGGAGGATAACTCAAAATCATGATCTTCCTCCTTATGTTTTCCAGATCGTCAAATAAACTGCCGTCTCCTTAGTCGTTTGTATTCATATGGAAGTGGTTTTATGCAGTTTCCTTCTAAACACAATCTGTCGCACAGTTTTGAACTCCACAAAAAGTCACAAAAAAGTCATCTGACCCCTAGTGGGCTGAGTTAGCAGAGCATGTTCTTTCTTATAAAGGACCCACTGGTGTGGGTTAAAAGAAGTCTTACTTCTTCTCACTCCATTTCGAGCATCAAACTTTCATTTGTATGACTCAATCTTGGGCTGAAATGTTCAGATAGTATTCATCTCTGTTCCACCTTCTGTTTTCTTCTGTTTTGACACAGCTCGAAATCAAGACAAAGATCAATAATACATGATAGTTTCTTTTAAAGAGTTCTTTTCTGGCCCAAAGGCTTTTTTGGACAGGACGGCTGTAGCATGAAATGGAGGGAGAAGGGAGAGACATTCAGCCAACACTTGAGGTCAGTGGCAGCAAATGTGGCAGCAAATGTGGCAGAAGTCCTTCTAGAGGAAATACTTTGGGGGAATGAACCATTTCATCACCAACCAAAACACCCAGAGCAGAGTGAGAACAAGGCCTTTCCTGTTCAGTTTGCTCCCTCTGGACACTGCTGTGATGCTACAGGACACAAAGGGAGGAACTTTTGGCTCTCCTTCTCCTCAAACTGCCCAGACACAGATCTGCTCACCCGACCTGTCCAGCCCTCCTGTTGAACTGCACTGACACCTTTGACTGAGACACAAAGGTGATTGGGAAACGCAGTGTAAATGTTGCTGCAGCAAAACTTGAATTTCCCACAGTATCAATAAAGTATCTCTCTCTCTCTTTTGAATCTTTTGAATGATGAAAAGTCCCTGAAATGTCGCATATAACAGGGAGCAGAAATTCATGAATACCAAGAAATGCCCATAACAGTCATGATGCATTATATCACCCGACTCATCCCATGCTACAATGTGTATATAATGTAAAAATATAAGGCATCCCTCAAGAGCCCTACAACATAAATTAAATATGATTTGAAACAAGTCATTATGGAGTTATACAAGCAGGTTAAGTGCCCAGGGAGCAGTCCCATTGATTTTCCTGAATGTACCTGTGAGTTCCTATGGGCCGGCCTAGTCTCTTTATGACAGATGGGGGCCCTGATGTGTTCCTGACTCTCTCACTGTCTCACACTTCAGGGACGAGCGTATAGACACATGCTGCTTCTGAAAACACCTGTCTGCATCTCAGATTAGGTGAGAAATGTACATATTCATTTATTCCTCTTGACGTCTAGTCCATGTAATGCGCCTCAGGCAGAGTGCACACTGGACACCGGCCAACAAGTAGCAGGTCTGACACTATGAAAACTATTCACTTTCTCATTAAAACACTATGTAGAAGATATATCTATATTTTTATGCAATAATTTACAGAGAAACAAAAATGTCATAGTGGCACTGTGCTCTGATAATGGAAAAATCCAGGGTCCAATTCAACTACCTAATCGAACTTTATTATTATTATTGTTTCAAAGGGTGTGAATGAATTAAAATAGCTATAAATGTACCAGCAATATTGATTTTACTTGCTTGGGTTTCCTTCAGCCAACAGAGTTTCTTCTATGAACCCTTTTATGAAAATGGAGGAGTCCTCCAGCTTGCTACTCCTACATACACAAAAAAGAAACCTCCTTGCGGGTATAATTAAACCTTTATAATCTATGGCACACTTTTTGTTGCCAGTTTAACGTCTGCAACCTTCATGATCCAAGTCATTAGTTGTTGCATCTATTATGAGTACAAAATTAATTTTAGTACACAGAGGTTGATTAGACCATAACTCCCACAAACCCCAATGCAGTGTCATTAATTACTGGTAACTGTAACATTGATCTGTGTTAAGAGAGCATTGTTTATCCTTTAGGCCCTTGAAAGATAGTTAGAGCTGATGCCCGAAGAGGTGCAATTGCAGGACTACAGACCACAGGTTACAGATGTCTGTTTAAGAAAAAAGAACCTAAGAACTGCCTATTCTAAATTTTTGAAAACATGTTGTGATTGTAAGAAGTGCCACGGGCAGTAGTCTTTCTCAGGGTGAGTCAAGGCCCTAATGCATTCAGTCAAACAAACAGTGGATTTTAGACACAAGATTAGTCAAGTTTGATTCTGTTTTGGTGAAACAAATGTTGAACATGCACATCAACAGTGCATCAGAGCATATGATGCTGATGGCAGCGAAATAATGGTGACGGCCTATAAAGTGAATATTCAAAGTGATTGACGTTTGTGATGAAAGTTTGACACAACAAATAATCTTTGTTTTACTTCTCAACTTCTCGCCTTAATTTAGCTGCTGTTGTCTCCGTTAGCAAATGCCTGGCGGAGTGCTTCAGGAGCCTATTCTGTTTATAAACAGTGTCATACAGTAAGCCCAGAGGCACCGGTGTCACTGCGAGAAGAGGAATTACTCGCACCAATGACACAGAATCAAAACATAATGATATTCTTTATTTTAAACACACGTATTGTCTGGAGAATGGACTCTTTCTCCCACAATTGCCAGTCAAGGTGTCAGTGCATAAGCTGGGCTCTCTTATGGCTCCTGCCTGGGACAGAATGAACAAAGAGCCACTCTTCATCTTGTTGGCAGCCCAGGCCTCTGCTCCCCTCACAGCCTCCACACCAGGGACTGTGCTGTATCTCCGTGTACTGCTGCTGGCTCCACTCACTCCACTCTACGTCACATTAAAACGCTTCATTATGCCACAGAAGAAAAAGTCATAAAAATGTCACTTGCCACTTAAAAAATTATATAACAATGGAGAAGTGTTTCATTTTGCTGATGATATCACAAAAGGTAACTACTTGGTATGTTGCAGTACGCTCTGATGCAATATCTTTAAAAAATCACTTTCTCTAATACCTAAAGAATATCATTTGAGTGAAGGGAAAAACAAAATTTTGTGTAACAGAAAGTGCAACATGAAAGTATGCCAATGGTTTATTTTGAATAAACACCAACAATACTGGGCAAGGCAAGACAAGTTTATTTTTATAGCACAATTCGTACACAAAGTAATTCAAAGTGCTTTACAGAATAAGAAATCACATTACAAACAACTCAAAAGAGAGAGAGAGAGAGAGACATTATATGAGAGAGAAGAGTGCAGAATGAAAACCTTTCAGTCATACGCAGCTAAACAGAACTGTTTTGAGCCTGGATTTGAACAGCGTCAAAGTAGAGGCCTGTCTCACATGTTCAGGACTCTTCCAGGTTTTAGCTGCATGAATCTGAAACTCTGACTCCCCGTGTTTAGTCCTGACTCTGGGCACCAGCAGGAGGCGGGTCCCTGAGGACCTCAGAAGTGGTTTCAATCTCATTCAAGCACATTGGCAATGGGTCCCTACCTTCGGCAAGACATACTGACGTTTAAATGTGCCTTTTCAGGTGGAGGGCCCATCACATGCTTGTCTCCATAGAAATTATTACTGCTTTGCCCAAAACTTTCCACAGTATGGCATTAAAGTTTTCTAGATCCATGGACAAATATCTATGGAGCGGTGAACCCACACACAGTAAGAATGTAGGTTTTTCAAGGTCAGCAATAAAACCACAAGCAACTGAATAAATGCAAAACAAAGGAACATGAGGAACATTCAAGAGAAAGAGATAACATCTCTATAGAGACAAGCAGATTACACTGCAACAAAACAGTTCAAATAAGATGTATTTACTGAACCAAATAAGACTAATGAAATACTAAATCCTTGATAGGCCATATTGCCTCAGCGTATGTATAGCATGTACGGTACGAGATCCTTCAACATTTGCTGACACACACTTGAGGATAACACCCTGGGGAATATGAAATTGCTTGGGGAATTTCTCCAACATTACTCCCCACAGTGACCTGCTAACTTCTCCCAGCTGTTGAAATTACCATAGGTTACAATTCCAGTTTGATTTGCACTTAAAAGCCCAGGTCTGCTCTGCACCTCATTCACGTCCTCCACTCGATGATTAAGCCAACGCGAAACACTAACAAGCATCACCCGGTGGACTGGGCTAATTGGGTCAATCAAAGATGATCTACGGCAAATCGCAACGGAGAGGCATAGAGTGTACTTCTTTTTTTGCACAATCGACATAGAAGTGATCAGGCTTCTGGACATTATGATGAGCAAATTTGATTAAAAAGACAGTGGACCCCTTGGTAGCCCGCTGACGACGCCAACACCCAACTTCCTTTGGCGCGGAATTGACATGTCTTTGCTGTTTGCGTAAGGGAGCTGTTGAGTTAGTTTGAGAAAGCAGTTGCGTGTCCTCAACTCTGCCCTGGATGAAGTCCCTCAAGATTTGGGTTCTCGTCTTTGCATACAGATTGTGGATCGGCGTAGCAGTGGAAGCAGCTCTCATGGTGTATTCCCTTTTCATTAGGCTTTATGTGCGCTCTGAAAGATATAATGTTGCGTCAGGATTGCCCTCTTTCTTGTATTTTGAAATCCAGCGCCCGACGTTTACAATGACCTCCATAAAAATTCAATCAGTAACAGAAATAGCAGACTGCATGGTGTCAGCGCGATGATGGCTGCAAAGTCTTATCTGTGGGTCTAAATGGGCTAATGTGGTCTAAAAGTGGAACATATGTCATAATGTAGATTGAGATTAATTATGTCTCAAACCAATTTTCAAATGACCACAAATGACATCTCTTCTATTTGCTTTTACTTGACGATTTTGATTTGACATGGGAATAGGCTTTACACAAGCTGTGTCACTTGTACTAAACATTAATTGGTGCATTCATATGTATTTCATTAGAATGTAAAGCTGTGACAGACATCAACTTGAAATGAATGGGATTTAAGGGTTTGAATCATGTTTTCTGACACATATGGAGCACTCTTACAGCAGGAATGTCCTGAAAATAATTTGTGAATGTTTCAATAAAAAATGTGTAAATACATTTAAAATGATATAACCAGTACAGTCATATGGATGGGCACAAGTAAGATAAGATAAAGAAATTTGTCTTGGGACAGGGGGTCACATGCTTTAGCACAAAGACAGGACAACACAACAACATCAGCACCACACAAACATCCTCCATAGAACAGAAATAAATAAGAGACCAAATATGACCACGATTGATACAGGACCTTTAAGACAGTCTTTACAGGCAAGACCTTCACAATCTTGTATCTATTCATAGTAACATAGCCTGTCACGGTAACAAATTCTGAAGTGCAATATATTACTGAAATAGATGATAAACGATAATACTGAAACAAGGCATAAAGCAGAATTATCCCCCAAAAAGTATTCTTAATGTACAATATTGTTAAAAAATATAAACTAAATAAAAAGCAGAATGAAACATGTAATTACTTTGTGTCTATAATGAGTCATAGAAGTTCATAATTCAACCTTCTACAACTCAAATATTATTATAGTACAGAAAAATAACCAAACTTTTCAAAAAGTAATGTTCCATATGTCACATATTGAACGATAAGTCAATATAGTAATTATCATGACAGGACTATCAGTAAGCAAGAAGGTTTGACGTTTTTGATTCCAATGTTGACTTGGGTTTTTTTCATTTATGCATCTATTTAGCAAGTTATCTAGCTAGCTGACTATTTATTTATGTTTTTCGTTGTTTCCTTATTTATGTTTAGGATTTCCTTTGTAAGATTTTCTACCTCTTGTTAAGATAGTTGACAATATGCATACTATAAAAAACTGTCACCCTGTTTAGAATTGCTAATTGATAACCCAATACCAGACTGAATCCTGACAGTAGAGCAGGCAGACCCTTCAGTATGGTCCAAGTTTAGAAACATGTGAAACTTGTGCACTGGTGTCATCAGTAAAAACATGACAACACAGATGGTCCCATGTCCACTGGGGAAACATCACACTGTACTCAGATATATATAGCCCAACACTACGGTGATTATATTGGAAACACAGGAGCCATTAATTACTGCAGGACTACACCAGCCGAACAGATAGTGTGACATTTGTGGAACAGTTTAAGAACAGCAGGAAATTATATAGTAATATGGTAATTATGTCACCATTTTATTATTGGCAAAACAGACTGCAGCTATGGCCAGAGCTTGCAGGTCCTTTATTACACAAAAGCGCCTGCTCTGTTCCACCTTGTGATGTCATATAGTGGTAGTTTTCATGTTAACAGCTCCTTTTACCTTTAGTTCTGTAGAGATTGGTAATGCCAGGGCTGAAATTGTCTAAATGATTCTAGTGAAGGTGTATGGAGTTTAAAACTTCATATATTAACACATGACACACAACAAGTCCAGGTATGTTTGTGATGAGGAAACAACATTATAACATAGATCAGAAAGTAGCAGAATATGGGGTCTCTAAACAGTTTCATGTATAGACCTGGAATATTCTCTTTGCATTGACAGAATAATTTAACTCTGGAAGACAGATTTATTCAACATTCATCAAAATATTATTATTTTCAGAAAGAGATATTCTCTTATATACTTGCTCCTGAATGTGCTCATGACATGCATTTATTGATATTTGAACATATAGTCAAAATCCATTTTATAAATGTTTTTATTTTTTGCTGTTTTGTACAGAAGGTGGACTCTGATTTCTAAACTGTCACAGCAGTTTTATTGTTTGTTATTACTTTATGTGATCTGAATGGAAAATAAGTCAATGAAAAATGTGCAATTTCACCAAAATAGGACAACAAAATACAGTAGGTCAAATATTTTTGTCAGTGTGCAGTTTTAAAGTATGCCAATCTGAATGTAAACAAATATCACATAGCTGTAAATGATCAAATAAAAAAAATCTGGAGATGTCTTCACACAGCAGTCTGCGAGCACACAAAAGTCCATTCACCAAAATTCACTATGTATGACACAGAAGAGCGGACCACTCACACACAAGGCTCGGACCACTTTGACATTTGACTGCCACTGCCAGCCATACTTTCTTTAAAAATTAACCACACCTTTGTTCAAGAAATCTGTAAAATATTAATAAGCAAGAGTCGACATGAGACACTTTAGTATATTTTCCCAGTGGCCCTGCCGTTAATAGTGAGTTAGCTGTTGTCAGGGCAGCGTGTAATTTCTTTTGACTTTCCTCTCCATTTGCCTGGAGGACAGAGGTGTTTTAAACAGGTCTGTGCACACAAGGCATGGCTAACAGGTAATCTGCCTAATTATGGAGTGGTTCCTCTATCAAAAATTTACAAGCCTCCATAGCCTCTGTTTCACCCCAGAACATGGGACACAAGTAGCAGTCTGCCTGGTAACAACCCCACAGATATGTGCTTACAGTAGTTCACATGTTCATATATTCTCCTTAAGACCTTTTTATAGAGCGGAGAAATATTAGTATTACTATATTTCTATATTTCATTTTTACTCGTACATACATTTATATAACTATGCTTTATTTGATACGAGCATCTTGCTGTTTTTGGAAATTATTCTAATTTATATTTTTGCTCTTTGTTATTATATTATATTGTGATGTGGTCGCTACTGTGTCCAGATAATTTCTCCTGTGGATCATGAAGTTTGTCCAAATCTAAGCCTAGTACTGTACTGTTAAAGGTCAAATGTCTTGAACAGAATATGAAATCCATCTCAAATTTGATAACTTTCATAACAGAAACTACATAACCCAATATTTTAGTTTTCTGTAATGTGAGATAATTTGAGCATAAATTTGAGAATGCTATTCCTGACACCATCTTTTTCAGTTGTCGCAGCTTGGAGCTTGTAAAAAGTTTTTACTCATTATTCATATTCTGTGGATTATAACTTTTGACTACAACTACAACTTTTTTATGTTGTCCTTGTTTTTATGTAGTGGTGAGCCAAAGATGAATTTCTACCTTGATTGACAATAAAGATCTAGTCTAACACTCTAACTTGCATCAGGAAGTTGCATCACTAATATAATCAATCCTATATTACGCAAAATTGGCTCTTGTGAGCTTTAAGCCATGTTATAATGTGGTTAGTTCACCAAAAAATATATCTGGAGGTGTGTTTTATTTCATGTGTGAGTAATTCTGGTCTACATCTCCAAAGCTCAAAATGCTCTGTTCCACCTTGTCATGAAGAGGTAGTTGTACACAACATTTATTTCGCGTTCATATTAGAAATTCAAGGGCTGAAATCATGAGTCTCGTGTTTTCTGTCCGAGAGAAGAACTCAGCCTATATGCAGTGAATGAAACAAACCACAAATCCAGGTATGTTTCTGGTGCAGAAACAACATTATCACAGATCAGAAAATAGTGTAATAGAGACTCTTTAATCGATATTTACATTTGGGTCTAGTTACTGGTATCAAATTAAAACAGGAACAATAGGCTGTGTTTTTCCTGACCAAGATCCTCGCTCACGATGTGGAGATGGGTCCCAAGATGGGTCCCAAGATGAGATGGGTCCCAAGGCACTGCCCTGTGTTTGCCCCCTGGCCCTGACAGCACTGGTTTTGGGGTCAAATGCAGAGGACATGTCTCCCCTTGTGGACAATTAAGTAAAGTAATATAGAAACACTTTCATTTCTGCTACCCTCTGTTATACCATTTATTATGAGCCTATTGTTGCTATGGGTAACCTCTGCTGTAGCTAGGACTCATGGGTGACTCTTAACTACAGTTCACGGAGATCAGGGTGAAGGTATTTTCTGACCACACACGAGGGGAGTCTTCCTTGAGCCAAGATAAATGGAGAAAACTTGGGATCAGCAGGTCGGGTGTACTAAGTATTCATGATTAATGCCTTTAAAGACGAGTGACCAGAGGGACATTTCAGTTGATCAGGAGAGCACACAGTGATATGATGGATGCGCATTTTACACTGAAAACACACAGAGAAGATGCAGTGCCACGTGGGAGACCTCTGTACTCGCCTAATTGCCTCTGCACATAAAGATGATTCATTTGATCTTTTTCAGATTTATTTTCCAAACCAGAGCACATCTCAAGCAGCACATTTTAAATAAACTCTGCTTTATATTTAATGATGTTTGACCAATATTGATGTGTTACTCAGATGTGTCGAGAGGGGTTTTCAGCCTAAGGAATTCCACAAGCTATCTGCATTTTATACAACTCAACTGTGAGTTTATGTGCAAAATTATGCAAATTATTTATTCAAATTGAAACACAAACATGCTCTAAGTTACCTCAGTCAGAGCTTTACTTAGTTTGCTGAATTTGAGTGCCAGATTTGCAACTATTTCTTTTCTATCCAACAATTAGTTTTGTTGTTTATTTAAATGTTTTAACTAATAAGGAAAACATGTTCAGCATAGCCCAATTACAGTTAAAAAGATCCAAGCAGATTGCATTAAAAACATAAGCACATCTTGCTGCATCATCCTTCCCCATTTATGAAAACCATTCTTCCTGGTGGTTACAGATCTCGAGCTTTCTGCTCAGTATTTGAAAGAATTTAAAAGGTTTTTTACAATAATATTGTGAATGATATAAGCAGTCATTATAGCTATATATTTAAAGTGGGGACATTCACAGCCTATTCTAACTATTATTCAAAAACAGTCTGTTCACAAATTCCATAACACCTGATCATTTTTATGCTAATATCTCTCTTCTTTCACTCTCCTTCCATTTTTCAAAAAGGGGAGAAGTCTGCAAAAATACACAAGACGTATTGTTTGCTCATCTATTCCCGTAGCTCCAAATGTCTGGCGTCCCGTTGGGTTGGAGGGCTGGGGTCTCTTTTGACCACCCTGATGTGTGCCGGTCCTCCCACGCCGCGGAGAATGGCATGACATTTAGCAGCGCCGCCAGAAGGTAATACACTTTTTTTGAAATGGCAGGGCAGAAATATACAAGGCTGAAAGGACCCACGCTGGGGCCCACAGGGACTCCTCCACACTAGTCTGCTAAGCCCATTCAGATGGGGGCAGTAATTACAGGCGCACAGGCAAAGCCCAGCTAATTCATACAAGGTGTAAAGCGCTCACACACACCCCACACCAAATGTCGGTCAGTTTATACACTCTCCCAGCACACGCCGCACTGGAGCATTAGGCCTGAGATGTTTGTGACGGCTCTATGGAGTTACACTGACCTCAGTGTACAAGTGATCCATCTCACAATGACTTCATCTCATTTCAAGTGATTGATTCAGGTCATTTCCCACTATAGAAGGTTAAACTGTTCATAGTAACACGTCTTTATGGGGATTACTTTCATTCTAGTTCTTTCACTGTTTCACCATGAGGCAATTAACCCAATTAACCCTCATGTTCCCACTAGAAGGTGTATAATTAGTTGTTGCAAAGTTTGTCTGTACTTTACAATAACGGCACCACAGCATGGTGGCAGAGTGGTTAGCACTCTTATCAAACTTATCTCTTATCAAACAAATTACTCCAAGAACTTGATCCCTCATCATGCTTGTGTAGTAAATTAATCCTCCAGCTAGGTACTCCTGACCATAATCCTGCTAAAGGTAAAAGTGATATCACTATATGCTCTTTGTTAAGCATTTTCTATTTGTTAAAATACCACAGTACATTTATTTAACTTAACAATGTTGGTTTATTGTGAATACATTTAATAACTGCTCCGTGCTTAAGCTGTTTTAATGAGCATTGCTTCATTGGCTAAAATCTCAGCAAATGCTACGCTACAGAAGAAAGTCTTTCTTGGGGAATTCAGTGGCCTATGCTATTACACATCATAATGTGCATAAATATGCGAGAACACTTGTTATTTTAACCTGTATTATTCCTGCACTACACACAGAAAACACCTCATTTAAACAGAGCTATGACCTTGAGCTAATCTTGACCCACCTGTAACAGTCCACCTAAAAGCATATGCCAATGTCCCAAAGAAACATATGATTGAAAATAATAAGCCATTGACATTTGGAAATGATTCCCACAATAACATGTTGTGTCTGTGCTCTTTTATGTGTCCTGCCCGGACATGATGATGTATAGGCCTGACTTCCTCCTTATTGTGTCATTACCAGCTTTCCCCACAATGAATGCATTGAAAGGTTGTGTGGTGCACTGTATTATTTTCATCAACCGACTTTTGTCCATGAATATGTTGTTAGCGAAACGCCATTGGGAGCCGTAACCTCCAGCTCAAAGGCCATATATTCCGATTTTAATTGGATGTCTTCTCAGTAACATTGAAAGAGGTCTCCGTTGTAATACAAGGAGAAACAAAGCATCCCAACGCCCTTTCATTATTCTCATAAACAGCACAACAACTCAGCGGTGACACAAGCTCTGTAAACCACTGCAAAAGCCAGAATACATAGCCACTGAATCCAAACTTGAAAAGGTAAGTAATTATAAAAATTGCTTTTACTTCTTTGTTTACTCACTCCATTGTCTGCCTGTCTATCTGTTTGCCAGTTCATTTTGTTGTTTAAACAATTTCAAACGTCTGAGACAGCAGCCAAAAAACATCATCGCAGTAGGGTGGCACTGAGGCAGTCATAATCAAAATCCCATCTCAGCATCTTTGATATGAATGCTGACCCCCCTGTGAACAAGGAAATCAATCTCTTTGACTGACACGGGCACCTTCCCTTTTTTCTCTTTGCATTAGTATAAAAGCACCGCACACTTTAGTCAAGAGCCCTCATTTACATTCAATGGGACTATTTAATCCTTTCTTTGGGCACGTATTGTTATATTCATTTAGTCATATGTGTCCTCTTCTCTCACAACTTTAACTAACTTCATATTGTATTTTACACTACACACAAGCTCATAACTCACACCATCACTAATCTCACTGCTATTATAAAAGTTTGCTTTCTTTTTACAGTAACTTTTGTTTTAAATGGCTAGCAAATGGCACGCATTCACAGTAATTTACAAGGATATATTATAGATGAAGAAAAAGAGAACCTACTGAACTTGCTACAAAATGCTCCTATCCTTGTAGACGGCACTTAAATAGAGTGAATGAACAAAGACTTATTGTGCAGAAAGTACAGAGATTGACTACATTGGTTTTGTGTGTGTTAAAAGAGTTGCAGAAGACCTTGGTGGAGACATGTGCACAGAAGAAGAGCTGGAGGCAGTAGAGGAGAAGTTGTGCTGATGTTGTGAATGTGAATGTCATGCATGGATAGCATTAGAAATTAGGATCTGAAAAAAATATTTTAATGTTTCACTGTGTAACTGTAGTAGAGAAGGGTCCGCTACCTGCTTGTCCCAACTGAGGTATTATTATTTTATCTGGAATTTCCACAGTATGGTCTTAAACTGATCTATTCTGCATGAATTCAATTGCAGGTATTTATTGCTCAAAAATATCTTGAAATGCCTCTCTACAGTTATTGTCCTAGTGGCGTCACCTGCTTGACTGTATTGAGATGGATTGTTGGAAGTTTAACTATGCAACATACTATGCAACATTTTAGGCAAAACCTCTCCAAGCTAAGCATGTGGCAAAACCTCCATCAGAAAACAAGAATACTTTGAATCTTTAAATTCGGTCTTTGAATTACCACTCATTACTTTGATCCCTAGAGACCAATTTTGCTTTAAAAATACAGGCTTAAGTTTAAAGGTCCTACATTTCACAGAATTGACTCTTGTGAGCTTTAAGATGTGTTATACTGCTGTTACCTCCTCAAAAGCATATCTGGAATTATGTTTTGCTTCATTCACACATGTTTGAGAAACCCTTTATTATTAGTATGCCTACATCTCCAAAGCTCAAACACTCCATTGCACCTTGAGATGCTCCTTTTACCTTTAGTTCAGTAGAAATTGGAAATTCAAGAGCTGAAATTATGCAAATGATTCCAGTGAAGGTGTGTTAAACATGTGTGAATGAAATAAAACACAACTCCAGGTATGTGTTCATGAGGAAACAACATTATAACATACATGAGAAAGCATAATAAAGGGGCCTTTCAAAAAAACATTTTTATGAAAACCATAGCAGATTCCTTTAGCGTCTGGGTTGTTATATCAATTAACAGCTTTTGTCGTCCATAATCAATACTGTTCACACGCTGACAAATTCCATCGTATTGAGTTTATTTTGAGAAGGTGTTGACGTGTTACTCCACACTTAATGGCTGTCATATAGTATTTCAGGTTCCTGTTTTTGCCAATGTTGGAATCCTTAAAAGCCACTGTGAGCGGCCGCTGATCCTCTTCCTGGATGTAATGAATCTCACCACAAGGTTGGGCTGAAAACTATCCCAAAGATTGACACTTGCCCATGGATGCAAAAGTGTGACATCCAATAGCTGCACTGTCAAAAGTGAAAAACTACGGACAGCAAGTAACAAAAGTCAATCAAGTCCTATTCATTCTATTATATACTTTCAGATTTTGCTTCTGCATTGACGTTGGAGACATAAAAGACAAAAAGAGTCTAATCAAACTGCTCAAATTCTCAGGCCTGAAAAGCTGCTTTGTGCATCATCACTCGTAACAAGTTCTGAGAAAAGTTAAGATATTTTATGATCTTATGAAAGTGCAATATCCACTAGAACAGATTTCTTTCCTGGTCAATTGCTTTTCTCTGAAAGTTTGATCAAACCTGATTATAAGCTTTACTCTAGTGTATAATTTATATATTTTTCTTGCCAAGACATACCAAGAAATCCAGTGTGATTTAAAAACACCAACAAGGTAATAAAAGGTGCACTGTGAAACTTTTCTAATTATCTCTTTAGTGAAATTTGAATGTTCCATTGTACACCGTTTTGTGATCTATATTTTTTCATCGAAAACATACCTGGAGTTGTGTTTTGTTTAATTTATAACACACAAACCCTGCATATTTAGGCTGAGTTCTTCTCTCACTCTGAAAACATTCCTGTCCCACCTTTTGATGTCATGTGGTAATACAGGAAGTGCTCCACTGTGTTTTTAAACTCCATAAGACTTCACTACAATCATCCAGATGACTCCGAAATCATCTTGGCTTGGACTTGCACGTCTCTACTGAGCAAAAGGTAAAAGGTGCTGTTCATTTGAAAACTTCTGCTACATGACATCACAAGGTGAGACAGAGCGTTTTGAGCTTTTGGAGATGTAGACAGACTAATAATATCAATAACATGGCTTAAAGCTCACAAGAGTCAAGTCTGCGTAATATAGGACCTTTAATTTTAATGCCATACTGCATGGGGACAAGAAGTTGACTGATCCTCCACCTGAAAAGTGATATATTCCAGCTTTATATTGCTGAGAGCTCCAAATAGACAGATAAATGTACTTTAATTGATTCTTATTTGAGTTTATTGCTATAATTTTCAGAAAATACTGTCACTAGCTGATTTAATAATTTGTTTTATATCTCTTGCCAAGACATACAGATAAACACACTGTATTGAAAACGCAACAAACCAAGAATACAAACAAATGTTTATCACAACCAAATATGTTTCGACGTAAGCTTAAATAAGGACATGAAGTCTGATACAGTTTGACGATTCTTGCGAGATAATTACAAATGTCGGGAACAAAGCAGTGGGAGAAATCTCAGTAGAATTGATCAAAATGTGCAAAAGCAAAGTTTATTTCATTAGCTAAAATGATGAAAATATCAAAACTCTAAGTGCAACTGAACTCCTAATTTCAGAGCCCGAAGCAAAAATACATACAAATGAATGATGGATGCTCAGTAAAGGTGAGGATAATCTCCAACTAAGTAACACGAATACCAAATTGTGCAAAGTAACTGTGATTCGTGGGAATGTTGCAAAGACATTTGAAGGTCAAACTTTGAAATCATTTGTATCCAGTGCAGTGAAGTGTACAGTGTCTATTGATCAGGTGATGGTATTTTTACAGAGTACAACAAACAAAGGTGGTATCTTTTTAAATGTTCAAACTCTTCAATTCTTCAACAAAGTCAAGTGCTTCAGTGAAATGCCAGCTCTGACAAATTGTTATTCCTGTCACGTCACGTCCATCGTACAGTGCAACAACAGCAGACAGAGCAGAGCGGCGCATGGGGCCGCCCTACTTTAATAAATGCACCAAAACTCATACCATAGAAATCACTTTGGATACTTGTATCTCAGAGACACTTATGCAGCCATCACAGGAATTTGAAGCATATTAAGTTTAGATGCAAAGTGTTAGATTAACTTTTCAGCCACTTGGACTAACTTTTCAGCCATAACTGGTACTAAAACATGAATGTGAGTTCAAATCATTTTATGATTTTAGAAGAATTAGCTCAGCAAAGCTGTACTTGATGTATCACTCTTCATCTCTGGGAGTGAGACGACAGTTATTGTATGTCATTGATTATTGAACAGAAGACTTCCAAACATGTTCATTGACTAAATATTACAGGGATTGTGATGATTTTATAATGACTGGGCCTAAGTTTGTAGTCTGTTGGAAACTACAGTGATTGAACCCTGCAATACAGGCAATGCCTGTAGCAACACATCTAAAGTTAAAAGTTATAACAGTTTAAAAGTAGCAGTTGTCAGGTTGTAATTCTTAAATATTATAATAAAAATAATATATATATTAAATATTATATAAAAATAATATTAAATATTGGAGACATTTTGGTGGACAGACTTCTTTCCATCCATGTTTTAATTCAATTAACCTGAGAGCAGAGGAGAAATATTGGCCTTTGTTTGGAGACAGCATGACCTACAGTCTGCCTGTATTCACTGTTAAGTTGGTATGTACTGCACATACTGTGTGTTAATAAAGTGGAATCATTAGCACAAAGCCCCACATAAAGAGTAATAAATAATAATGGTCTCAGCCCACTGCACGTCTGGGGCTGGGGTAATTTGCAATTAGTGGTCATTGTATAATGCTAGACACAACTCAAGTGTCTCACTTAGCAAGTGTATCCCGAAGCAGTCACATCAGAGTCCAGCAGGGTCAGTGATGGATGTGTGACTGTAGCAGGGCTGTTATAGAAGAGGAGATCTGATTATGAGACAACATGTCGTTATGTTTTACTGCATTGACAAAGTAAATGGCCATTCAGACGTTATGATCGCCATTCAAAGTGTGAGTCCTAACAGTAACTATTGTATGTAACTGGATACTTTTACTCACGACGTCTTCTGAGACAAAACTGAATAATAATGGTAATAGTAGAAAAAAAAGTTATGATATGGGATGTTAAACGTGGTGTATATGTTGAACTACTGCTAGCATGTAGTGATGTATGCACCTGTACTTAGTACTTCTACCAGGACAGACTTGAAGACATGAGTGATAGTCTGACAGGGGAGTATGATAGATTTGTTAGGGAAATGTCTACCCCCAGCGGTGCTGTTTTTAGCATTGTGCCATTCCTGATCCCTGTTGTCAATCATGAGTATTGATTGACAGGTATCATTCAATCCCTGCAAGCCTGCTGTACGTGCAGTCTATGGAGACTCACAATGCAGGACTTTATTGTGCTTACTCAAACACTTTTACTTTTTCTTGAAAGTTGTATTGCCTGTAAGGAGTTTAAAATAGCATATTTATGCCAATTAGCTCTAAATTGCCGCTGTCCCAAACGTTTGAAATGTGGAATTGAAAGAATGTACAGATCAATTTTGGAAGTTAACCCTGAATAATTAAAGTGTTCTACAGTGGCTCGCAGGCAAACTTTGCTTGTAACTTTAGAAAATCAAAAATAAGAACGACTTTGAACTCGTGCTGGCTGTCCTACCTCGGCCACTTTGATCAATTCTGAAGACTTTGTTGAGCAAATGTGAATAACAGATTGCTTGTTTCTTCCCTCAGCATCTTGATTATCACAAAGCAAGACAAATAGACTGGAATGGAGTCATGAAATATTCACTGCAGGTTGAGAGCTAATAATTTCACAGACATTGAACACAGGTGTCCGACCTTTGATGGTGGTTGACTGTGCGTTCATAGATAAGACACCAGTCTGCTACACAAGTACGAGTGCTGTCTGACAGAGGATAGTATCAGGGCATTTGGAAAAGAGTCAGACTGCACTGGAGAAGAATGAACAGACAATACACTTTTATGAGGGTATGCAATGTCTCTAAGTCTTTAAATAATTGTCTCTTTCCATCCAAAGGGTCTACATGTCAGTATTTTGAGCCTTGGAGGCATGTTTAGATTTTTAAAATAAAGATATAAGTTTTAGTACATCATTTAGCACGAAGAATGCGCTTTGGCTTGATAGAGTGGTAGAAGAAAATAACAAAAATTCCCAGTAGCTTATTTAAAGGGCCCATATTCTCTATGTTACAATGTTGTTTCCTCATCACAAACATACGTGGAGTATTTTTTATTCATGTTTAAGACACAAACCCTGCAGATTTATGCTTACCTCTTTTCCACCTTGTGATGTCATGTGCTAATACAGGAAGTCCTCCACTGTGTTTTTAAGCTGCAAACACCTTCAGTAAAATCATTTGGGTGATTCCAGACCTGGAATTGCTCGTCTCTACTGAACAGAAGTTAAAAGGCGCTGTTAACATGAAAACTACCGCTTCGTGACATTAAAAGGTGGAACAGAGCATTGTGAGAGATGTAGACAGACTAATAAGAAAGAATTACTTAAACATGTGTGAATGAAACAACAACAGTTCCAGGTATGTTTTTGACATGGCTTAAAGCTCACAAGAGCCAACTTTTTGCGTAATATAGGACCTTTAACTAATGGTCAGCAATTGGTCAAAACATTATCTGTATCTATAAAGGCACCTTTATATGTTTCTTACACTCTTTTCTCATTCAAATTCAGGTTTCCAATAATTCTTCATAAAAAACACTATTGGGGACACCTACACTCTGATTACATTGTGAAGAAATGAGCAATGGGTATGTTTTTTGGCTCATGTCCCTAAAAGTAAAGAGATTTTGAATAATGCAGTTTTAACCAGCCAAAAACCTTCATTTTCCCCCATTTTTATAACCTAATTACTAATAGTGCATCTGGGGTTGAGAACAAACAGGAGAAATCCGCTGCCTGTTAGTGCATGATGACTTGGTGCCATCTACTGTTAATGGAGAGATCAGGATGTTGAGAGGAGCATTGGAAAGAAGGTGGGAATATCAACTTTTTTCTGTTTCAAATGCAATAATAATAATAATAATAATAATAATGGAAACATCAACTACACAATTAATGTCCTTTGTAAAATTGAATGTAGCAGTTTCATGTAGGCCTAACTGACTGTACATTTGTGAGATCAAACTCTATATATTATTGTTATATTATTTCTATTCTAGCATATTGTTATGTTCTTTTTATTTTGTACAGCTGGTTAGGTCTTAAAGAAGTATGGTGGTTCAGGGTTTCAATAGAGATGTTATTTCTTTGCCTGAAATGCCCCACAGTTTGGAATAAAACCCAGCGATCACCATGGAGGCAAGGAGACCACACCAGGCCAATGTACAGGTCAGATCTGTGGAGAGGTGAACCTACTCACCAGAAGTTAATAGAGTACTTTTAAGACACATTATTTTGTTTTTTGTTTATTGGGTTATTAGCATATTTTTGTAATTATTTTGCCTCAAAGTGCATCTAGAAAGTAAAGCTTTGTATCCGTATGTACTGGGGTGAACAAGGTCCTATTACAGGCATTGTGCACTTGATCAGGCCTGTATTTTAAGCCACCTTCTTCAGTAAATGCGTGTTGCCATTTGAGACAAGTTTGATTGTGGGAGTTAGGTGTTCATTTCCATATCAGTGACACAGATTAGCATATATTAACATACATTACACTTGAATTAAACATGGCGTGTAGTAGAACTTGGAAAGACATCTAAAAAAGCGGAGCTGCTCTGAAGTCCATTCAAGATCCCACAGTAAGCATGGTACAGTGAAGTCTCTTGCCGATACAGAGGAATCATTGATTTTTCATATTCGCCATCTTAAGTTAGTCTTGTCACAGCAGCTTTTCTCATTAGTGAGGGATTTGGATGTAATGGTGTCGCATACAGTTTTTTTCGAATGAAGATTTTTCCTATTCTGATTAATGATGCCGCTAAGGGGCTTTATGCCATGTTTTACAGCACAAATGCAGCGGGATTCTTTTGGAATTAACTAAAACATGTTTAACTAAAATCTGGGTGAGGGGTGACTTATTTACTCCTGATGATTTTATATTTATGCTATGTTGAGATTATGCTGTTCTTTACATAAATTCTACTATTACAGTAAACATGCAAAATCCAAATAAAATAGACACATGGATAAGGAAATCATCCAAAGAATCCAAGTAATCCACTCTCTGCTAATCATGTACTTTTAATAGAAATGCACATAACTCTTATTTATCATTTAAAGTGATTACAGAACAGCTTTGTAAAAAAAGTTTAACATTACAAGGTGCTTCAGGCTAATATCGACCACTAAATATTGCTCAGGTTAATAAAGAAAAAAGGGATATCAACTCAAGCGATATCATGGAACTGATGTTTGGGTGGCTGTACTTTGAGGATTTGAATATAAAATATAAGTATTTTGTTGAGATATTTAACTTGTTTTCTTGCTACACAATTCCATATACCTTACTTGATGAGCAGTAAACCTAGAAAAACACATTGAACGAGAGGGTGAGTCCAAACGTCTGATTGGCAGTGTAAGTGTCCAGTAACAAATGATGCATCTTATTTACAGAAAAGCCCAAATTCTAATCCAAACCATTTCCAATCGATTTATGATGAAAAGCATAGCCACACATAATTACTACATAACATTAGAGCTATCTCACTAGAGCACATGGCTGGGTTCCTATCTGCTATAACAGAGGTCTTGCCTTGGGCCTATATGGTATAACTTATTATATGAGGATGATAGTAATAAAGCCATCTCCAACCATCATCATCATCAGGTTCTGACCTCCAGCCACATCGTCAGAGTACTCAGTGAAGCAAGGCCATGTTGTCATTAAGGCTTCAGTCTTTTTGAACACCTCTGACACATAATATAGCTTTTGCATGCTGTATAAACACACCTTAAAGGTCCTATATTACACCAACTTGACTATTATGAACTTTAAGCCATGTTATAATTTTGTTATCTCACCAAAACATACCTAGCGTTGTATTTTGTTCCATTCACACGTTTGAGTAACTTTTTATTATTAGTCTCTCTACATCTCCAAAGCACAAAATGCTATGTTCCACCTTGTGATGTCATGAAGAGGTAGTTTTCAAGTTAGCAGCTGCCTTTTACCTTAAGTTCACTAGAGAGTGGAAATTCCAGGGCTAAAATCATCCAAATGATTCTCGTGACGCTGTATGAAATTTAAAAAACACTATGGAGCACTTCTTGTATTACATGACATCATAAGGTGGAACGTTTTGGAGTGTTTTCTGTTTGATTTGTGTGTTAAATATGTGTGAATGAAACAATACACAACCCCATGTTTGCGAAGAGGAAACAACATTATAACATAGATCAGAAAATAGCGTAAGCTGGGCCCTTTGAAAAGCACTTAAGAACGTAACATACCACCACGACAATGGCCAAACGCTCACGTTCACTTTAAGAAAAAAGCTAAAAAACGTAGAGCTATTGAAGGATAGCTTTTCCTCAGGAATGCAGCATGGAGCAGGGCTGACATCTTGAATTATCCGGTTATTAGGGCAGGCCCGAGCAGATAGAAGGGCCCACTGACATGTACTACAATAACCATGACCCATCACACACAGAGCCTTTTTACCAGCCAGGACCCTGAGCCCAATGAAAAGCTACTCCCACTAAGTACTGTAAGTAAGGAGAGCTCCGAAGCTGTCCATTTATTGTAGCGCAGCTGTAATTTGAGCTAAATGAAGCACTCACATGTGACCTGCAGTGACCAAATGTAAGCCAATAGCACATATCAATCACAACATGGGCTAGGTATTTTCTATAAGGAGCAAATGTCATCCTATTTCATACACCATCAAACTGAGTTAAACATATAGCTACATTATGGGGCTGAAATACTTACAGGCATAAAAAAAAGTCAAACGTCGTAGTAGTTGTGCCATATGGGGGTTCTATTTTGAAGCTTGAAGTTTTATGTTTTCCGATGGTACTGTGCTCTTGGCTGTTGGGCGCTGTTTCCCATTACTAGCCTAACTTTGCTATAACAAGCTGAATAAGAAATAAGTGTTAAAAATGATACTGTTTTCTTTTTGTATTGTCATAAACGTACAGAATAGCAACTTAATTTAATCTTTAATCAGTATTTTTTTAGTAGAGGCAATAAGGGGCATATTTATGTGAAGATTTATTCAATACAATTGTTCAAATCAGGATTGTCTGTGCCCATATTCTTTGGATAAACCTGCAGGAAACAGTTTGCTGTATTTTTCTAAAAATACAGCAAAATACTAAAAATGGTGGATTCTTTTAAAGCAATTACACTAGGGCTGGGCAATATAAACTTAGACAACCTTTATTGATCCACAAGGGAAATTATTTGGACACAGTTGCTCACACATCACAATAAATATAATAACAAACAGCAACAACATAAATGGTCATAATAAATTCAAAATAAGTAGCAAAAAAGCAATAGACTGGTGTCAAATAAGGCATAATTATGTATGTGTATATACGAGAAATGGTGATACAAATCAAATAGTGTACTCATCCCTGTGATAATATGAAATTTTGGTTATATCTCTCAGAAAAGCAGATACCTTTAGTTACCTTTTAAGGCAAAATAGAAGTGTCCAAATAAATCGTAATGAAATTGAAATCCTGATATTAACTTTTTGACATTTCCTCACTCCTAATTTACATCTTACTGCTTTAAAGAGCAACACACTCATATGAAAACAGAAAATGTATACATGAAAAATTATCTAGTGAGGTATTTTCCTTACATTTTTACATTTGCCTTGGATGAAAAAGGGTTTACTTTGCTGATTAACTCCTCTTGAGAAGCTGTGATACCAAAAAAAAAAACCTTGCTACAAGGACAGCAAAACTCTCAAATTAAATAGTGCAAAAATTATTAACTGAATGGCACAATTTATTTATCAAAAATTATATCAAAATCTCATCTTGTCTTGATCTCTTGGACTGAATCTCAACACATATCTCGTCGCATAGAAATTTTATTGTGATTTTATTGAAATTATTTGAGTCTAGGTCCACTTTATGGGGTATAAAACGTGTAAAAAAGCTCATTTAGGAGCATTTTGAATGGACGGGGGGCAGCTTGTAAACACACAGCTCTGTACTTCACTACTTTGAGCAGTGACACACACAGATGTTCAGGCGACTCATCAGGTAGCACAATATGTACCCGCTATTTTAAATTCTCCCTGCACCCCTCTACTTACGCTGCCTTGCCTGCAGTGGACACTGTTTCTTCATAAGTAATTCATAACACAGGTGTAATTGAAAATTTTAAAAGCTTTAATTCATAATAATTGATGGCCCAAAGCGCTACGCCTGAAAATATTAGTCAGCGGATTTTGAACAGTTTTAGTGCAGGCATAATGAACAGAATCATTCAGCTTGAAAGACATGACTAAGTATCCAAATGGCAATAAAGACAGCCATATATATTATATTATAGCACTAAAATATGACTTAATTATATCAATACAGCGAATACTACTAAAGGTTTGAAATTGTTTGGGCACTGGGTAGAAAAATAAATCGTAAATAGTTTTAGCGCTGAGTGGCAAGATATTAATAAAAGAAAACAGTTTGACAGTTACATATATTATTTTGTAGTGCTAAAGTACAATATAATTATATAAATAATACTAGCCTGACCTGATCTACACTCGGTTGGCCAATACTATCTCACGCACACATTAATAAGTCTAATCACTTCAATGGTATAGGCGAGTCCATTGAAAAGAGTGTTATGCAAAAATACCATTAGGCCTATTGTCTTTGATTGACTGTAAGAGGCAGAATACACAAAAATGTAGCCTAAAAAATCCATCTTTGAAAATAGAGCCAAATCTGTTGAAGATGTACAGTGAATTATTGCATTACTAAATATATTGGCTGTTATATGGGCACCAGTTTGGCCCTAGATAACACTACTACAGTGTAAGTTTGATATTCTTTGCTCTGGGTTGAAAAGTATGCCATTGATAAATAGGATGTGACTTTTCACATATCATGTCACTAAAGCCCTAGAGGTTGTTTAAGATTACTGTACTGAATTTTGTACAAATGCAGTACTAACGCTCTGCAGTTCTTGTTTCATTTTTTTTTACATTTCACTCCATATCCCAGCGCAGCTAATGTTTCCGAGCTATCGCCTGAAAGTGATAGTTTGGTAAAAAGTCCACGTCTCTCATAGTGGGGAGAATCTATGCTTAGCTGTACATTCATAGGGGAGCATTTAAACATCACACAGGGTAGAACCTGGAGCAGGCCTGACAGACTCTGAAATGGAACATCAAAACTCAGACTCAGGCGTTTTACCAGTTTCTCTACTTGTATTGAGTTCTGCTGCTGTGAGGATGGGAGCTAAAGCCTTGGAGAGACTCGATATAGACTTTTTGTTGATATGTTCAGAGATGGTCCATTTGACATTTTGACTTCACATTTTTTATATATGGGTCAATGACATGATGCTGTCCAATTGCAATTTGCTCAGTTAAAAGGGGTCAAAGTTCATAATAATTCACCACATTTCTGTAGTACCTCTAACCTCCATGGAACCAAATCATTTTTTCAGAAATCATTCTTTATTCTGCATGTTTTTTTGTACTTAAATTGTTTAAAAATGTCATGTGGTGCGACCGTGCATCATATGGTGTGACTAATAATAGCAGTAATTCTATGGATGGAATTTTAATCACAAAGTAAACTTGGGTAAATGGGATTCTTTAGGCATTTTTCTTCATTTGATGCATTTTACAGGGTAGTAGTTTGTTCATTTAACACAAGTAGGTGACTGTCGTATTGGACATCAAAAGAAATCTCAATATGCATTAAAAATCAAAAGAACAGTTTGTTTCTGTATATTTCATATTACTCATAAGTGAGATTAATATCCCAACCATGTTTTAAAAAATAAAACAATTTTAAGGTCATTCTCGGTTGCACCACATGACATTTTACACAAATGATGCTTAATATATAAATGTTAAACAGATTTATGCACCTGACACTGTAAATATTTGAAAAAGTTTAATAGAAACGAATATTTTTCATATTTTAAAATTTGCCTGTTGAAAATCTTTATATGTCATTGATCCATATTCATGAGTTTCAGCTTCTGGTTTTCTGTAACATTTTGAGGACATTTTCAAATTAAAAAGACATTATATTTAGTTTTAGATTGTTCAATTTTATGGCAACAGTCTTAATTTTTCATCAATCTGGAACCCAAGGATACAATTTATCTGTGGCATGGCAAACTAGTCTACTACTCGACTAAAATGTCTTGATTTACCATCTTAAAATGACTGAATTATTTGTGTGTGAGTGTGTTTTTAAAATATATATGCCATGATTTGTACCTAATTTCCAAAAAATATATATATAAAAATGTGTAAATTCCGCAAGGGAAAGTCTGACTCAAAATCTATGTAAATTCTAAGTGTAGTGAAAAATAGTACTACTAAAAAATCCTCAATTAAAAATGATTTGATAAAACAGAATAACTTATAATATGACAAATTGGATCCACATCATACATAAAAAAGACTCAAACTTGTCTCTGAATTGTGACACTTCCAAGTTCACGACCCTGGCCAAAAGTACTTCTCCAAAAACTCCAAAATAAAGTTTGGTGATGTGGGTTCAGCACACTCATCTCACTGCAGCTAAAATTACATACAAGCCACAATTCCCCTACTCCTCCCATCAGGATCTCCCACTGTAGCCAAACGCCATTGAAATGACACTTCTCTCCTTGTAAAGTTTGACACAAGATGGCAGCCTAGCATCTCCTCTGCTCTTGGAGGTCACATGGATGTCCACACGGCTAATCTTTGACACTCTCTGTGGAATATACAAGCAAATCTAGACAAACCCGAGCTTTAGATAACTCTGCTACCCATCAGTGATCGCGAATGCCAAGTCCGTTGTGCTCCATCAACCAAATCTTCTCTTTCCAAGTTGGTGCGTGGTGACAAGAGGGGCGAGGATAAAGCTCCGTCCCACTACATGCTATATATTAATCTTATGTTATTGTTTGGGGAGTAATGCAGAGGGAGGGCATGATTGATTTGGAGGACTGCAGAGAATTGTGTTGTGGAGTTAGTGTGTTTAGAGGAGGCTCGATGTGGCACCAGGGAGGAGCATCTCTCAAGCCAAAGCACAGAAGTGTCATCATGGAGCAGGGAGGCCGGGGGGCAGACAGCGGGCCAGGGCAGGGGGGAGGTAGACAAGTCAACTGTGGATAAATGATTGAAAAAGTCTAAAAGAAAAAATAAATAAATAAAAAGTATAACAAAAATCTTTTAATATTAATAATATTCAAAAAATAATAAATAACAATTTGATACTTTAAAACAGTTTGAACAATTAATAACCACTTTGGTTTTGTTTTCCTCTTGTCAATTTTTTTCCAGTCTAATGTTTGATTAAGAATTATTGTGTCAAAGTATAAAAAGGAATTCAACTTATATAAAACTTATATATAAAAAATATAATACTGATATGCAAAATTTGAATATTGGTTATAGTCTAAAACAAAACAAAACGGCTCCAAAAAGAGCTGATTTAAAATAAAAAATAAATAAATAAAACAAACTAGGGATATAACAGTTCCAGTATCGGTATCAGCCGATATCAATACTCCAAACTGATATTCAACGCTGATCTTTTCAACAAGACTAATGAGTCAAAATGGAAACAGAACAGTGCCGTTACATAGCTGCATGTTTTGTATCTCAGATAAATACATATTGTTACTATTTTTACAGATGTGAATTAATTTGGGATCTTTAAATTAAGATAAATTTGTGGGCATTGCTATGGATTTTAAAAGCTACATATCGGCATCAACAATCTGTTATCTCTTATAGCAGGCCGAATATCGGATACTGGTATTGGGGAAAAAAAACCAAAAAACTACATCGATATATCGACCCATCCCTAAAACAAACTTGCAGTTGACTCCTTTAAAAAAGCAACATTTCTTTCACTGTCCATTCGCTTTTTGTTCAATACTTCAACCACTACATTCACATTTCCTATAGATTAGCATAATATTATCTGTATCATCATCGGGATAGTAAAAAATATATTAAATTATAAATATTTGCACAAATTGTGTTATTAGTAATATAGAGAATGTTGTGTTCCATGTTGTGGGAGGGAATATAGCGTAGTATAAAAAGCAGTTGTAGGAGGACTACTTTACTAAAATGATTGAGCTGAGTACTTTTGCTTCTCCTTCTCCTCGAGTAATATTCATGTACCAGCACTTTCACTAAATGACAGCTTTTATCCCTGTGAATTGGCCGGGAGTTGTTTCACCAGTGTGATAACCCCAGATTTGTGTGTAAATCTAGTGCACCTCGGCGTACGAGCAGCAGACAGATAAATAGTACAGGGCTGCCTCTGCCACTGCACCCCAGGAGGCAGTATTATCAGGAAGCTCTGCGGTTTCATTGATTTTCAGACTGTAATCATCTCCATCTGATGTAGTGGGCTGAGCAGGAGAAGTGAGTCCATGGTCCACTGTCAGAGCCACTTCACTGCCCCCAGTTACAGCACGCACAAGCAGGAAATATCATTATGGCTGCCAATTTGTCACCAGTATGTTTTCGATTGCACCACTGGATTAGAAATGCATACTTTTTATTTATTGTGGGATAAACTGCTGCTGGTTCCATATACAAACAGGTCTCACAAAAAATAGGATTAATATTTAAAGGGCCTGCACCTGATTTTTTTTTTTTTTTCATGTAGTTGGATCAAAATTTGCTTCACACCAGTACAGCTATATTGTATATGCAGCTCTTGAGGCCAAAATGAGTCTACTTTGTGCTGTTTGCATGTCATTAGAAAGGATTTTATTGTGTGATCATCAAGTAGTGTGTGTTAGCATGTTATTTGTTTTTAGGTTTAATCCGAGTTGTGAAAAGTATCAATAAACTCATCACGCCAAATAATAAGGATGCTTTGACTGCATAAAGTGATTGATGAATAACTTTGGACCACTGTAAATTCGTTAAAATGAACTAGTTCCGTTTTTCAAGTTTTAAGGAGAGCAAAAATCAGCTACAGCACCTTTAAAATTAACTAAAAAGTATTAGGCAAATTTGCAGGAATCACCATCACCAACTGCTCTCATTATTATCCGTGTTATTTTGAGTAAGAAATCCTGCTCTATTTAACAATTTAACACATTTAACATCCTCCAACCAACCATCAAATCGTGTATTGTTAATAAATTTATAATATAATATACCTAAGAGCACATTAGTTACAACTGAAGTTAACTAATTGGGCAAGTATTTTTATAAGCCCCAGTTCACAAAAGCTCCACAGCTGCTGAAAAATCTTGAGAAAAGATAGCGGACGATTGCATTTAATTTTTTTTATAGCAAATGCTTTACAGGTTGACCTCATTTAAATTCTCATCAGCAGAAAAAAGAGACTTAAAAATACAAGAGATGTCTAATGGGCCTCCCCAGAAATTATCTCGGTGCAAAGTCTCTAATGGTTCTGTCAGGAGTGAGTTTCAAACCATTAAGCAATCTGCGCTCAATCGGGAAAGCGCAAATAATGGAATTCACTCGAGCTGTGGCTCAAAGTTCACCAAACGCATGAAGATGCAATAAAAGGCGTTGTGAGAAACGCATTTGGTTTTATAATGTGAAAAACTATACTATACGCTTACAATATATCACAACTGAAAAGACAGTGCCTCCAAAATGCACCAAAAATGTATATCGTAACATATTTCATTCAATCTGTGACAATTTAGGTCAAATTTGAAATATGCTGCTAATTTTGTGATGACCTACAAATTACAGGGCGGATTTCTTTACATTATTTAAATAAGGATGCAGTTTTCAAAGTGATAATTTCCATGCCAACAAACAAGATGAGTCAATCAGCGGTGTTATTGAGATGTACTTTTTAGACTGTGCATGTGATTGGGAGACCTCAATCCATCGGCCAATAGGCGCAGGGAGGAGGGGCCTGGAGAGTGGCATACAAGATATAATAAAATACTGCTTTCTGCATAGCAACCACGACAATCAACGTGACTATAACCTTAAAAATAGGTTAAATTCACTGAGGTTATTTCCCCTTGAAATAAATTGTGTCATTATTTTCCGCTTTTAAAATGAATGTTCTTATCTGAAGTAATGGACTAAAACGATTTATGTGCAACGTTAACAAAAAAAAACATGCAAGAGATACAATTTTGGATATTATTTAAATTCCATGTATCCAATGCAACATCATTTATTTATGTTGTTTTTTCTTGGTGGTAGTAGTTATAGTAATCAACAATATAGCAAAAAAATTAAGTTTAATGTACATTTATGTTTTGTTTGAGCTATACTGGACTGGTAACTTTACTGCACTTTACTGTACTGTGAGTTTTATATAAATAACAATACTGTCTAAGAATATTGAAATTGATGGCTGGATGGGAAGAGTATTTAGAGTATTTTCTAAATGCAAAATTACAATACCAATGTACCTAAGACCTACTGTACCACTTGTCTCAGACTTTACCTTATCCACCAACTCTCGTCAAACTAAATTCTCAAACTTCCAATTCTTTCCAACAATCAATCGCATCTTCTCACAACAGGACCTTAGAAAACGTCACCCATTCATCTCTATGATTACAATAGGGATTTGAATGGCCTTACCTGCAGCAGTGGTCTGTAGTAGCTTGGGCCCAGACCTGGACGCCTGTAAGTGTCTAGTGCATTGGGACAGGGGAGAGAGTGAGGTCTCCGTTCCACTTGTTGTCGCCGGTGATGGGGGATGAGGAGGGGTGACGGGAGTTGATGGTGCGAGGGGGGTGGGGAGGTAGTTTGCTGTGCGGCTGCAAGCGACACTCCGGAGGGCCCGCTGTGAATAGAGGTGGAGATAATAGACACAGTCACACAACAAAAAGACTGATAATCCTGTCCCAGCCCACAGCTCCCGTGTTGCGATCAGACATTTTAAGGCCAGTTAAGTTGCAAGCGAGGGCCGGCTGAATGAACTGCGGTTAGGAAAGCGCTCCCCAGCTCCCATTATGGACGGTAACCGGTGTCAATTCCCCAGCAATTAGACCACTCAGATGTGTCAGAAGACAGGCCTCAAATTAATAAATAAATAACGTCAACCGCAAGTGCCGGGATGAGATGGCCTTAGGAGCCATTTGAGTGTCCCACTGGTGTATTTCACAGCCCTGAAGCCTGAGTCCTTCACAAAGTGATGAGCTGTGCCTCTTCCACACTACTGCTGTGTGACCTTTGAGAGGGAATAGGCCATCGCCAGCAACTTACTCCATAAACACATTTTCTCATCCAGTACTGGCTAAATGTAGATAAGTCAGCAGGCACAGTTAAACCATCCATAATGGTAAAACCATATCAGTTACAATAAAAATTATACATTTTATGAAAATAAAACTAATCCAATTAAATAATAAAATGAACAGATAAACACTAATTGCTACTCCAACTGCTGCTTATGAGTACCTTTACTTGTGTATAATATAGAATTTTGAAGAGCATAATTACTTTTTAAATATTTTGGGCTATTATTTATAAGTGATGAAAGCATTAGCTGCTATAAGATGTGAAAATGGTTCATGCCATCATTATCTGAGAGTCAAAGATGAATGCCAAGGACTTTAAAGTTTCTGTATTTGTCAGTGAGCAGCAAAAGAAGACTGTTCAGTGCAAGGTCGATGCTTAGGGCTGTGGGGAAAAGGGAGCCTCGGGCTCAACAATGTCTAGTCTTTCATAAAATAAAACTTCTAGTTTCAATTATTAAACTCTACAGTGGTCTGAAAGAGGCAGCTCTTCTACTGCGTCAGTGTTGAAAAGGCATGCAACACATTAAAATATCTTTTAATACTTTGTTTTTACTTACACTCTAGTACATTGAAAAACATGCATTTTTACTATGAGAAGCAGTTCCACTCCACAGATCTGGCTTGTAACCTTCGCCTACTTGTCTCCATGGAAACAGATACTTTAATGCTTTACAGTAAAACATTCCAGTAAAAGCAGGTTCATCTCCTCCACCAGAAACATTTACTTTAATAATGTATTTTTACTTCAGTTTGCCAGTACAACAGTGATTCCCCTGCACATAGTATATACAGTACAGCATGTTCTAACTGTACTTTAACGGAAGCAAACATTCTATATTTCTAAAATTCTAGAAACATTCTATATTTCTAAAATTCATTCTATATTTCTATCATTCTAAAAATTCACTTAAGATTTTTCTTCTGCTTTAAGCGGATGCACATTCACTTTGTGTGTGTCTGACGTGTAACCCCCAAACCCCAGGCTGTCCAAAAGCATACACCACGTTCCACCTGCCTTTGAAGTGTTGCACGAGTCTTGCATGTTTCACTGACCCTTCGAAAGCTATGCATCAAACATGATCAGCGCTGTCAGAACCTACACCTTTACTGTGGAAAATATATGTAGTCCAAGGACATACCATAGAGGCAAGAGGGGGCAGCAAGTCAAAGCTTAGTTCAAACTTATAAGAGGCTGTTGAAGCACTTTCAGGACTTTAATGACAGCTGTCTTCCCCGCTTCCTGAGTGGGCACTTCAGATTGCCCCAGTCTACTCAACCTAAAATCTTCTGGACGTTTAGAAAATTCTTTTTGTTTTTTGGTGAGTGGACAATCCGCTCTGCACAATGAACAAGAAAGAAGAAGAAAAAAAAGAGATAAAATGGTGAAGAAAAAAAAATATTGTAAAAACATTAAGCATTTTTCTGGGAGGTCAAAGTAAAGACAAGTTCACCCTTTCAGACAGGCAGGGGGGAATACACTGTCTTCCACCATGGCAACTCCAGCCAATGTGCCCAAACTGTGTGAAATGAAGTCTAGAGTGAAATAATGGTAATATTAAAAATGTCTCTAATTGCTTCTTATTTCCATTTCCGTTTTAAGCTACTGTATGAAACTATGAGCAGTAATGAGCAGGTTCACAGTCAGCCAATTTATTTAATCCTCATTCAAGCGCAGAGGACAGTGAACACAGAAAGAGCCACAAGGTCAAATACTGCAGTTTGTTAATTACTTTAAGCATATAAGTGAGGTCGGGTTAATTTGGGAATTTGCATGTTCTTTGGCTGCTGCCCCATCATCTTTAAACAGGCTAGTCTCTGCGCTAGGTACTGCTGACCAAGAAAAGAAGTTTCTCATTGCTTTAGACAGGGTGGTCCAGTGGCATTACAGTGAATTAGAGACAGATGACAATACATATTATGGGAACAGGATAGTATATCTAAACATTATTTGAGTTACCTGGATGACCTTGACCTGAATACATAGCTCCTGTAAGAATAACTATTCCCACACACAGCTAAATCCTACTGTATTTATATTATATTTGAAGAATCATGACTACATTAAGGATGGAGACACCACAAGACGCGATTCCCACAAGTTGAGACGAGACACAAGATTGGATCCATGAAAACAATATGAGATTCTGACATCTTTGTAATAAATAAATTGTGCAACATCTTTTTCTTTATTTCATTTAATATTTTTGTTTTTGTATTATACCACGTGTTTTGGAACTACAGCCTCTCCAGAGATATTTTTTGTCCAATAAATCCTAATGTGATGGGGGAAAAAAAGTCAAAAAGTCACAAGATCATTTTCATCATGTGTTCACAATCTTGTAGCAATTTTGTCTTGCAAGATCTCGTGGCTTTTTCCATCGATGTGAAATGCATACATTCTTTTTTTTTTCATGAATGACAAATTTTATATTCTCAGAAGTCCAAAAATGTCAGATAAAATAGATGGTGAAAAGCTTAAATAAACTATTAAGAAAAGAAAATATGTGTACTTTTTCACAATGGCCCTACACAATAAAAGTTTAATAATTTCTGCTTTGTAATCAATTCTACCGCGCAAGTTAATATTCACATGGATCTAAAAAACTGTGTTAAATACTGTGTACGTGCTGTAGTCAAACAGCCCCATCACAAATGCACGCTGCATAGTATCTGCATGTACAGAAGGTGAAAACAGGTTGAGCCGAGTCCAGGGAACTTATTAGCGCAGAGTCCCATGTGGAGCAGAGTCCTGGGAGTGGAAAGCTGTTTCAACATTGGCTGTACCGCCGTGAGCCTCCTCCACTGCAAACCCCGCGCTTCAAAAGACCCATCGCAAATGAAAGACAGGCTGCTAATTAAAACACAAGACCAACATGCATGAATAAGCCATACATGTATAACGTAATGTTCAATCTAACTTTCTAATAAGAATTTACACAGCAACTTGGCCTAATGATCACATAGGCTCACACTGGGGACAGAGGAGCTGGTCCAAGTCATACCATTACGCATGCAGAGTGGAATATTTCTCTATTTTGATTTCATATTATTTTCCAAAAGCTGCACAGGCAAAGGACATAAAAGCAGGGTTATGTACGAGTAGTTCAGTCCAAATATTTGAAATAAAAATATACATAATTATGATGACAGCATCCAAGCAAGTACAATATTCTGAAATTATAATGTCTATGGGTTATTATATATGTAATACTTTGGGGAAATGTGGAGTACAATCCCTAAAGTGACTAATCAAAACATATCAATTGTAGTAAGAAATATCATATGTCATAATATAAAAATAATAAAGATACAAGAACCATACTAAATTATGAACTGTAATGGAAGACAGATGATGCAAACTATGTGCAAAAGCATGTCTAATCACACAAATATTGCTCTGACCTACATTTTTAGAAACACAGAAAACTAATACATAACATAAAGCCTAAGTGGGGCTCTAAGTTTATCAGTTTAGATCAGACTTTTTTATGGCACTTTTCATGATGTATTTAAAACAGTTAATTTTACTCTGATCTGGTTTCAAAATCTAAAACGTATTCTTCCCTTTCACTGTACATTCCTAACATCTAAATCTTTGAATTAGCTTCGAAACACTTCACAATATTCAGAGGCTGGAGTGAATTTTGCAGTCATCATAATATTAACAAAAACTAGCATGCTAACAGCGCACCTGTCCTTGTTCAGAAACACTAAAAATAAGTTATTCCCTATCCCAGAAGGTAAAAATATGCATAATTTTGTTTTATTCTTTTCAGCAAAAATCCCACAACATAACTCATTAAATAATAATCCAGCACAGAAATGCATTTGTCTTTTTAACGCTATTTTGGTTTATCATATTTACAAGAGAAAAGCACAGTAAGACATGTGACTGAAAGTGAGAAATGACATTTGGCAAAGAGAGACCTTACAAGACATTACAATACCAAGTTTGATACAAAGTGATATACACTGTCCTGCATATGTGCCACAGCACTAACCTCGAAATCTCCGGGCAGTGTTTGCACGGCCAAGTTTTATATTTAATCAAACGCTTAACCAAATCTGCAGCAGAGTAAAAAAGTTACCTTAACTTTTTTGTTTTCACTACGACTAGCCCAAAACTTATTCCCAGAGGCCCCCTATTTAAAGTGGTAATTTTGCAACTTTGGAAACTCATAATTTTTAATATTTCATAAAATGCTAATCACAATATTTGGGCAAACATATTTAAATGCAAACCAAACCCAGAATCACACAAGATTTCTAGCATCGGCCGTGACTGTCTTTCTCTAACTCTATTCCCCAGCTCCGTGGCAGCGAGCAGCTTGAGCTATAAAGCAGATCGCCGGAGGTCTGTGAAGAGGAAAAAAAACACAATAATAAGTCATTCTCCACAGATACACGCGCCGTAGCAGTAATCTTCAGATCTGCTCAGCAAGGAAATGTAGATATTTGTAAGAGCAGTGAAGGGATTAGGCAGGCTTCTCTACCTCCTGCGGTACGTGGCTGGACTCACGCTGGGAACGCCGCAAGCACATCCCAACTGGGCAGAGGATGCACGGGATCTGACCTCCAACCGCTACATTATTCCTCCGATATGACCCCAACAAAGGCGCGTGGGTAAGAGCCAGGCGGGGGGCTGCGTCTGCTCTTATTCCCCCATTACAACCCAAAATAGGCACTCAAACAGCATGTCCTCATATATTACCCACAATAGGAATTAAAGCTGATATACTCAAGGGCCGTCTAATACAACAGATGGTGAAAGGACTAAGAGGTCTTAAACTGAGCTATTATTTTACACGTCTATATTTGTATATTTGTATATTTTGACTTATTCTAAAAGTTTTTTTGGTCCACTATCTGCTTGTTGCTTTGTCTGGAATGTTCCTCAGTATGGCATTAAGGTCATACGTATCCACTGAGACAAGAAAGCAATGCCACCAGGTGCCACCAATGTATTTTTTCATATCTGTGATTGAATAACCACAATGTAGATTAAGTTTAATGCCACACTGATGAGCTTTTGAGGCCCTGGGATAACAAAGCAAAAAAAAAGTCACATCCATGGAGACAAGCAGGTGGTTTACCCTCCGAAAATTACAAATTGCAACTTTAAAGTTATTTTAGATCATTGAAAAGGGCCGACCAAACTGTCATTGCTAGAAAAATGGGTGAGGAATTCTTCAACTCTTACGGAGTGTTCCTGGTCTGTGATTAGTACACATCAAATTCAATATGGGCCATGGAAGGGACTGACTGTTTAGTGAATCTGCTGAGCTTAATCTACAGAAGAGATTTTTGATTCGGTCATTCTTATCCGTGCATTTTTAGATCAATGTATTTTTCTCCTTCAGTTGTGACAATGAGAGGCTGATTAATTTAGCCCTATATGTGCTGTAAACATGTCTATAATTAAACAGACACAGCGGGTGGGGTGGTTCATGAGGCGTCTTTAAAGGTATATGAAGTGGATTTACAACAAAGCGATTAGCTCACACCACTGATGTACACAAACAGCTATTAAAGACGCTGTTATCCTCCCCAGTTATTTTCTAATGAAAGCTAAATTGAGTTGCTCCCTACACTTTCATAACATTTCCCACTCAGAACAAATGGCCTGCTTTATGAGGAAAGACACACTGTTGTTAATGATTTTATGTGCAGGGAGTCCACCTGACATCCTGTTTTCTATTACTGTTCTTTATTCAATTTGCAGGGCGCGCCGCAGGTGACCCAACCTATAAAAGGGCACCACAAATGAAATTATCAGAGCTCCTTGAAATTTTTATACATTTTGAATCAGCTCTGCACAGGGATCTCGGCCCAGGAACTAATGGCTTCACCTTTAGCTTTGCATAAATCAATTGTACCAAAGGTTAGAGCACGTCATGCCAGGACATATCAATGCACTCTTTAACATTGTAACATGTACCAGAGCGGAGAGTGTAAATGGAGGCTTTATGAGGTCACCAGTCCATCATTTGGATATTTTTACAAGACAAAATGGTCAATGCAATCTCACTCTGCAAAACTGCTAAGAATTTAAGAATTTTCTATAGGAAATTACTGCATAAATTATTATTGCTGTGATAAAAAAAACTTGAATACCTACCAGCATTCACTGAATACTTCAATACATACACAGTTAAGATAAATGTAGACATCAATTTTATTTCAATTGTATAATATAACTTAATGTTACATATACATATTTGGAAAACCTGTGCGTTTACAGCACCACTAAGGCACTTTTTTAGGATCCTGTATATGGAAAAAGTGATGATGAAAAAATGATATTTGATAAAAACATTTTACAATTACAGTCTACAAACTTAGTCATTCAACAATGGTCTGAAAATCAAAGCTATTTTATTATATTTATCTATAATTTGCTGCAGTCTGATTGTTGTTTCTTTTGATGTGAGTAAAGAGTGCTATAGGAGCAGTGTGACATAAGAGGCAAAGAAGCCCAGTCCCTGTTTCTGCACTTTGTTCCAGTCTGTGGCTTAACAAGAGGCTGGTGGCAGATAAAACCTACAAAAGATAAAACCTACAAAAGAACAACAGGCCAATCAGTAACACTTGTTGCACCTGAAACATGGAAATGCTCCACATCCAAGTGTTGTGTGTGAAAAGAGACAGACTGTCTAGTAAAAGCAGAGTGGAATATGGATAGGTTCAACCAACTGTGTTCAATCGCAGTCAGGACAAATACTGTTATGAGGCACCAGAGCGTGAAGGAAATTCATTTGTAAATTGCTCCCGATCTTTGAAAGAAATTGTTTCTTTTTCAAATTCAGATGTAAAGCCTTTGTATCTGTTTCTGAGGCCAACGCAATAAATCCCATTGTATTACAGTGGAAAGCACAACATATATCTGTATGAGACAAATGAGACATATTATATAAATAACTGTATGTGAGTAATAACCCAATGCTTGTTAACATTCCTTCAGTTGATTTAATGGCATCGTCTCCATAAAACAGCTGGAGGAAGTGTCTAGAGAGGTGGAAGTTTTTGCCTATAATCCTACACTCTTCTTGTGAACACACCCATATTAGTGCATGATAATGTTGTTTCTTTATCTTATTATATTCACTTGTTATTTATGCTATTCATTTTCCCTTTGTCAGAGCAAAATCATGGTCATTTGTGTTTATAAAAGTTTTGTGAAAAAGAGTTTGAATAAAAAAGTGACGACTTAAAATCTGCTGCATTGCACAATAAGATGAATCTGACTTATTAATACTACGAGGACTGAGATTGGAAAAAAATATATATATATATTGGAAGCTACTACTACTACTACTACTATTTTAACAAAGTCTCTAAAGATATTTCAGCTATCTTACACTGCACCTCCCTCCCTTAGACCCTCTGGTAATCACTAACAAGAACTTTGATCCACTGACCCATCCAATTACTTTTACAATCAAAGCAAGTGGTTTCAAGTGTACTACGCCGGATATTTCCAGGAACGGCTACTCTTGACACTTGTGTTTGAATCAAGGCAGCGGGTCACACGAGTGCAAATAAAGCATACACAGACCTTGGTTTTAAAAGTATTTATATCAAACTCTATAGCACCATGTTTCACTTACACTTGAGAAAACATCAAGGCCAAAGCTGAATTACTGTATTTAGCTAGAGTTTGATAACAATCCTCTTCCTGCCGTGTGGGTTTTACAGGAAGCAGACCCCACGCTGACCTCTGACCCCAGCCTCTTCTGAACCAGCAACATCAAATCCACAGTGCACTAAAGACCCCTAAAGGCAGCTGCTGAAACACTTACGGCAAAGGAAATCGAGACTTGCCGTAATAGCCAAAAGAGGATATGTTAAGGTTAAAGGTAGTGTAATGGTCAGCAGATTGCTAATGGGGCAAGACTGACAGTCATACAGGGGTATTTATATTACAGAAATAGCAAGTGCATTCACAGAAATCAATAAAATAAAATAAAAAACACAACATGATATTTTTCTACAGTGATTTTTCAGTGGTGATCCATCAGTTAGTGATGAAGTGTAACCCACTGTGTTACGGACAATGATAATGATGATAAAGAGTTTCCATAGTTTTCTGCTGAGACAGACATGGTGGCAAAGGCCATCCTCACAGATGGACTTTATCTAGATCTGACACACATAGATAATAATTTTACATTTAGTTAATTCTAATTCTGTTGCAACTGTGACTGTACATTGGATTTCCACCTGTCCCTTTAACAATGTCACAATGTCTAAATGTTTGCAAGCAAAAATGCTTACACAGCACTGAACTCTGGGTGTATCTCCATTTTAGTGAAAAAAAAAAAAAAGATGACAGAGGAGCGGATGTGTATAAGGGGTGTATAAGGGGTATGTGGAAAGTAGAAACATGCATGAATCAAAGCAAAATTAATAGTGATACATTATGGTTGGGCTTCTTTAGTCTATGGAGGGCCACCACTGTCTGCTCTGTTGATGGAAAACACTGGATTCATTTTTGACAAAGTCTTTATATTGTTTTTAAAGTGTTTGGTATTCATAGGGTAGTATTTTTGTATCCGTTCATCAGTTGTAGAGTGTGTAGACGTTATCAGTTGTATAATCACAAATGCAGCTTAACTACAAGGCACATCTGTTCAGTGGGGCAGGATCCCTTTTAAAAGACAATAAAATGCCTGTGATGGGGTTGACTTTAAGTGAATATCCCTGATAGATCCCTTAGATCTCCTGAATGCTGGCAAATGAAAATTAAAACATGGCTCTGAACCAAAAATCAGCCTGAACTCTTTCCTCCTCGTTTCCTGGCAAGCCTCAGATCAATAATGAAACGATATTGACTGAAAACTGTTTCGGGCAATAAAATATCCAAGAGTGTGGAAGCGTGCACAGCTGCTAGGTTGAGTGAACCTGAGCTGAAAATGCTTACTTTGTCTCTTAAACCTTTTGCACTGAAATATTCAAGATGTTTTTTGTTTTTTTTTCTCAGACAGTCGCTACCATTCAGGCCTCCCGTCATGGCGGAACACAGGGCTAAGATCAGAGCCACGATGTGTCAAAATAGATTATCCACTGTACTACACCGATCTCAATATTGCTTGAATGCGACCCTGTTGAACTCAAAGTTGAAATTTCCATATCCATGAGTGAGAAATAGGAAGGAGGAAACATTTACACAAAACTGCAGCTATGCACTTAAAGAGGTCTTTTCAACATAGGTATTTTTTGGTTATTGTGGGCCAAGTAAGCTGCAAGTAAGCATTGCAAATTTCTAAATGAGAGATTCCCCTCCAAAAAGCAAGTCTTGGGAGGAAGGGTGCAATCAGTCCAGGTTTGTTCCTAGACAACATCACTTCCTTCCTCGCTGTGAGATGGGTGTCATGGCGACGGCATTCAGAGTCTCTACTTTTCACTTTCCCAGGACAGTACGCTCCGCACTTCTAATGGCGTCGATTCAAAGCGGCTGCCATTCTCCGTAAATAAACTAAACGCCTTGCCTAAGCGATTCGAACGCCTTCGCTAACGTTAGAAAATACATTCAACAAAGAATGAATCTTTCAAGTGGAGCTATTCATCTGCGAGGGTTCGGTGGGCCATAAGTAAAAGGCGGCTGTAAGGAGAACCGCTACACCTGATATTGTTGCAGATTTACATTTCAATTTACCTGTTTTCCGACTGCCACTGCTCCTTAAACCTGCCCTGAGATACCAATTAGAATTGCTTTGCACAGTCATGGAGGTAAAGGTGGAAGAGGGCACAGAATTGGTTTTCAAAAATGTTTTCTCAGACATATTTAAAATACTAAAAAGGGTATGGTATCTGAAAGGGGGTCTGGGATAGAAGTGGGTTTAGTAGTAGTAATAGTAGTATAACGTATTAGAAGTAGGAGTACAAGTAGCAGTAGCAACAGTAGTAGTGGGACAATTTGCAGTAGTAGAAATAGTAATATAGTAACAGTAATAATACATATTAACACAGTGAAAATTATACAGTAAAGAAAACAAAAACAGTGAATCATATAGAAGTGGCAGTAGTAGTAGTAGTAGTAGTAGTAGTAGTAGTAGTAGTAGTATTATTAGTAGTTTTTTATTTAATTCTCAGGAACGAGTATTAGGAACAATTGAGTAACGTACTTCAAAGTAGAAAGGTCATGCATACACACAGAAAGGAGTAAAACAAATGACTATTTTAGCATTTTGAGTTCATGTTACTATATTTCTTCACATATGCTATGAACTATCAGTATTTCGAAAAGTAAATGACTCACGCATCTGTGTTTTTTAGGTAAGGAAGCAAAGGGGTTGCTCCTTAATTTCAATTTCTAAAGTTTCTAAACAGGGTCATTATAGTCTTTAAAGTGTGTCACAGATCCAAAAATACAATGTGCTTCCTTATCAGTTACTTTCAAAGGCACAATCAAGTTATAAGTCCAGTCTCCACAAAGGCACCAAGAGCTGTTTATCTAGCCACTTCTGCACACCCCCAATACTTCAGCGGTGTTGATGGAAGCAGGCTGTAATTGTATAGAAACTGGAACAATGGAGAGGTCCACAGTGTGCTAGCGGCTTTATAAATGTCACAAAGATTATCCCAAAAGCACTTATAAAACATTCTTCACTTCATTTGTTCAAATTCTTGCCAAAAACGTTCAAATGGAGATTTGTGTGCATTCCTTCATCCGGAAGGGAGTGGGGCCCATCAGTACAGTAAGACCAGTCTACTGCTGGACATTGTTTAGTTTGGGACAATAACACTTGAGGTTTTCTGATGATCTTTGTAAATAATGTCAAATGATTAGTGATTTTTCAAGTTTATGCAAGTCAAGTTTTGGGTGGTAACTTCGTGTTGAGGAGAAGTTGTTTTTGAAGTAGATTAAAGATTGCGAATAGACAGGAAGGGTCAGGATGAGGGAAACAGGAAAACTGATGCAAGGAAGTGGCCAACGTCACTAGCCAGCCCACTACATTGTCTGCTAAAAGTGAAACCCTAAAGCCAGCGCGAGTATGGAGTTTCTGCTCAAGTCACCAATGAAACTTGTACTTTTAACAGGTAGGTGACTATAATATCAATACTATATCTGAATATTGAGTTTTGGTAAGAAGAAAAGTTATATTCTTCTTTTGGCAAGTTTTAGTTCCTGAGACAAATCTTGTGGGTTAAAAGTGTTAGCATGCCATATGGCATAACTACAAGAAAAATAAGATATTTTAGTTTTTGTTTGTATTTACTTAAAAAATAAAATAAAATCAAACTTATATGTAATTTTAGGTAGTGTTTTTCAAGTAACTTGAAAAACTTTTGGCAAGTACAGAACTTTATATAGCAATAAAACTTGTCCTTGTCTCCTAATCGATTATACACATTTCAAGATTCTTTGAGGGAAAAGTTTTGAAAGCGAAATTTGACAATGCAAGCTTTAGGTACTGCAACTGATCAGGCATGCAGGCAAGCTTTACCTTGTTAGCGTACCATGGTAAAGATATAAACAAAAAAAGTTCAAAGCATAACAAAAGGAGATTTTTTTTTGTCACAGGTCCTCTGCTTTGAGAAGTCAACACAGTAAAATGTACTTGAAAATGTACTTCAGTACTTGGATACTACTATGTAATGTCACTTGCCGAGTAAAAATGTTAGTCTTTGGGCCAAGTTTGACAGCCAAGTTCTTAGAGAGAAAAGTTCTGGTGTAATTTGACAAAGTACGCTCCAAGTACTGAGACTGATCCCAGGTAAGTCTAAACCTGTAGCGTGTCCTGCCGTGGTAGATTGTACAGATAGAGCAGACATGTCTTCACAGCGTTAAAGGGGGATTGGGTCACGGTACAAACTTTGATGTCTTGTACTTTTGTATCTTCCCAGCATGGCTCTCGAGTGTGATGGACCCATGCAGCTCCTCTGACATCTGTGATTCTTGTCACCCACAAGCGTCATGCTCGGCGCACAACGGATCCAATCATGCCTGCTTCTGTAACAGCGGATATACCGGGGACGGGACCACCTTCTGCCTTGGTGAGTCTGAATATAGAGAGGTCCATCAAAGCAACTAACATGCCTGGAACGTGCTACTGTACAGTGATAATTGATAATATGCTGATCCTGTTTGAATTAGTACAATGGACTGTATCACAAGTATAAATAATAAGGTTTAGCATTTTGAATATGAATTTTAGATTTTGTAATCCTCCTGTGGGCTCACCACCTGCAGAGGGGTTCATAGGGGGGGTCAGGTGCTATGAGTATTGGGCAGCACGCTGCCCCCGCGACCCAGCCGGATTAAGCGGGAGAAGATGGATGGATGGATGGATTTTGTAATGATAATGCCATACAGCGATTATGTAATTGCCTTCTGGTAATATCTTTAAGGTAAGGCAAAGCAAGTTCATTTGTATAGCACAATTCGTACACAAAGTAATTCAAAGTGCTATAGAGGGATTATCAGGGATTGTCTCCTGCAGAAAGAGCTACTGTCCTGTTATGCATGATATCAGTGTCTTGTAGGATTTCAGCAGATTTTAGCCTCTCCCGCGGGGCTTGGCTAGTTGTGTCGCTCAGGTATGAATGGATGTCTGATTACTGAAGTTTGAGCCATTTCTTCTCGTCATTTACGAACTTACCTGCATTTAAAGCATATGGGTCATCAAGACGTATCCCGCTCACTAATGTTAATTCAGCGTCATGACTTTTATCACACGTCAATAAACTGTTTTAATGCGCTGGCGACATTGCTAGCTAGTGCTGCAATTTCATGTTAATCGTGCAGACAGTGACGCTTTCTGCACTTAGGTTGTGTGCACATCGGGTGTGTTGATAAACAAATAATATGCAGATTTTTTAAAAATGTGGTAGCAGCATATTATAACCAATAATCATGCCACACTTACTGCTACTGCTCCAATCTACTACCCCTCTACATGGGTGAAATTCAGTTGCTTGACCAGCCAGTCCCTTCTACATTCTGTTTGAATCCAGAAGGGACTGAAACAGACAATAGAGGGTGAAAAACCTCTGTCCTAATTTGAGAAGATCCATTTACAGATTATAAAAAAAAAATATGTCCAGGTCTCTTCTAAAATTCAAGTTAAAAGGTAAAAGTACACATCCAAAACAGGATACATGACTAAAGCTGTTATTCCAGAACATTCCACCTCTGTGTTTTTGTCCTGTTTTGAATTTCTTGATGGTGCTGTGGGAAAAGAATCACACGGGAGATCTTTCCTGTTTTAGGAAATAAAGCGTAAAATATAAACAGTTATGAGGTATTATATGACCTAGAATCAGCTTGTGTATGTCAATTTATACTGCCCCAGCCAGCAAAATTTTATACCAGTTTAATTCCAATAAAGTACAGATAGATTTGTGACATCAAACTGACTGTTTGCTGTTAAATATAATGCACAGACATAAAGATCCAAGGTATTTCCGTGTTGGACTTAGTCATCTTCCTAATCGTAAAAGGATATCCTGGCACTCGGTCTGTGCAAAGGTGCAGACAAAAGGAAGAGCGGAGAATCCATCATACCTGCTCTGATCAAAACAACCATCCAAAGTCACGTCAGGTCAAACTCGGTGCTTTTGTATATGACACTAATGTGCTGCCGGTGATGGATGAAAATACTATATACCACACAATCTGCACTGAGTTGAATACAGGCAACTAAATTTCCCTTTCGGACAATAAAGCCGTTGAATTGAGCTGAAACAAAAGAACTAACTTAAAAGGGCCTAAGTTACATAAAACTGACTCTTGTGAGATTTTTGCAAGGCTCAAAATGCTCTGGTCCACCTTGTGACGTCATGAAGCGGTAGTTTTCAAGTTAACAGCTGCCTTTTACATTTTGTTGAGAAGCTATTGGAAATTCCAGGGCTAAAATTATCCAAATGATTCTGGTGAAGGTGTACGGAGTTTAAAAACACACGGGAGCACTTCCTGTAAACCATGGTTTTTTTTTCGGTTAGAGAGAAGCCTAGAGAGAGCCTAAATATCCAGGATCTGTAAGTTAAATTTGTAAATGAAACAAAACACAACTCACACAAATGTATGTTTTTGATGAGGAATCAATATTAAAACACGGATCAGAAAATAGTAATATGGATCCTTCAAAGTTGTTTCACAAAAGACTTTCCCGTTACAGTTATCTCTTTGCTTGTTTCCTGTGAATGTTGGTTGTTATTGACTAATGACTGTCACTATGTTCACAAGCACATTAACATCTGAGTATTGTCTAATTTCTGGCTATTTAAAATATTTTAAATGACATGCAAACCACATAATTTGATGTGAGAGACCATGATGAGAAATAAGTTTGATTTTTTGCTGTTTACATTTACATTTTAATAGATGTATATCTCAAAAATGCTGTTAATAAATAATCACATATAGAGTGTGCGTGTAACCACAGCCTCTGTTTGATTTTCTAACTTACTGTTGATTAAATGAATGATTTTGTTCCCTTTTGTCCTGTGAGGCGAATGCTGTTGTGATTTTGGGCTGTACAAAAACAAACTGAATTGAAAAATAACTGTTCACATTAAGGCTGAGAGTTTGGGTGATTTGCATGTATTGCTTATTAACATTTTGTGAAATCTCTGCAGAAGTCAGTGCTGTACTGTTTAGTCTGTGTTCATTTGTTGAAATATAACTCTTAGTCTATATGACATGATAAAACACCTGAGAGTGGAGCCTGATTTGTGTGTTACATAAGAGTGACTGTTGTGATGATCTGACAAGTCCAGCTGCTTCCTGAGCTCATGTTTTAGTCAGAACATCCTTTATGGGTTTGCCAGGTCCACAAGTCCACAGTGCTCTTCTACAGGTCAGGGGGGTGGTCATACTTGTCTTGGTTTGGTCCTGGTTTGAGTCCAGTTAAGTCCTGACTGAGACTTGTTTTGGTCTGGTTCTAGTCTTAGTTTAGTCCTGGTTTAGGTCCAGTTTTCTCCCAACATTGATGCATGAACAAGTGTGAATGGGCCCTAAAAAAGATTATTGAAATTTTTGTTTGAAAATCTTATAAAATAGATAAATAATAAGAAAAATAAGCAATACTTTTAGCTACTCTATATCTATATCTCAAGCCAAGTGCTTTTATCCATACCACTCACATCAGTAACGTCTGGAATCTATTAACTATTTTAGTACTAAACCTAGGTATAAAAGAACTATTTCTGGTCTAAACTAAGACTTCTGCCACAGACTTACCCAAAAGAGGGTACATTTGAGGATAAAATAAACTCCAAAATACACTACATGAACAGAGGGGCTCATGTACCACTAGAAAGAGGTTATACCACCAGTGCTACACACCACAGTTTGAGAAACACTGCACTTCATTGCTCTTAATTAATATACAGTTTCTCTTCGTACTTTTTTCCATACTTATTATCCATAGCCAATTCGTTCCCTTCTAGTTCATCAACACTGACTCCATGTTGGATCAGATCTGTGTTCAGGCTCTTTGAAGTTGATGTTAGCGATGGTTCCCCTTGGATGATCGATACACTGCAGCTGTATCTCCACATGAATAACCGTCCATCTCTATATGTCTTTTGAAGATCTTTGCCAATCCATATCTGCTTCCATATCCATATCTATCTGCTATCTTTCTAGGTTGTGGTCAGTTTTGGGGATTCATTATCTGAGAATAGGCTAACATTGACAAGGCCTTAAGCTTTTCTAGGTAGACCTTGTGTAGTGATCCAAGCATTTTAAATATTGAAAAGCTACAACATGTGTAACCCTTGCCTCTTTGGGGATAATGGTAATAATAAGAGAATATATCATGTCACTTGAGGTAATTTTGTAGCAGTAATATATTTCACTATGTGTGTTTTTAAATGTAAATATCTGTGCAAAAACGGTTAGAAAATTGGTTTTCTTCAGGAAATCTTAATATAAAATAGCCTAATTTGCAACTAACGGTGATTATTCAACTCCAAGTTTTGACAAAAACTTGCTCTAAAAGATTAAAGGTGCATTGTGTAACTTTTCTGGTAGAGAGACCTGCTTGTCTCCATGGGGTTGCTATTGCTTTGCCTGGAATGTTCCATGGTATGACATTAAACACATCTATTTCACATTTGTTCATTGCCGGTGTTTCCATAGCTCAAAAATACAATAATGATCTCTGTGAATGGGGTTGCCTCTCCACACATCTGACCTGTAATGTAGCCTATAGTTGTCTCCCTTGAGACTGATAGGTTTAATCTATACTGTGGAACATTCTAGACAAAGCAATAACATCTCCATGAAGATAAGCAGCTGGCAAACCCTCCACCAGAAAAGTTGCGCAGTGGACATTTAAGTTTAAGTAGTGACTAATGACATATTAATAGGAAAAGTATGGATGTGGTAATATGGTGGTAACAGGAATAACTTAACGTAATTTAAGTTTACTTTTGTTTGTACTTGTACTACAATGATTGTTTTATTTTTGTACTTGAAAAGAGATTTTGGGTATGTCTTTCACTTCGCCTGTATATTATGGTTTTGTTTGTTTCCTTGTTTAGATGACAACGAGTGCCAGAACGTGACTAACATCTGTGGGGACTTGGGAAACTGCACGAACACGGAGGGAAGCTACTACTGTACATGTGTGCCTGGATACAAGTCCACAGGCCCCGCCCACTTCCTGCCCAACGACGGCACCCACTGCATTGGTAATGGGTCCCATTCTCCACACACTGTCCCACATGTACTGTACTACACCAATCAGGGAGGGGCAGGATAGAGAACTGCTATGACTAAGAGCTAAGAGGATGTCCCTATACACAAAACTGACCCTTGTGAGCTTTTCCTCCTCAAAAACATACCTGGAGTTGTGTTTTTTTTTTCATCCACACGTTTAATTAACCCTTTATTATTAAACTGTCTACGTCTCCAAAGCTCAAAATACTCCTTGTGATGTCATCCTACTCTTGTTCTTGTAGTTTGGCTTTTACCATCTGTCTGGGGACTGCAGGTGAAAAATAGCCTTTGGGCTAACCCTGGCACATTTACAGAAATGTTCATTAATATGCACTGTCCCTGAAATAAATAAAATAAATAAATACATTTTCAAGTTAGCTGATACCTTTTACACCTTTATTTCAGTAGAAATTTGCAATTCCAGGACTGAAATCACCCAAATGTTTCTAGTGGAGGTTTATGGAGTTTTTAAACACCACTCCAGGTATGTTGTTTTTGATGAGGAAACAAACTTATAACATATATCTGAAAATAGCACAATATGGCCCCTTTCATTTTGTGGAATGCATTTATTTATTTATCTTAATTTATGTATTCATATTTTTCTATATTTCACATGAGTGTAACATCCAACAGACTGATTTATGTTAATGGCTACGATTTGTTTAACTTTTCCATTGGTTTCCATATACATTTTTGGTTTCACACACGCCTTCTGCTATGCACAAATTCATTTTATTACAGTTGCAAAATGGCTACTTTTATCATTTTAAGTGAATGTATATTTTTAGGCCAAGTTTCTGCTTGTTTTCAAATTATGGGGCCCACAGTCTCCTCTATCCATTTAAAACACTTAACTTAATAACTTAATAATTGTAGCTGTTGTGGCACAACATTACAGTGCTTTATAGAAGTATAAAAACTGCAGTGAGAGTAGTTTTCAGCCATAATTCCTGAAATAGTAATGTAATATTATGGGTAACAGTAATAGTGCGAGCAGCTAAAAACTATATTTAGCGCAAAAGTAGTTAAAAAATATATAGTCAGCAGCAAATGTAGTTGGAAAAGTGTTTAAGTAGCGGTAGTAGTATGTTCTACACTCAGTATTTATTAAGGCATATTTTAAAATTTTTTCTATCATATTTTAATTATATATTTACATAACATTTCACAACTCCTCTTGCCAGCTTTAACTATTTGACATTGGACTACATTTCACTTTACATAAGCACTACGCATATTCCTCCACTTGTTCTTAAATTAGCAAACCAAAATATACTAGACACTGACCTTGTATTTTTAATTAACTATTGCTTTTGTTGTGCCTGGCTTTCATCATGTGATAGTGAACTCGTCTCATTTGCATTTTTCAGACATAGATGAATGCTCGTCGGGACAGATTTGTGGACCCAACTCCCTCTGCCATAATACAAATGGATCCTTCTATTGCACCTGTCAGCGTGATTACGTTCCCACCTCAGGCACCAAGCGCTTTCATCCTGACAGGGGCGAATCGTGTGCAGGTTGGCATCATTACACTTGTATTCAAGGACATACAAGACTCTTTTTTATTATTCCTATTTGAAATCACAGAAATAATAACTCCACCAATTTAACCACTTTACCCATCTGAAATACACTACTGCAGCTTAATACAAGAATGCGCTTGTTCCAACTTTCATGAGATTTTGACATTTGCGGTAAAAATTATGGAGATGACCTAGTTAATCAAAGCGATACTTTTGGTAATTGTTGTTTTTCAGAGCACCCCCAAAAATACTGCCATGACAACAGCGGCTGCATAACAAAGACAGTCAACAAAACACTTGAATATGTAAGTATCTGTGTGTGTGACTGCAGCCAAGTGTGAGAGGAAGAATGACACTGCCCTCTAATGGAGAGATTGGGAATAGAACATGCATGCCAAGCAAAAGGGAGCGAAAAGTTGAACACGGTAAAATTGTAAAATCATGATACGTGATTAGGTTACAAATGGTTTGATAATAAATTATGAAGAGTGATTAATTGCAACAGAAAATATGTCAGTAAAGGGTAACACTGAACTCTGCCACTGACATTCACTGCAAAGAAAGATAATCCCAGCATTGTTTTCCATGCAAACCATATCAAATATAAATTACAAAGCACTCGTATCAATAATAAGTTAGAGTCATGAGTTAATTATTTAACCCTTTACAGCTCAAAACTCACCGAACTCCAATAATATGAGAACAGTTCCCCTGTTACACAAATAAACAGTCCAGATGATAAACACTGGGTCCACAAATAATGTTTATCTCTCATTTATTAAACATGTGACAGGCCTAAAGACTTTTTAATAAGCTCTTTAGAAAAAAATAATTGAACTATTTGGCCCTTACTAAACAATTCTGCATATCTTTCAAAAACCTGGGCTAACCTCAGTGACTTCCTCTTTGCAGCTGACTCACCTGAACGAGCCAGAGAGCGCACTTGGGGAGATTGTGACTCGGACATCGGGCGACCTCACGCCAGTTGAAGTCATTGCATTCGTAGAGGCCCTCAGCTGGTCCATGTCTGCCCTTGGAACCAAAGACACCACTGTAAAACCATCGGCTATCAACTCCACGCTGATTGTAAGATTTATTTATCAGTGTACTTCTAGCTATGAATGAGACCGTTCTGACTGACTGAGAATATGCCTTGAAGTGGGACATAGAATAACAAGTATGGCAATTGATGTGGTTAACTTATTTTGTGTAGCAATTGTCCACTTATTTGTCCAAAAAAGGTAATGTAAACTGCGCTATGCAACAGTGAAGGAGTATGTTGTCAGCAAAGTAGTTCAATTAGGTCCAAATGTGACTGCAATTATCGCAAGTCACAGTTTGAACACAGAAAATAAATACAATGGTTTTCTCTTTTCCCCAGGAAACCATTTCAGAAGGGGAAAAAAAACAAACAACAAAAACTGTTAGAATAAATTTGCTGAAAAGTAAGAGTTAAAGCTGCATTACCAAACTCCTCACACACTAAAAAAGAAGGATGTGGGTTGCCATCAACCCGGCTTCATGGTGCCTGAAAAAACTCTTCCAAAGCTGTGCATGAGTCAAAAAATCATGCAGGGTTTGTAGGAGACAGGAAAAATTAGTCTTAAATACCTTCCTCCTTTTATGTTATCCCAGCTTTGTTTTGTTTTATTCACACTTATTTAACACACAAACCCTGCATATTTAGTCTTTCTTCTTTCAACTTGTTTTTAAACTCCATACACCTTCACTACAATCATTTGGATCATTTCTGCCCTGGAATTTTCAAGCTCTATTAAACAAAAGAAAAATATAGCTGTTCACTTACTACTACTACCGTACTTCATAACATCACAAGTTGAAACAAAGCATTTTGAGCTTTGGAGCTGTAGGCAGACTAATAAACCAGATTTACTCAAACATATGTGAATGAAACAAAATCCAACTCTGGGTATGTTTTTTTAAAAGCTCTGGGTATGTTTTTGATGAAGTAACAACATTATAATATGTCTTAAAGCTGACAAGAATCATTTTTAGGTAATATAAGACCTTTAATTAAGCATTGATGCTGTAAAAAGTATTTCAAATATGCTTTCTGTTAGTAATGTACCACCCCCAGATATCTTTATGTTTTCTTTTTTATGTAATTTTGTTTTGTTTCAAAGGCTAATATTGTATTTTTATGTACACTGGATTCTTCTACAATTTGGTTTATCCTTCAATAGTTTGTATGCCAGACTTCTTGAGTTTATGCATAAATTGTTTAACTTTGCTATCCCCCAAGCACTAAAAAAATCTGCTCAATAGAAATTAGTGCACGCTGTGAACAATTTGGTGGAGAATGATGAAGCCGTGGCCTGGAGCAGAATCAAAGAGGAGCAGCGAGAGCTCTCCCTCACCAAACTGTTACACACTGTGGAGGACAGTGCACTGAGGCTGGCTACCGGGTACCAGAAACCCACAGAGGTGCAAGTCAAAGCCAGTGACATGGGTAAGAGATAAAAACACAAAAGGATAATTATTATGGTACAAAACGCAAATAACTAAGTGTGTTTTTGGTCGCTGACAGAATTAAAACTGGTCATATTCGAAGCCAAGCAGACTAAAGCCAAACTTACTGCCACAATGGGAGGAGATGTGGTGACTCTGACCCCGAAAATGATGCCCGAGAATGAGAGAAATGGTAAGATTGGTTAAAAAATGATCAATAACTCATTAAGATAGTGATGATTAATGAGAATAGAACATGATACAGTAACTAATACAATGGTTGTCGAGTGGTAATAGAGGCCTCAATGATTCCGACTAAAATGTACAGAAAACTGCAACTTTAAGAAGCAAACTTATAATATCACAGCCATATTGAGAACACAAGTGGCTTAGCTTAGCTCTTAGCTTTCACGGTCCGTTTCTGTATTTTTCTTGACAGTATATGATTATGCTTTTTGTGTTACTGTTCTATGATACTGAGCATGCAGCAGACATCAATGAAAATAAATTTGGATAATCAGCATGAGAAAAAAAGGCAAAAAACAGAATCATATAAACATTATTTAAAATGTGAGGGGTACGCTCACACTTCATCACACCAGGACTAAACCAGGACTAAAACTGGACCAAACCAAGGTCTACATCAGGACCAAACTGAACTCAAACCAGAACAAGTGCAAGACAGGTGCATATTTGATTTTGTATTAAATTCCTGCTTACACTACATAAAGTCAAGTTTAAAAGTTTGCAAAATGCTGCCTTAGCTGATCTGTGCTCCCTCCTCTCTCTAGGCAGTGTATCCGTGGTCTTTGTGAGGTATGACAGTGTGAGCTCCCTGCTGAAGCCCTCCTCTGACCCCGGCCTCACAGACTACTCTCGATACGCAGACACCGGGGAAATCACTGTCAACTCTCACGTGGTCGCAGCCGCCATCCAGCCAGCCCAGGTCTACCAGTTGGACCACGTCACCTTCACTCTGCAGCACAAGCAGGTAAATGCTCCACTGGGACAGAGGGCTGAACTTAGATCTCAGCAAAATTCAAGTTTTTTCAAAACAATGTAATAAATGAGTGTCTTTAACTTAACTTTAAGGGTGTGTTCACATTTCCACTTCCACAATCACAATATGTAAACTGGGAATAAACCAGGAACTAAAGCAGGACTAAAGCAGAACTAAATCAAGACTAAACCGGGACTAAACCGGGGGTAGAATGAAGGAAAAGGAAAAGTATGACTGTACCGTAATTCAAAACTCTATGTTATAATAACTAAGAAAGAAAATAAAGTATGAAAAAGTAATGGTAAAATAGTGGTAAGTGGTAAAGTATATTTTGCTTAGGAATTGTGTGTAAGATCCAGGACAGATTTAGGTATGAAAGTGTCAACGGGAAATGTGAAACTAAAATATGGATTTCAATGTTCAGTTTAATTTAAAAACATGAAAATTATTCATGTAGTTCTTTCCATATAGGATCCAACAGAAAATAATATTGTGAAAAAATTTGATTACGCATTATGTATTCAGTGTGATATAAAAATGAACTTTTACACAATATTCTATGTTTCTTAAGCATTGATGGAAGGTTTAGTTTTTGCATGACATGAAAATCTCTTACTTTTTTCAAGTTTCATTTTTTAATTACTACAAAGCACCAAGAGACGTTCATATAAAATGTAAATGTGCTCATATGTGTCCTTCCTGAATATAATTTTTGTAGAATAGTTATTGTGTGGCCGCAATTCTCTCCCACTGCGAGAAGACTAATTTATGTGCTCTGCTGTTTTAGTGTAAATTGTTTCATGAGTTTCCTGCCCCCCGGCGTTTTGTTATCCCAAAGCAGAGCCATAAAACAGTGGTGTCCGATCTTAACGGTGTCTCTGTTGCTCGGTGCTCCTCACAGCTCGTAGATACCAGCGCTGACGTGAGTAAGTGTGTGTTCTGGGAGTACGAGCGGGCCAGTCTGAAGGGCCGCTGGGCCATGGACGGCTGCACCACCCTCCACGTCACCCCCAATGCCACCACCTGCTCCTGCACCCACCTCACCCACTTCGCCATCCTCATGTCGTCTGGGCGCGCCAACGTGAGTGTACCAGGAACTTCGGCCTCTTTTACAGCTATTTTGACATTTTTTAATTGTAGTTTTTTCATCGTTTTCACTGTGAGATTATTATATTATTACTATATCATTATTAAATACTAAATATTAATAAAATACCCACAAATTACAATGTTAAATATAATCAAACAATTAAATACTGTCCCACTTTAACTGTAGGCTTTTAACTGTATGTTTTAAATCGCACTTAACTTGTTTATGTTGTTGTAAGGCGACCATAGGTGTCCAGAAAGGTGCCTAATAAATCAAATGTAGTATGATTATGATTATGATTATGATTAGGAATGCATTTATTTGTTTTCACAGTTTAAAAAAACTAAAACTAATAAAATACCTTAATTAGCATTAATAAAGCATGAACCAAGACTTTTATCATAATTAACAAATTATTAATTAAGAAAGATTCATCTATCTATAAATTAATACCCTAACCCCTTAATTAAGTGGTTCATTGGTGGTCTATAAAAGTACATATAAATTGTAAAGCAGTTTAAAGAAACTGTACCGGGTGCTGTATTCAATTATAAAGCAGTTTAGTGTCCAAAATTGCTCATGCGCTGTTAGCATGCTAGTTGTCGTAAGCCTCTGAAAGTTGTGAAAAGCGCATTTAATCTAAAGCTGAAAAATATAAGAAAATATAATTAATAAACCATAATATTGAAACTAATTTATGTCAGACACAATAATACTAAAGCATGATTATCCCCTAAAATATTCTAAAATGTATAATATGGTTAAAAACAATAAATAAATGAATAGCAGAATTAAAAACTAAAACTAGCCATAGAAGTCATTCATCCCTCTACAGCTCAAATCTAATCTTAGAAAAATAATACCCACGATAAATATTAACCCCCAGAAATTATTAATATATACTGAACGATTAGTTGATACAGTAATTATCATGACTTTAATGCAAAAATACACACACTTCAGATTACCCTGCAGTAGTGAACGAAACCCCTCTCTCTTTTCTGGCTCTCAGCTTGTGGCCCACTACACCGTCCTGACGCGCATCACCCAGCTGGGCATGGTCATCTCCCTCATCTGCCTCTCCATGTGCATCTTCACCTTCTGGTTCTTCAGTGAGATCCAGAGCACACGCACCACCATCCACAAGAACCTGTGCTGTAGCCTCTTCATGGCAGAGTTCATCTTCCTGGTGGGCATCAACCTCAACAGCCACAAGGTGAGACCCTGTGGAGGCCCTGAGAGGAGGAGAAGGAGAGTTTGGGTCAAAGCTATAAACAGGGCATGTTTTGGGGTGCGAGGATACAGAAACAGACAGAAAATAGAGAGGAAGATAAAGATTATAAACGACTGTGGAGTAACTCATTTTGTATTAAACAAGGAGTTGGAAATACAAACCAAAAGATAATTATTAAATTGCACTAACTTAAGTAAACAGGGGATATTTTGGATACATTTATAACAAACATAAAATACATAGAAGAAAATGTATTGAGTGAGTAAGGGGTAACAATTATTTTGAGACAGCAATATAAAATGTTAAAAGTAAAAAATATATATATTAAATTTCAAGATATAACTTGTAAATGTATTGGTTTTGTCAGATAATTTCTTTACATTTTCAGGCACTGTATGCAGGATCTGACATTACAATACACAACACTTTCTGATTTGTCATAACATAAAGTAGTATACTACTTGAGCCTGTAAGCCTAGAGAAGTGCTTCAAAAAGTGCCATGACTTGAAAAAAAGTAGAAAATAAATGTAGTGCAAACATTTTTGAGTCAAACTAAACTAAACTGTTTTTCTGTCTTATCTTGTGTATTCCCTGGCAGCTGTTCTGCTCGGTGATTGCAGGGCTCTTGCACTATTTCTTCCTGGCGGCCTTTGCCTGGATGTGCATCGAGGGCATCCATCTGTACTTAATCGTGGTGGGTGTCATCTACAACAAAGGCTTTCTGCACCGCAACTTTTATGTTTTTGGTTACGGCAGCCCGGCGGTGGTGGTGGCCATATCAGCAACAATGGGAGCTCAGTACTACGGCACAGATAAAATGTGAGCACAAGCCATTTCTGTCCCTGGATACAGAAAGTGTGTTATTTTCATGTGTTCAAGCTAGCATTACTTTTTAAATAGTACTTTAAATAGTAATGATGACTACTGCTTGACTTGTTTAAGTACTATTAAGGTTAGACTTTGATTTCGACAAACTTTATAGATCCACAAGGGAAATTACTTACACAGTAGGTCACCATTTATGTCACTTTTATTTTTGCTATTTGTTATTCTATTGTAATGTGTAATAAAATTCAAATTTCATAATCATGAGCATGAGATCCTCATGAGTGCCCTGTTGGAGACTTCATTAAAGGGCCCACAATATGCTTAAAAAAAAATCTATGTTATAATACTGTTGCCTCATCAAAAATATACCGGGAGTTGTGTTTTGTTTCATTCCCACATGTTCAACACACACAAATCCTGTATATTAGAGTGAGTTCTCTCAAATGGAAAACTCGCTGTTCAACTTGATGTCATGTGGTAACACAGGACGTGATCCACTGTGTTTTTAAACTCCATACACCTTCACTGGAATTACCCATCATGCCAATCTTTCTGTTAACTTGAAAACTATCACTTCATCACATCACACAGTGGAACAGAGGATTTTTACAGTTTTGGAGATGTAAACATACTAAAAATGCAGCATTACCCAAATGTGTGTGATTGAAACAAAACATAACTTCAGGTATGTTTGAGGAGGTAACAACATTATAACAAGGCTTAAAACCCACGAGTCAATATTTGCATAATATAGGAGCTTTGATGTACTTTCTGTTCTCCTGTAATTTTACTCAGTTTCATTTAAGTCCTAGTTGCTAGGCTTCACCCACACTCCAACTCCTAAAATAAACAACAAAAGGATATGGCTCAAAAACGCATTCTCTTCTGACTCATTAAAACTCATTGTTCTCCAGGTGTTGGCTAAGCACAGAAAATCACTTCATTTGGAGTTTTATTGGACCAGCATGTCTGATTATTTTGGTAAGAAAGTAAGATTGTGTTATTCAAATGCTACCTATAAAGTATTGACAAGTATTTGGTTGTGTATTGTGTTTTGCTTTGAAGGTGAATCTGTTGGCGTATGGAGTGATCATGTACAAAGTGTACCAGCACACTGCAGTCAAGAAGCCTGAAGTCAGTCATTATGAAAACATCAGGTAGATGATGATAAAACTAAACTAATTATTGTTCATGTATTTTATTTTCAACCATAATAACGCACATCTGTCTCAGGTCGTGTGCTCGCGGGGCTCTGGCTCTACTCTTTGTCCTCGGGGCCACTTGGACATTTGGAGTTCTTCACATCCTCCATGAGACCACACTGACGGCCTATCTGTTCACTTTTACTAATGCTTTTCAAGGGATGTTCATCTTTATCTTCCTCTGTGTGCTGTCCAGAAAGGTACTCCACATCTTGTAATTAATTCCCACAATTAATTTTTCATTATCCTCAATGCACATACCTTATTATGTAGTGTGTCAACTTCAGGTAAAAAGATATACAGTAATTACTAAGGTTTAAATTTACATGCTAGAGCGTATATGTTGCAGGAGTTCTAAGTAAACAAAATAAGTATGTTCTGTTTTTATTTTTCAAAATGACAATATTAAAACAATGTTATAGTAATTCATTAGCAATGTGTTAAATTAAGCCTGTATGTCTTATGTAGACGTATCCCAAGTATCCCATAAAATGTGATTGGACCATAAAATGAATTAATTGCTAGTCTAGAAATGTCCCCTTATGTGAAATGGCATTTCAAAATTGTTTTATTTTTATTCTGCACTTTTTTTTACGACCTTTTGAAATATTTTTTTGTACTAACTTAAATTTTGCAGGTCTCTAAAACTGTAATTGTGATATTATCCATGTTTTGATATATCTCCCACCTCTAGTAACTGTAACATATTATTTCCTGTTCTTACACTAAAATAGCTTATACTTAATGACGAAGTGACGGTTCAAGTGTAATGTGAAATAAACCTACACAGTAAATATAGTATATTTTATGTTATTTTTTCTTCAGATCCAGGATGAATACTACCGCCTGTTTAAGAACGTGCCGTGCTGTTTTGAATGCCTGAGATGAAATAGAGCCTGAAGATCTTCCAGCAGCACCTGTGCAGAGGAATCAACACTGCAGCTCCACAATATCCTGTGACTCGTGTTTTCCTTCAGGACAAAGTGTGGGACGAGTCGTGTTGTACAGACACATCACAAATATCATGTAGCAATTTACGCTCATGCTTCAACAACATCTTTAAGTGCATGTTTTCTATTCATGTCAGACAAGTGTGGAATAACTAATATAATATGTATAATTTATCATAAAGATGTACCTTGCTCTTTCCTGTTCAAAAATGTAAATTATTTCTATGGAAAATAAACTTGGTAAAATGTTTTGTTATTTTGAATTCATGAAATAAATAAAGAAACTGACAGAATTTAAATGCCACAGGCCACACATGGTATAACCCAGTTAGTTGTGCCATACTGCCATCTACTGGTTATTTAAAAGAAATGTTCCAGTGTCACAGTCTATTGATACTTTGCAGTGGCATCTTGCTGGGGGTGTTCTACATGTATCTCTAGTGGCGGAATGTTCGGCAGTTACCATGGTGACATAATGCATACATTAGAAAACACAGACAAAAAAAAGTTTAAAGTAGTCAGAGAAAATACAAAATGGATTTAACACATTTTCAGGATCAATACGAGCGTTCATGGTCCTGTTTAGGTGTTGATGAAAGTGACTAACCGAAAAACTGTTGGTTAATGTTACCTGATAATTTTATTTGTGAGAGACTTGTTTAAGAGACTTTTCTGGTCAGATTGTGTTTAGGCTCAGATTAAGTCTAACGTGAAGAGCTTCTAACAGTGCAGTGCTTTCAGTTAGCGTCACACCCCCAGTGAAGGTTAATGACGTCACCTGCAAAATATCAATATGAGTCTTATCCTTAATAAGAGATGAAGAAAAAGTACAGCAAAATAATGTGCGCAGAAATTTCAGTTAATTTCCTTTGGCAAAAACACAAGTTAATAATAATGATTAGGTATTTCTGTTATTTCATATTTGTATTTTTTTGTTCTTAAAATCTAAAACGGGGCCAGTTTAAGCTTTCATGGAACTAATTTGTAATCAAAAAATCTTGCCAATATTTTCAATACAAGCTGGTTAGATGAAATAAAAATGTCTTCACATGCATGCACGTTATGTTAAAATTAAAAGTTAAAGTTTTAAAGTATTCTATGTTCAGATTCACCCAAACATTTTAAACATCTGCTTTATGTACTATTTTTGTCTTTTTTATTTTTCATGTTTCGATCAGCTATAAATGTTTCAGAACTTAATCTTCTCATCAGTGCCTTGGAAAAGATCTGTGAAAAATGCCTAGGGTCCCAGTTGAATTTCATCTTTACTTTTAAATTCCACTTATGAGCAAACTGAGTGCAAAAAGAAAATACTGCACCCTCTAGTGGTCATCTTTAAGAAGTGAACAGGTAAAGGTAAAATGTAGTTCAGTGTAAAATGTTTAAGTTGCTTTTCATGCTGTGGAGGGTAGGCCTATGGTTCTCAAACCTATTTGAATCAAATAACACCTAAAGATATTATGTGGCTTTCATGTATCAGGTGTCTCAAACTCAATTGGAGCAGGGGCCGAAGTTAAAAAGTCCATGTTTGTTATATTAATGAAAATATTATATATGAGCACCAACTATCATGCAGCCTCACATAGAGTATACATGAATGCAATGTGTAGTGATACGAGATAAAGATATTTGCAACTACTACTTACAACTATATGTTGTACTGTGAACTATATCATAGCAATATTTACATTTTTGACACAATAAGTTAAGCTAAATTAAAACTTATACCAAGACCAAACTAGGTTAAAAGAGTACGCGTTAAGGACATTGTGAATAAAATTGCCCATTTTTACATCCACTTTCAAAAAACTCTTTCTTTTCATATGGAACTTTGTATTGTATTTTTATTTTTGTGATTATTGATTATTTGCAATATCAATATCAAAGATATATTGTTCAGCCCTGTCTCTCTTTCTCTCTCTCTCTCATTACATTTGATTCCAACAGGCAGTAAATCCAATAAGCCATAGTTATGGGGAAAAAAACTAAACTTCATATTGCCATTTTAATCTTTTCCCATTTTAATCTTTTTCCATTTTAATCTTTTGTTTTTTGGGCAAAATCAGAGAAAAATATAATTTGCATAATAATTTGGACACAGTGTAGTGCGTAAATGAACTCGTGGGTGAGATGGAGCTGCTCTGGTGTTCTGCCGTGTGCTGTTGGAGCGGCGCTGATGTTCCTGTTGCGACTGTAGCCTTGTATTGTAGTTGATATATATATATATAAATATATCATCTGCAAGACCCGCTCCAGTTTGCCTACCAGCCCCATCCTGACCCTAATCCACCGAGTCCGAGCCACTGTGAGGATCATGTTTTTTGACTTCTCCAGTGCGTTTGACACCATCAGGCCGGCTCTGCTGGCTGAGAAGCTGGCAGTGATTCAGGTGGATGCCTCCTTGGTGTCCTGGATTGTGGATTACCTCACTGGAAGACCACAGTATGTGCGTTTGCAGAGCTGTGTGTCGGACAGAGTGGTCAGCAACACCGGGGCTCCACAGGGGACAGTCCTCTCTCCCTTCCTCTTCACCCTCTACACCACGGACTTCAACTACTGCAGCGAGTCTTGCCACCTTCAGAAGTTTTCTGACGACTCGGCAGTGGTGGGATGCATCAGCGGTGGTGACGAGGAGGAGTACAGGACTGTAGTGGACAACTTTGTCACCTGGAGCGAGAAGAACCACCTCCAGCTCAACATGACCAAGACAAAGGAACTGGTGGTGGACCTGAGGAGGACCAAAGCTGCTGTGACCCCCATCTCCATCCAGGGGGTGAGTGTGAAAGTAGTGGAGGAATACAAGTACCTGGGGGTGTTACTTGGACAATAAACTGGACTGGAGCAGGAACGTGGATGCCGTTTACAAGAAGGGCCAGAGCCGCCTCTATTTCCTGAGGAGGCTGAGGTCCTTCGACATCTGCAGGACAAGGCTCAGGATGTTCTATGAGTCTATGGTGGCCAGTGCCATCATGTACGCTGTAGTCTGCTGGGGCAGCAGTCTGCGTGTGAGGGACACTAATAGACTCAATAGGATCATCAGAAAGGCTGGACATGTTGTAGGGGAGGAGCTGGACTCTCTGACTGTGGTGTTGGACAGGAGAATACTGGACAAAATCAGGACTATTCTGGACTCTCCCTCCCACCCCCTCCACAAGGTGCTGGCCAATCAGAGGAGCTCTTTCAGCCATAGACTGCAGATGCCACGCTGCTCCACTGAGAGACACAGGAAATCTTTCCTGCCTGTCGCCATCAAACTGTTGAACTCTGCACTTTAAATCACAAACTACTGTAATATCCAATTCCCTGATCACACATGTATATAGTTGTAAATATGTCATTGATGTAAATAATTTCTGAGAGAGAACTATTTTTATCTTATTGTATTTATCTTATTTTTATTTTTGAAACTTGATTCTAACTACTTGGTCGGTTGCATCTGTAACAAAGAAAATTTCCCCTTGGGGATGAATAAAAGTAATTCTGATTTTATATATATAATATATATATATATATATATATATTTATATTCATATTTATATATTTTTTTTTTTTACTTGGGAAAATATCTTCCCAAGTATAGAGCATTTCAGAACCAGCACCACCAACTGAATGTGGGCTCTCTGTGAAACAAACTAGGTATTACACAAACTGTATAATTCATTTCGAAAAATGTCTTCGATTATTTTGTAATTTCTCAAATGCTTAAACTCTGCACCAAAATAATAATAATAATAATAATAATAATAATAATAATAATAATAATAATAATAATAACAATAACAACAACAACAATAATAATAATAATAATAATAATAATAAAGTTAAATAAACCAGACATAAAGAAACAACATATTAAATTTGCACTCAGGTAAAAAAGAACTTTAAAAAACTTTAAAATGTTATTGCTTCATTAGATAATTTTATAATAATTGCACAAAATATTATTCTGAAAGTATATCTGATTAATATCCACTGTCTAAATAAGACTACTACTCACCTTGAACAGCCAACTGTCAGCTTTCTTCTCTGAGAAAATAGTTTTAGTGTCTCAAATAAAAGTGATGGGTAAGCACTATTAGAATTGACTTTAAGTTAATGGTAAATGGTCATTTTTATACAGCACTTTTCCACTTTCAAGGCACTCAAAGAGCTTTACCTCAAGGAACCACTCACCCATTCACACTCATTCATACACCAGTGTAGGCAAACACTAGGGGTGAGGTGAGTTAAGTGTCTTACCCAGGGACACAACGACAGCATTCATCTGTGAGAGTTGGAATCACATCAACCAACCTGTGGGTTCGTAGATATGACCAATGATGTTTATGTCGAGATTATTTACACACTGGTCTGGATCTAGATGACACCGACAATCAGATCAATCAAACATAAATCAACACTTTGTGGCAGGGCTTTGATTTTGTGACTTTGTAACTGTTCTTTTTGTTTGCATGTCACTGTAACCAGGTGTCCAGTGGTCAGTCTGGCTTTTTCATTGTTTACTCTAATGAAATAAGGGTCATGAAGGAGATACAAGTGAGTATAAAAGAATCAGAGCTCAGAGTCTCATCCTACTACTGTCCTCAGCATGCGGGCGCTACTTCTATGCTGCCTGGTGGCTCTGGCCGGTGAGTTTTCGTCTTTATCATTTTGTAACTATTGTAAAGTTGTTGGTTGGGTTTTTTAATTTGTTCATGTAATTGTAAATCCTATTCTGTTCTGTTTAATTGGAATTTTTAGAGTTGCTAAAAAGTGTGGTAACTGAGATATGTTTGCCCATTTATAATTAAAAAATTAGTGACTTTCAATACTGTGTTGATTGTGTTGGCGGGTACGTTGGCCAGTAAAAGAGATTTCATTTGGAATTAATAATGGTATATGTAAATAAAATAAAAAATCTTGGTACTTTTTCTGTACTTTTTATATGGGGCTGTTTATTCACATGTTTGTCTTACTGAATGTATCTGGACACTATACGTTTTTTTCAAGATTAATTTGTTCATTCATTTAGTGATATAGGTATAACATAGACCCTCTAGAGTAGACCCAACTTTGTCCTGGTGTAGTTTAAATTTGGGGTAGGTTTGGTTTAGAAAAAACGTGCTCTTGATTAAGAAGCTCCAACCTCAGGACAAGTTTACAAGTTTCAATAGTTTATATATTTTTATTTATACAACTATACTAGTTTTGTTTTTACAGTAGTCAAATGTGCCTTCTAGCAGTTTGTGCAGTTGGAAATCTAATTGTCTAATAAGCGTCTAATAGCTCTTTACTTTCATTTTCAGTCTGCAACGAGAATGCACGCTACGGTAAGTCCTTCGAACTTCCTATTGTAAAATGATGTTAGTATGCTTGAGATTAAAAAAAGTAATATTTTGTGGATTTAACAGACCTCAACTTGAACCCCAATAAGATCTATGAGTACCAGTATGAAGGATGGGTAAAATTCAGCCTGGGCAAACAAAACCATGCTGAATCCGGTGCAAGACTGAAGTCCACTGTCAAGATTGTGGGCGCTTCTGCTGACACCTTTATTCTGCAGGTACAAAATAATACATGCTGATAATTTACAGTATTTTTTTATGTATTTATAGTGGAAATATGGTGCTTTTTAAGTAATTTTACATACAATGAGCTTTTCAAAATTTCTGCAATCTGCAATATCAGAATCACAGTAGTACAAAAAAAAGTAGCGATTGTGGTCGTAAAAGAAGATAGTCACACATCTACGAGCATTAACCCTGCTCTTTGATATCCGTAGTTCTCCAATGTAGTCTTTGAGGAGTTCAATGGCTTCCCAGGCAGTAACTTTGTGGCAGCTGACCAGCTCGCCCAGAAGATTGCTGAACAGTTGGCAAACCCCATTGAGTTCACATACTCTGCGGGGAACGTGGGTGAGATCAAAGCCTCCTCCAAGATCACTGACACTGTGGTCAACATTGTCAGAGGATTCCTGGGCTTTTTCCAAGTCACAGTCAAAACTACTCAGGATATCTACGAACTTGAGGAGGTGAGATTTGCTTGTTTCTTTAGGTTTCTCTCCTCTGCATGCACTTCTCTCACACAAACAATCAACCATACACTTTTTGTAGGTTGGCATCCATGGAAAGTGTCTGAGCAGTTATGCAGTTAAGATAAATGACCAGGAGAAAGTCATGGATCTCACTCAAGTGGTGGATGTGACCAACTGCAAGGAGAAGGCTGCCTTCTACTTTGGAATGGCTACAGCTGTCGAGGACAAGGACTCCAAGCAGGTCTGCAAACCCCACTAAAGGCATCATTAGTGCTTTCATTAGTCAAAATAAAGATTACTGTTGTATGCATTTGATATAGAGGGGTGAATCTGCCTTCTCAACTGTCAAATACACATACAACATCAAAGGAGCAGAGACGACAGGAGTCATCACTAAAGCCCAAGCCCTGGAGCTGCAGTACTTCACTCCCTTTAATGTGAAGAGAGGAGTCTTCAACATGGAGGCCATGTAAGGCAACTTATTAAGAGAAGGGCACTTTCTCCATCTCTGCTATGAAGTGCAACTACAGTGATAACAGTGCACACTGTCTTTCAGGAAGGAGCTGGTGCTCATATCTGAGAAGGCCAAATCTCAGGACATCCCCAGTGACAAACAGCTCCAGCGCAGAGGAAACCTCATATACCAAGTGGTGAAGAATTGGGCTAATGTACCAATCACAATGCAGAAGATGGACGACCCTGTACCTAAGGTAGCCTTTATATTCATTCATTATAGTTAGCTTAAAACAACTATTTAAAAAAACCAACTGCTCATTGACACCGTTTTCATAGGCTACAGAGCTGATCAAACGTCTGGCCCAAGCAAACACACACCAAATCGACAATGCAACAACTGAAGATGCCATCAAACTGTACCAGCTGCTGCGAGTCATTCCTTTCGATAAACTGGAAAAGATGTGGGCAGATGTGGAAAGGAACCCTGATGAGAGGTCAGTCTGTGTCTAATTTGCACTACTAGATTCAAGAGGGTAGACCAACATTGGAGTTAAATGAAAAAGATGTTAACACTATTTACATTTTCTCCAGGAACTGGTTCTTACACACTGTTGTTGAGGTTAACGATGCCAGAATCCTGACTTTCCTGGAACGTGTTCTTCAGGAGGACAAATTAAATCAAATGGAAGCTATTACTGTCATTGTGCGAGCATTCAACCACCTCGAGGCAACTCCAGAGCTGCTCAAGATGGCGGAGGTGAGATTAAAGATACATATGCTAATTGAATGTGACAATGTTCATATATTTATTTAAGTATATTCTTATTCATCAAGAAATTCCTCACCATGACCTACAATAACCCCATCATAAGAAGAACTGTGGTGCTGTCCTATGGCTCCCTGGTGTTTAAGCACTGTGCCTACAACAACCCTTGCCCAGAGGAGGCCATCAGGGTAACTTAATATGGTTTCATGTTAAGTTTCACAACAAATTATGTGAAATTATAACTTAAATGTATCTTTATGATTTAGCCACTGTTGAACATGGCAGAGGAGAGTCTCAGGAGTAACAATGTGATGGAGAAGATTCTGGTCCTGAAGGCGCTGGGTAATGCAGGTCATCCACGCAGTCTCAAAACCATCAACAAGTTCCTGCCTGGTGTGGACCCTAACCCGAACCGAGTGGACATGAAACCACGGGTCGTGAGTGCAGCTGTGCAGGCCATGAGACTGATCATTGCCAGGGACCCTCATGGGGTAAGGACAGGATCAAAATAATATGATTGTGTTCATGTAAGCAGCTTCCCCAAGAGAGCTGCAACATGTTTTTGTATTTGTATTTGTATTTGTATTGGATTAAAAATAGCAACACAATTACTACAGGACCTGGAATGCCTTTAGCTAACATCTACTGAGATCACAAAACACTGAAGAGGTTTTGACTTCATTGCAAAATTATTGTAACATCTGACACTTATGCAAGTGTAGCCCTTTTTACTTGTGATTGGATAGTTGGCGTGAGAAACCAAACTGTAAATAGCACATGTATATACAATTGTGGTTATGAATTTCAACATATTTCTGGAGACACAAACAATAAATCTAAATTTTTCTTAAAGGTGCATCATGTCACTTCTGCTTGTCTCCAGGAACATGTTGTTTATTTGCCCAGAATGTTCCATTAAACTTTTTATTGCTCCACAGAGACAAGCATGTGTCAGACCGGATATTATCAGTATTGAAAATCAGATTCATGAGTATCAAAATGAAACACTCATGTGAGCATGTATCAATACAAAAAAACAAAACAAATATTAAATAAAAATTAGAAATAAATCCTAACAAATAACAAATAAATGTGACCTTTCATGGAGCATTTTAGAATGAGCTTTATCAGAAATAGTACAGACCACATGGTAACTTAAAGAAAGTACTATTATTTTGTGTAGAAGTACAGTTAACAGCCTATTCCTTAGTATCAAATCAAGTTTAAAATGTTGGTATCTTAACACTACACTATAATGCACAGCCTAGCATAGCCTACACATCTAATTTACCTTCCATTTTCCTTGTTGTGGTCCAGGTGCAGCTGAGGACTCTGAAGCTGTTCTTGAACCGGGAGCTTCAGCCTGAGCTCAGGATGCTGGCTCTCATGATCATGTTTGATGCTAAGCCCTCCATGGCCATGGTCATCACGGTGACCACCCACCTGCTGGAGGAGAGAGACATGCAGGTGGTCAACTTCGCATACACGTACTTAAGCAGCTTGTCCAGAGCAACGACACCAGACAACCAGTACCTGTAAGTATACTTGTGCATACACTACTGTAATATTCATACAAGCGGGTTTGTTTTGGCCATTTTTGACACAAGTCATATCAGAAAATGTGTCAAACTGTACATTTTTCTACAGGTCTACCGCTTCCTGTGTTGCTGTGAAAATGTTGGGCCGGAAATTTGGTCACCTGAGCTACCTCGGCAGCAGAGCCGCACGCATGGACTGGTTCCATGGTATGTTTACAAACGCTCTGACCTCCTGCGTAATGCAGTTTTTAATCCTATTAGTAAGGTCAGTTATTATAAAAAGCAGGTTAATTCCAATAAACCCCTTTTAATGAACATTATTATAAAAACATGAGCTGCAATAAGTAAGAAGCATAATGATAAACCAAAGTAGTTAGTTAGTATTATTAGAAGTACAGTTTTCAAATGCAAAGTTTCTGGAAATGTTTTTAGCTAATTTAAAGAAAAGGTGCACACTATAATGTTTTCTTGAATGCAGATGACTTCCTGATTGGTACCGCCGCCGAAGTCTTCATACTGAAAAGAGCTTTACAGATCATCCCAGCTGAAATGATGGTGAAATGGAACTTTTATTTCATTGGGAGGATCCTGCAGCTGGTGGAGGTATGCCAAAATCTAGTGACAAGCAGTTAACCACAACATCACACACCATCCAAATATTTTCCTTAATTTCTCAAGTTGGGTATCCGCCCAGAGGGACTAAGAGATCTGTTCGGAACCAACATCCAAGGATTTAGAGGAGATCTGAGCATGACAGACTTCCAGGCTATTTTTAATGTAGTAAGTATTTAAAAGGTCAAAAAGTATAACCTTAGTGTATTTGTTTATCTCACAAAGTGTAATGATTTTGCAGCTCAAAAAGTGGGAAACGCTGCCAAATGACAAGCCTGTGTTGAGCATCTACACACGTGCAGCAGGACAGGAGTTTCACTTCAGTGATGTAGACAAGGACTTTGTGGAGAGGATGATGAGGGTAAGGTCACACAGTAAGATTATGACACAACAACAATGGTTAAAAAATGAAACGCTATCCGGTGTTAGTAAATGAAAATAATAAAGAACCGGGGATGAATACTGCCACACCACCTTGAGAATGCCTGATCTCATTTGTGAGAGTGATGATCGGAGAGGCCAACTGGCAGCCTGCCTCCATCAGTCTATACAGTCTATACATAGTACATAACACACTATGAATTATTATGTGTAGACTGAATGAACATAACACAAAACTGTAAAACTTTGAATATATAAGAGCCTTAAAGCCTTTCCTGTGTATCAAAATTGAGCTTGAAATTGTGCATTGTCACAGCACTACTTTATATGGACATAATTAAGTACTTCTGGTTTATTGTTATATTTCATGGCTATCATTACAGTCACGTAATGTAGTATAGTGCTACACAATATATATATTTTTTATATATATTATTTCAATTACAATTGAAATTCTCCAGGCATTCAGCCCATCTGCAGGAAAAGACAGCTTTGTGTGGAGAATGATTGAGCAGCTCATCCAAGGGTTCTCATGGCGTGGAGTCCTGCCATTCTTGACTATTGAAGCTCGCTACATCCAAGCCACAACCCTTGGTCTCCCACTCGAGATCAGCAAATACTACCATGTTGTAAACGGCCTCTCAATCAATGGTAAGATCTTTATAGTAAAGCCAAATTAAGTCAGGTTTTGGCAAAAATTCTTATATATTTCATTTGTTTTATTTAACAAAGCTAAAGCTGCAATGAACCAACAAGCAGCTCAGAATGTTGGAGAGTTGCTTTCTTCAGAGACTACAGTGAAGACCGATGGCTTCATCGGGTAAATAGAGCAAAGTCCATCGTATAAGAAATCAGCCTGAAGAAAACAAACGCAAATATTGAAGTGCATTATCCGTCCTTTTGCAGATACACCAAGAATTTCTGGCTTTTCTACGGCATCAACACTGACTTATTCCAGTCCGCTGTTGAGATTAAGACCATAAGTCCTGTTGCCATCCCATGGAATTTTGTTGCAAAGATCAATATCCGTGAGTGGAAACTTGAACTTGAAATCCCTCGTAGCAACAAAGAGTTTGAAGTCTTCTCTTTCAGGTGATATTTCTTATACACTGTTCAAGCATTATAACGATAATGATTTCCTACTATATTTATCGATGTTCTTGGAAAGATGAAAAAGGGGTATTATAATAAAATTGTTTGTATTTTTGGTTCTTCATAGTTCCAATGCATATGCTATCTCAAGGAACATCATTAACCCAGATGCAGATAAAAAGACCCCAATTAATCCCAATGAGCAGAATGTGAACCAAATAAATAACTATAATTCTAAGGTAAGTCCACTTAAAGGTGCATTCTGTAACTTTTCTGGTGCAGGGTCCATCAAATGCTTTGCTCCATGGAAATGTGTGGAACATTTGTCTGAAATGTTTCACAGTATGGCATTAAACCTTTCTACCCCCATGGAGACCAAACTGGACCAAGTTACAGGTCAGATCTGTGGAAAGAGAAATTACATATCCATAAAAAACAAGCAGCCCCCACCTGAAAAATTACAAAATGCACCTTTAACAGATTTTTGAAGCTGTTTAATAGTGATTAATGGTAAATAAATGGTGCCAATTTTCTGTCTTGTAGTCTAATAAGTGGAATGCAGTTGAAAAGATGTGCTCCAAGAGCACCATCTATGGAGTAACCCTGTGCTCAGAGTACAAGCTGAAGCGAGACTTCTACCATGAGGAGTATCCCCTGTACTACTTCCTCGGGTTCACACACGTTGCCTTGAAAGTAGCACCAGGTATGGCCACTTACATAGTAACTACAAGAAAATGTGTAAAAATAGTATAGTATCAAAATTAGAATGACATAATCAAAAGTTCTAAAATGGACAAACTGATCAGATAAAGTCAAATAAGATGATTACTATAGCTAATACTACACACACTGAATACTACAGTGAAATCTCCTGAGAGCACACATGCAACTGCATTTGTTAAAAGACAGATTTTATTGATCCAGAAGTGAAGAACCACAAGTAGGCTTCCAGCTACTGTAATTATTATACAGTACAGTAGTTCAATGACCATAACTATTAACAGAGTGTGGTTATCTTATCAGAACATTGTAAGAACTAAAGAAGCAACTTCTGGCAGAATTTTCCATGCTAGCACAGAATACCAACTTTTCACAGTGTAGTTTTAATAATTACAGTTAAAAATGTGCTGCAGTTTAAACAAATATATTGGCATTTTATTGTATTGCTGCATTTAACAGTGTTGGTTGGCATGTTTCAGTCCAGCAAGCTTCAGCTGTTGAGAAGATCCGTGTGGAGATTAATGCAGCCCCAGACGCAGTTACAATGAATGTAGGCCAGCTCATTGCCAACCTGAGAACTATGTCCGAGGTGTGATCAGGTTTACCTTTCACTGTGTTGGACCCTTAGACTGTATAAAGGCATAATACAGTCTATGCAGCCACATCCATTCTTCTCTTTTCCATTGTGTTTTCAGGAAGTCCGCCTATCAAGAACCAACGCATCTCAAGAGCAGCAGGACAGACCATCAAGGGTCAGTTATGAACAATATCGAGCCACATTTAGAAGTATGTGAAACTGTGTAACTACAAAAATGAAAATAGAATGGTTAGTAAGTGAATTACAAATTTGGTGTATTTTAGAGGCTTAAAATGCGGTATGAATGGTTCCATTACAAATTATAGCCAGTTCTTAGTTTCATAACAGTAGCATACTTCATATAAGGTCAGACATGGGCTACCATTTGTTGAAAAAAATTCACATTTAGATCTGTACGTATAAAAGGAAGCGTATTGGCATATTGGTATCTGATATGAAGCGTTACATAGGTTTGATTGTTGCTCTGACCAAACGTGACTGAGATCTTGCCACACCTGGAATCTAAAGTTACATATTAAATTTAATCTATACACACAATGCTGCTTATGTTCTATTATGATTTTTTAATGATGTTTTCATTTACATTTTATATGCTGTCAGAGGCTTACATGATTGAGGTTGGAGGTAATAAAATCTTGTCCATGCATCCAAAGGGCATGGAGTCTCCACCTGTGCCTGTGCTGAACTTCAAAGTGCTGGCAGTGAGGAGCAGTCAGAAGGCCGAAGGTTACGACGCCTCCTTCTACTACACGCCTGAGGATGAGGGCCAGAGCACCCAGCTCATCGTCAGCCAGGTGGGAGACGCCACCAACTGGAAGATGTGTGTGAACACCGCTGTGGCTGCAGTGGCTAAGAGCCAATCCGAAGCAAGGCAGTTTAAGGTAACGTCCCTTCCCACCCGCACCGCTGATTTAGCAATGAGCAGGCCTTAGCAACACTGTCAATCAAACCTGTTGCTAGCGCTAGCAGGAGCGATCTTGGCGAAAGATTTGTCTTCTATCAATGTTCATATCTTGATTTATGGACAAGACAGAGAAATAAAAACATCAGGATGATGTAGAGCGGCGTAATACAAACATTTAAAGACCAAAATGGAGAGTCTGACAGCAGCAGTTACAGAGAGAGAGGTGACTGTATTTAAATGTAAAGTCGATGCAGCAGGAAGTGCACCTGTGATCACTTCCTATTTGAAACGTGGCAGCTAGCATGTTAGCTATGCCCTTATCTATATCTATATCTATATATATATATATATATATATATATATATATATATATATATGTATATGTATATATGTATATGTATATATATATATATATGTATATGTATATATGTATATGTATATATATATATATATATATATATATATATATATATATATATAGTCTATGGACTCAATGCATGTGTAGAAAATACAGTAATGACAAAGTATAATTTCATATTGGTAAGATAAGGTCAGTTGTTTTAGGCAGAAAAAAAACTATGTGCAGTAAGTCTAACCTATAGCTGAGTTTTAGTGTAAACTGAACCACAGAAACTGTTTGGAGAAAGCAGATGTTTTATAATGCCAAATAAAGTGAATGGATTTTGCAGAAGCTTTTTTTCAGTAATTCACTTATAAAATGTAACTGTAATATTGTGTGTATTGTTCCAGGCTCACGCTGCATGGGGAGCAGAGTGTCAGCCCTACTCTGTGTCTGTGGGGGCCTCTGGCAACATGAGCGAGCTACAGGCCGTCTTCCACTGGGACCAGGTGCCAGAGACCATGGCAGCGCAGGGAAGAAGGTGGGTCAGTCTGGAAGAGGAGGAAATGGGCCATTTCAGATGAGTACTTTGAGATGAATAAAAACTGAGGAATGATTTTTGCACCACAGCAGATGGGGAACCGTATATGACAGGGGGAGTGGTGTCATACATATGCATTGTTAACGGAACTTCTTACTGTTCTCAGAATTGCCAGATACATCCCAGGTATGGCCTTCCTTATGGGCTTCACCCAGGAGGAGGGCAGAAATGCCGCGCAGGAGGTTTCTGCGTCGGTTATTGCTGCTTCAGCAGACAGCATCAGTGTGAAGATTAAACTCCCAGAGGTATGGCTGTGAAATATTCTCCTCCTTCATATTTATGCATCAGTCTCTCTTTGCATATATCTCCTCCTGACTGCTGTATTTAGACAAATGTCTCTCCTGCTGTTGCAGCTTACACTGCGCTCTGAGACTCTGCCTTCTCCATTGCCAGTCTCCACTACAGCAACAGAACAATAAACAGCATTACACAGGCAGACACACTGCGCCATGGTAAGGGATTCCACTCACTTTTATGCAAACGGGCACAAAACAAGTCTGAGAGCTTTAAAATGTGTTTTTTTGTTGTAGGAAGACATCCAAGACCAGATGGAAGATAAAACTGTAAAAAACATATCCCCACAAATCTTGAGACGTGTAACCAGTTTGAAAATGACCAAAAGCACTCAGTTTGATAGATATTTGAATACACACATTTGATCACCACTGTATTCTGGCTTGTTTGCTCAAAGATTCTATTGTACATCACATGATTAAAATGCAAAGCAGCTTGTACCTTGGGTGTCCCTGGTGTTTTTTGTTTTGTTTTTTAACTTCTTTTTACATCCCACATTATCTTTAATCTACCATCTTTTACAAAAGAATAGAGTGTTCTCTGAGATAGACTAATGGTCTGTTGTACTTTTATCTGACAATGATGGCTCCTAATTGCAATGGTAAAACTGATGATGAAACCATAGGAAACCTTACATTCTACTTTATATTACTCCGTATTTGAAATGAACAAGCAACACCTTTTGACAGATGATGCAAGTAACGGGCTGTTTTCTGGTTTTATATCAATTGAGCATAATTTCGTTTGCCAGATGCATAAAAGATCCAATTCAATTCAGACTCCTGCCAGCTTTGTCTTTTTATTAGGAAAAAAATTATGTCAGCTGCTCCCTGTTTGGCATTCGTTCAGTGTTACTGGGCATTCTGGGAGCGGTGAAATGGATCATAAACTCCTTTTTGTGGAGGTGCAGAGATGCTAACGGAGTTGCTAAAAGGGACTAGCTGACCTGCTCTGTTTGTTTGGTCAGACGTCCAACAGAGCATGTTTACAACACACACAGAGTTTCCATGGCATGCACAGGCCTAAAGTTCACTGTGACAAAGTGATGGCGACATTGGCAAACACACTCCAATCCCAACACTACTCTTGGGTGTAAATAAATGTTGTGTGTATTTACAATAAACAACAAACAGAGGGATGCCTGGTGGAAGAGATGCTAGTGTTACTGTCTAGCAAGGGAGTAACAAGGGGGTATAGGGACTTGTCTATTAAATTGTCCATAATGAATATAGGTGATAAAAAGCGCATCTCGTTAAAACGGTAATAAAACAGATAAAAATACATGATATATGGAATTAAAAACTCTGGATAGTAAAGTAAAGATTTCAAATGTATGTACAACTTTGGCAAAAATAATAACAAAATGTACTTAACTGGGTTGTAAAATAATTGCTTGCAGGGGTGTGTAAAGATACAGCAGTATATGAGCCAAATGCGCTTCAATTTTCTACTTTTATTCTCCAGTTTGCTCAAAAAGACAAATTTGATGCACTGAGAACAAACTAGGAATTTGTATGTTTCAATTGTACTAATTTGTTTATGTTGTTGTAAGGCGACCTTGGGTGTCCAGAAAGGCACCTAATACATAAAATGTATTCTTCTTCTTATTAATGACACAAGGGGCACACAGACAAATATCGGTTACATTTTCGATATCAGACTGATATGGATATCTGACAAACCTTTCAGACTTCGCCAATTGATATTCAGCAGTTACATCATGCCGGGGTGCTCTACTTGAATCTCTATTGGAGGAATGTTCAACAATTACCATGGTGACACAACGCACACATTATCAAACACAGACAAAAATGCAAAATTGATTTAAACAACTAATTTGCAGTAACCTGTGGTCAACGGCAAGACTGTGTTAAAATAAAGCTCAGAGTAAGTCTAACTGGAGTAACAGAGCTTCTAACAGAGTAGTGCTTTCAGTTAGCATCCCACCCCCTGGAAATATTGATGACATCAGCCGCAAAGTATCAATACCAATACTGGAGCCGATATATCAGCCCATCTGTGACATAAGTCAGACCAACTATCTATATTCACTTTTCTCTTTTTCACTGACTGGACCAGATAACATAAAATAGCAAGAAGAAGGCATCACCATCAAAAGCCAACCACTGTGACTGTGAATTGTAATAGGAACATTATGTTGCGTTTAGTGAAATCCTCTGAGCAAATGTGAGGAGGAGAATATTTCACGTGTCATATCTGAGTCTAGAAGCACAGTCTGACCTTGTGTTGAAGTGACCCAGGAGAAAAAATACACTGACAGGATAGAAGCCCTGATTAACCACGGCGTTTGGAGATGGAGGGAGTGGTCTACGGCTTTTTAGTTGAGCTGAGCATTTCTGATGAGGCTCATTTGGCAGAATACAGGAAACTGGACCATATCAGGCAAGCTGTCAGTAGAATACTATGCACACAGATATTTTGGTATAAATGTTATAGAGTCTAAGCCTAAGTAAATCATGACGTAAAATGTTTTATAATTATGATTTTATTATCTACCCAAATGGCAATAAGCTATTTGGTGTTCAGAAAACAGCCAGATCCAATGTAGTGCATGTGATCAAATGTGGGCACTAGATGGCAGTGTTTATTCGAAATTCCACTGTTCTTGGTGTGTGACTGTAGTATTACCTGGGTTCATAAAAAGGTTATTAAAGCAAATGTTGACATTTTGGTGATTTTTTTTTTTTTTTTGGCAATAACAGTGTATGAAAGTGCTTTTGGATGACTCCGCTCGGCTCCCCCACCCAAAGACATGTTTGGGTAATTTAAAGGTGTGCTATTACTTTTCTGGAGGAGAGTTCATCGCTTACTAGGAAAGTTTCACAGTGTGGCATTAAACCAGTCCCATATTTATTCAATTACATCTGCTTTTAGTGAAAACAACTTTAAAAACCTGCTTGTCTCCATGTAAATAGTTACACAGTGCACTTTCAATAACTAAAGTACCCTTCCTGAAATACTGAAAGTGGATTGATGGTTTATTGTGTTGAGACCATAGACTGTATGAATGGACATAGCTAACCAGCTAACCGCTGCTTTCCAAATAGGCTCCATCGTCTCTGGCTCGAAATGACATTACATCGAAAAATTGTCACCCCTCTCTCAGTAACTACCTCATCATTTTGATCTTAAATGTTCCTATTAACCCAATCTTCAAGATGCTGGGTGTCTTATTTTGCTTATTTATCTGTTAATAAATTTGTATTCCTAATATGGAACAGCTTCAAATTAACTCCTATAACTGCTAGCCTCGTCAGCTTCATTTGACTGAAGCCAAATACTATGGACTGATTGAAACAGATGTCATCCTCCCCTAAACTAATATAACAATGAATGAATGTGCTGTCAAATGTTTAATTCTGGGGTTTTAGTAGTGACATGAAATAATGGGAAAGATGCACTACATAATTTGAACTAAGTGATCCTTGTGATGAACACCTGCTGATACAAAGCAAAGCCCTATCTTTCTGTTTCGGATTTGGTAGAAGCCAAAGGGGGCGAGGGCGTCACGCAGCAGATGTGAGAAGGTGAGACTCATTATCCGCCTGACATTATCTGTGACATTATGGAGTGGGCACACCTTGTCACGGACACTTCACCACTCCCACTGAGGCTCCTGCTGTGCACCCCGCTCGCTCTGCACTCAGCCCCACTCGGCTCCTCTCAGCCAATCATCACCAGCTCACCACACCAGGCTGCTCTTCACTACCGCCACCAGAACAGAGCCGCCAACATGTGCCATTTTCTATTTGGGCCATAGCATGAATCAACATTTTCAAAAAGAAATAACACGGACGTACATAAACGGAGAGTATAACAAGTCAAATTTTACAACAGTAAAAATAAAAGAATAAATGTTTGCATCAGACGAGAAACTAATGCCACCAGGCCAATATAACAGGTCATATCTGTGGAGAGGTGACCCTGCTCACAGTAAGAATGGTTATTAATATTATTTTTGCCAAATCAAAACAGCAGAATTCAACCATGCTAGATAGATTTGTTTAATGTCATAGTATGGAATATTTCAGACAAAGCAATGCCATCTCCCTGGAGACAAGCAGGTAATGTACCCTGCACCTGAAAAATTACATTACATTACATTACATTAAACCCAGCCAGTTTTATCTACTCTACTGCATTACTGGCGGCGATTCAAGGCAATGCTTTCTGAGAGGTCACCTTAGAAAAAATTGAAAATAAGAAAAATTTGTTATTCTTTATGTGCATGTTTTTTTGTTCAACAGTATGCAAACTGTGAAATATATCGTGCTATCTAGTTACGTTGGCTTATGCTGAGATATAGGCAAGCCTAGTGTGACATACTCGGAGGTGATAGGACTAATCTTCATGGTTGCGTTACTGTTTTCTAAAACATTACCCATCCTAAACCAAAGTCACAATATTGCAATAAATCCTACATTTCGGAGGCAGATGATTTGTCTGCCTCTTTGAGTTGCAGCACCTGGTGTCTGTGTAAGCTGTTTGCATGCTGAGATGGGATCCACCCCCAAGCCATGCTTCAAAACCACGATTGAAATAAAACTGATACATTATTGACTAAAAGTTTTGAAATGCAGCTGATAAATTTCAAAAGTCATCCCTTCTCACAGATGCTCTTTCCTATTCCTACTGACACATCAGGAGAACGCTCTGCTTAAAGGTGCACTATGTGTCTTTTCTGCTTTGCCTTGAATGTTCCCCAGAATTAAAAGTACTATATTACAGAAAGAGTTTTAAGCCATGTTATAATGCTGTTTTCTCCTCAAAAACATACCCGGAGGTGTGTTTATTTCATTCACACATGTTTGAGTAGCCCTTTTGTACTTTATCTTTTGTTCAGTAGAGACAATTCCAGGAAATTATCCAAACGATTCTAGTGATGGTGTATAAAGTTTAAAAACACAGTCAAGCACTTCCTCTATTATCACATGACAACACAAGGCTGAACAGGGTGTTTTCAGTGTGAAAGAAGAACTCAGCCGATTGTGAGCTGGGCTGCCTTTCCACAGATCTGAGCTGTAATTTTCTCTAGTGAAGTCAACTGAATGTTTCCATGGATCAAATTTAACATCATAATTTAATGCTGAACAAGGCAAACCAATGACAACTCCATATAGACAAGCAGGTGGCAGTCCCTCCACCATGAAAGTTACACTGCACAGCTTTAATTTTAGTTCTAGATAAGTTAAGAATTAAGTCATATAATTTATGCTTCATTATAACGTGAGTTGAAATAGTGCTGATATTGTGCTGAACATAGAAGTTTGGGGCACAGGCAGGAGAGATGCTTACACCAGGCTTTTGTTGTTTTCTGTTTATGAGACTATAAGGCAATAACTACAGGCCATAGAGTGTTGTGGAAAAATGTTCACACCCATTTCAAATGCAGGGACTTTAGGAGGAATACAAACAGTAAGGACTTAAATATTGTATAGGGAGCAAGATTATTACACTGTGGAAATGCTTTAAGCAAAATATTTAATAAATAATGACATGTTTATCTTGCATTTTAGGCCAGTATTGGGTCTGAAGTGTTGGTGTCATTGAAATCCTGGAAGTCATTTATTATGATTGTTAGTTTAGTTCCTACTGTTAACATGGCATTGCATATGTCTATATTCCAAATGACTGGTGTTTTTTTTTATTTTCATGTCTGATACCCATACAGATTGTTTCTAATCCAGCAAAACCAATGGCCAATAAGCTCTGCTGATATTTGATTTTAATTCATCCATCCATCCATCTTCTCCCGCTTAATCCGGCTGGGTCGCGGGGGCAGCTTGCTGCCCAATACTCATAGCACCTGACCCCCCCTATGAACCCCTCTGCAGGTGGTGAGCCCACAGGAGGGTGGACAACATGGTCCTTGATGTTAGTTCATAGGGGTGTGGGCATGTTTTAGGTTGATGGGGGAAACCAGAGTACCCGGAGGAAACCCATCCAGACACGGAGAGGAACATGCAAACTCCGCACAGAAAGGCCCGGGCGACCCGGGGATCGAACCCGCAACCTTCTTGCTGTGAGGCCTGAGTGTTGCCACTCAGCCACCGTGCCGCCTTGATTTTAATTATTTTCCTCAAATTATGTAACTTAAATTTAGTACAAACTCATCCCCAGCACCGTTTTAGTATAAACTGGACAGGAGAGCAGAGCAACGTCATAGTCAAGTTTTCGAATACAGCTTGATGCTAATTCTTTATCCAGCTGGTTGACCAAAATAGCTGGAGAAAAGTGCAAATACTGGCCAGATATGTCAGCCAACCAATGTATCAGTCCAGTTTATGTTCCCAACCATTTTATCTTGAGTACAGAGACCATTATATTTAAATGTTTTAATGATATAAATGCAAAATCTTTCTACAAAAACACTTACAAGATATAAATTTAGCACAAAGAAATATTTATATTCAGAAACTATAAAATTCCTGCTTTTTCATCTGAAATTTTCCAAGTCCCACCTCAACAGGTGTTTGCAGACTGGGACTGGGAAACACAGCTCCAGATCACCTTTAAGCTGTAACATGAGAGATGGGCGCTCTTCCATACCTAATAATTCCAAGAACATATTCAACACAGAGTAAGTAATAAAAGTGAAAGTGAAGTTAAAATCCTAGCTGAAGATGGTTTCAGGGCTGTAATATGGATGGAAAAGTGTCTATTGAAAGTGAAGTGATACTTGAACACATAATGGCTGCTCAAATGTCAACCTTTAGTGCACTTTGAGGCACCAGACCCACTAATGAACCCTCCTGCAATGGCTTCACTTGGACTTATCCAGTTAAGTTCAAAATTATTCATTTTTTCAGTCATCACCTCTCACTTATTAGTCACCTATTAGTTTAAGAATGTCATTTTTAAAGGTTTTTAAAGTTGAAATTGATACTTAGAATTAAAGATTTTTTCCATTCACCTGCTTTGTCTCACCTTAATTGCAAAAAAAGTGAATTCAAAAAGTAGTACAGACAAATCCAGTTGTTTAAAAATTAGTTTTAACAATTTACACGTTTGAGAAGTTTCACTATGTTTTTTCTTGCTACTGATTATTTCCAGGCTTGCATGAAACTTCTACTGGTCTAATGATATTTTAAGTAACATTATACAATTTGGATACTTTTACTACCAATAACATTCACTCATTTAAAAATTTATTTTCCTGATTTTACTTGCTACAGTCAGTGTGCAATATTAATATGGCAGATTTCAAACCAGAATACATCCTCTTTGCATAATCAATCCAATGTAAATGGAAAACTAACTACCAGGCAATTCAGAAAGCACTGAAGGGTACACTTTCATTTGCTGCTCTCAGTGTATACATCACTAAATCAATGCAGATTTTATGAGCTTTGAAATGTCTTTTTTCCAAATAGCTTTCCTGCTGTGCAACACGCTGAGGCAGACCAGTGATTTTCTTCGGATCCACCCCTGATTGGATAAACACTAACATCATCAATGGCAATGGAACAGTCCTTAGATCTATCAGTCTATTCATTGTTTTCACATTAAAATGTCTGACATAATCACTACTCTCCTTTTATATTTAGGATTTACAGTAAGGTAACAGCAGGGGGCACTGTTGTTTTAAGCTGTGACGTAAAGCCAGGAACGTCACTTGTCGATCCAACTATTTTTATATCTTGTGAAATTTTGATGCTGTTCCTATCAGATCAGTGTAGTACTGTTTCAAAGCTAGCCAGTACATACAAGGGGACTTTCACTTCATCAAGTTAGCCAATCATATAGTACAAGTTAATTAACTTTTGCATTAACCATTGCTTAATATTTGCAGAAATAATACTTACATCAGTTAAAGTTCTCCTATATAATTTATAATCATATTGAGGGACTGTGAACAAGCCCCGAGAAAGAGCAATGATGTAGTAGCGTCCGCCAATTGAGCGGGCAGCCAAGACTACAGTTATTCTTCTTATGGGCTCAGAAAAGAAAGGCCAATGATCCTCGTGCCTGTGAAGAGTGTTTCCACGGCAACCACTCCGTTTATCATGGTTCCCCCGACTGAGAGATCTCAAAATGCCAGTGATGTTAAATGTCCGTGATTGGGAATAAAGCGCTCCAATTGTTAGCAGTCCATGCAGTGTGAGGTTGGTTCCATATGTCTCGTTCTGATCTTAATACCTATACTATGTAACTATTACTACTATAATATGCAACTTACCTACAGGTGCCACACTGTGGAAACTTGCCGATAGGTAAGGTACATCATGTGATATTGGGACATGGACTGGATTCAAAGGTGAAGAAAAAAACTCTCTGCGCTAAGCCTGGGAATGTATCACATTTTTTATACTTATAGAGATGACAGGCTTATGGGTTAAGCGCTGTACAAAATCTTACAAATAATCTTTAGGAGGATTCGAATATGGTCTGGGAAAGATTGCTAAAAAACTCAAACATGCATGGATGAAATGCATGTTAAACTTCTTCAGGCATGTTTTTGATGAGAGAACATTATAATGTAGTAGAAAAATTATACCCCCTCTTTAAGAAGAAAAAAAAAAACATTTACGTTCTGTTTTGTTTACGTTCTGTTTTGTTTACTTTACTGATGTAGCAGTAAGGACATGTCTTAAATCCAAAGTTATGCAGGACAAATGGCACCAAAATAACAACAATTTGACAGTGAAATATTAGTCCTATTTCATTAAGCATCACTAATTCTTCATAAATAAGTAAACTTTGGAAAATGGACCTGGAAGATAGAAAGTGAATCATAATACTTAAGTTTCACAGTGTATAAGTACAGTATCTCACAAAAGTGAGTACACCCCTCACACTTCTGCAAACATTTAATGATATCTTTTTATGGGACAACACTGACGAAATGACACTTTTATACAATGTAAAGTAGTCCATGTACAGCTTGTATAACAGTGTAAATTTACTGTCCCCTCAAAATAACTTGATGCACAGCCATTAATGTCTAAACTGCTGGCAACAAAAGTGAGTACACCCCTAAGTGAAAATGTCCAAACTGGGCCCAAAGTGTCAATATTTTGTGTAGCCACCATTATTATTATTTCCAGCACTGCTTTAATCTTCTTGGACATGGAGTTCACCAGAGCTTCACAGGTTTCCACTGGGATCCTGTTCCACTCCTCCATGACAACGTCACAGAGCTGGTGGATGTTAGAGACCTTACGCTCCTCTACCTTCCATTAGAGGAGGCCCTGCAGAAGCTCAATGGGGTTTAGGTCTGGTGACATGCTTGGCCACTCCATCACCTTTACCATCAGCTTCTTTAGAAAGGCACTGGTCACCTTGGAGGTGTGTTTGGGGTCGTTATCATGTTGGAATACTGCCCTGTGGCCCGGTTTCTGAAGGCAGGGGATCATGCTCTTCTTCAGTATGTCACAGTACATGTGGAATTCATGGTTCCCACAATGATCTATAGTTCCCCAGTGCCGGCAGCACTCATGCAGCCCCAGACCATGACACTTCCACCACCATGCTTGACTGTAGGCAAGACACACCTCTCTTTGTACTCCTCACCTGGTTGTCACCAAACACACTTGACCCCATCTGAACCAAATAGGTTTATCTTGGTCTCATCAGACCACAGGACCTGCTTCCAGTAATCCATGTCCTTAGTCTGCTTGTCTTTACCAAACTGTTTGTGGGCTTTCTTGTGCTTCATCTTCAGAAGAAGCTTCCTTCTGGGACAGCAACCATGTAGACCATTTTGATGCAGTGTGCGGCATATGGTCTGAGCACTGAAAGACTGACCCTCCACCCCTTCAACCTCTGTAGCAATGCTCCAGCACTCATGTGTCCATTTCCCAAAGACAACATGTGGATATGACGCTGAGCACGTGCACTCAACTCCTTTGGTCGACTATGGAGAGAACTGTTATGAGTGGAACCTGTACTGTTAAGTCACTGTATGGTCTTGGCCTCGGTGCTGCAGCTCAGTTTCAGGGTGTTGATGATCTTCTTATAGCCTAGGCCATCTTTATGTAGAGCAACAACTCTTTTTTTCCAGATTCTCAGGGAGTTCTTTGTAATGAAGTGCCACGTTGAACTTCCAGTGCCCAGTATGAGAGAATGTGAGAACGAAAACACCAAATTTAACAAACCTGCTCCACTTACACACCTAAGACCTTGTAACACTAACAAGTCACATGACACTGGGGAGGAAAAATGGCTAAATGGGCCCAGTTTGGACATTTTCACTTAGGGGTGTACTCACTTTTGTTGCCAGCAGTTTAGACATTAATGGCTGTGCATTGAGTTATTTTAAGGGGAGAGTAAATTTACACTGTTATACAAGCTGTACATGGACTACTTTACATTGTATAAAAGTGTCATTTTGTCAGTGTTGTCCCATGAAAAGATATCATTAAATGTTTGCAGAAGTGTGAGGGGTGTACTCACTTTTGTGAGATACTGTATGTCAGTGTTTTGTCACACCCCTACATTGTACCTGTTCAACCCAACTATTATGTAGTCAAGTGCTGTGTGTGTGCTGTCAATCAAATCACACCGTGATAGGTGCCACACTGTGGAAATTAATTTCTCAGAAGAAGGTTAAGGTAGGTTAAAGTATATTGTATTATATCCTCACAGGGGAAATTCATTCTCTGCATTTGACCCAGCCTTCAACCAGTGCTACTGGGGCAAGAGCTGCTACTGCACAGCGCTCAGGGACCCATCATGGAAGCATGCAAATTGGGCTGATGGGAAAACCAGAACAGATAAATGGAGAAACATGCAAACTCTGCCCAGAAATGCCTGGTCCAGCCCGGGAGTTGAACCTTTTGCTGTGAAGTGTGAGTGCTTGCTACTCAGAACAACATTCATCTTATTCACTTTCACTCCTGTTGCAAGGACCCAAAAGCAAACTTATTTCTAAGCGAATATGACCCACTAGGAAAGGGTAATTATAAAAAGAAAAAAATAAGTGTGCAATTTCTTTTATTTCTTGTTTGGTACATACTTTTAACATATTAAGCACAAGCTAAAAGCTCTACAGAGACCATTACAGAGAATAATATGATCATTACTGTCCTCTGTGACTCTCCTTGTATGGTCATACTGTTCTAAAACGAATACAAGATTCACGGCAGCATAACATTTAGTCTCATCCGGACACCTCACTGTAATTAAGCGGCCCAACTAACTAACGAAGGGACTTTAGAGTTTATGAAAAAGAGGTATTTTAAAAACACAGTGCAAAGCAATTAACTTTCTTGCCAAAATTGCTTTAGTCTAAAAGATATTCTCTTTTTTCTGCATCAATTACCTGTGAGAAAAAGTAGAGCTAAATGGTCATTGTTGGAGGAGTCTATCCTGTTTTTGATCTCATACGCACACAGGGCTCAAAGACAAACGCTTGAGATAATAGCTATAATTAAAGTTATTTTGGTTGAAAATACTTAAGACTTAACTGTCCTCAAGTACTATTAAATGTTGCATTGCAAAATGCTTGTGCAAAAAAGAATCACGCCACATTATGCTATCCTTTTACTAATTAAAAAAAATAAATACTATGTGTTTAGTATAGATAGACATAATGGTGATTTTGATATAAGTCTACAAATGTGTGTTTTCAGTCATCTTCATTTTCTGCACTAGTTTAGGGAAGTAGCATAATAAATGACTGTGTCACTGTGATGAATTGAAGAAAGTATTTTGGTTATTTCTGCACTTCTGTTGTCACACAGATGGAGGGTAAGCTTTTCTTTTCTTGAATCTGATGAAACAAAACATGACCATTTATCAAATTTAACCTCAGTTCTTCATTGTTATTAATGGTATTTGTTGTGATAATATTACCAGTATTAATAGTTGAGCTGATAATAGTATAATAGAGTGGTGGAGCTAGTAGTAGTGGTAATTGCTAGATGGCTTCATAGCATTCTGTTGATGCAGTGACCTCACAAAAGTTTTAAGATTGTCTCAAAACTCAATAAAAAGCAGAAAATGGATTTAAAAACACATTTTCTGGACTCAATACAAGCATTCATGGGCCTGTTTAGGTGTTTGATTTTCAACAAAAATGGTGGCTATGAGTAACTGTGACTGTAATTTTATGTGTGAGAGACTTGTTTAACAGCAGCTCAGTTATTTAAGGTCAGATTGTGCCAAAATAAAACTCATCTTAGTATAAAAACTCCTCAAACGGAGCAGTGCCTACAGTTTGCATCACACCCCCAGAGAATGTTGATGATAACAGGTACGGGGGCAGGTAAATGAATATAGTTGAAATGCAGGTTTTTGTTGTGATACAGTGAGTTCTTGGGTTTAGTCACTAATAGAAATGATCAGCTTCAGCATTTTGGAATTTGCCTTTTAGATATTTCATGGCCAAATACAATGTAATCAAAAGGGAAAACTGTCTCTTGCTCCTACATATCTGAGAGATCATCAAATTGTAGAATCTGAAAACCACCAATAGTAATAATTTTGTATTTGTGATCTCAGATTGTTCCCACTGCTTCCCTTGCCTAAAATATTAGTAAATATTTTGTCACACTTACAATGAAATTACATTTTCATTTCCAGAAAAACAAGAAATGAAAATTAATAGAGAAAATGATAAGCAAATAGACTACAGAGACATGCGAATAATAATCTGCCTTGACAAACTTTACAATGACAACAGTAAAATGTGCCAGGACCAGGTGCCAAAGATGATTTATCATGGAGCAGTGAGCGCATGTTTACTGGTCTGTGCCAACACACAGATTTTCTCACCTAGCCTCCAGCTCCTGCACCATCCAGTGACAAAGCCAACCAATGTGCATCAATGTGTTAAATAGCAGCTTCATGTGGCTGTCAAAGAGCCTATCATCTTACACCTTTAAAAATACACTTATGTCATCAGCACTCTGCTTTAGGACAGACAGGTGTTGCATATGATAATACATGGATTCTGGAAAGAACAAAAATCAGCCATAACATTATGACCACATGCATATGCATACTTTAGTTTCATAAATAATAAACACTGTATTTTGTGTTCTTTTTATATCTGGATTAGTGTGAATATTTATTATGCATTTGGGCATTTTTCTTCCTGCTTGCAAAACATCAACCCTTTGATTTATATGCCCCTTGCAGTTGTAATAATTGTAAAGGTAGTAGTAGTTTTCTACCCATTCTAGTAGTAGTGAAGTAGTGTTAGTTGTAGAAGTAGCAAGGTCAGCATTTGACTCCCATAAACAATGTACAAATTGCCTTTGTAGTAGGTGGGAGGAGTCAGTAGTAGTAGTAGTAGTAGTAGTAGTAGTAGTAGTAGTAGTAGTAGTAGTAGTAGTGGCAGTAGTAAGTAGGGGTGTATCAAAAACATACAGTATCGTTATCATAAACTGCTGTATTGATATATCGCCAAGAGTATATTTTGGTATCTTTTAGCTATTTTTTTGAGACCACACTATAATTTTGTTGCTTATTTAGTGAAAAGAAACTTGTTTATGCAATACACTTAACACATTCACATTAACAAGAAGTGTTCTAGCAAAAAATATTATTACTAAAATGTATTTGGTTCATAAAAGAGCAGTAGTCCATATCACAGACTGTCATGTGCAATGTAAATCAATTATCACTTCCACATCGGGATAATATCATATCAGAGCCATGTATTGTATATCACTTAAAATACTAGGGACCCAGCCCTAGTAGTGAGTGAGCAATACAAGCATATGACTTTGTATTTACAAGACAACAATACGATACAATAAAGTATGTGATAAATAGGAATAACTGGTTGGTTTCACAATCATGTATCCTATTTCTGCGTGTCTTATATAGAGCCCCTTAAGGCAAACATAATATGTATCCTGAGAAATCTGTAAGCTTCTGCAAGCAGTGTGTATAAGCAAGTCTTAACTGCATAATTGAATATTTACTTTCTAATCCACTTGTCTAATCCAAACAGTTCACATGAATATTGGCTTACCTCCTTCACACTGGTATTGCTGTTCTGAAACAGTATTCATATATGAAGAATATGTATGGTGGCGCAGAGGTAAGTGCTTCAGTCATGTGGAGACAGAGAAGTGAAGAAGCTAAATTATAGTGACTGAGGAGTGTGAGAACAGAAGATTGTTTTCATCAAGTGTAGACCACATGCTTTCATGACATACAGCTTATACAGAGTAAAACTATAGTGACATATTCTGATTAATAGTGTGTACAGTATATGAAACAACACATTTTCAGCCCTCAATATGATCATGAAGCTATACTAAATATGTTTATGAATTGGAAGTAATTGACTTCAATGTATCAAAAATTTGTTATTGAAAAAATATTGCAAGAAAGTGGAGAACAGTACCAGTAATATAGTACACACTTTTTCATTTCACACTAACAATTATCAGTTTCTAATTATACTTCTTTCAGTTTCACAGTTTACTCAGTAGCACAGTTTGAGTCAGTGAAAAAAAATATTTTGAAAACTTCAGCATTTCATGTAGCATACAAGATTTTATCTCCAATTTTTAAGTATTTGAGCAAAAGCTTGTTTTGTCTTGCCCCAGGAGAAATATAGTACTGTACATGAAGTTTGCAGTCAAAACAGTACAGGAAATGTGCATTAACCTACTAGTTGTTGTTAGATTCACCATGGTGGCAAGACTCTGCCACCTGGTCATTAAAAGCACAGTTCACAACTTTCAACTTCACCACAGTGAATAATTGGGAGGCTGGAAAAATGAGGAATAACTTTGGACCACTGGAAACTAAACGAAGTACAGTTTTTTAAATCAGAGTCAAAGTTAAAAAGCAAAAAGTAGTAGTAGTAGTATTTTTAATTCTAAGTTAAATTTCCCCTAGTTTATCTTTTATTTAGCCTCCTTCATTTGGCAATTAAAAAACACATTGCTTCATGCTGTTTATTTTTTACCCAGAAACCCTTGGTTCAGCTCAGTACCTCGACCTTTTGGCCTGGGTTTACTGTAGGCCACTTTCTGAGGACACTGAAATGTATTTGGGGGTATATAGAGAATTCTTGCTGCCAGTGAAGTTTAAGAGGAGTTATGTAAATAAACTTTTTATGATCTTTTAAACATGTGATAACAAGCTCATTATTAGTGGACTCAAAGTTTACTTTTGATTAATATGTGTATTTTTGAGCATTCCTGAATTGGCCTGCTTTTAAGGCTTGAGTGCTCTGAAAATGTTGCTTTTCACCTAATCTCTACGTCTGTTATTTACTTGTAATTATTAGACAAAGTTAAGATTCTGGGTCATACATGTTCAAAAATGTCACGTAGCCTTTTTTCAACAATAAAATGCTGCTATGAAGAGGCAGGGCTAATCATTTCTGCCATTTTAAAGAGGGAGTCAAGAGACCTGATTTTATTACTAAGCTTTACTAAGTTTTAAAATTTGCAGTTTCCAATAAACAAAATGTAAAATACAAATCTAGGTGTGTACTTTATAGTGTAATATTAACCTTGTATTGTCCTGGGGTCAGAAAAAAGCATATGTGCGCTAATCAACACAGACCATTACTCCCTTGCTTTGATCAAACGTTCACAATGATGCAACATGGACATTTCGGTGCAACTTCCAGGATGCAGAGAGATTTCATAAGGAAAGTGCTGCAGGGGGAGAAAAATTTGATTATTTTGGCTATTTTTTACATTTGCTGGGAAGAAAAGTAGGAGCGCCCGTGGGTACAGAAATGGTGATGATGGCGTTGCTCAGAGGAACACTGCTGATTAGCACATGCTGTAATTGATGCAACCAGGGGTGAAGTTAGGTTCAAGAAATGATGCACTGCATCATTATTACTATGCATAATAAGTGCAGAACCATACTGTACAGATGCTTTCAATGGCAAATATCAAACAATTATATACAAATTATTAAAGAGACAGTTTGGAATTTTAGGCATTTCCTAGTGAGCCAGAGGGTTGGAGACGTGTGGAGACACTTGTCAAATTCCATCCAGTCCTTGTATTTGGAGAGGCTGCTGGTGCTAGGCTAGCACAGGTCAACGGGCATAGTTGGCCTGCTGCTAAAAACAGTCTTATCCACTCCACAGTTCACCCGAAGCAAATATATTATTACACTAGACTATCTGTGTAAATCTCTGTGTTGATAGAATAATGTTTAAAATAAAAATAACCTAACATCAAGGACCATGACGTCCACCCTCCTGTGGGTCACCACTCACAGAGGGGTTTATAAGAGGAGTCAGGTGCACAGAGGACTGTGTGGCGAACAGCTGCCCCCATGTCCCAGCCAGATAAAGCGGAAGAAGACGGACGGATAAAACTAACCTTGCATCGCATGAATCGTCGCACGTTGAGGGACTATTTTCTCATATATCAGTCCGCTGCTGCCAAGCTTTCATCCTTTCAATCAGGAAGTACAACTCGTTGGTGCTGCTCAGACATAAATCCTTCAAATGCAAAGTTGGTTTTACTTCTAAAATTATTTTAGAAGTCAGGGAAAAGATGAACAAAAAAAGACTTGGAGATGAAAGAGTGCAAAGCAAATCTCCTGAAGAACTAGAACGAGCTAGAAAACACAGCACGAGAGGAGCAGCGTTTCCTGATGTTTCATTGTGAAAGTCAAAGGTCACAGCGATCCAGTGCCCAAAAGGAGCGGTGGAGGAGCAGAGGAGGGGACCCCGGCATCAACAGCACTGAATCACCTCCAACCATTACCCTTTACATGCATTATTAAAAAATAATTACAAAAAAATATTTTAAATGTGTGCTTTGGCTTTTATTTAGTACTTATTTGTTTTAGTTTTTTTCCACACATTGTTTAATTCACATGCCACCCACATACTGTGGTTGATTGTTATTTATGCAGAAATGTATAAAGTAAATGTACAAAAGAGAATATTATACATGAAAAGATTAAAATGACAATGTGAATGTTCATCTTTTCCTCTCGAAACTATGATTTACTGCCTGCTGGAATCAAATATAATGAGAGAGTAAGAGAGAGAGAGGCAGGGCTGAACAATATATCTTAGACATATTGATATTGCAAATAATCAATGATCATAAAAATAAAAATACTATACAAAGTTTCAAATGAAAAGAAATGAGTCATTTGAAAGCGGATGCAGATTTTATTCACAATTTCCTTATTGCGTACTGCTTTAATCCAGTTTGTTCTTGGTGTAAGTTTTTATTTTGCTTAACTTATTGTGTCAAAATTTAAATGTTGCTATGATATAGTCCACAATACAACATATAGTTGTCAAATATCTATCTCATATCATGCGGGCCTTATATAGCCTCACATAGAGTATATAATATATATATATGCACCCCTATGAACTAACATCAAGGACCATGTTGTCCACCCTCCTGTGGGCTCACCACCTGCAGAGGGGTTCATAGGGGGGGTCAGGTGCTATGAGTATTGGGCAGCACGCTGCCCCCGCAACACAGCCGGATTAAGCGGGAGAAGATGGATGGATGGATGGATGGATGGATATATATATATATATATATATATATATATATATATATGTTATTTAACAGGTGGCCCCCAACCAACACTGTTTTTATAACTTTGGCTCTGCTCCAGTTGAGTTTAAGACCCCTGATCTAGACCAACTCAAAAAACAAACCAGCTTAAGTCTGTTCATGTGTAATTTGCATGATACAGGTGCAAGTTGGTCTGAAAGCACAAACTACACTTTCTTATTACAGAGACAAAAGTTTGTCCAATATGGATTTTTTCACAGAATGCCAATATTTGACATTCTGTGAAAATGACCTTTGTTCTTGTGCCCCTGTGCTCTCTGGTCATCTTCTGTCAAGCCAAACCTGGCACACTATCAGACTGCAGGAACGCAGATAGCGTCTGATATGTGAGAATGCAAGATGGCCAGGTAGACCAGTCTAATTAGAGATGGTAGAAAACTTAACTTGTAGTGAAGTTCATGAATCAGTTTCTCCTGTTTGTTAAAATTATAATAAATTGTATCTTCTCTTATATATGGATATGTCACACATGTGTAGATCCCAGTAAGCAGTTATATAATGCATTTCAGGTGCCCAATGGGTAAGAAATGACCTTCTTGACGGCAGACTCCATCTTTACAAAATAATGTATTTTCCCAATAAGCCACTCAAGTCTCTACATGCAGAAGGTTGTTTTCTGTCACAATGTATGTCACTGGGTCCTATATTATAATACATGTATAATATGCTGAAGATTGTGTCAAATTGCCAATGGGGTTTTAAACTCGGATGTCCTCTATTTGTCGTTGTTACCACACTTTACCTTCATAAAATCCCTGTCCTTCCCCCTCCCTCTCCCCTCTTTCTCCCCTCCATCACTTCAAGAGAGAAATACATCCACTGTGTCCTTCAAAGCAACATTCTCCCGCCAGGCTCAATATTTAGAGGATAAAAAGTGGGTAAAGACGGATTAATTACTACAGTCACTTTCCGCTGGCGGCCCGGGGGACACGCCATAGGAATGGAAGACTCACCCAGTCTCCCACTGCTCTCTCCATCTGCCCAGTCACACCTATAGTTCACAGCCTGCCAACTCCTGCGAACTTCTCCTACCCACAAGGCACTGGGGCATATTAGAACTACCTGGGTCTGCCACGGGACACTGCCGCCGCGAGTGTGGAAGCACAACAAAGGTGAGGACTAAGGGTTACGTTGAGGTTAAAGTAGCTTGACAAGAGCTGTAGTGTGTGTGTGTGTGTTAGCTTCTGTCTGTGGAGACACCGCAGGGTTTTGCCCTATCTCTGGCAGTAAGCTCCCGACCAAGGAGTGAATGTCAGCGTGGCAATGCAATGTCCTCCGCGCTCTCCCGGGCTTGTCATTCACGCAGTGGGCTCTTTTCGCTCTCCTCACGCGCTGATAACACTCTCTCTTCTCTCTGGTTCTACAGCACTTTTCAGTACCATGAGTGAGGGAAGCATATTGATGGACATTGCAGTATTCGTGCACCAGTGCCTCCCCAGCGTCACGCATCTGCACTGACCTGAATGGAGGGAGCAGTACCTGGTGATGTGACCAATGTTGTCACATTTCAACATGTCATAGCTTTGTCATGGCCACAACATGTGAAATCCTCAAAGGGCCCTAAAGGAGTGCTTAGGAATCATTATATTTCACAGTTCTAATAGAGAGCTCTTTCACTTGCTTTAACTTACTTCCCATGTACCTAGTCCTGACATTTATAAGGAATGCATCTTTAGCCAATCTGTAAAAATAGATTCATACATCTTCTTCTTCTTGATCTTACAAATAGTTATAAAGCACAAACTGATCCTAACAACTATGGGCAGAGGATAGTGAACAACAACTGTAGCGTTAAGAGATACAGCACACTGTTTTCAGGTGTTTAAATTCACAGTCATTTGGGGGAAATTCTTCATCATTATGTCTTGACTTCTGGCCACAAATCAGCAAGAATAAACCTCAAACCACCTTAGTACAAGGGATAAGACCAATTGTTTTTGCTACCTTTTGTGTAAAAAGTAATATTACAATTTAGTTTCTACTAACATGACATTCAGTCACCCTCCACTAAAATAAATAAAGTAAAAATACACTGGGCCCAGCTGGTCGTAGCCAACTCAATTAATTATCAGGAAGACATGAGTTAAAAGTGGGTCATGAACACTTTCACATGAGAGGGAAATTAAAGCCAAAGTGCCTCCTCCAAAATGACTCAAAGATGTCATCGTACTTCGATTTCAAACAGAATTCAGTACTCAATACCACAATAATAAGAAACAAAATCAATATATGTTTATTTTCAAGAGCAATTCACTAAAGGTCAAAATGGAGCTAGCATAAATTCAGCTGGAAGACCTAATTTCACTCCAGTCTACCTCTCCATAGTTCACCTGCTCCTCAGCCTTCATCACCTCACTCCAAATATTCCTCCCCGCCACTCGTCACACCTCCTTTATCCAATCAGAGTCAGGGCCTGTTTAATTTAAAACCCCATGCCCCGCCTCCTCCCCAGCACCATCTCTTATCTCATCGTCTCCTTCACTCTCCTCGGCCTCGCCTCCAGTGTCCAGGCCCCAAGGGGAAGACATCTCCTAAACCATGGTGGCCATACCGGCTCGTCAAAGCCTGAACCCGTCAGATCTCAGAAGCTAAGCAGGGCCGGGCCTGGTTAGTACTTGGATGGGAGACCACAAGGAATTCCAGGTGCCACAGTGGGGCGCCAGTGGCAAAAACTGTCGTAGTGTCCTTAGGCAAGGCACATCACCCACATTGCCTAGTATGAAAGTGGTGTGTGCGTGAGTGTTGGTGGTGGTCGGAGGGGCCGATGGCGCAGATTGGCAGCCTCGCTTCCGTCAGTCTGCCCCAGGGCAGCTGTGGCTACAATAGTAGTTTACCACCACCGAGTATGGAGTGAATGAATAATGCTCTGTAAAGTGTCTTTGAGTGTCCAGAAAAGCGCTATATAAAACTGATGCATTATTATTATTATTAAACATCATCTAATCATTCAGTTAAACTACTAATACTTTCTCTTTGTGTCTTTGAGTTGCTTCAGGTTGAATTGTTTGTACTTGTATTATGTATATTAGTACTACTACCTGGTCAATATATATTTATTTTTGACAACCTTAAGTCAAACATCAACTATTAAACGTATTCACCAATGTGTTCATATATAGCTTTACATGGTATGAACACAACTATTCCCAGCATCAATTCACCATCTCCTACTGCAAGCGAATAAAAATGCTATGTTATAATGGTATAAAGTTGAAAAATGGCACCATATTGGTTGGTGAAGTACATTCGTTAATCTGGAAAACAGAGTATCATAATGGGCTATAAGTAGTGAAATGCAGACAGCTTGGTGCCTCTAGAATATCTCTACACATCTCAAACCCTACACATAGTCACTTACAAGGCCCATTTTCCTCAGTGTTATGACAAAACCATGCTTAATGTACTTTTTACTGCTACATATGCACAGCAATAGACTGTAAATCAGATTGTGTGGGCAGGAAAAGTGCAAGCAGCTCATTTCACTCTCTCGCTCTGACTCCAAGGGTGAAAGAGAATCACTTTTAAGCAGATCAATATTAACTCAAGCAAGAATTTCATGGCTTTTTACCCATTGCAATGATAGAATTCTCCATCATGTCCTCACAGAGTCTGAGATGTCCCCCTCTTTCCTGTAGGGAAGACTTGAAATGGGGGCTCAGAGGCAGACTTTGTCACTGGAGCAGTTTGAGAGAGACCCTCGCTGAAGGCACAAATAAACTCGGACACACTTGGGCTGGATTAAAACCTCACTAGTTTTCCGGAATACTGTCAAAAAAACATAATCTAACATAATGTTAGAGCATGGACAGCTATAGATAGTATTGAAATTACACGTATTAACAACTATGGTTAATAAGCACACAATGAAACATGGATATAGCACAGCTATGAGTTAGTTTTTTTCTGTGAGTTATTATTGCCAATAATGTGTTAACAATATTGTACCTATTCGATTGGTGAGTTCATTGGCATGTTTTCACGGAATACATTTAAAGTGAGAAATTAAATGTCAGTCTCTATGGTATTGTCTCTAGAAACTCATATCTCCTGATGATTTATAACTAAAATAAGAGGAAATTATTCTTGTTAGACTATATAGCTATGAAGCAAATAGTAAAAGAAACACGACTCTTTCACTAATAGGTTAACTCTGTAGAAATGTATTATTGTAATGAATGCCGATAGTTGATGCAGTAATTATTTGTTTTATTTACAGTTGGGCAGGAAATTACACCTTAAAGTAGAAGGGCTTCTATTACCATCATCAGTAGAAACTAGCAGTCTATGGAACCAGCTGAATATAATGCGTAATTTGTATTAACTTCTAGTTTTCAATGATCAAAAGCCAGTCTGTTTGTTGAACTAAAATAATATGAATTTACCTCATGAAAAACAAATCTGTCTGTTTTCCATTTTGGCAGACATTTTGGGTGGCATCCATTGATACATAAAGCAAACAAATCAATATGCTGGGAAGAGAAATTAATAAATAAAACAATCTTTTGATATGTTAATAACTTCTGTGCTTTCCAGGCTTTGAAATTCAGCGCCGGAAAGCCTATGAATAGTAGAGACATCTCTAGGTGAGAAAAATCCACTGTAACTAAATTATTATAAATTATGTTTGGACAAAAAAATAGCTCTGTTGATACGTTCAGAAATAATATGACAGATCAGTCTGAGCTATTGAACAGTGAAACCATTAGATTTAAAAGTCCAGCATATATTTTCAGTATTTCCAACAACCTATAGTTCATGAAATCTAAAAAAGCAGGGCCTCTGTGACAGCTAGTATTACCTTAAAATCTAAATATAACAAATGAGTTTAAGCGATTTTCTACATTGCGAGCATAATAAATAGACGATATGAGTGAAATCTCTGTACAGCATAACTGTATAGGTGTCACAGTTTATGGCATGGCTGTTATCTGCAGAAACAGTGACTTCAGAATTGTGTGAGGAGAGGTATGTGTTGATCTCAGGCAGCAGTCTCCTCTTTTTGCCACTGCTGCAAGAAGAAACTGAATCTGTATTTTTCCTGTCTATGCACCTCTTGGCATTGTTAAATTCAATGTTTCCATTTTAATACCCTATAGTAGGAGGCAGGGCTGATTTTGAAAGACTGGGTCAAGACAGGGTGGTTTAAGCTCTCCCTCCTCTTAAAGAAAGACCTAAGTGTTTCTGGGCCGGCTCTCTAACCCTTGGTAAATGATCTGTACTGGCTACACTCTGCTTCCCTGCATAAACATGGGGCTCCTGTCACACATTTTACAGTCCCAATCTTTTCCCCCTTGTCAAGGCTGCCACAGTTTGATTAAACTTGTCAACACTCGCTTGAGTGCAAGCACACGCAGTCACCCCAGGACGCACCCACGGCTGTCGATCCTCACTGCTCACTTGGGGTCACTCAGGCTGAGCTGTGCTTTTGTTCACCATCCTGCTGTACAGCGCACCTCAGCAGCAAACTAGAAATACAGCATTATCATATTATTTATGAGAGCTGGCCTTCTGGGATGCAAGTCAAGCAGGAATACCAATGGAGGTCTCCTGTCGCTCGGCTCTGGGCCTAAGTACTGCTTCTCCTGTATGTAATCGCAAAGTCAAAATTATTTACTTTCTGTTTAGGCAGACAATGTGCATATAGAAGCAAAGCCATTGTCTCATATTTGCTCCTCACAGGGGAACAAACTTGTCACCCCAAGTTCTGTGTTTGACTATGGCTTGTGACTTGCGATCCCCACCATCCTTTGTATTAATGCAAACTGTGTTAATACATGGATTTGGCTAATATTTGGTCCCCCCAGTGAGCAAGACGAGTGCACAATCCTGTCTATTTTGGCTACAGACAGTCTACCAATCTGTTCAGTGAGATGTGAAACACTGAGCCTCTCCCACTGTTTGGACGGAAAGATTACAATGTTAGCGGAAAGTCATTACATTCAGAGAGCAAGCTAATCTGCACTCACCGACGGAGACCTTTACTTCCCCCCAGCTGCGGAATGGTGTTTCCACCAGAAATGTGATTGAAATGACATCAATGCCCAATCCTATCTACACTACAAATCCACACCAGGTAACTCTATTAATCATTGATACCCTGTAGCCTTTAGCCAGGATGGCTCCAGAGCTGGGGGCTACAGCAGATTTGTTCTGCTTTAAAAATCAGGACAAAGAACAGTTACTCATATGTATCGAAACATATAATGCTGCTAATTAAAACAAGATGGTAACCAACCAAGTGCAAACAGTAAGATAAGTCAGTGGGTTAAGCACTCACAGACCAACCATTAGACCAGTTTATTCCTCTCCCAAGCGCACACATCCACTCTGCTGCTGCTGGTACAAAGAACATTTTATTACATTTATTGAATGTAATGTACTGTACTGAACTCACCCTGCTGGTATCAGAGTGACTGTACATGTTCTGAGAATAAGCCTTTCTGTGTGTTCTCTTTGCATGACAAAGAATTGGACAAATCTGAAATGTTTACATGGCTGAACAGTGAAAGAGACGCTTTTGTTGTAATGCTTGGCATTAGTCCTGGACTAAACCACATGAAAACAGTTGTATGAACTTGTACTGAAGGTAATTGTGGTGAACAATACATGTACACATTATTTTCTATAAATTTAAACAGACTGAACTAACACAGTTAGGGGGTCAGGACAACCGGGAATGCCATTTTTCAGTGAGGGATGCAAGAAAGTTGTAAGGTTTTTTTGAAAGTACCAGCTTTAAGACTTGTAATCCCTGGTCTAACGAGCAGTTAAAAAACTGCTCGATCTTGATGGTCTGTTCTACTGATGAAATTATTTCCATTGACTTTTAGACATGTTTCTGCCATAATAAGATATGTTTTATGGCTGTGCCCATGCAGGTCTGATAAATGTGTTGCCGACACATTGCACAAATTGCCTCATACTCCTGTGAGCGTTATCTCCAACTGTCCTGGAAATACAGAGGAGTGAAAGGTTGCAGGGCGGGGAGTGGCATCATGGGAACACACTGGCCCCAGCAGCATGTCTGCTTTCATGCCTCATTCATTCACTTTATCACCTCATTAGAAGAATGTGAAGGTGGTGAGGAGAGGCCCTGTCACCAGGAGACAGGGAGGGAGGAGCGTACTCCATCTTCTGCTCCCAGGATGCACTTCTCCCAGCTCCTCACTCCAGTCCTCTCTCTGTGCTAGTGCGCGCCTGGCTAACGGCACTCCAGGGGGCTGCGCACTGCCATATGAGCTCATCTCGGCAGGTGACAGGCACACAGATTGAAGAGCAATGTGTAAAATCATATAGGCCAGTTCTAACAATGACTCAGACAATGGAATGACTTTGACTGATTTAATCATCTCACAGACTCTAGATTTGCTTTTCTATTTCATTTTGTTTAAAGTGCTACACACATCTATGCTAGAAAATGTTTCATATGTTCCTTACAACACTTTTTATCCATCCATCCATCCATCCATCTTCTCCCGCTTAATCCGGCTGGGTCGCGGGGGCAGCGTGCTGCCCAATACTCGTAGCACCTGACCCCCCCTATGAACCCCTCTGCAGGTGGTGAGCCCACAGGAGGACAACACTTTTTAAATCAACATATTTCGACTGCCATCTGAACGCCACTACCAATCAATCATTATCATTAGACTGATAAATGCCTTCAGATGACAGCCAAAATATCTTGATTTAGAAAACATAGTCCAGATAACTACCTTTGAAACCTCTTCTACTAATTTAGAAGTGCGGTTCTTTCACAACTTTCTTTTTTCTGAAGGAGTTAGGTGTCTAGGGAGACTCAAAGTTGGGTATCTTAACTAGAATGTCTTACACTGCAGTTTTGAAAAAGAAGTATAGTAATAAAAGGCACTTTGCTTTCTGACCGCAGATAATCTCAGGCTTAAATTCAATGAACATGATCTATTTTGGTTGCACATATGTCCTAGCACAACTTTCCTCTGCTGCCAAATTTCTGCCCAGTAAAAATATAGCCCTAGTGAGGCTGATACAACGTGGACAAATTACTCTTCCAGCTGGTTTACAACAGAACATCGGTCAGCGCTGCCCTGGATACATAACCTAGATGAATCCATGCATAGACTGTGCACACCGGCCACCATTTGTCATGTTTTGGGGGTAGCCTGCTAAAATAAGTTTGCTGAACAGAAATGACAACCAGCACTTGTGTAATGCGTGCTAAACTTGGTAAAGGTGAGGGGGTCATCAGCGGAGGGTCAGAACCTCCCATATAATACAAATGGTGTGTTTGATTGCGTATGTCAGGGCGGCGCGTGGTCAGTGAACGAGCAGTAATGTAATGTAAGGAGTTTTGTGGAGGCTCCATCATTATGCCCAGCCTCCGTATTGATTTCCTTTGGCCTTGTGGCTTCGAGGCCTGCACTACAAATTGCTATCTTATTATTGGAATATACCTGAGCCGGCTGGCCACTCAACAATTACCCATTAGGGCACACTTGATTTGAATAGCTTTTGTAAATACAACATAGACACAATGAGAAAGGAAGGGCTTTGATGTCGTGCCCATGGTTTATCTTTATGGATTAGGCTAAATTACAGGCTTTAAGGTAAGATTTCCTTAACAACATAATTTGTTTTTCAACACACTGTTGTTGAAAGAGAAAGATTTTCTCAAAGAGCCTTATGAATACAAATGCCAAAATTCACATGGATATTAAATTCCTGGAAATGTCTTTAACACGATATATAAGCAAATTCAAATTCAATTTTAATGTAGTCACCTGTGTACATAGCAAATGGTTTCTCCTATCAGTCCCAGTATATTATTAAGTAGCCTATAGGTTGTTGCAGGAACTCGCTGTTTTATTAGAAAATAAAACTGTTGTGTTCAGAAGGCAAGAAGTTCAATCTAATATCCAATATCCAATCTTTATACAGCATGCAAATACACAATATTTAGTATAAGCATAGCAATTAATTATGAACAAAACCATTACAAAACCAGGACTAGACCATGAGAATTGAGAAAAACAGATTGTCATCTGCTTTTTTGAGAAAAAGAATAAATGGCTAAAAATATGTTATGGTAAAACTGTTTCGATCTCATGTGTGCCCTATGTATTTGCAGATAATTTTGGGTCAATATTCAAGTGTTATGTAAAATAAAGAAAACTAAAATATATATACAGCTCTAAAAGTATTTCATTTTATTTGACCTGCCTAAACTCCACATGTCACTGCATTTTCTCTTTCTCTTCTTTCCTGATATGGTGCCTTTGCAGTTGGAGACACTGAAGAGATAAGCTCCCTGAGGACTGAATAGGTCTGTTGATAAGTACAGTACTGGAAGCAAGGGGAATCTTACAGGCGAATAAAGGACCACAATGGCTCCTGATAAAGTGCCATTTTTGTCACTGTTAAATAAATTCACTTTATTGTGAAAATGTTTACAAAAACCTCTATAACCACAGTTACTTTGACTGCTACAAAATTCCATAAGATCTGCATTATTTGTTCTTCTGACTCCTCCTCCTCTCAGCCCCATCTCTTTAATGACAGTGGCAGGCTTATTGATTTCCGCTGACAATCAAATTTCTCCTGTCTTTTAAAAAACTGCAACTTGTTTTCCTTTAATCATAAAAGCAAATTAACTAAATGCTTTTTCAGTAACCACATCACTGTGGCTAATGAAAACAAAATTGTTTACTTGTGCACTCCCACATGGACGGCCCTTCATTTACACCCATTACTTTTAGCTTAATGTGGTGTCAGCCTCAACACAGTCCCACTGAAGTTGAAGTCTAACATGAATACCAACGGTGGTGCTTTGAAGAGCTTTTCTGAAAAACCTATGTAATTTAATAGCATTTTCTTTGCATTACATCCTTTAGTAATAATCAGCAGTGTCTATTGTCTATTGCTTTTTTATATAATAAGCATAATGCATCATGTAAGAAAATAATGCAGTTCTAACCTCATTGCGCATTATAAAAACACAAAGAACATATAATTTATGCAAATCAATATTATTTCCTACGAGTCTCTGACACCAATTGATCTTGAATAAATCTGTCTTCTGGCATGCTCTCAGTGCGTAATGATATTTCCATATCCACTAATGTGGCAAGCATCAGTGCCTTCCTTCTCAGACAGCAATAGATGGACTGTGCCACATACAAAGTCACACATCTCAAATCTGTCCTCATTAAAACTAAAACTAAGTGACAGTATGAGTCTCTAACTTTAAAGCTGCTGTCTGACGAGTATTAGAATGCCGAAGTGCACCTGAAGAAGCTCAAAATTTGTGTTAAATTGAGAATAATGTGATATGATGAGGAAACTGTGTCCAATTAAAATGTGAACAGGGTCAATTAAAGATATAATTGCCTGAAGCTACATAAAGAGCTGACAGAAGGAGGATAGTCTTGAAATAAGAGAAACAAGAAGCACTGGGAGGACACTCAGATTTGCAGAGAGAACATTAGAATATGGTCACTGTATCTGCATTTAGTAGACCAAAAAGATAATGAACTTTTATTCCAGAAATTCCTTTTATTCCCAAATATGGGTCTCAAGTCGGAAAAGTTCTATCTTGATGCACCAGGCTGACACTTACAGACACAAATTGATAATAAACATTCACTATTATGCTAAAGAGCTAACTACTCTGCCACTCTGCACTTCAACATTATGCAGATAGATTGAACATGCTATCTCTGTTGTTCTCTCTGTTAGTAGGATCTGCTGCAAAATCACCTATTTAAGTCTGTGCCACCCAAATCCCACTCCCCATGTTTGGCAACACTGCACTGGAAAAATACCTTTATATGATATTGGTGGAAGACAGAAAGGTATTAGCCACAGTGTATAGAGCTACACAAACCACTATGCATCTTTTTATATTTAGGTATTTATTTCACGATAAAACACCTATGGAACATTCCAGGCACATCTCCACGAGACATGCAGATTGCGTTTCCCCCCATCATGAAAGTTACATAGTACAACCATAGACCGTATGAAAGAAGTGGACTAAGCGAGTGTGACGTCACCCATAGTGTTCAGCTCCTCTGAAATGAAACTCCCGATGATAACGGTTACAGGAGCGAATCTGGAACTAGGCTCCATATTTGGAAATCTGACCGCAAATATGATAGCAACCACAAGAGCCAATCATGACTGAGGATGTTCAATGTGCCCGCCCTTCTCACTGGAGAGCGGCAAATACTCTGCTCCGCACCGTTCTGCACGGACTGCAGTAGTTTGGTGTTTTTTTCATTTAAACACAGATATCATTGAGCTATTATACTACTACACACCCGTACAGGTTATTTAACTAATACATAAATTACCTGCACATTTGCACAATTAAATGACAAACAAGTCATGACAAACTCTAAATGAACCCCTATCACTAGGTAAGCAATTGTGATTGCTCAGCAATTTCTCCAACTGGATTTAGAGGAATCTTTTCATTTCACAGTCAACTGTCTATGCCTAACATCCCTGTAAGCTCAAACATTATTTCTCATAGAGCAGAGGGCCCCGTGGAGCATGGCTCCCTCCGGACGCTTGGGCGTTCCATTTCACACTGACACATTCACCTCAGCCCTGGCTATCCTGCTGTGGCTGCTGAGGTTGTCCGCCGAGGGGGAACTAAAGAACACCAGCCTTTCTTTTCCTGAATCAAAACAACGTGAAAATGACATTTGTGACCACAGAGAGAAGTCTGTAACAAAATCTCTCACTTGTCCCCAGTTGGCAGGAAAGTTATTTATGTTTTTGTTTTGGAATAGTTTTATCTGGCAACAAAATAGCCTGAAGAGTTCTATCCTCCATACAACATCACTACAGCAGGAATAAAAATACAATGACTGTGCTGCCCTTTTTTTAAATACACTTGTTGAAGTGTCTATTTTGTTTCTTTGGTTGAGTCGAGTTTAGACTTCCAGTAGAGTGCACAGAGGAGTATAGTGGCACTTGATATACTTGATAACTACGCTATAACACAAATGTGACTGTAGAGCTTATTGGAACATCATATTTTAGCCTTAACGTAGATTGTAGTATACTGTACAACTAAAACAACCCTAATATAAATACTGGCTCTGTCAAAAAATTACTTATTTACATGCAGCAATTCATCTACAAACAATAATAGCAATGATATGAAAAGTAAGTATTTTCAAACTCTTAAAGCTACCCCCTGTAGATGTTTCTCACCAGTAGATGGCAGATGTGAAACCTGTTCCCGCTCCCTGGCCTGGCCTTAGTCCAGGTTCACCTGTGCTCTCTGATCTTCTTCTGCCAGGCCAAAGTTGGCACACTATCAGACTGCCGTAGTGTAGATCTCATCTAGTGGTGATATGTGAGAATACAACAGGGCCGAGTCGGCCAATCTAATTACAAACAGTAGATTTAGCTGCAACAAGTCTTGTGTCTCCTGATTATGATTTGTTCATTGACATGTCAGATAATGAAATAAGACTTGTTTTGTAAACATGGTAAACACGTAGCTGTTGTGACTCACATTTAGGCTCACAAACAAATAACAATGTGCACAATGTGCCTGGTAATTGACTGTCCGATGCCCTTGTTGGTATGCATGCAGCCGCACAGGTAGTTGAGGGGGGGCTTGGGAGGTGCACTGGCTAATCTATTTCTCAGTGCCAGAAGGTCAGACAGATTAAAGCCATCTATGAGGATCTCAGTTTTCCATGGCAGCTGTCTGCATAGGAGCAGAGCAGCTCTAAAAGTTGCACTTGCAATGAGATGCAAAATTAACTCCCGGGCTTCCGGTGTGAAGGTCATGTTTTTGCACCAAAAAGAGAAGTCGCTTGATGCTTTCAGAGTGTAACCAATGAATGATCCAAGGTTTTCATTCACACAGAGAAGTAAGGCCATGTGAAATTAAGATTTTATTCTGATCTGATCTGTTTGGGCCTGTAGGTTTTATTTGACGGAATAGTTTTGGGATGCAGTGATGGGGAGGACATTCAGCAAATTGTTGGAGCGGGGAATCAATACCATAGCACTGAGACCGGTACAGAGCTTGGCATATGCTGCAGCTCAACTTTGACCACTACCAAGCAGCACCTTTGCTAAGAATTATTCATTGTAAAGTTGTTGAAATTTAAAATGACCCCAGAAAGACTAGCTGATCTAAATGGGGATCTAAATAAGCAACAACAAACAACAAATAAAACAACAAATAAAACAACAGGACCTTCATAACAGCAACTTTCAGGGGTATTCAATGGAAGTTTCAACATAAACTCTCATACATTTCCTGTTCCTGTAATTTATCAAGCAAAGTGTATGTTATATTATGTAATAATAATAATATCAATGCATTATTTCACATGTGCTAAAAGAATTCAACAAAACAGACATCTGTTGTGGCTGGCACTGAATTAAAAAGCCAAAGGAAGCTATAATGACAAACTAGTAGTTGTAGGTTAAACATTATCATTAGGGAATATACAGCAGTGCTACGTATGCAATGATTTTAAGGTGGCAGGATGCCTTTGACCTTGCATGATCCACCTTAAATGAAAAGCCATTAGGTCAATATCCAGTGATTTCCTTTAATGACCTCACTGGGTGTTTGTAATGCCTTGAAAAGGTCATATCCATCTAGGTGTTCAAATTAAACCCCAACAAACGGCATGTGCTAAATGCAGTGACATTTATCATCATTTATTCAACATCTCCATTATGTAAAATACTTTTCTCACATCCCTCAACGCCAGCCGTCAGCTGGAGAGTGTTTTGTGCTATTTCTGTTCTACAGTTGACCTCCATGCTCCGGTCATTTATTGACTTGACTAATACCCACACATACAAGGCTGGACACTTTGAGGTCACATGGGTGGGGTGCAAGGTGGATTGATGCGCAATGTCAGTCTGTAGCTGTATGGAGGGAGATTAAATGTAATACAATTAAAGTGAATAAATTCATTTTCTCTTCAGCTTTTTCTCCTGGGGATACACAATCTCCACTATCTATTTCTTTACTACCACACAATCATTTACATATTGATTTATTTAAAATAGTTTTTATCACCAGAAACTCTTAGTCATCTTTTTTGTGAAGTTGTCTTTATTTATTCTGAGCTGTATCTAGTACAGGCAGCATACTCAAAATCTTAAAACATGAAAAGCAAACTAGTTCAGTGGTTATTCCTCACCTACTTTATGCATTCTCACTATCCTAATTCTTCACTGTGATGAGTTAAACATTTTACACAACTTTCAGGTCAGAGCAGCATTTGTCGTCATGTTAATGCTAACAACAAGTACTATGCAAATCACATACTTTCTGATTATTTGAGAATAAAACACTATATAAATATATGCAAACTATATAAAAAGATGTAAACAGTACAACACAGACTTATTTTTACCTCAAAAGCTACTTATACAGTATAGCTGCTCAGTGAGAAGACAAGTATTGCTCAAATAAAAATAAATAAATAGCCTTTAAGCAATGTGGCGCAGCAAAAGGACTTTCCTCAAAAGGTTAGATATAGATATATGTATATATCTATATATATTCTATACAAATCCCTTTGCTTTTTCTCATATGATCAATAAACATGGCATTGTGAGTGCTTTATGTCACTCACCTAAATCTGAACTATGAAGAGAAGAAGCACTTTGCAGGTAGCAATAAAGATAGAAAAACATTCTGGATAAAAGAGATATTCTGCGAAAGTGCTTTTAGGTTGCTGTGTGCAATATTAACACTGCCTCCAGGCTCAACAAGTTCTGCTAAAGGAATCCACTACTTGAGCCGCCAGCAGCAACACTTAAATGTGTTGTTTGCACTAGGGCTAGAGAAAGCACAAGAAAAAAACAAGCAGATAACAAACAGACTAAAATAATGAAGAAATCTGGAAATGAACATCTATAGTTCCACTTTTTTAAAACCATCGTTGTGTGGATAATTCAAGCTAATGTTGTTTTGTACAGTATGACACATACCTTTTTATCAGATAATTATAGAGAACTGTTGGAGCATATGGATTTTAATTTTTCTCTGTTTTAAATTCTTAAATTCTTTTTACTTGAAACTAGTTTCTAGCACTCTGGTGGCAACGTCAATGTCAAAGAACTACTTAAGCCAAGAAACCATCATTGACGTCTGCCATTTCCATGTGATTACAACCATTTCAGCACGTACAAAGACCTGATGTCAGTCATAAAAAAAAAATCAAAGATGCATTGTGAGGATGTTAGCAGGAGACTAAAAGGAAGACAAGAGTTGTGTGAAAGTTCTGGAGGCACTTAAGTAAAAAAATATGCAAGAGAGAGAGAAAGGCTCACAGCATCTCAAAAGTTCACTCTGACATTTTATAAATAAGCTGCACAACACCAAAAAGCACTTTGAACTTTTCTCTCTTTTCCCTGATGTTTTTGCTGTACTTACACTATGCGAAATAAAAACATTCATAAAATAAAGATAATATGGTGAATCATTCATAATACTATAAAACTTCAAGCACAACAGTTGCAGCTTGCATCTACTACAAAGTTTTGGTGGGCTGAGAGTGGGTGTAACACTCAAGTAAATAAACAGGGCTGTAGCTTGCCAGGGGCTGGAGTTTGACACCAACATAAATCAGTTTGAATCCAAAAATCTGCATCAGACTTTCCCTCTCACAAACTCAGTTTTTTTAGGTTAATGCTGCTGGAAATGAGACTCTTTCTATTGTTTATAGAAGAACTGAAGCAATTAAGAATAAGAAAAGCTATACATGAACCTCCCTTTTGGCCATGCCATGCAGATTATATTTTACACAAATTAAAAAGAGGTTGCGCAATCAAGCTTTGTACTACCACATGAATAAACAAATTCAATATTTTTCCATCATTAAACAAGTGTTAATATTAGTGTTTTTATTCGGCCATCAGCAGGTTTGACTTTTACAGATTTGTCTTGTTATTGTATAGCCTGAAGCACAGTTTACTTGTACCACTGTACTTGCTACCACCTTTACTATATACGGTACTATTAGAATTGCTCCTCTCTTTGACAGACACTGCAAATACTACAGAAACGGTGCCATCACCCTACGGCATGCTCTCAACATGTTTTAGCAAGGTGAATTTTAATTACAGATATCGGTGTACTTTTCAGAAGGACCAGCCTCCTTCTCCAGCTGATAACACAGGGAGAGTTTTTGAAGTAGTCTTTCATACGGCGTGCAGTAGGTGCAGTCTTGAATATAGAGATCAGTTATGACTCATGGAGGTTTGGTCTCACACGGCCTTACAGAAGAAAGGCACCTGAAATAAATCACAGCTGGAGGGCTACATACATCAAACTCTATACTCCATTTCAAATGTGTTTTGTCCACTACATCTGTGTTATAAATGTGCATTTGGACTTTGACAGTAGGGTCCTGTTTGAGAAATGTAATACATTACTAGTTCCTCAGACAAAGTGGCAGTTCGAGAAAAGTAACATAATGGGATTTCTTATGTGAAGAACTGAGGGCAATGGAAGGGCATTTGGGTTGTTTAGTATTTTGCAGAAAACAGAGAGGGACTTTTTCTCTGCTGAATTTTACAGTGGTTGAAATGGTGCCATTCGGTGCCTACAACCTTGCAAAGGAAATTTACTTAAATATTCCCACCTTCTGTTCCAGACTTTCTTTTTGTACTGCATACATCTTTGTCCACTTCTGGTCCTAAAGTTCCTCCTTTCCACATTTCTTCATGGTCCATCAAATGAGAAATAGACAATTATTTTTAATGACAAGAACAATTAACAATCTTTTAAAAAAAATTAACATATTTAGTACGGTCTCTAAATATATGTACACAATTATATCAAAAGTAAAGAGTATTAGTTTGTCCCACTGGCACACTGTTTGGATAGAATATTATATATTACACACTCCACTCGTACATGTCTGGGCAATGAACTGTGGGCAAAGAACACTGTGTAAACATCAATTAACTTCAGGTCTGTCGTGTATACTGTAGCTCCTGTTTAGTAAAGCACTGCTGTAGTCACCTTTTTTAAACACCTACAATGGGGATTCTGTGATTAATCGACTAACAAACCTATTTTTCTATAATATAATAGGACACAATATTGTCACAACAGCAAGCAGTGAGGCAGAAAAGGTGGCTAGAATGTGTTTACGATTCAGACCTTTTCAAGTGCGTATGCTAATGTGCAATATTTTCCATCTTTGTGTCATTTCATTTATGTTCCAATGTTGCATACATAGATTTGAAAAAAAAAAAAGCTCTTTGCAAAAAAAATAAAGAAGAACTCTGACGCATCCATTACTCAAAACAGTCCGGCGTTATGATAGCCTGGTCACTGATCTCTTTCATCTTGTTCGTAATTCCTGAAGGTTATTATGAGTTGAATATTAAAGGCTGCCACTCTTCTTCCCCTGTGCACAACGCTAAATGGACTCATTGTAATTATGGCTTTCATGCATGGCGAGGTACATTTTCGGAGGTAATTTGAAAGGATCAGAGAAATAAAACGAGAAAAGAAGAAGAAAAAAAATCAGGTGGTAAAGCAAATGTGAAAATATATCAGTATTGTCTCAACCCAAAACACCCCTATCACAATGGTTGAGTTTGTACTGACGCAGGTATTATCACAGTTATTAACAGTAGAGGGAGCTTTGGTTATGCAAATTACAGCCGTGTCCATGTCGAGACAGCCCTCACTCCCTCCCTTTTAGCAGCGCTTGTCATGGAGCATTGGTTGTTGACTCATTTCCAGCACGGTGAAATGTCCGCCCTAACCTCCAAAAAATGACATTTATGCGCCTCTTTCTAAACTCAAACAGAACTGTGTCCAAAACTCATATGCTCTCATAACACTGGAATAAACTGTTTATCTTCCCAAATAAATAATAACCAGGGAATACTTTCAACTCTCATGAAAGAGCAGTAAAAATTCTAGAGGGTATCCTTTTTCCAATTTTCAGGGGCGCAGGAAATGAAATAAAGTTTGAGCTAAAAGAAAAACAAAAAAATCATCTAAGGCACACAGAGGAGCTCATGCACTCACCTCATTAAATTTCAATAGAAGGTCCAGACATGCAGCTTGATAACAGCGAAGGCTTCAATCCCCCTCTGGCCTGCAAGATAAGATTTGAAGATATGATACAGTGACACTATATTGATTTAATAAAAAAAAAAAATACAAGAACTCTGAGGGAATTGAGCTTTGGAGATTTAGCCTACCTAAAATAGCAATACTCTGTTCATATAAGTATTTTTCAAAGCTGGGTGACAAATATGCTTATCTCTTTGTGTATTTCAAAGCCCTATTTGTTTTTGTTACTGTCTACTAAAAATAAGTGCATCCAATTAACTCATGTGTCATCCACACAGATTCAATGACACTATGTCAACATATGTCATCTGATAAATGTGTCATATCCATGGCAACCGCTGTGCAGCCTGTTAAGTATTATGTAGGCTAAGTCTTAAGCCTGCCATGATGCAGGGCATTCAGGTCTTAAAGACTCCCTTTGTTTGATTGTTATATAAGAAAAGTTGCTTTCGATTACTCAACTACCTCTGCATTTCCCCCACATTTAAAAGCCGGATTTGGGTTTAAAAACGGTTTGACTGTATGCCTTTTGTGTAATAAGAATAGCCTAGGACTATCTTGGAATGCAGTGGAAATTATAATATACGGATGGCAAGTGTCAAAATAAAACTACTTGCAAAAAACTTTGGTCAGGTATTCTAAACTTGTTTTTAGGTTTGACTTTCCGTGGCAAAAAGTTTTACACTGCAGAGTACAAGCCAAACTTTATAGCAATAGAGCCTTATCAGAGCCTATCAATTTAAAAGTGTCAAGTTTGGGACATTTGAAAGTTTCCCTACGGGACCCATCTGCGTCATCACCTCTGAGCTCTGTTAGCACTGTCGCTCGGTATGTTCATTTGCTTATAGGGCATAAATAGGGGTGGTTCTTCAGTCGATATCTATAATTGCTCCTGGCTCGTATCAATACGTACAGGTTTCACCGCTCCATCACGAGCCACTGGGAACGGGTTGCCCGGGAAACGGCCGCATGGCAACAGGATCAGAGCCTGGGGGTTGTCTGCTTCTAGGTCTGCTCCCATTTTACATCGCATTTCCTCACTAGATGGTGTGCGAGCCACTGGAGAGTAGACTACACTTCACCCGCACCGTGGGCTCTGTAGCATCCAGAAAAACAAACCTGGGAAAGTACGCGATCGGAGCGTTTCATCTTCTCGGAGGACATAAAGTGTGGGAATAAAACCTCTTTTTGTAACCTTCACCGCTGTTTTTGAAGAAGACGTGGGAACAGGCGACAACACTATACAGCTGTGATGGACATAATGATTGCGGTGCAGGATGCTTGTGTTTCTGGTCAGTGGCTTACTGCGATCATCCTGAGCCTGTGCTGCTTTCTGCCGTCCTGTTTGCCCGCTGGACAAACTGTGGACTACTCATCTCCGGTGGAAAGTGTGGTCAGCAGACAAGGCGACACGGCTTTGCTGAGGTAAAGAACACGCCAACTTCACTTTTCCCGCGAGTTTTTCCCGCAAAACCACTTTTAGCATCCCTTTCAGTCAGCCTAGCATATTCGAGCCACATAAAGTTATCGTGCAATGGTTGTTAACACTAGAACAGCCGGAAGAGAGAAACACTAGTGGTTTCTTTCTGTCCATCCCGTGCTTGTTTTCGCCTGACAGGGGGGCGCACGGCCAGTGCAGCGCAGCCATACGCAGGACGCGGTGGCGGAGCGGCTAGCTTGGCAGGCTGCTGCTAACAATAAAGTTTTACCCAAACACTTTCCTCTCGTGCTAACAGATTAAACTGTGCCACACGAGCAACTCTCTTTACAACGCTATCGTCCAGCGAGCTTCAGTATTTAGGAGTTGAAGTTAAAACGACCGTGTTTACATCACCATATATCGACGACTCGCATGATGACATTTACCCTAGCTAAACTGTGTTTGTTCGTGTCTTTTGGTTTAGCCGATGACATTTGACACACGTGTGTGCCGAAGTGCGTGTCAAATGCGTTTACCAGTGAGGATGTTCACTGTGATGTCGCAGTTTGAAAACGAGGCGAGAGTGAAGAGTGCAGCTGCTGCTGAACATGTGAGCTCTGCGTGCGTTTTCATCTCCACAATTAAGTTATGTCTCTGATGCGCTATCGTCTCTCCCTCGTCTCTTTTCATCACGTAACGTAACTTAAGACGCCAGATGCCCTGGTAACGTTTAATGTCGCGGGCGTGGTTTAGACTTAATAAATGATTTTGGAAAAAATGAAATGTAGTTATATTACTGCATGGTCACATGGTACACTTTCATATGGCAGTATATTCTTATAGATAATATGATACATTGGTGCTTATACACTTTGGCCTGTCTGTCTCCAGTTTTGTGGGCTGGACTGGAGGAAAGGGTACAGGGGCAGAGCCTGTCCCTTTTCAATGCTGGGGATGCTGAGTCTGACTTCTGGGTGTGGACATGAATTTAGAATAGCTCAAGTGTCCTAAGATCCTCTGGCTGGCATTTTCTCTTTTTATGTGTGGATGCTTAAAGCTGGTTTAAAAAGTCAAATATTTATCTATAAGAGGATGTGTCATGTTTTCAGTAGGATATGGCAATGATGAGTTGGTGTAGCTACATCAAAGATTACCTCTGCAACAGCTTGAAGATATTTTTACTTTATTCCCTCAATGCCTTCGGGGCCACCCTGTCAGATAGACTTACCCCTGTGACAGTCTTTTAAGAGAGGGCGTCTAATTCCCTGGTGTCAATCTGGGTTGGCTGCAATCAGCAACACAAGCTTTGTCTGGATCCTGACGCTTTATTGGACGGGAGATTATCTTTATGCTATGAATCACCTCAATAAACAGCGGCCCCCACTACCACAACCCCTGAGGAAGGCAACACTTTCTAGAGCAGTTTGTCACCTTGGTAAATGCCAGCAGGAAATGTACAAATGGAAAAGAGAAAATATGTTGTTGGGTATAATATAAATGATTGCACTTCTGAACTTTAAACTTTAATTAATGGGTCATGTCATAGCTGGCAACCATTCATAGACCTTTTTCACCACCTAAACTGGTTCTGGGAGCTTGCTATTTGTAAAACTGTCAGCATTTGTATGATTTGCATGTTATTCTTTTTTTTTTTTTTTTAAACCTGTCTTTATTTTTCCCAGGCAAAGGAGGTAGAAATCTTTGCTCAAACCAGAGAAATATGACAGTTTTTACCATCAACAAGACCCTTGGCAATCTGAAGGCAATTTTCTTTAGCCTCTTGAAAGTCAATGCAGACTAAAAAATGTGTGCATTTCCAAATACTGACAAACCCAAGAGCATGCAATTAGTCATTGCTGTGGATTATGGAGTGGCTCCCACAAGATGCATCCACCGTCACATGGTAATTTCTCCTCTGCTCTCTTTAATTCTTAGCACATCCAAGCATGTTAGGGTCTATAACAATAATGATTTGAGCCATTTGAAGGTGAGGAATGGTTCACATTATCCTGCAGCCTTTTAATTTGTTTTGATAGCATGTAGGCTATAGGTCTGTTTGAAGCTCTTACCAAAGGCTCTTGTCTCTGAAATGAGTTGGACTGCCGTGCATGAGTGAACATAAGTTATGCACATATGCTTCTGACATTTCTGCTTACATTAAGGACCTGCTCACAGCGTCTGAACAGAGATTACATGGAGAGTACAGTCTTTGGGATTACTGCTGGTTGTGGGTCCTATTGGCTTATTATAAAGTACAGTCTAATTAAAGTTAACTTTATGCATTTTATCCAGTTGTTAAGATGTTTTTCATGTGGTCTGATTGTGAGCAGTGAAATAACCTATATAGTTTGAAAGCTTCAATAATTGGACTGATCATTAATGAATATAGTGCATTATTAAGAGCATTCCTTCAACTAAAGTACTTTAATAGTAATACATTTGGACTTTTTGAGTCCATCGTATTATGTTCCTTTGACAGAATTCACTGAAATGGCCACAGAATACAAAAGTACTATTTTTGTCATGTTTTTTGTATATAGTTTTGTACATAATGTCTTTTTCGACAGTGGAAGATTTCAAGGTTCTTTGGTCATAATGTTTCTGCCTCGACTCTCGACAGCTTTTTCTACTTTGAGAGTGAAGGAATGTGCTTTTTCTTGCTATTGTTTTCCATTCTGGTGCAGTGGATCAGCACTCTCCTTCAATAGGCTGCCAAAACACTGCATTTTTGGAGCATATTAAATCTGGCATCATTGTACTTGCAGCAGTCCAAAATCCACTCTAATGCTGACAGCACTTTGATTTAACTAAGCCTAGAAGAGAATGAGTTGCTATCCCAGGTGTCCCAGAAATACATCTAATCTATGGATATCAATTAGTTCATGGGTTAGCTGTTGTTTAAGCCTGACTACCATAAAGTGAACTATAACACATTTTCCACTGTGCAGCTACAATTAATTCTGTGAACTGTTCTAGTCCAGATCCACTTATATTGATACTTTGCAGTGACATCACTCTGGGGGTGTTCTTAGGCCTGGACAAAAAATCTATTTAAAATAAAAATCATGTTGGCAATTTGTTTTTTCGGAAAATCGATATTTAAGATTTTTTTTTATACAGTGCATACACTAACTCACTTTACCCCCGAGAACGGCACAAGCACAAACAAATCTCTGTCACAGAAAGAACGCTCATGTAATCCACTGAGTCGTGTCCTTTAGTCTGACAAAAGCTGACCGCATCAGCGTGCAAAGAAAGAGCTGCTTTTTTCAACATTTACAGTTTATGCAAATTAGCCATGCAGTTTTAAGTTTTGTTTCTGTAAGACGTAAACAAATGTGTGCAAAGCTGCATTAAACACATTATAATGTCAAATGGGCTGATGTGGCTCTATAGTGGTTAAAGTTTATATGTTGTAGAGTTGAGTTTATTTATGCAGATTAGTAGTTATCGATCATTAATTCTCCTGGCGATCGATTAAGAAAATGTAATAAAATACCCATCTCTACTGTGTACCATATGAAATGCTTCCAATTTATTTGGTGGAGGAGAGAGGTTTTCACAACATGGTGAAAGTTTTGGATGCTCGCTATATGGTCGAATCTAATCGTCAATCAAGTTTTTTTATTTTTAAAAAATCTAAGTTTTTTTTTGAGGGGGTGTCGCCCAGCTCTACATGTATCTCTATGGTGGAATGTTTATCAGTTGCCATGGTGACACAAAGCACACATTAACAAAAATTGACAAATGAGTTTTAAGTTTGAAAACTACAACAGTTTCACATTTACACTTTTTCGGGAGCCTGTTATCAATACGAGCATTCATGGTCTTGTTTAGGTGTTTGACTTTCAGCAAAGAAGAGAGCAAGTGACCAAGTGAAAAACTGCTAAGTTGTAAAACTGTTTAAAAAATTTTAATTTTGTGTGAGAGACTAGTTCAATAACACAAATCATCTCACCTGTTATAGATTCAATTTGGTCAGATTGTGTTAAAACAAAACTCAGATTAAAGTCAAACTTGAGTTGCAGAGCTTCAGACAGAGTAGTACCTTCAGTTAGCATGGCACCCATCACACCACATGACATCAGCTGCAAAGTATCAATAGTCTTGCCTGTTCACAACTGTAGCTCTTTTTTCATGTCTCATCCTAAACACAAAACAGTATCATGTATCATTTATTCTCTCTTCTGTCATTATTGTGCCTCTGAAAGGTCTTGACATTTACTATAAGCACTTGTGGCACAGGCAGAACAGTTAGGGATCCTTACCCCAGTGCACATTACCAGACAATACAAAAGAAATATTAATGGACTGTTCCTTGTTCCCTGGACGCACTTTTAAAACAAAACTGCAATTGGTTATGTCCTTTGCGAAGTGATCCATAAAAAACTAGCTCGACACATTCTGCTTTTCAGCATTTTTTTTAATTAGGCCACAGTTGTGTTAAAGGAATATCCTAACAGCTTGTTGGGGATAGGGGGAAGGATGTTCTGAACGTTTGAGTTAGCTGACAAATATTCACAGTTTCATGGACTCATTTAGTACAAAACCTGGTTCCAATCCATCTGGGGGGTACTCCAGGCTGTCTTAATTATCCCAAAACCATCCGCTTGTCTTTACTGCACATGCTCACTGTTGTTGTCACTGTTGTTTGATTTTTACACTGTTCATCATTGTTCAATAGGGATGGCCGATTTGAGAAAAATCTCTCATTGCAATTTTTTTGACAAGCATTGCAATTGTGATTTATGTTTTAATAACAGGATTCTGTTCAAAGTTTACATCCTAAACACATCCAGAATAATTGACAAAAAGACTCAAATAGGAACTGACAAACTAATACAACAATCACATTGAAGACTTGTTTGTACAGATCTAAACTACAGGGTTAGCACTTTTTATGCAGAACAAGACAGGAAATTGTTTGTGGAGGAAATTGTGGCTACAAAAATTGCAGCCTTTGCGATTTGCTTATTGCTTCATTTCAAACTGTAATTTCGATTGGAGTGTGATATGTCTTCCAGCTCTATTGTACAACCCAAAGAAATTAAATGTATAATTCAGACATATGGTGGCATGGTGGCTGAGTGATCAGGTCTCTCACCTCACATCAAGAAAATTCCTGGTTTGACTCCGAGCTGCCTTGGTGTTTCTCTGTGGAGTTTACATGTTTCCCCCTGTGTCTTTTGTTTATACTGGATGATTTACTAGATTGATTGAGCCACATGTCTTTTCCTTCACTGATTTGGCAACTTTGAATGAAACCATCTTGCAGTACTGCTTGCAATAGTCAGAAATACAGAATTTGATATCCTGGATACAAATGGTGCGTTTCTTTTCTTTTTGTGCTCAATATCTATTGTTTTAACAGCTTTAAATGGATTTGCAGGTTAAGAGACATCATGGTAAACAGATAAGTTGACCTTGTGTTTTGCTGTGACAGAATCACACTGGTAGAGGATATAGGGAGGGGTGCCCCAGCTACTCATGCAACACTCAGAAGACCTAACCTACTGTACGCCTTTAAATCAGTGGCTTGGTCTTCTCTTGCTCAAGGGCTACAATGGGGGCTACTAAAGTATTCATAAGATTCATTATTCTGGCATTTGCTATGGATGTGCTGCAGCCAAAATTAAAAGGAACTGCCAAGGTTACATGATAGTGCAATTGCTTAAAGGGATTTTCAAGCCATTTAACTCCTTTAAGACCACACAATGCATGGAAAATATAAAGGCAAATTGTGTTTCCTGTTACTGATGAGGTTCAGATGGGAACCACTTCAGGTGTCTGTGGATTTTGTTAACGTTGCATCCATGTCATGTTATGATTGACGGATTCCCTGCCTGCATTATCTCCAAGAAAGCATCCTTTGGTCTTTAGATTAAAAGCTTGTCATCTAGTCACTGTTGCTTTCCATTCTGTGTATCATTCTTTGACTTATCAAGATAAACTATGAAAAACATGAAAATTACTTATAATTTTTATAACAACATGGACTATTCTACCTGACAATCATATTTTGAATTGGACACACATGAATTGCAGTCCTGTCATGTACACATTACTGACAGATCATAGTCATAGTCATAGTTGTTCTAAATAAAATCCACTTCTTGCTTCAGTGGATTACAGATTAATATAATATACATGGTTAGGTGAACAAAAATATCGGAATCACTTTTCTACAGGGGTGAATATTCTTTTTTATTTTTCTTGTGACAGCAGCAGGTTGCTTTTTAGGACATTTCAAAAGAGTGTTTTATTCATGGGGTGTGTCTTGTTTTGAGACAGACAAATGGTAGCTTTGCCGGAGTTCTAATTTTAACAAAAAACGTAAGACAACTGGGCAATGTGTCTTAATTATATTCATACCTTTGCTTATTATTATTAGTTTTTCCATCAGGGCTATCGAGATTCAGTCATTTATAATCGTAAATTATATTAATGGAAATGTATTGGCTTTATATTGTTTATGTTCAGAAATAGGCTTGTAACGATCAATAAAGCAATTAATCCTACGTTAACTTTGAACGACCTTGATAACTTTTCCGACCGTGTTAACTTCTATTTCCTCCTTTGTTTTTCTCGTCTCTCCCTACCAAAGAGACTGAATGTCAAAAGGCTTCTCTCACTTCTATCACTCTCTCCTGACTCCTCTTGTTTCCTTAGTGTAATGACACCTGAACCAACATGTCAGCACAGACTGTAGATGGATTATTTGCTCATCAACACAGCGGATGCGTGCGCAGCCTGAGTGCAGAAAGCGCCGCTGTCTGTGCAGTTATATGAAGCCGCGGCGTTAGTTAGCGCCGCTGTCCAAGCACCGAAACAGTTCACCGCTGTGTGGCAAAACAAGTCACGATGCCAAATCAACACTAGTGAGTGGGATACATCTGAACGTCCCAAATGCATCAAATGCAGGCCACTGCGCAAACGACCAGAAGAAAGGGGTCTATGCTCAAACCCCAGCAGCTGACATACACCTATACCTGATCCACACAACTACCCCCGCCCCCAGGAGAGTCTGAAATCCCCTGAAATCCCACAAGACACCCACACGATACCAGACAGGACCATGGACGGGACAGTGGCTCCCTCCGCAGGAAACATGCGCAGCAGAGCGCGTAATGACAATCCCTGTATAAAAAGGTGGACTAAGCGAGGATCCAGGCTCTATTATATTATGAATAGGATTTTTTGACGGACAAAATAGCAAAATAGCATCACGTAGAGCGGGTTAATACGAACACTTGACTAAAATGACGAGACTCGCAGCAGCCACAGAGAGAGGGGCTTACATACCCTTTCTACAGTTTATCTCTTAGAAACAAAGCACCATTCATTGTCAGGGCTACAGCTGTATTTTGTATCATTTAAAGTTGTTGAACAGAACAGTTTGCACTTTAGCTGTAGCAAGCATTAAGTCTGTCAGAGAGTACAATAAGAATATTGTTCACAAACATCTATTATGTATTTTATTATTGTTTTTTTGTTGTCTTGCAGTTCCTGTGTTAAATGTTTTTTTTAGAAAGTAAAGTTTATTGATCTTTGAAAGGGTGAATTTGCATTTTTATTGCATTGTCATTATATTAGTTGAAAATGGTCTCAAAATGTCAATATTATTGTTTATTGCAATCATTTCTTGGTCAATTAATCGTCCAGCAATATCTGGTACAGGCATATTCAGAAATAAACATTGGAAGCCATTTTTATTTGTTTTAATAAGACAACATTTAAATGAAAACTGGGATTAATAGGCCTGTCACAATAACACATTTTGAAGCACGATATACTCTATTGCTACAAAGAAATATTGCAACAGTAGCTCTGTTGTTTGTCCATTGATGCGAAGGTTAGCAGTGCGATTCAGCTCCCACAGATAAATGCTGCCATTTTGTCCTTGGGCAAGACACGTAACCCAGTGTCTGTGTACACTGGTGTATGAATGCATGTGAATGTGTATGTCGTTTCTTGATGTAAAGTGCTTTGAGCGTTATATAAAAATGTGAACCATTTATAAATAGACAGTACTATTAAAAGGCCTAAGCTGCACACAAAAATGGCAGAATGAACTAATAATTAGCCATAGAAATTATTTATTCAACCTTCTACATCTCAAATCTTACCTTATTACATAAATTGCAAAGAAAAAGTACCCAAAAATATATTGTTCCAGCTTTTATACTAAACGATAACTCTATATAGTATTTATGGTGACAGGCCTAGTGATTAATCCATATGACAAAAAATATTGTAATTAGTTTTTTGTCACATCAGTGCACTTTATAGTTCCCATTAAATGTCTAGTTCAGGGATTAATGCTTGTTTCATAATTAATTATCAATACACCAACAACTTTCTTTACAGAGGTGATGCTCAGTGGTGCAAAGTGAAATAATTACACTAGAACTATTGTCATTATCTGTTTGGTTGCATGTTGGCAGCGTCAGAGCGTTTTAATTGCAGGCACTCCGACTAGGTTATGTTTCTCTTTTTTTTTTCTTTCACCTGAATAATTAGTGTGTAGATTTCAGCGTCTGTTGGAGCCATGTAATTGGAGAGTGTGCATTCACAATTATTAGTAAATGGTGTACTAGGAGCAAATCCATATCTTTGGGAATAGTGCTACCTTTGGTTGCCAGTTGGGTTAGAAGCTAAAGTAACAAGTTAAGAGGCCGGTATTAATAAAAGACTCATTTCAGTATCAGTTCATTAAAGGGCCCATATTACACTATTTTCTGATCTGTGCTATAATCTTTTCCTCATCATAAACACACCTGGAGTTGTGTTTTGTTTCATTCATGCACGTTTAACATACAACTCTGCATACTTAGTCTGAGTTCCTCTCTCAAACTGAAAACACTCTGTTCCACCTTGTGATGTCATGTGGTAATACAGGAAGTGCTCCAGTGTGTTTCTAAACTGCATCTTCACTGGAATTATTTGGATAACTTCTGGCCTGGAACTGCTAAGCTCTACTGTATAAAAAGTAAAAGGTAGCTGTTAACTTGAAATGACATCACAAGGTGATGAGCGTTTTAGGGTTTGGAGATGTAGACAGAATAATAATAAAGGGTTACTTGAACATGTTTGAATAAAACAAAACATCGCTCCAGGTATGTTTTTGATGACATGGCTCACAAGAGTAAATTTTAGGTTATTTAGGACCGTTAATATTTCCTGTTTTGGACAAAGTATGTTATTCTGCATGTTTTACTATAATGAGAAAGGCATTTGGGCGGACATTGCTAACACTTATTAGACGCTTAATGTGTTTTGTGAATGCATGACATGGTTTAAATGTGCTTTGTATACAGATACCACATTGAGTAACTCAATTAAACTGAACACAATGTGGCCTACTCATTTGGAATATAAAGTAGTCCCTGTAGCTCATGACTAATTATGGGAATTGTACAATGCTGTCACACAGGTGAGTGCCAGTGTTCCAACTCTAATTGTTTCATATTTATTGATCGAATGTTGTTCTTCATACTTCTGGTTAAATAACTGTAACAGCAGCTGTGGCCTCTGATCTTTACACTATTTATTTGGGTTGAGTAAGTCTAAGTAAGGGCTAACATAAAAATATGCAAAGACCAACTGTTATATTAGACTGAGGCGGGGGCGGGTGCTTAGCATCAAGGCACGATAGCCAGTCAAACCTCTTGTGAACACTAGCAAGCTCTGACCTCAGGGAAAGAAGGCACTTGATTGTTCTGTTAATTTATGGGTAAAATAGTAAAATAAAAAGGATCAGCAGTTAGAGAGTTAGAGTTGATCATTTTCAATAGAGGTCAGTTGGAACCCGACTTGGATGGAAACAGTTAATGCCCATGCTCACTTCCCATTCAGATCGGCCTAGCTATGTCCAACTATATGACAATGATACAAACTACTGAACTAATTTGTCAGGTTTTGTCATTATTTTGTGATATAATGCATTTTGTAGTATGACATAGCCAGATCATTTCAATACAGCTCACTGTTGCACACATTTTTGAAGAGTCTGCTGTCAAGTTCTCTCTGACTTGCTTAACACTGAATTCATCAACGGATCCTAGACTGACACTCATTATATTTCTAATTTTAGATTCTTTTCACTGTTCATAATGGAGCTTTGATCTCAGAGTACAATACCTCCTTTTTCCCCCGAGCCACATAATCTTCACCTATCTTCCACTCTCCCAGCTAGATTTGCATAATGGCATCTAAATACCAAAAAGTAAACTCTTGTTGCGGTTTCAGCGCAGCTCATGTTTAAATCCGTCTTTATTTCTCCACTGCAGAGTGAGATTTTGTGACCAATCCTCAAGTTATCACCATAAATCAAGCCTGGAAAATAAACAGCTGCCTGGGCTCATATCAATCATGAAATTATCAATTATCACATTTGGGGCATCAGCCGGGGGCATTCGCACAATTACAGAGATGTGCGAGCTGTGTCACCGTCTCAATCTCTGCTTCACGCTGCCCGAGGACAACTTATCTGTGGCAATGTTGAACAGCCAAATTTTATCCCATTGAAATAAGACAAAAATAAGACAAACAATAGACTGACTGGTATGATTATGTTCTTTTTGATAACAAAGTAGAAGTCAATATTCTATTAAGCAAGTAAAGAATAATGTACAAGTTAGACCAATGACTACTCTATTGTCATTTTTATAATGTATTTTGGAAAGGAATTTAAACTATTGCATTGGGGGTCCACCACCTGCTTGTTTCTATGGCCATGTCATTGCTCTGCCTCTTCCACAGTATGACACTAAACAGCTCTACCCTGCATTTATTCAATATGGTTTCATAGTTTAAAAAAAGCCTAGAAAAACAGGCATTCTGACCGTGAGCGGGTTGTCTCTCCATAGATCTGACCTGTTACTTGGTCTGGTCACCATGAAAATCGAAAGGTTTAATACTATACTGTGTAACATCCAGACAAAACAATAACATTTCCATGAAGACAAGGATTTGACGGAAAAGTTACACAATGCATCTTTAATGTATGAATGATAATCAAACATAATCAAGATACAAGCTTTATTCGTTGAGCTGCAAAGCATATAAAATCCATAGTTTTTTGTACCAATCAGTCTTTCTTATCCCATTGCTGATCTTTGCTAATTTAATTTGAGTAAAACTCTAAACATTGTAAATCATCCCATTAACAGACTTTTCTAGAATTCATCATTTCCAGAGAGCGCAGTTAAATTTCCACAGTCACTCTAATACATATTCATATCATAATAAGAGACATTTATTAAAACCCTTTTATACAAAACCTACTCAAGAATCTACAACTATTTAGTGTCATGCAAGTGGAGATTACATCTTCAACTTCATTTGCATTGATCAGATCTCCAGGAAGTAGGAGAGGAAATGTAATTGTAGATTACAAAGCACTAATAAATGTCAGTTGTTGCAGGCAAATGAAAGTTGTTTGATATTATTCTCAAGTTTTTGCAGCACTTCGGGCACCTCCCCAGCCCTCCTGATGTCAGCAGCCAGATTCTATTCCCAGTGCAGCCTGTTTTTCAGCTCTCTCCCAAACTGCCAGTTGACTTCAGTAGCAATACGACTGCGTCTTTTTACTGCCTCCAACCTCAATCTAGGCATCGGCTTTGATTTCGACACAATACCCCCGCTGCCTTCCCGTCTCCGCTCCATGTGCGAGTGTCACTTTCATTTCGCAGAATTCAACCCTGTTTTTTGTTCTTTTTTGTTAACTGCAGCTTGCTGATGGGGTGTTTTTTTTTCTTTTTTCAAAGTCTACAAAGGATAACTCCGTCATCTTAGGTTTTTTATGCGGCCACCTCAGAGCCATAAAACAAGGTCAAGAGGCTAACTCTTCATTCATACTCTGTTGTTATATTTGCAAACAGATACTCCGGTAGGGGAATTTAGGAGCACTTTAGCTGGTCTCAGGAAGATTCACTGTATGAGTTTAGGTATGACTTTATTGCTAGAGTTGATTGGCTGGCTTGATGGATGTTTAATCACTATGCACAAATAATCCTGGTAGCCTACTTGAATATTCTATTGACAATAATCGGATCATTGAAATACAGCTGTATTATAGAAATCAGTAAAATGTGAAATTATTAGTTAGATAATGTCATTTTTGTTGGCCTGGTCTTCGCATACCAAAATGAGATGTGTTCTAAGATGGGCTCTTACTTTTGATCCTGCCCGTCCAATATGCAAAAGTGTCCTTCAGTATAGTTGTCCACTGCTTTTGACAGGTTGCCCATTTAGTGGCATTGATGGAATGATAATTTGAAAATACAAAAACAAATCAAACAAACAGATGCCTTTGTAGCTTAGATTTTACCATTGGTAGTGTTGGTATGTGGTCTCCGGTTTATTTAAAGGGACAGTTCGTAATTTTGGACATAGGGCATCACATCATTTCCTAGAGTGAGTGTTGGAGACGTGTGGAGACACTTTAAAAAAAAAAAAAAAATCCATTCAGTCCTTGTACGTGGAGAGGTTGCTGATGCTAGCCTAGAGCATGTCAATGGCCATAGTTTGCTTACCACTAAATACAGTCTTACGAATCCACAAAGCATCCAAAGCAAATCAGTTTTTACGCCAGACTATCAATGTAAATGTCTGTGTTGATGCGCATGTTGAGGGACTATTTTCTCAGCAACAGCGGTGATATCAATCCGCCGCTGCCAAGCTTTCTGTCAGGAAGTACAACTCGCTGCTGCTGCTCAGACATAAATCCTTCAAATGCGAGGTTGGTTTTACTTCTAAAATTATTCTATCGATACAGACATTCACATCGACAGTCTGGAGTTATAATTGTTTTGCCTCGGGTGCACTGTGGAGTGTTTTTAGTGGCAGGTCAACTATGGCTATTGACATGTTCTAGCCTAGCACCAGCAGCCTCTCCAAATACAAGGACTGGATGGAAATTTAATTTAAATGAAAATTTAAAGAAGTGTCTCCAACACTCTGGCTCACTGGGAAATGAGGCCCTATATCCAAAATTCCTAACTGTCCTTTTAAGGCTTAATCGTGGACGTTTAAATATTTACACAGTCCAGTTACCCCCAGCTACGGGAACAAAAATTAACTCCAAAACAGATGGTGTATTTAAAATATGCTATGACAGTAAGTTCTACTCTTCATATCACTATAGCAAAACTGTCCAACTGGTACAATGCATTTTAGATGGAAGCTGTGTGAACAAGGGTGAAAAATGCCATACAGTGAAAAGAAAAATAGTTTTCATTGTACTATGCCATCTCCCACAATATTATTTTGCTTCCTGTTTTGACACATAGAGAAAGTTGATCCCTCGCAGAGCCAGTCGTCAGAGATGATGAAGTATGCATTCTGTGTAACAGCCACTAGTCTTTCATTTCCACTCACCTCTATTGGCTGAGTTTTCTTCTGCTCAAATGAAATGAATCACCTTGAGCAAGTCGTGCCATTTTATTGTGAAAGCTGCTGCTCAAGAACTTCTTGTGCAGGGATGAGCTTAGGGGGTGTCTTAAAATTCTTACTTTTAAACAAGCAAGTTTAAATGTAGTTAGAACTGTATAATGAGTCATTTTGAACACTTTGTGGCCGAGATTGGATGTCCTATAAAAGTGGGGCAGAAATCTTTGGGAGAGCTATGGGGGAGCAATGGACTTTCAAGTCAAGTGATCTGTAATAGTTTCATTAAGACCTAGAACTGCTAGAACCCCACTACTGATTATATTGATCAATAAAGTGATTGGTTATTGTGCTATTGTGCTATTGCTATTGTGGTACAATTTGCCATAGTAAATAATTCATCAGAGCTTGAACGTTTTTAGATTACAATTGTAGGGTAATTGAAAGGTCAAGACATAAAAGAACCAGCCTCATATGGTAAAATGATGAAGAGCTGGCCAAAGAAGAAAAAAAAACACGTAACACTATTGACAGGCCTGTGAAGTTTTAGATCTGTACAGATGATACCTGTTTTTAAATCCTTTTTGGACTTAAATACCCTCTCCACAAACTTGTAGTCTCACAATCATTTTTATGTTCCAGCCCTTTTCTTGTTTTGGCACTGGTGATTAACCCTGCAGGTCATGTGTACACTGTGAACACGACTAAAATGGAAATTCACATCTTTATTTATGTGTGAATGGGAAACTTGGGGCTGGTCCCTGACCTTAATCATTGAACAGTGACTGGCTTTTGTTAGAGTTTGTTTGAAAGTGGCTTATGTAAATCTATGGAGTGTAAAAGGCCTTTTAACCAATCGATAACGTTTACCGAAGAACTTAGAGTCAGAAATTATAGCATAGCAGCCAGTTTACAAGTCTTTGACAATCGAGGAGGTTTAATTTTGCCCTATAAGCCCTGACACTTGACACAACATTCACTTGACAGGATGTGTTTATTGGTTGCACAAAATCTTTACTTACTTTGCATGTCAGGTTGAGTTTTCCAGCTGCCAAGACAAAAGACAAATACTGACGGAAATGCCTTAAAATTAGATTGGCCAGCAAAGCGAAAGCTCCTCAAAAGACACTTCATTGTAATATCTGCTTATCTGTTACCAGCTTTTTCACCTTTAATGTGTTTCCTTGACAAATGTATAACTTTACCAGCTCAATAATTTACAGCTGATATCCATAGTCATCTGCATACCTTTACTACATTGTTCTTATTTTTAACAATAATACTTCTGTGTACACCTTGCAATGAATTATTCATGGTAGCTTCCTTTTGTAATGATTAAAAAAAGAATAAGAATACCTTGGCTGTGAGCTTACATAAATGCCTTCAGAAGTAGCTAATCAACCAGGCTGCTGACGCCGCTGCCTTAACTTGGGAGCAGCTCGTCAGAAGTGGCTGTTGAAGCTTGGATAAGAGCGTGGAATTCAAACACGTCTCTGTTGTCTCCACCTCCTCCTCCATCCAACTTCTTGTGATTCTCTCATGGACGCGCCATCTTAAAGCCACCCCTGGTTCACTCTGACGCGCAGTAGTGACAGCCTCTAATTATACAGTCTGGGGGTCCCAAGACTTTTTAAGCATTAATTATTACACTGAAATAAAGCAGCAAATACCAAAAGGCTGGATGCAAAGGGCAAAAGGAAACAATGAAAACGGAACAGGGATTAATAACGGTAGGCCTACTGCATAAAGGTTTCAGCGGGGTGCACTAATTAAAAGGCGATATTTTTACTTTTGTTATGAAATGCAGGCAAGATAATTGGAAGTAATTGCCTCGAGTGTGGACCCTAATGGCAGTTAAGATCTAAAGATTCTGACCCATGAAGAACTAGGGTCAAAAAAAGTATCAAAAAACAAACACTAATTGATTGCTAAAGCTAGTGTCCATGCCAATTTGGACTTTGAGCTTTATCAGAGCTAGCATAAAACCACATGGTAGCATAAAGAAATATTTGTGTTGAAAACAAGAGCTATTTTAATTATTATTGTGGAATTTAAGTGACTTTTGAGTTTCAATCTTATTCCTTTGTGTTGTTAATTCTCTATTATTATCACATCCAAGGGTTTACATCTTATTGAATATATCACTGTTAAAGTAGATAATCTTGTGTTTGAGCTATACATTTTTTCCATTGCGACAAAGAACCTTGGTATCGAGGTGGCACAGCTCTAGTCTTGGCACCTGTAAGTCTATCTTACGACATTTTGCACAGTCCTATTGCTAGTCTAAGTTTGTTAGCTATAGTATTTAAAGTTTGTCAGCTTGTTACAATATCAGCACATCATGTATATTTATTCAGCGGGGTTTTTTACTTTGCATAATACCCTTTGTGCTCACCAATTGCACAAATCAGTCATGCCTCGGTGCACTGCAGCAATTTCTCCATCCGTAAGCTAAACCTTTGTCCTTCATTGAAACCCAGCAAAAATACACCAGACACAGACTGTTAATAGACATCTCCCGGACCATATGCTAGGCGAGTCCAGTAATTACCCACACTTGCATTACTGAATATTGTGGATTCAATCCTGATGCGAATGCGCCGCACTGTTTAGCAAACTGTTTCAAAGGACACAGGCCCTTCTGTTTATACCCCCCTCCCTGATCTAAACGGATTAATAATCCTGAGGTTGTCAGTTCAAACGCAGAGGGCCAGAGGAGAGAGCTGATGTGTCCTTGAGCCAGGTACTTAATCTAAATTGTGTCACTTAATATCCATCTTCATAAACGCTCTGTACACATATCATAGGTTATGTAAGTCGCCCTCCATAGAGTCAAGAGAAACAAATAACACTAGCCCCAGATAGCACCTTGGCCCCATAACACTGCCTGGGAATATCAAGTGGCTGTTGTGTCTGAATTGCTATTGCTTCGTCATTGTTTGGATGCACTGTCATAATCTGTTCCGCCTTACACAAGTTGATAAAAATAGCTTGTTCCAAAGAGATACTCAAAAGTTCTCATCCATGGAAATGGCCTTGTAATATAAACTTTAATGAGGCAAAAAGGCACAGTAAACAAGAGAATGGTGCCATAATAGATGTTGAGGAGAATGCTCAAATAGTTCACATAGTTTTTCTGAATGGCTGGACTCGGACCACACATACCGGGAAGGAAGTTTGCAGGTTTTTGCCCAATTAGTGCTGAAAAGTGTAGCGGTGTGAGAGTGCGTCAGCGGGGGAAGTTGTGCACCGGAGGAGGCGTGTCATCAATCATCACTCCGGCTCCCAGGCTTTTCTTCCAAACCATCCCCTTTTTCTGGCACAAGAAAGAAGAGGAGGGAGAATGAGAGAGAGGAGACTGACAGTGGCTAGGCAATTTCACAAATGACACAAGCATGACGGCATGGAGTTTTCAACAAATGAGTGAATTATAACACTTATTTGGGAGCGTTTTTGTGAAGGATCAAAGTGCACGTAAGTAGAACAATGGGCAAAAGATGAAATGGATGTGTGAAGACAATGCAAGTGTGTTGGTGGATAGACCCTATCCAGTCCATCTCAAAGAAAACGTCAATTGGTATTTCAGTTCAAAGCAAGAACCTTTCATTTGTGCCTTCAGCGTTTCAGCAGTATATTGCTATATTGGTATCTATTTATTCAATTGTAGGGAGTAGCTTGCTTAGTTATTTCTATGAATATATGTTGCTCCCCTTGTCCTAGGTTGTTCATTTTATCATACAATACCCACCTCCACCCACAGTAATACATACTCTAATATTGGGTACTTTGCCAAGACCTTTGTAGGCTTAATAGTCCCTGAATAAAATTGAGAATAGATTTTTTTTTAGCAGCTAGTTTTGAAAGCAGGGGAGTCTGAGTGTTAGAATAAATAGAATAAATTAGTTTGGGTCTGTTTGTAAGTAGGGATGCACCGATCCAGCTTTTTCAGTTCCAATAACGCTACCGATTCTTTGACTTTAAGCATCTTCTGATACTTGATATTAACTGATACCAGTGTAGGGATGGAGAGTTGTTCTAATTTCCTTAAAACACAGTTCACTTATTACACAGGAGATTGAGTTGTGTCAATTCACTGTTATTTATCCTCCAAATAAACTACTGAACAGCTTCATATGAATAAAAGTTCAAACATCCCAGACGTTCAAATAAAGGTCCCACCCAGGATATTGGCATAACAGATATGGAACCCATACTTGATCCAGCAAATTTTCCTGTATCAGCACGATACTCAGTGTCAGGATCGGTATCGGTGCATTCCTGTTTGTAAAGTGCTTTTTAATTGGTGGCCTGAGACACTATGTCAACATCAAGTGTGATGAGTGGTCATTGCATGCAGAGTTCAAGTATGACTAGACTGTAATGATGGCCTGTATTGAAGAGCTGTCCAATTAGAGATTAAATTAGCAGCCACATTTGTTTGACAAGGAAAGCTGGATATTAATGCTAATACATTTACAGGGTGCTAAGAGCTAAGTGTACCCACCTGTGTTAACATCACAGCTGCTATGAAACTATTAGCCACAATGACCTCCTGCCTAGCCCATGTTTACAGTGCACCGCTGTCTCTTGCATCAGTCCTATGTGTAACCAACTGTTCCTCTCCGTTGAAACTGTGACACATTGTGCTACTCCAGCTCAGGCATTTATAACGCTTCCAAAAATGGCTGCTTGGTTGGCTCAACGCGGAGGATATAATGATAATGACAATTCATCATCATAGAAAATTCCTCTTTTATGAGTGAGTCTTTTCACCATTTTGTCACAGCCTCAACAGTGTCAGCCGCCACTAATGAAAGCTTAAAAAATCTTCCCAGTGCATTATCTTATTGAGGCATTTTATCATTTTGCGAACTTATGAACGCTCTATACCAGAATTAGAATTATGAGCACATCTTGGCACACTTCTTTTGCTCATTTTACATCCAACCACTTTATAGTAGAAATGGCCGTGTGGAAAATACTTTAAGATAATCTCTCCTTGGGGATGTGCGACGTAATATAATATGGTGTATAATGGCTGCTGTCCTCACAAGGGGGAAACGGAACAAGAGAAAATTTACCCAGATCATTTTGTACAATTGAAATCCTCGCAACACGACATGGCTTGTGGCTTACCAACTGTCGCCTACACACACACACACACAAGCGTGTTAGCCAAAATTAGGCCTTTGTCCCTAGATTATAGCAATATTTCATCACTCAAATTATTATCTCCATGTCAGTGTCCATATGGCTTTTGTAATGACTGCAGCGTTCATGTTGGCAGGGGCATAAAATGTTATTGCGCCAGTGGAGATATCTCTTTATGAGCACAAAGCAAACAATTTCAGCACACCACATCAGATTTGTAGTGCTTTTAAGGTCATGGAGGAACTAAACTTAATAGCAACATGTACTCTGCATGCGCTACCCGCCTGTTGGGAGATGCATGCCGGGTTAGACAAAAAAAGAAGTCTGTGGGAGAGTGGAGCGAGCATCCACGAGTAATAACGTCTACTTTTAAGCAGTAGTCATGAAAGACAGTGCTGACCTACATGCTGTAAGCGGGATCCTTGCTTTGTCTTGTTAGCGCACACTGCTACTGGAAAGAGGTCCTCTCTGTCAGGAGGTGATGTGTCTAAGCTGCACACGCTATCTTTGCAAAGCCTTAGGAAAAAATAAAATAAAAGGTAAGCTAACACAGCAAGAGGATATCCAGCTCAGGTACACACACATTTGGATTATATTGATTGTGCTGTGTTGTGTGTCTGTGTGTTCCTTACAGTGGGAGCGGTTGACAGACAGCCCTATCTCCCCCAAGGGCTGTGGAAGGCCATACATCATTAATCCTTGACAAAAATGAACATTCAGGCTGGTATATTTCAAGGGCTAGACTCGGAGGCATTCCCCCCATTGTGAAGTGCATATATAGGTGAGAGTGCCTTGCTAACTTGGCGCTGCTGACCTGCGTCTTTGGTACAGCGCCACATGATGGATGACATGGTTATCAGAAACTCAGGATGAGAATGTCCTATCTTGCTGTCAAGGTCAATGGTTGTCGGGCTTATAACAAAATGGCAACCTAGTGAACCTACTGGAACATATAGCCTGGGTTTCAATCTGTCATCCATCATATCCGAACATTTAATGCAGAGAGACTTCTGCCGCAAGATTACAAATGGTGGTGTAGATTTTATACTTCCTCAAGTGAAAGTAGCAAAAGTAGATCTATTCATCGGCTTCATGACACAGGACCTCACTGTATTAAAGGGTTTATATTATGCTATTTCATGACATCACAAGGTGGAACAGAACATTTTGAGCTTTGGAGCTGTGGACAGGCTGATAATAAAGGATTGTCCAACCATGTGTGAATGCAACAAAACACAATTCTGGGTATGTTTTTGATAAAGCAACAACATTATAACGTGTCTCAATCTCAATAGAAATTAAAGCCTCTCACGGCAATGATGCCCTCGCCCCGGCTCGCACGTTCCTCCCTCGCGACCGCCCCAGCATGCTATTGTCTCTTCCTGACAGCAGCCCTGGCCCACAGATTCTCCATCAGAAAAATTACACAGTGCACCTTTATAGATTTTTTAAGGAGTCTTGTGACTCTCATGAAAAAGCCCCATGTCTGTAATATTTTTTTTTTGCTTCTAGTCATTCCTAGAATTTAATCCCCAAATTTGGTACAAATCTGATAAGGTTGATGTTTATAGTAGGGGACACTACAGTTTACACTTCTCAAATTTAATCCCCAAATTTGGTACAAATGTTGACATGTCTATGATAGGGGGCACTATAATGTTCAAATGTATTAGACTTCATAATCCATTAGATTTAGGCTGGGATCTTGCAATTGTGGTTTGAATTTGAGCTCTTTAGACCAGTGCCTGTGGCCGTGAGAAGTCATCAAAGAAAGAGGATATTAAGTTGTTATTCGTCGGCATGCTACAGGCAAACCATAAGGAGTATCCCAAAAAAACTGATACTTTTTGTGAACCTGTGTATCTAGATTTGACACACCAAAGATGTGACACCCCAAACCCTTGCCAGTTACTCTTTTACTGGCTCAGATCAGTAAATAGGAAACATTAGCCATATGTATTAGTAATATAATACATACTGTATATACATAAACACACACATTACAGCACAGATGAATGCTGTCCTAACCCTTACCCTAACAGATGGATAATGATGCATTTTTAGTGTTTTATGTCAAATTTATATTAATAATATAATATAGTCTTATGGGAGCAGTCAGGAGACCCAGCTGGTGTCTCCCAACATCCAGGAGCTCTCAAACCCAGAGGAGAGTTGTTGCGAGCAAGGGCCGAATTTACAGATCAGGTCCAAATAAGAAATTCTTTGAACCACAAGCTTAGTTCTTAGGAGAGAATCAATCAAGAAAAAGGCTTGGAGTTGAAAAAACTCAATGATTCTCTCCAGAAGAAAAACATGCAACTGCAAGACCAGATTAATGCACATAAGGAGATCTTGTACCTGTACAACTCTACAGTACAGGAAAATATGCAGCTGAAGCAAGAGCTTGCAAACCAAAAAGTCAAACTCCAAAAAAGTCAGGAATAAGACTGATGAATTGGTGATGCAAAAACTCAAAGCTTCTCACCAGAAGAAAGACAAAGAGCTGGAGACCCACATGAATGCATAACAGTTCAGTGAGAGAAAAAGTCCAACTCAAACGAGCTATTAAGCACCAGTAAAGTCCTTGAAAAGATGAAGGAACAACTTAAAGCACAGGACAATATAATTGCTGAGATGAGAAACACAAACAGGCCGGATCCAGAGGCCTACAGAGACTCTCAAACCACTGGTACGGTTGGTGGAGATACACCCCACAAAGACAATGAGAAACTGTCCAGAGCTGTCTTCTGAACTCTTCTCTGCACGAGAGGAGCTGCGTTTCCTGAAGTTTTGAAGTTTGTGAAAGTGAAAGAACACAGCCATTCAGCCACCCAAAAGGAGCGGACATAGTGGAGCAGAGGTGGGTGCCCAGGCACTACCAGCACTAAAGCCCCTCCCAACATTACCCTTTACCCTTTGCATTATGAAAAAAAAAAAAAACAAACTTTTTAACATTATGTTGTTCTCTTAAATGCCTGTGGTTGTTATTCATCTTTATTGTTTACAGCTGCAGTCGCTTGATTTTTATTAATTGGTAAAATGGAAATAGAAGAAATAATAATATATGTAAATATATATATATATATATATATATATATATATATATATATTATATATATATAATCTTTTCCTTTTAATGGTTCATTTGCACCACTGACCACCACTTCATTTTATATATAAATCATGACAATATTTTCAATGACCTTGGCTTTGGTTCCATAATGAAAAACAGGAAGCACCGTCCTGTACTGAGTGGCTCTTGTTTTTATTTGCTGATCTATGTTATAATGTCGTATCATCATGAATCCTCAGTTAAGCATTTAAAATGTGTCTGAAACCTATGAATATATTTGACCACTAGACACAGAATAAGCCTTTGACTGAGTCCATTTCCAACTTGGTCAAGAAGTGTAGCTTGTTATCTGTGTCTTAGAATTGGAAAATTCAGTACTCTTTACTAACACCATAATGCTCGAATTAGTATATTTCCTATAATTTAAGATGAATGCAATGTCAGTAAATTCTTAGCCAAAAGTGAAATAAATACCTGTACATGAACCCCTTCAAGTTTAATGATTAGTAATGTATAATACCCATCATGCATGACTCTTCTAAGTGATTTTAGTGCATCAAATATCATATGAAAAACCATTACTGTCAAATTAAGGAATTTTGGATGTGAAATAGAACACCGGATTACAAGAATGGGATTATTTGGCTCTATCGGCTCAGTGTTGAATAGAGTTTATTCATTCAGTATAATGCAGTGTGCAGTCTGTGTGGTGTCATCCAAAAGAAAGGCTCTGGTGTGTGCTTGAGTGCATTTGTGTGTGTGCTAGTTGATTTGGTTACTGCTTGATTACAACTAATTCTGAGCTGGAAATTGGCCTCTTCCATTAGTCGGTGGGGAGCTGATAACGGATTGCTGGCTCTGACACTAATCTTAAAGGTACACGGTGTAACTTTTCTGTTTCTCCATGGAGATATTACTGTTTTGCACTGAATGTTCTACAGTATGGAAATAAATTTGGTGATCACAATGGAGACAGATTAATGGTCAGCTCTGTGAAGAAGTGAGCCTGCGCATGGAAATAATTAATGTTTTTAAGGTATTTTTGACCTATAAAACACCTGTAATTGAAGAAATAAAAGGGATACATGTTAGATGCCATACTGTGGAACATTTCAAGCAAAGAAATAACACTTCCACGGAGACAAAGCAAGTAGCGGGCCCTCCACCTTAAAAGTTACACTGTGCATCTTTAAATTGTAATTTTTTGGCCAGACAGCAAAATGTACTTCATCTTCCCCATGTCAAAACGTACTCTGAGATATGTTTCATCAAGTGAAAATATGACCTTACGAATCACTGTAAAATAAAGCATAGCTGAGCCCAGACACACTCGCATGCACTACGTTAGAAAGAGTTACAGTGTAAAAACAGCATCCTGCATCTCTCTGGGATTTGCGGGCCAGACTCATATTTTTCTAAACACTAATTTGCTAACCTGCTGATTGCAATTTGAGCTGATTGCCTTCCAGAGGAGCGCTGCAGCTACTTTGAATGTAATTGGCCAGAGAGATCACTGCCCATAATTCTACTGTTTCAACTGGTGACTTAACAGGTGTGTTTGCTACAACAGCCAATTCTACTTTGTAAACAGCTCATCCTGTTGTGGACAGGTTATCTTTGCTTTTTCTATTGCACACGGTTTTCTATTTAGCTGTGTTTATTAACATCAACAAGCTTTAGTTAAAGGGCCCATATTAAGATACTTTTTATGTATGTTATAGTGTTGTTTCCTCCTCACAAACATACCTGGAGTTGTGATTTGTTTTATTCAAACATGTTTAACACACAAGCTCTGCATATTTAGGCTGCATTCTTCCTTCAAAAGGGAAACACTTTATTCCACCTTGTGACTTCATATGGTAATACAGGAAATGCTCCACTGTGTTTAAAACTCCTTACACCTTCACTAGAATCATTTGGATGATTTCAGCTCTGGAATTGTCCATCTCTGCTGAACTAAAGGTAAAAGAAGCTGTTAACTTGAAAACTACTGCTTCATGAACTCACAAGGTGAGTCGGTGAGTAGTTTTGGGGGTTTGTTGATTGGCCCAAGAACTGAATCCACAATCTTCTTGCTGGTAGGCAAATTTGTTTTAATATATTGCTAAATAAAACATAAATGATAATATTGTTGGCTGACACAGTAAGCTTAAAAGGAGGATAATGCGCATAAACCTCTGTTTCCTCAGAAACATGAGCTGGCAATAACTAAATAGCACGTAGTTACTTCTTCTATCATCTACTGCTCAGACCTTACTGTACTACACCAAATATATTAACGAAAGGTACAGTAACAATGAACACATAAAAAATATTGTCCCATCTATCATTTATTGAACAATAGGTGCATATAGTAATTGTTGTGACAGGTCTATCCACTGATTCTTTTTGTTTTACTATATAAATGGACATGGACACTTTTCTGGCTACAATCTGGGGCTATGTCAGGGGTCTGTTTTCTCACTGTTTCTATTTTGGATTTAATATGTTAATATTTAGTGCACAGTACATAGAGTTACAGTATGTACTGTGTAGGATTCGTCATATGAAGGACTGATCCTATTGTAACCAAACCCCTGGACGACTAAAGCACTAGGGTAGAGCACTGTTACACTATACTAAGTAGTGTTTAAAAATAGACTCCATTAAGCCCTCCTATTTCCACAGTGTTGATATGATTTGCTTCTTGGTGTACAGGACGAGAGCCGGTTCTACATCTATACAAATATCCTTTACAGTCACATGTTACAAAATTAAGCAGTACCTCCTTATTTTAAATTTGCATTGGAACCAAATGTTGTTGTTTTGATTAATAGTGTGCTGTGGTGAGACATATTTTGCCATTTAGGATGTGAGTATAGTGTACATAAATTATAAAGTATAAACATTGCCTGAATCTTAAGTTGTCCAAGGCTGCATTAGGAACAGGAAGGCGCTCTCTCCTATCGAATAGAAAGCATGTCAATGGAAAAACCCATTATGTTTGCCTTTAGGCGCGGTCCTATTTAACACTTCTCTTTTAATGGGGTTATTCGCTAAACCTCGCGGCCAACTTCAGCTAATTGCGTGTTTCATAAACTGATAAGGAAAGCGTACAGGTTACAGGTTGCAGCCTTTATATCTTATTTAGATTTACACACTTCTATAAGGATGCAATTTAGGAGCTTAGCAGACTTTCTTATCAGACACTTGACTCCTCGCTAAAATTATGGGCCGAGAAGAATGGCCGCCTTGAATACTTTGCAGTCCCAACAAGATCGAGTCAAGTTGACAATCAGGAAGGCAAAAATGTCAAGTTATATTATTTGATGCACTGTTTGTTGTTCAATAATGAATCACTGCAGCCCTACTTTGTACACTGTTTTGTTTCCTTTGCCATTGGCTTATTTTAATATGTGCAGCGCCAGTAATGACCAAGCTAGCAGTCCATAACAATACCGAGAAAGGGATGAGCGGTGTTCTCTCTGTATTCTATGATTATCGGGGTTGTGGTGAAGCTAAATTCCTGGATGCTGGCGCAATTTGTGACAGCCTAATGAACCTGTTGTCTTGCATACATCTTCCCGTAATGCAGCCTTACTTCACAAGAAGCAACCACAAATGCAATAGTTAATAGGGCTTAGATAACAGCATCATAATGTTAATATGTTTTCCATATTTGGAGTGGTGCCATCGCCTCAGCAAATGTGTCTGAGACCTAATGCAATTGATTAGGTAAGCCAGGAGAGACATTTCCTTTTGTGGATTTTCTGTTTGTTTTTCATTGTGCGAAAATGACACAGTAACACCTGATTGCACAATACAGAAAATGTACTGATTTGGTGTTAGCCTGATACTTTTTGTCAGGTGAGTGTGTCAAACTTGTCAGTTAAAAAAGGTTTCTCATTTGGCTTGACAGTACACCAATTTATTTCTTGCTAATTAAGCTTAAGAAGGTAATAGTGTGTCAGGGAAAGCTGTTAAATGACAATTGTTGGATAAAATCCATGTCCGTGTGCATAACACAATTACTTTTTTTTTTAACTTGTATTGTGATTCTTTTTTTTTCTCTCTGCAGTGGAACTACTTCTGCATCTGTCAGTCACGTCAAGTATTTTAATTGCTTTTTCAGTGTTGTTGCTTCCTACAGATGGCTGTTAATATGTATGTGTAATTAGTTTTTTTTCTTCTTCATTTTTGGCTGTTAATTTTAGATGAGACTATGATGAGATCAACTTCTTTTTTAAAACTCACCATGGTGCAAATAATGTACTGATTACTTTGCATGGTTAATTTCATAGCAATTTAAGTAATATTTAGAATCCTTTAGTTTGTCTTATTGGATTGGACTATATTCTATCAACCATTGCTCCCCATAAATACATGACCTGTCTGTAATGGCCCCATCCCCTAGCACTACCATAATGAATGATACAGTATGCATGTTGTGTGTTTTCTGTTTTTATCCATCAGCCTTTTCTTCTGCTAAATGGCACTGTGAAGAAAAGCCACCCTGTTTAAACTGGTGCTGTGCCCCCTGTTGGCTGTCATCAGGAACTAATGCTGACTCTTTTCCGGCGTGTGCCTCCGTGTCCTCAACTCAACTCATCCCAGCTCCCACTCTCCCAGGGAAATAAATTGATAACTTTAATTGCCTTAATAGCATTTTTACTCCTGCTGATGTCTCTCAATGAAGACCTTGGTGTCATTAAGACAATCTCAAAATGGACTATTTGCTCTATCAACAAAATTACTCGCTCAAATCAGTGTTATGAATCAGAGACCCTGTTCGGAGGAGGCACCCTAAGCTGGGCCTAATCCTTGCCAAATGGACCGGCGATTAGCTTAACTAAGGACTTTTCGGTCCCTGCCAACACACGGGCTCTGCATTTTAAACAGAGGAGCATTCATTGGATTTGTGCATTAATCAAGCCTCTGCCGCCATCCCCTCACAATACCATGCATCCACACACACAAGAAGAGATGACGTTGATGGTTTTATCTGGCTGTTGATGTAATTAATCTGTGGGACTCTAGGCCTGATAATAGCTGTTGAAGAGTGATATATTATATGAGAAAATATAGATGATAAAGATAATACAGAATGCCATTATGTCACTGACACAATAACCCTAAAGCAGGATTTCCCACCAAAAAATATATCTGTGCATTATTGTTAATCATGCTCTGTGTAACTTTTCAGTTGGTGGTCCATCACCTTCTTGTTTCTGTGCCTTTGCTCTGCTTCAAATATTCTACAATATGACATTAAACAGCTCTACCTTGCATATATTCACTTACAGGTGGGTTTATATAAGAACAACAGGAATTCTGACTGTGACAGGGGTTGCGTCTCCACAGATCTGACCTGTAACTTGACCTTTTTTGCTCTCTGATAGAAAGGTTCTGTGAAATATTTCAGACAAAGCAATAACTCCATAGAAAAAAGAAGGTGGCGGACCCTCCACCAGAGAAGTTACACAATACACATTTAATGCACATCAAACAAGAAAAAAAAAGAGAAAAAAAAAGAAAAGTTTCTCACTAGTACAAAGAGAGTAACCAAAAAATAAGGTTACCAGGGTAAATATTGACCCTAAGTCTTCATGCAGTCAGATTTTCTTTTTCTTTTTTTCATCCCTGTAGTATCATTGTTCCATCTGTCATGTATTGAAGTTAATATAGTAATTATGGTGACAGGGTTATTGGACTCTTAATTGCCTTATACAAACGCTTTATATAATCTGCATATGCATTTTGCTTCAGTCGAGATGTTAACCTCCCTTGCACATGCTGTTGCTATAAATTCTTTTACAGAAGATCTAAGAGCTAAGACACGCACTTTATAGGTCCTGTGATTCACAATGAGTCGCACAGCAAAAGCATCAGTACTAAAGAAAGCTCAAATAGGGTGGGTAAAATATGAGCGCGCCCAGAGGCTTCTCTTTTCTGCTCAGTGTATTTATTCCAATATTTGCAGATGAGTGAAACCAGTTAAGTGCTGTGGCAATTGCTTATTTCCCTTTGTCAGGATGATGAATGTGGGCGCACCTATCGGACTGTGCAGGGGTTCCAGTGTCCTTTGACAATGAAGGATCGTCCATTTGTGCCGTGGACAGAGCACATCAAAAAGGCTGGATAAAGCCCCGCAGGAAAGCAATAACAAACACTGCCTTGTTACTGTCACTGTTTATGATATAGGGATTTTAACGCATAGCAATTTCCAAGCCTTATACCCAAGACCAAAGTTACATTTGTATAGAATTTGTGTTTTGTCTGCGTCTTCGTAGGAGGTGAAAGCGTTTCTACTGAAGATGTTTTGCTCCTTTCATTCTGACAACATATCTAGGAGAATTTGTGGATAACAATTCTGCATAAATATAAACAGAAACAAATAGTTGAGCCGTGCAAGGTGTACAAATACATGGACTGTGGAATGTATTAGTCACTATGACTTTGGGATTTTTGCTTTGTGAGAATTGTTGCTGTGGCTTTGCCCTTGAAGTGGGGCAGAGTGGGGATGGTTTTAGTTAGGTGGTATTTAGAATATTATGTTGCATTGTTTTTGTGGTTAGAAGATATCATAAATATTTATTTTGATGGTCCAGTATTAGTCTTACTGCTGTGGCTGATAATCAGTATTTGCCGATAACCCTCATGTTTCTTTGATAACAAAATGTATTCATTTGGGAAATTTACTCTTTAGTTTTTTTAGAAAAGGCACATCTGACTCACTGAGGGTAAACTGTGAATCACACACAGACACATGGAGACTGGGGCAGGTTAAAAGAAAAAAGACTGTTAAATAAGGTGAATAAATGCCAGTTAAATATTCAGTCTCTGACCGATACAGATAGTTGGGAAAGCTCTCTGATTTCACCAATATGGATATTCGAATCAATATAAAGCACATATTTGTGTTTGATTCACCTCAAGCAACTACTAAAATCCCATTTTCCACAGTTTGCACTCCTGTCTGTATATAACTCCTATCCTCTGCTTTAAAAAGAAATGAAGAAATGAACTTGGCCCTTTAAAAACTGCCTCCGTTCTGAGCCCTTTCTAACATATAATGACAGTCACAAACAGGATCTTCGACTATTTTTGAAGTTTTAAAGCCGTAACAAGTGTCACCTACCAGGCACGCCGCATAACCCCCTTCAGCAGCGCTTATTTGCTGTGACATTTAAAAGCGGCAAGCATGGCCCCTTCTTGTCATCTCAAGTGTCCTCTCCCTGTCTAGACACTGCACAAACATCCGTGTTTTGGGTTGCTCTGATGAGGCTACTCTGTTCTAAAGACTGTACGCTGGTCTGGAAGTGTTGGCTATGGGAGAGGATGTGAGTGGCTGTTCCCCACACACTGAGTGACTTCACTTTCATGGTCCTTGCTGGAGCTCAGCCAAGCCTGACCTGTCACTGAGGCGGTTAACTGGCCCGCTTAACTGTTTGGCAGGGGAATACACACAGGGTACACTTACTGATGAGAGGAATCAGGGCCTCTGTGCACTTCAAAGTACAAGCCCAAATAAGAAAGTACACCTGCATCTGCTGTTTGTAGAATATAAAATGGGTTGGAATTATTCTTTACTTACTTGAATAATTGCTTTTTATTTGAGTCAAATTGAGTGTACATTATTACATGTTCAACATTAGATGAGCTTGTGCACTGCCAAGATTTTTGTAATTGCCTGATTTGCCATATGCTCGGTTGGTGATGCAGAAGTGGGTCTGTGGTTATACTATCAAATATCAAAAGTCAGAAGTCTGGTTTATGGACTGTGTAAAGATGGATCCTAGGGCTAGACAAAAAAGGTATTAATCATATTTGAAGTTTGAAGACATTCTGGGATTGGAATTTGCATTGCAAGATCCAAGAAAAGCTACTCACTGCTATCACAGAGAGCAAAGTTTAGCACAAGGCCAGTCCAGCGCTGACTGCTTTGAAATCAGTATGTCCATTTAAATGCTGGGGCTTAATGCAATAGTTTGTTTTGCTGAATACAATCTTTATCAGTTTTGACCTTTTCAGTTTTTGAGAAAAAATTAACTATTTTATTTTCAAGGCATTACTCCAGGTACATTTTCGCTTTGAGAATGGATAAAGGCTCCAAAAAGTATGTTTTGCATCAATTATAGCATGATCACCACTACAGTCCTTCTTTCCCAAAACCCCAGCTCCCAGATTCAGTGCACTGACATTGAGCTCACTTGTCATTCAGAAGTGATGGGACTCTCCTTAGCTGTCATAATGGATTGAGGACTACAATATGTCTCGGCACTGCTGCAGCGTCTGAAGTCATAAACACAACTAGAAGGGAAGGAGGGGGGAGCTGGGCGTGGGGAGGGTTTGACAGCGTGTGTGGGGATTAGCAGAACCTGGGCCCAGATGGCGGTGGGAGGCTGACGTCCCCACAGCGCTGCAGAGGGTAGTCCCTGCCAGCTCAAGAAACAATCAGACATGTACGCCTGGCAAATAGGCTACCTCCAAACGGACGGCTAAGATTTGGGAAAACAGATGCAAATAAATGCTCAGAAATGTCACCAGAAAAGATCCCTAAAATTCAACATGGCCCCTGCGGAGTGAAGCTTTTCACACCATTCTCACAGAAATTTGAGGTACAGCAATGCTACTAATGCTGTGAACTTACACAGGAGTGAAAAGATAACTGCATATTGCTTCATGAAGTAACTTTTGATCTTGGTGAACAGTAGTATTTTGTTAGAGAAATAATAAAGTGAAAGTATCAGGTAGAAAGAATATTCAGGATATAGTAAAGGCTGTTATTTTCCACTTTAGTTTGATGTGATTTTGAAAGTCATTTAATTTAGTTGTGGACATCTGTATAGCTGCTATCATAATACTAAAATTTCAAACTCGATTTGAATACCAGGAACAGGCATGGTACGTGATAGCTATTTTTGTAATCATAATAAATAAAGACCAGATTGTAAAAGATTGTAATTTTGAACAAAAATAATAATAATTTATTTTTATACTTTATATGAGTATGTAGACTTTTTAAATCTGGGAATAGATGTTGTTGGTGGGGCAACCTGAATAGCTGCATTGTTTTTATTCATAAAGTATCATTATCTTTTTGAAGTTTGAATAAAACTCCTACTTATTTTTTTAGCACTATGGGAAGGGCATAAAAAATTGATGGCTTCCAGGGTGGAGGAAATATTGCAGCACCCAGAACTGCAGAGTCGCCATCTAGGGGTTGTCAGCCCCCCACTGTGATTCCCAGTTTGATCTGGGCTTCTGAAATGTGCTGCAGATCTGTATTGTCCCCTATTCTCTTGCTGTGGCTTGACACATGTCCTCAATGAAACAAGTCTGAAAAGCTATAGACTTCTTTCATCAAATCCATGTACTTTCCTTTTCTACTGCTTGCCTGGTTATACCCAAAATTGAGCTTCAGTCGGCTGAAGAATACATGCTACTGAATTGGACGATGTCATAATTTCAGATGGAGGGCAGAGGCCTTTATAACTCTATGGGAGATTAACGTTTTTTCAAATAAATATCCAAATTCTGTTTGGATATTTCCACAAATGTTGAATATTATTTTCCGTAGGTGGAGATCAACATATTTGCATTCAACAGAACATTCTTTCTTTCAGCTATCACATTTTTGTAATTGTATTATATTATATTACAGTTATATTACAGTTTTTTGAGTTATTATGGAAAATATGATAAGATGTTGAACTTTATGTCAGTTTTTATTTCATGAAGATAGGCCCTGTAATTATAGAGATATTTAACCCTAAACTATACAATACATCTTAATTTAGCCAGTTATCCCTGCCCTTCACTTCAGTATGAAACTTTAGCCATTTTAGAATATTTCTACATACTGTTCATCGCAAATGGAAATGACAATGATAAATATTCTTGGCCATTCAAAAGTGCTTGGTCATTTTTCACAGGATAATCTCTTATGCTGTTCTTTAATTGAAAGATTACCAGAGTTTGTTTACTGTTATCAAGTCATTTTCCGACTTTGTTGTGTGTCGCTATTAATTAAAATGTTATCCCCTGAAACATACTTCCTTATTTTTTTTGCATTTGAGCACAGCAGTAATTAAAGGGACTCTTGGCAAAGCCCTGAACAGCAGCAATGCCTTGTTATGAATGCCTAATAAATTGGTTTCCAGCATTTAAGTGAATTGATTTGAAGGGACCTGTTTTCATTGGACACAGTATCATGATGTATTCTGCATATATTCTGCATAGATTGGATGTGAATGTGAATATACTAGGTTTCAGATGATATCACATTCTATAGGCCAATATTATTTAATACAGGTGTAAAATTGTTGTTCAACTGCAGATGTTTGTTGTAATATAGCATTGTCTTGGGTCTTGACTCTATTACAGTGAATAATAGAAATAATCAGGTTCCATTTGTGGATTTACCTTTCAGATTTTTCATGGCAAAGTACAATGTAATCAATTGGGGATAAAAAATGTATCTTGTCCCCCAACTGAATGTATGACATTATTACAAACCATCAATTTTACATGGAGTTGAGAGTCACTGACCCTTCATGTGACTCTTTACTGTAGGAATGTCCTTACGTTGGAGAGACTTTAGCAACAGTCCTTTTGGCACCTGCAGTTGATGCAATAAACAGGAATTATATTATTGATAATTGGACACTAATTGGATCTGTTTCCTACTCCCACAGTGGCTTTGACCTTCACTACACTCACTCCATCACCACGCACAATGTCACCTCCCCGAACTTATTTTGTACTCACCGAGAGCCTTGAGCTGCCAAAGGCGTGCTGTGCTTGCTATTTAATATGTGATTCTATTTGACAAGGGTAAGTTTTGTTTTATAACCCAATTTTCTGTCCTCATGTGACACCTGGTATATCATGGTTAATAGATTTTGCAATTATTATGATGTAAAAATAAACATTTTTAGTCACTTTGAAGGTCAGGGTAAAACCAAATAGTTGCCAAAATTGACAAATTGTGGTTCTGTTGTGTTCTGGGCAGATGTTCATTTCCTCTAAGTTTGAGGAGTTCACTGATTTCATTTTCAAGCCCAAGGGCTTCAAATCTATTTATGTGACACAGCATTGGTGCCAGGCCAGTAAAGTCAGTTGAAAAGTTTGTTCTTGCCTCATTAATCCTGACTTTTCATCTCTTTCACATATCCTTATTTATTAAAATCCTGTTAATTTTTTCCCATTAAGCCAAATTTATTCCATCAGTGTCAGTGTTTGTAAGAAAAATCAATAATGTGAATTAATCCTGAGATTACACTGTTGTAGAGCTGTGAACGATTTTCTGTACAGAAATCAGTTCTTGTTGAGATGCTGTCATTGAGCGGAATTGAAATAAACAGCTTGTAAAACTTATGTGTCTGTGTGGTGTAAACAAGGAGAAATGGAGTCAGATACTCGGCCTTTGTTTGTTGATGCTGCGTGAAAGATGACCTCTTCGTGCAACTCCGAGTGGCTTTCTTTTGCATGACCGTGAAAATGTGGAAAAGAAAAGAATAGACAATGATAGCAAAGAATAAGCACTCAGGTCAGGGTCAATACGTGATCATGTGATGACCTTTCAACAACCCTGGAGTGAAGAATACGAGGAGGTACTATGCAACATTATGGAAGTCAGGACCCTTTCACAATAAAGCTGAAGGGTATTTTATAGTGTTGTCACAGCAGGAGTTGAATAGCAGCAGTAGCAGAGCAGTAATAAAATGTAAGTGCTTCTTATATCAGTCCGTCTGTTTGTCAGTCTATCTAAATGTATACCTTTGTAAAATGCTTTCATATTGCAGCATTATTAGCTTGTTCAGTATGTGGGCTAATATTATTTGAAGTTTGAAAATCATTCACTGGATGTGGCTGTCAATGGATGTGGAGTGTGAGTGCTACTGAAGTTCAGAAAAATGTGCATTGTCATTATACCAGTAATACAGATGGATGGATATACTGTATCGATCCCCAAGGAAATTCAAGATATATTTGTTTTTTTATATTTTGTACTTGTTTTTTGAAGGAAAACCTGATCTTAAAGGTGCGCTGCTGTGCAACTTTTCTGGTTGGTCATCATGGAGATGTTGATTCTTTTACCAGGAATGTTCCACAGTATGGCATTAAACTGATATATCTTCCATTCATTTAATTGCAGATGTTATGAATACCCATAAAACCTGAATCCTAGAGATAAGCATGAAAAGGACCCTCCACCGAAAAAGTTACACAGTGCACCTTTAATTTCACTTCCAGTTTCCAAACATGTAATCCTAATTGCTGATTCTGAGATGAGGATGTTCTCCAGTGTATTGTGGCTCATTGAACTCTGCTACCTGCTTGTGTGTTAAACGTGAGGCTGTGTTTCTAACTGTAGGTGTGAGGTTCACTGTTGGCTCTGGGTGGATTATAGCTGGAGGGCTTCAGATGTGTCCCACCGGCCGCAGTCAACAGGATTATTTTAGGGATTAAAAGCAGGCTACTCTGTACCTGAGTTCTTCTGCACTCATTCTCCTCCCTGCCCAAAAACCCAACACACTCCTCTTCAAATATAGACCACAGCCTTTTTATTCCTGTGCAGCTTATACAGTCCATCTCAAACACTCAAAGCTCTTATCTTTCAGCTCTTCAGTGGTTTAGCTGAGACTTGGATTAAAAGCACCTTTTCATATTGCTTACTCCGTGCAGTATATTCTTGATGGTAAATATTTTATATTGTAAGGTGATCAGTCACAATTATATTCATAGGAAAATGTCCATGGGTGGTCAACACCAGGCCCACAAGGGGGGCTTTTGAACTTTTAAACATTATATACACTTATATTACAGCTATAGTGCTTTTTCACAGACACATGTCCTCAAAGATGCTTTACAGAGCATTATTAACAGAGGCACTCCATACCCAGTGGTAGTAGCTACCACCAACACTCACGCACAAACCACTTTCACACCTACAGTGCATGTTTTGGGTTATGGACATATTCAGTACATGAAAGCTGAAACAATATACTTTTTGGGGTATTTTTGGGGTCAGTATTTATTGTGTGTACGTTTATTTAGTTATTTTTTGGCTATACGATAAGATTTAAGACGACATTAGTTTCAGTATTATTGTTTATCATCTATTTTTATTCAATATATCACACTTCAAAATGTGTGTTATCGTGACAGGCCTATTTGTACTGGTAGGGTAGTCTGTAGCATTTCATTGAAAACATATAAACTGCACAATCCTGCTATTGAACTTGGGTCAATACTGTTGTGAGGTGCTGTGAACTACTGCTATGCTTCTGTATGCCCATGTTGTGAGCTTGTATCACATTCAGTCATAGAACCCACCCCCCAATATTTAGTCTCTTGTGGTCTATTCAGTCTATTTAGATGAGTCATTGATTATTATTATTATTATTCAGCTCTTGAAAGTATCAAGATGGATGTTAAGGCATGCTTTCTGCCCTTTTATTTTAGCTGTTCTGTTATTGGATAATTGTACTGGGATAATCTTGCATTATTGTTATTGTATCAGTGGTTTAAAGTAGTTTCAGTACTATCACAGTCCTAGTATATCTCTGCAGCAAAATATTGTGCTTCAAAATTTGATATTGTGACAGGCATACTCTAAATGTGCATTTAAGTCACAACTACAACAGAAATTTCCAAGGTACAAAAAGTTAACTGAAATTAAACATATTTTTACACTGAAAAACCAGCGCTTACTGCGATTCATCAAACTGCAGGCTTTGTCCAGGGCAGATAGTCAATGGGAGAGTTGTCAAAAGCATTGATTTAGGTGCGCAGCTTGGTATGCCAGCTCTGATTTTCTATAAAACACAAAATCTGATGGAAACATCTGTGATATGGTCCTGATCACACCATTCCTCTGTCTCATATATGATGATGGCTCTGCTATTACACACTCTCATTATGCTCTTCAAAACTCTCTCTTCTCTCATCCAGTGGGTTAAGTGCGCACCGTTAGCAGCCACACAAAGGCACTGTCTTTTAGCAGATTTTGTAGTACAATAATCAGTTACTTTCAGACTAAGATCAGTTTAACAAGAGCTGGAATGGCTAATATCTCACCAGTTTATTGGAGTTTTTAAACACCTCTTATGAAGTGGAATTTGGAGTGTTGTGTTGGTCTGTTGAGAATTTTAGATACTGGTAAAATGAGTGCACTCAGACAGACCACCTTGGTTTGACAAGATAATAGTGTATAATTTAGTAGAGCATGGGGGCAGTTTCGGACATTTTTAATTAAATTTGATTTATTTTGAGGCACTAGGGGGTGCAAAGGTACTCTATGGGGGTGCTTACATAAGATGGTATTTATACTTTTTAAAGAGCTTATATTACTATTATAGTATTATGTTAAAATACCTGGAGTTGTGTTTTGTTTCATTACACAAATAAAAAACATTCTGTTCCACCTTATGATGTCATGTGGTAATACAGGAAGTGCTCCACTGTGTTTTTAAACTCCATACAACTTCACTTGAATCATTTGGATGATTTCAGCCTTGAAACTGCCAATCTGTACTGAACTAAAGGCAAAAAGTGGCTGTTAACATGAAAATTACCTCTGCAAGACATCACAAGGTGGAACAGAGCATTTAGAGACTAATAATAAAGGGTTACTCAAATAGGAGTGAATGAAACAAAACACAACTAACATTTAAGGTAACATTTAAACATGTAAAAAAGCTCAGAAGAGTACATTTTGCGTAATATAGGACCTTTAACAGTAGACTCCACTTTTCCATGTTTGTCTCACTGTAATAAACAAGTTTCAATGAAGTCATCACCTTAGTGATTTAAACCCACGTGGAGCTCCATACCCTCAGTGTGACACTGACACTGCCCCTGATGGAACATAACGTTATGTTAGTCTTTAGCAAATATCTGCTGTGTATTCTTGTAGTGGTCCAAAGTTTGGCTAAATTACTTTTGCTGTAGAAGTTTTCAGCTTGTCCAAGAAAGGGTGGAATTAAAAGGCTGGAGACCAACAGGATGTCCTAAGCAGGAGAAGTTTATTTACCATCAATAATACAGACCCAGGGGGACTTGAAAAGTCAACATCGTATGATTCCAAAAGTGAAAATAGTCTGATCTTTGACTGTTCAAGTCAAAGACTCTGCTTCCAAAGGAGGAGGTTTATAAAGCAAGTGTGGGGAGACTATGAAGGCCAATAGACTCTAGGTAGTCAGCGTTTAGTGAGACTATGAAGGCCAGTAGACTCCAGTTAGACAGCAATATGCCACAGTTTAGATAGTGGTATGCCAATAGTATGCCAAGAGAAGATCATAGTGTAAATGTAGCTTTTGTGAGTCAGTGTTAAACTGAGAAATGTAAGTGGAGGATAAATTACTTAAATTCTCTTATAACTTTGGTGTAAAGATGTTCACAAACTTGTGCATTAACTTTGAAATTATGACCTATTTCTTCCAGTTTTGCCCTGATCTTGATATAGACAGTGAAATCAATGTGTCAGCTATTTTGAAGTTATTGTGTTATACAAGGGGAAGGCTCAAAGCAGCTCTTTCAGGGTTTACACTGTGGATAATAGATTGTGCAATTTGAAACACTGAAATACATCAGCATCCTATTACATAACATTTATAGAACTCTCTGAACTCAAAGATACTGTTAACTTCTAGAAAGACATTGTTGTAGATTTGTGACTAATAATGTTAATACTAGCCATTAAACCTATATTTTATGTTGTAAGCTTGTATCACATTCAATCTTAGCACTCCTCAATATATATATATAATCCATTGTGGTCTGTTTAGATGAGTCATCAAATAACTGCTGCTTTAGTCAGCTCCAGTATCCAGATGGATGTTGAGACACACTTTCTTCCCTTTTATTTTAGCTGTTCGTGCTCTGAAGTAGGCCTGTTACAATAATATATTCATTATTTTTACATTTTATAATTGTACATAATTGCAGTTGCTGGCATTTAGCATCTATGCTGACAACTATTTCAAATAAGCTCTTTGAAATGAGACCTAAGCATAGACTGTATAAAGAAGTGGACTAAGTGTTCAGCTTCAGTCATCAAATGAAGCTCACAGAGGCTAGAAGTTACTGGATGGGCATTGATGTTCTATACCCGCATCTGTATTGGTGCATGGGGGCATCAGAAGCGCCCCCAGAAGCGCTCACCTCCTATTGAGAACGTGGCAACTAGCAAGTTAGCTGTGTCCATACAGTTTACAGTATATGCCTAAGATAATGTTTAGGTTTTGTCCCCGGTCACCTATCATGGTAAATGTTTTCATTGGCTATTGTAGACCTCCTACGGCTAGTCTGATGCAGAGGGGCTGTTGGAGCTTTTGTGTTGGCATCAGGCAGCAGAGTCCTCGCGAGTTGTGAGAGAAACAACCTTGATAAAATCCCAGCCCACCTACAGAGTTAAGAGATTAATGCTGCTTTGACTAAAGCACTGGACAAGGGCACGCAGTGACCAAGGTGATGGCTTCATTTACTTTTATAATATTCATGCCAAAAGTGTGTGCAGCTGTTACACAGGTTTGAGATTGTTAAAATGTGGAGCTAGCAGTGGTTAGAGTCTCTATTCACCTTAATGTTCCACAGAAATGAGAAAGGATTCGAGTTAAGAGTGAGTAATGGATTTTGGCAACAGACTCATTTAGTTAAGGGTAATACAGTTTGGAAAGTAAAATCTCTGCTAGGTCTCGCACTATACAGAATTTTTGTATTATGTGTTTTTACAATTTATAATAATTATTGACACCATGATCAAAAATTGCTGCACTCCTTAATTCACTTTCATTCATTCTAATCTATTACCAGTCATCAGGTATGTAACCAGTTTTATGAAATCACACTTTCTGAATGATAAAGGAAAGTTAATGGGACATAAACAGCCAGACAAACCAAATAAATGTTCTGATCACTGTAGAGCTGTTGCTTTGCTAACGTTTCCAGATCTATCCACTGTAAAAGTTTAAACTTATGTTTTGTGTGGAGAGAAGAAGCTGTGGTCAGCATTGCCAAAATTAGGAGTTCCAACTAACCAGGGATACAAATGGTAAACAAGAAAACAAGTGGTACTGCAGCTGTGCCTAGAAAGAGTATACCTTTTTATAGTCTGCTTTTGTCATAAGCAAAATGTTCTGTGTACAACCTACTTTTATAATGGGAATCACCTTGGAGAATCCCAGCTGTACAACTTTTCATTGACACTTAAAGGTGCTGTACCTGAGTTTACTTCACGTCCTAAAAACACATGAAACAGAACTAGTTCATTTTACAGTTTGCAGGGGTCCTGATTTATTCCTTACTGCACTTATGCATTTATAGCACTGTAATTCACTGTGAGGAGTTTATGTGCACATTTCACAACTTCCAGAAATCAGAGCACAGTTTTGCCAGGACATTAGCATGCTAACAAGCACTTTCTGATTATCGCATAATAAAATGCTTTACAATCAGATGCAGACGGCACCAAGAAATACATGAAAAAAACATGGGAACAGGAGCAGGGCCTTTAGTTGTATAAACCCTTACATGTATAAAAGTGAAAGTAAATACAGTCTCCTCAGCAATAGTGGGTATCTAACAAATGAACCTGTATGGTCATGTGTTGAATGTGTATGCAAGGCAGCTGCTTAAGTAATTAAGTTAAGTCAAAGCATCTTCAAAATGATTTGACTTAACTACTTAAACACAGCGTTTAAAAATAAAATAAAAAATTCACTTGTAAATGGGATTAGAAATGGCATTGGCACTCGAGTCTTTTGGGCTTTCGTATGCTCAGTGGGAAATCAACAAAACTAAGTGTAAGGCTGCTTATAAACTTGTTTTATAACGTTTCCAGACACTAATGAGTGAGCCAGGCAGAGCGTTTTGTTTGTTAGACTCGTGGTTATGTTGTAAAATGGGTTAGAAAGTGGTTTAAGCTTCTTCAGTGTAAAGCAAATTGGCGTTTTACGTGGAAGTTAAGAACCCCATTACTACACTAGTTTGTTGCCTTGACAGACTCACTACCACAGCGAGATCTCCACCGAGGCAACACTGATCTGTGCTGTTTTTTGGCTTCTGGCAGAATTCGACCACCTCTAACAATGGACTTTAGCTTCAAATGCGCCGGAGTTCCCCTTTAAATAAATGTTTATGACAAAATATTTGTGTTGTGTGAACCTGTGATGGGTGGGTAAATATTGGATGCCCTTTCTAAAAATAGCCAAGCAAACGTGTGGGCAGTCATCAAATGAAAAGCCATTCTTGTATATTTGAGAAGTTAACTATTGTTAACAAACTGTAATTAGAAAATAGACTACAGTTTTATTGTTTATTGTAAACAATAAAATATCTTGTCTATTAAAAAGGCTAAGACTTCAGTTTTTAGATCTCTATAAACATGGCCTGAAATGCATGGACTTCTTGTATTAGATTATTAGTTCATATTTCAGTCTCTCAAATGTAAATTGTTTATGATGTGCACTCTCTACAGAATTCTAATTGTTAAACATTTATTGCAAATCTATTCACAATCCTTAAATGTGAAGTGCAGCTCTACTACAAATTGTAAAATCTCTTTTGAACTGTTTTGGACGTCAGTGAACAGAGCCCCCAGGGCTCAGCTCAGGTGGGCAGTGGGCTGAGTTAAAGGCCGGTTATACATATTTCCCTGTTTTTCCCATTCGTTTCCATTGTGTGTTTCAAGACCATTGTCCTTGGCGAGCTCGCGCTGACGGGCACTTTCTTGGCAAACAGTGGAAGGAGCTTTGTGGCTAGTGCCAGACTGATTTCCTCGGTGGCTTCAGTACTGATGCTGGCAGTTTGCGCTCCATGTTGACAACAGCTAAAGAGCCAAACTTGATTGCTTCTTTTCCCACTCATTATTACAGCGTTTGTCACAGTTTATGATGTGATTTCCTTAGCACAATTACAACTGGAGAATAAAGCATAAAGCAAGGGTTCAGACTGTGATAGCCAGTGCTGGTAATTTTCTAGATGCATATGTTTCCGGAAGAGAAGAAGGACGCCCACGCAGCGACAAAAGCAGCTTATTTTCTCATATTGAAATATTAAAATCACAGACACATTGCAAGCAGAGAAAAAAAAACTTGTGATCTTATGTGTAAATATTTTATATATTGTTCAGCAAGAAATAATTAGCAGACTGGAGATCCAGATATTTTCCTTTGTTTTTATTTATTTTAGTGCACTTAGTCTGGAACTTTTAACAGGGGCAGAAGTAATTCAATTTGACAATAACAAATAAAAGAAACAATTAAGTACCACTTTACAATAAATACACCTTAATTAGCAGAAATAAAGCATAAACAAAAACATGAAATGAAAAAAATATATTGTGTATGATTCAGGCTTAGTAATTAGTGGTTTAGTGTTAGATGTTAGGGTATTACTAATGACTGAGTCATTATTAATAACCTTGAACTAGACTAAACTAAATAAAATTTTGGTTCATGTTTTATTATCCATGTTCATATAAAACATCTTAAAACCCACTTTTATTCTCTGGCTTTTAACATCACATGATTTGTGTGGCCCTCTGTATCTTTTATTTATTTTTAGTTAAATTATTTTATTGGTTTTATTTAATGTTTTCCTATTTTCTGAGTTTTTATTTTATTTTGCTTTACTGGTTTTAGTGTTTTAGGAATGGCATTTATACTCTCCCTTGTTGTTGTTTTTTTATTGCTATTTTTATCTGTGCAGCACTTTGGAAACTGTTTTATTTATAAAATGTGCGATATAAATGAAGTGGATTTGGATTTTGATATTTATTATGGCAATTGAAAGTGTAGTTCTTCTAAAAAGATTATCTAATAAAGTTTGAGTGGTGTGATTAATTCCAGTACCTCTTAAAAGTGCATTGAGTAACTTTTTGACTAGGGGTCCAACACCTGCTTGCTTCTATGGAGATGTCAGTGCTCTGTGTGGAATGTTCCACAGTAGGACATTAAACAGCTCTGCCTTACATTTAATCAATTACAGATGTTTTTATAACTCAAAATTACCTACAGAACACAGCACTGACTGTGAGCGGGGTTGCATCTCCACAGATCTGACCTGTAACTTGGTCTGGTTTTTGTCTCCATGCAGATAGAAAGGTTTAATGCCATACTGTGAAATATTTCAGACCTAGCAATAGCATCTCCATGGAGAAAAACATTTGACAGACCCTCTACCAGAAAAGTTACACAATGCACCTTTAATTTTGGATCTTCTACCGAACTCCAGCACCAAATAAGACCATTTTTTGACTGTAAATCCCCCTCTGTATTTTAGGTGCTACCTGTTAGATGGGATCTCTAAAGGAGCCTGGCTGAACCGCTCCAGCATCATATTCGCAGGAAATGATAAGTGGTCAGTGGATCCTCGCGTGTCCATCGTGTCCAGTCCGGGTGACAAACACGAGTACAGCCTGCAGATACAGAAGGTGGATGTAACTGACGATGGACAGTACACATGCTCCGTGCAGAGTGAGCGCAACCCACGGCCAAAGCTCCTCAACCTCATCGTAAAAGGTAAGGGCAAAGGGGGGCTGTGTGTGTGTCTGGTCAATCCTGAGGTTAAAACTAATACTGTAGAAAAGGGACAAAATACTAGATTTGTAGGTTTACTCAATTAATCAGCAGATGGTGTCTTGATTTATGAAAATGTGTATTACCATATTTTTCGGACTATAAGTCGCACCGGAGTATAAGTTGTATTTTTTGGGGGAAATTTATTTTACAAAATCAGAGACCAAGAACCGACATTTCATCTTGAAAGGCAAGTTGTAGAAGTTATAGTAATAAAAACAACCGAATAGAGCACAATCCATGTATCACTCGTTCATTCGTTTTTCAATATAGAACCAAAAATAAGAAAACGAAAAAATAACTCTTTCCTTTATTATTTGTCTCTAAAACCAAAATGAAAAATAACTATTTGGTTTTTTTTTTTCATTTTTGATTCATATAGATGATTCATATATTTGGTCTACAGACTGTCAGTGTAAAAATGTAAAATATAAGTCGCACCTGAGTATAAGTCACCCAAACCCTGAAAAAACGTATAGTCCGAAAAATACGGTAATCGACTAATCTTTTTATTTAGATTATAAGGATTTATATAGGATAACAGCAGAAAGGAGAAGTTAGTGAGTGAGTTCTCTGAAAATGTGGTGTTTTTTGGTATTCATAATAAAAAATCAGATTAGACTCATTATTCACAAATTTAATCTGTTTTTATTTAAAGTAATTGTTTTCTAGTACTTTTTCTGCATAAATAGTGCAAGTGCAGTTTGGATCAGATACATGGACATATGCAATAGTTTTGAGAGCTTTCACCACTAACCAATCTGCATGTCTTTAGTAGATCAAGAATTTCTTTTGTTAAGTGCAGCTCTACAAAATACTTCTGTTCTCAGATGAGGATCCTTCAAACTCTTTTTACTTAAAGATGCACTATGTAACTTTCTCTTGGTGGATCTGCCATGTGAAACTCTCATGTTATTGCTTTGCCTGGAATTTTCCACCAGTATGGCGTTAAACACTTCTATTGAGCGTTTATTTCCCTTCTAAATATTTGATTGCAACAAAATACCTTTAAGACAAGCATATGTGCTGTGTGGGAATTCGCTTCTCCACAGATCTCACCTATAATTTGGCCCGCTGGATTCACCAGTAAATTTCGAAATAGTGTTCTTTGTCCTTTGTTTGTTCTGTTTGCATTTTCTAAACAAATTGTCATTGTGCTTTACCTGCGCCACAATTGTGTTGTTTTAAAACTATTTTGCAAGAGCACAACATTTGACGCATCTTTTATTCAACCATATGCCACATCCCCTGGAGATTTTCATATCAAGTGTGCCCCACTGCGTTTTGAAAAGTTTCTGTTTTTAATGTTTTTATGCTTTGTACTTACTGACCATTTGAATGTAAAACTAAGGAGTCTGAATGGATGCAGAATTAACTGAATGCTTCATGGTAACAGAATTCAAACGCAAAATCTCAGTCTAATGAAAAGGTGCTCTTTCTGCTGCACTGAGTCTTTTTCAGCAAAGAAAACTAATTGACATCTAATTGGTACTTGTAATAATAAGGTCATGTCTGCGTTTGGTGCTGATTTTGCTAACGGAGAAAACAGCTGTAGTAAAATCCATCTCGCAAATGTCATGCTCTATTTGTGCACCAAGACAACGTTCACTTTGTAGTCCACCTGTCTCCCTGAATATTTATGAGCTGCTGAGGTTATTAGTTAGGCCTGTCATAGGTAAGCACAATTTGTTACATTCCTCCTTTCTTTCTAATTTTATTTTACCCCATGGTGCGATATCTTTCTCTTGCCATCCGCTTAAGCAGGAATCAGCAGAATTACAAGTGCCTGGGCCAAATTAATCTCAATCCGCTGTCAACCCCAAACCAATTGCTGGATTATTCTGGTCAAACAATGATGAAGGATGTGGGCATATGATAATACAGAAGGTGAGGGGAAGACTAGACAGGTCTGTACAAGCTCATCCAGGCAAGATCCATAGTGTTCAAAAATACTATATATGTTTGTGATAGGTTTATGAGTTAAGTTATACATTATATTCTTACTGTGAGCAGGGGTACCTCTCCACAGCCCTGACTTGTAACTTGGTCTTGCGGCATCACAATACATATAATATAAAAGCATAATATAATATAATATAATATAATATCATATCATATCATATCATATCATATCATATCATATCATATCATATCATATCATATCATATCATATCATATCATATCATATCATATCATATCATATCATATCATATCATATCATATCATATCATATCATATCATATCATATCATATAAATGGTAACAGTAAATTCAAAATAAGGGGCAAATATATCAAGAGACAGGTATCAAACAAGGCTTGGTTACACAATTGTATATGTACAAATAAAAATAAAATATAAAAATATAGTAACATCTGGGCTATATACAAGAGGTGGGTAAAGAGAAACAGTGCAAAGATGAAATAGTGACTGACGTGACATAGGGTTGTCTATTAGATAAGGGTGAGTTGTCGTACAGTTGTATGGAGTATGGTCCTGTATCTCTCACTCAATACTGTGGAATATAACAAGCAAAGCAATAATATCTCCATGGAGACAAGCAGGTGGTGGACTATCTGCCTGACAGGTTACATAGTGCATCTTTAAAAAGTGTATAGTTTTCACTTAACACACAAATAATCTGAACAGAATGTTCCATACTTCTACACTGAAAAAATAACTTCCAAAATTTAGTAGAAAAAATCCTCATAACCATTAGCACTAGCACATTTTACTGTTAAGTAAAATGTACTTACCACCACAATTAACAGTCATGAATTTACTGAGTAATTGTTATTCAATTTAGTAGAAGTCATATTTATGTAAATAAATTAAGTAAAATATATAAAATATTGTCATAATTAATTGCATTGCTGTGATGAAATAATTAAGTAAATATTATTTGTCAGGTGCTATGAGTATTGGACAGTAAACTGCCCCCGCGACCCAGCTGGATTAAGCGGGAGAAGATGGATGGATGGATGGATTATTTGTCTAGTATTTACTGATGTAGAATAAATGGTACATCTTTATACAGCACTTTTCCACCTTCAAGGCACACAAAGTGTTTTACAACAAGGAACAACTCACCCATTCACACACATTCATACACCAGGGTACACAGACACTAGGGGCGAGGTGGGTTAAGTGTCTTGCTCAAGGACACAATGACAGCATTCATCTGTGGAAGCTGGAATCACACCACCAAACTGTGGGTCAGTGGAGCGGGATTCGAACCGCCACCTTTCGGATCAGTGAAGAAAACTGAGCAACCACCGTCCAGCCCCAAATACGTAGACGGCGAGTACATGGACTTATCTAGATGGACTTTGGTATTACTTAGTATTTCAGGGTTTGTAAGAAGCGACTGTAAAACCTTTAAAACCTATTGGTGATTATGCAGTAGAACTTACTCATTAAACACAATACTTCGACTACATGAGTAAAATAAGTACATTTTGTCCATCGCTATTAAATAAGTTGTAGTTCTCACAGAATTATTATTATTATTTCAGTATAAAAATTACCACAGTTAATTTAGTATTTATATTTTACTACTCCCAGAAGTTTTTTTTTAGTGTACAGTATTCATGCAACCATCTTCTCACATGTCCATTAAATACGGTGAATTTTGTCCAAATGAAAAATAGGCTATTTACCAGATGGAATTGGTGTCATAACATATGGAGTGAATGAAAATATGTGAGAATATTCCATTTGTTTGTTTGGTAAAAACTATAAAGACATGTGGTACTGGCAAAAGTGCGTCTCCACTCACATTTGTCCTGCCAGAACCAGAATCATTTCATACACTTAATCACACTCCATCTTGACCACAGAATATGAAGTATCGCAAATGAATGGCAAAAACTTCAGCCAGGCTTCAGTTAGCGCTGGCACACTAAAACATATTTTTATAGTAAAGCATTATTCATGTCCTATTGTTAAGGTTTTCTGCATTGCTGAAATCCAAACATTTTTGTCCATATTATTTTCGATTAGCTGGTTTATTTACTTCAGCATATTTTTGAATGAACAATATAAATGCGGTCGTGCACAGTAGTTTTTCAATTAATTCTCAGATCAATTCCATCCCTATAAACCCTTGCTAAACAACTTGAGCAAATAGAACTGTCAGACTTTAGCAAATAATTTGATGAAAATAAAAGTTTAATAATTCGTAGAAAACCATCCAAATCCTAAATGATTAAAAATGTTTTAGAAAGCAGGATTTTAATGAATAAATGATCAATCAAATAATAATACTTTTCCTTTGCTGGACAACTATTTGATATATTTTGATGGAAAGTTAAAATGGCTTTAGCACGCGATTTATCCAAAATACTCTTTTGAATTAGCTAGGGGAAAGTAAAAAACAATCCTCATTGACCAGCTACCATTCGCAGGTGCTTGGACCCGTTCACAACACATCAATAGCGATCTGGATAAAAGCACACACATTTCTATAGAGCCACTGCAGTCTGAATTCATTTGGTTATTTGAGATTGTGGCTGCTGCCAGCTATAATCTGACAGCATCTATCTCATCCCGCTGTACTTATAACTATGAGTGGGTGTTGGGCGCTGATGTGGTCGGTGTGAACATAGCCTAAGTGCTTTTTGATTCATTGCGGCGATGATGTAGGCTCTATTATGCAGGCAGACGCGTGGAGGTTGATTGCTCATTCAGAGTCTTTAGGAAAAGTAGCGTTGTTGAGTGAGACAAAGGTTTACACAACTGATGTCAGTGAGTATCTCCGGGGTGAAGTGGGGATGATTTTTGCTGTTTGAGAATCGATTTAGCGGGCAGACTTAAAAAGGTCCACTTTGCAGTATTCATTTTGCTTTATGCATTGTACTCTTTGTCCAAACCCAGCTACGTGGAAAGGGCTGTGCCATTATGAAACTAAATGAGTTCATCCCGAGAAGTAGAAACCATAGATTTCAGTTGCAAAAGCCAAAATGAAATGATCTGGTTTGGCAGAAGACATAGTATTAAAGCATAGCATATAATCAAATCAAAATGTCTTTATCTGTTAGGAATAGGGATGCAGCGGTATAAAATATCTTGTTGTGATTCTGGGCTATATAAATAAAATTTAATTTAATTTAATTGAATCTGCACCAATACTGAAAAGTTAGCTGGATCAGATATCGGTTCCATAATATCGGTTACACCCGTATCCTGTTTGGGCCTTTAATTGAATGTAATAAGACTATTTACAGGCTAATTTTGACCTAAAACATCTCATAATGTTTGAACTTTTATTGTTTATACAAAGTTGTTCAGTAGTAATTTCAAAGATAAAGAACAGTTGCATAACACAATTGGATCTCTGGTGTAAAAGGCCATTTTTCTCCCCTACACCAGTATCGGTTTATATATCAAGTATCGTTAGATGCTTAAAGTCACAGTATCGATAACGGTATCAGTACTGACAAAGCTGGATCGGTGCATTTCTATTTAAGAACTGCAGACAGAGCACCAGCTCAATAGGGACACAACACTTCCATAAAATATAATGAGCCCATTCATTAACTAATAAAGGTAATAATAAATAGAACAATAAAATCCACAAATCAAACGGGGCCTCAGCTCAAAGCAGACTACAGTCTAATCAGCCCTTTAGCAGGCGCAGTGAGGTGGGCAGGAAACTGGATGTGGCCCTCTTAGTCCTGAGTGGGATGGACCTGTACCTGGCTCTGACGGTAACAGGCTATAGTGTGAGTGTAGAGTGTGTAAGCTGTCTGTGGAGGTCTGTGTGCCTTTTATCTGGACTCTGTTATTGTAGACGGTGGTGAGGGACTCCTGCTGCTATTCCATGATTTTTGGTGCTGGTTTTGATGATCTTATTGATGATATCGCAGTGGGTGAGCCTGAGTGAACCAAACCGGGCTGTGATATACTGTATTTGTGGAGACTATCTTAAAGTTGCACTGTGTAACTTTTCTGGTGTATGGTCTGCAGCCTGCTTGTCTCCGCAGAAATAATTGTTTTGCCTTGGATGTTCCACAGTCAAACATCTATCCAGCATTTATTCAATTGCAGATGTTTTTAATGCTAAAAAATGCCTTTAAAAATGTGTTATGAGTGGGCCCTCGGGCAGATCTGATCTGTAACTTGCTTAATTGCTCCACAGTCTGTCTCCATGAAGTTATACAAGTTTAATGTCACACGGACATGGAGACAAACAGGTGGCGGGTGTCAGAAAAGTTACACATTGCACCTCAGTAGTTTGGCATTATCATTTGATGCACTTTAGTCTGACGTGACATTCTGGCTTTTCTTTAAGTCAGACAGTCATCAGAAGGCTTCAGCGTCTGATGGAACTGTTTAAGTTTACACAAAATTGAGCCATCTCTCCACTCAGCAGGTAGTAATGGACACTTCCTGACAATTGCGTTTGTGTTGAGGTGGTGTTTGTGGAGAACATTCTGTGCTAGCAATCCTGCCTGGGTTTTTTCAGGTCATGAGCACCGCGCTGCTGGACATATGGCCCCAGTCAAACTCCAGCTAATGTGCCAAGGAACAGCTGCTTCATTTTCGATTACCTGGAATTCCTCATACACGTGACCCAGACTAGACAAGTTTGGTAACTCATGGATAATAATATGTGTCAGATTTTCACTAACATTTGGTTCCCCAATATGTTGCCAATTTATCCTTGATGAAATATTGGCTATGGCAAAATTCATACCACAAGAAATATGTACCGTATTTTCTGGACTATAGAGCGCACCTGTATACAAGCCGCATCCACTCTATTTTTTAAATAAAAAAATATATATATACAAGCCGCAACCGGGCTATAAGCCGCTGATATCCATGTTGAAAAATGAGATATTTACTGCATATACAGAACGATTTTGTACTGTAAATGTACATTTATGTACCTGAACAGATTCTTTCCGAACAGTGCCTTTTAACACGGCAGCAACTGTGCTGATTAAAACAAGGTCAAAAACAGAAAAGAACTGATAATTGATTAGCTTCATTTCTCCTGTGCAGTGAAACCACAAGTCACTTTGATCATCTTCGCTGAAACCATTGATGCCAGGCTTACAGCAGCAGCACGGTACAGGTCTGCGCGGGACAGAATTTTCAGTACCGCTCCCGCCCGCTCCCACATTCTTCAGTACCGCTCCCGCCCACACCCGCAATAAGCTTTCAGAATATGTCCCGCGCCGCACTGTTTTGTGTTGGGTCCCGCGCAGGGACTCTGGGCGGGTCCCGCGGGTGCAGGGCTCTACAGCACGGTTTCCTTCCTGGAGCAAGATCGATCCCTTCAACTTAAAACTTGCATCATACAAACTCCTTCATGTGCTTTTCATGATGAAGGGGCGAGGATTTGAAAATAATTACCAGTTAGTAATTTGTCGTGCGTGTTATATCTGATAAATAAAAAGTAGCGTATTCTTCTTTGCATTAATTTTCCGTCTATCTTGTTTTTGAAATTCCGGTTAGAGCGCCCCTAGCGGTGGAAGAAAAATCCACAGAATTTGTAAAAGCCGCATGGTTCAAAGCCTGGGAAAAAAGTAGCGGCTTATAGTCCGGAAAATACGGTAGTTGAAATTGTGTTCTTAAAATGTTGGTATAACATTTTTTTAGGCTTAAACTTACTTAAACTTATGCGGCACGGTGGCTGAGTGGCAACACTCAGGCCTCACAGCAAGAAGGTTGCGGGTTCGATCCCCGGGTCGCCCGGGCCTTTCTGTGTGGAGTTTGCATGTTCCTCCCCGTGTCTGGATGGGTTTCCTCCGGGTACTCCGGTTTCCCCCATCAACCCAAAACATGCCCGCACCCCTATGAACTAACATCAAGGACCATGTTGTCCACCCTCCTGTGGGCTCACCACCTGCAGAGGGGTTCATAGGGGGGGTCAGGTGCTATGAGTATTGGGCAGCACGCTGCCCCCGCGACCCAGCCGGATTAAGCGGGAGAAGATGGATGGATGGATGGATGAATGCCACATGTTTTCTGCATAGACTGTTTAAAGAACCCATAGCTCATACATACCTGGAGTTTTATTTTGTTTCATTCGCACACCCTGCGTATTTAGGCTGTGTTCTTTTCAGTCAGAAAACACCTTCACATGAATAATTTGAATAATTTCATTACCGGTATTTACAACCTCTACTAAATAAAAGGTAAAAGGTATCTTGTCTTGTCATTTGAAAACTACTGCTTCATGACATCATAAGGTAGTAAAGAGCATTTTGAGCTTTGGAGATGTAGAGAGATTAATAATAAAGGAATACTTAAACAGTATAACATGGTTTAAAGCTCACAAGAGTCAATTTTGTGTAACATAGACCCTTTAATATTTACTACACCAAAACAAAATCTACATATTCACAGCACAGCATATCTGATCTCTTTACCCCTGCATTGGTGCCCATATGCATTTTACTTTCCTTGGCTGAGTTTTCTCTTACTCCTGCTGATTATGTCATCTGAATCTGCCACTGAGTCATCAACAAATAGGAGTGCAGAAGCTGGAGCTGTGAGCCACAGCGAAGGAGCGCGTGCCCAAATACTGATGAGTCACTGGGCCTGATAAATGCTACCGACCGTGCCCCTGACAGGAAACTCAAGCTAGTTCAAAAAAATCTCCCCAGTTGCTCCCATTTTTTTTTACAATGTCAGGGCTACAGCAAATACCGCCATAACTTACACCATATTGTGGCTATGTTTATTCGTTTTGTCAAAGTGGTGTATGCGGTAAATCATTATACCTGTCACGGAGCAGATTCTTGTGTACACGTTTAGGCCCACTCAAGGAGAACAGAGGATTTCTTTACAGATGAGATGTAGCGGCAGAGCTGGGATGTCATGTTCCAGGGGCTTTGGGGAGAAGTGCTTTTTCATCTGCGGCAGAGAAGAGGGAAAAGAAACAGCGAAACATACACACTCTAATCCTCCCCTCTCAGTCCAAGCATACAACATTTATTAATGCTGCTACACCAATGTTACAGTTGAAGTAAAAGGATTTCATGCCAGTGGAGTTTTTGGCACGTTTGCGTTACTGGGTGGTGGAGAGTTATATGGGAAATGGGAGCAGAAAGAGGATTAAGATACACTTGAAAATACATCTGCTCTGGTCATAACTCATTTCTTGTTTGAGTCAAAGTAGTTAGGGTTTTAGAACTCTGGAATTGGCAACAATCTTGATATAAAATAAAGCTTTAAATAAAGGAATATTATATGTTATATTGGAAACAGTACATTGCCATCACACATTTTCCCCATATTTCTGTGTAATCTCGCAGTTGTCCTGGTAGGTTTAGTTTAATTTAGTTTATTTATTTAACGAGACAGGGACAGTGCACTATGTACATTAACCTTAACAGGAGAGATGCATTGTACAAGGTTGTAGCGCCAGTGCTAATTTCCACAGTAGTCCCTGGGCAGGTTGATGTTATAGTTCATAAAAACAAACATACAAAGAGAATGTCTCTATAATGACCGGAGCATCATAACAATTCTGAATCCCCAGTCATACCCAGTTCTCTCTGCACCTTAAAATCATCACAAATGTATCGCAGAATACAATTCAGTAAACTGGACTACAGTTTTTGTAGACTGAATACATTTTGACAATCAACCAAGTAGCTTTTTCAGAACTGATTTATCCCACATGTTAGAACTAAGATGAAAATTGCTGTCAAAATCATTGCACAGTTGAGAGAACAACTGTAATTCGCAATTATATTGATGAAGGGAAAATTACACTTTTGAAGTATAACTGATATAATCATAGCAAATATAATATTTGATCCAATTTCAATATTTTTCAAATTCTTGTATATCACCTTATCATGATATAATAACCATATGTGACAACATAAAATAGATTGGAAATGAACACCATATGCTGCCATTGTTAATAATGTTATTTATATCTTGTTGCGTAGTTTAAAGGTCCTATATTAAACAGGTGTAATGCAGTGGGTGTCATCACACATTGATTTATTAGTCTGTATCTGCATCTCCAAAGCTCAAAATACTCTGTTCCACCTTGTGATGTCATGTAGTAGTTTTCAGGTTTACAGCTATATGTTATCGTTTGTTCAGCAGAATTGGCAATCACAGGCCTGAAATTATCCAAATGATTCAAGTGAAGGTGTATGAAGTTAAAACAGAGTGTAGCATTTCCTGTATTACCCCATGACATCACAAGGTGGACAGTGATTCTGTTAGAGAGAAAAACTCTGCCCAAATATGCAGGATTAGTGTGCTGAATGAATGTCAATGAAACAAAACTCCAAATGCTGTTTTTGATGAGGAAACATTAACATTAAACATGACGTGTTTTGATTTCTGTCACTCTCCCCTGTAGTAATACGGTTCTCTTGTTAGTGTCCCTGCTACCGACACCTGGAATCCCATGCTGGTGCATTAGGAGGCAGGGGGCAGCCAGAACAGCGACTGCTCCAGCCTCTACAGCTCTCATTTAATCCCAGCACGACATGTATTCCCCTCAGAGCATGTGGCACCACAGCAAATTAAGCTGATTTTTCTCACCATTTCAAATACCTAACCACCCAGTAATATTATTTTACATCAAGATAAACAGCACCAAATCTGCAGCAAGACGTGAAAACAAACAAAATACAAAAATGAATATATTGAATTCAACATTACCAGAAGACAGGAAGGCCCAGACGAACAGGACTTTTATTAACTGTAGTGAGACATTTACAATAACAATCTGCACCTATATTCTCATCTATTTGTAAGTCATTTTTTTCTCACCAATTTAAATACCTAACCAGCCAGTATTATAATTTTACATCAAGATAAACAACACCAAATCCACAGCAAGACATGAAAAAAAAAAAAAAAAAAAAAAACACCACAGTGAATGTATTTGAGTTCAATATTACCAGAAGAAAAGAAGGCGCACACGATCAGGAATTTGATTAACTATATTGACACATTTACAACAGCAACGTGCACCTATACCGCTTATCTATTTGAAAGTGCACCAGGGCAGCAGTGATGGACACGTCTCCCTTCAGGTTTCGTAAGTCTTCTAAACAAAGCTCCCATTCAAAGCCTCTATACTTAACTGGATTAAGATGAATAGCCGGTGTCTTGTGGTGGTGCACTGATTGATTTCCTGATGCTTAAATATCACTAACATAATTGGCAACCTTATGAACTGCGTCCATTAGCTGGCTCACATCGACCCATGCGTTTGTCCTTTTACTTGTGGTTGCTACAGTGTCTCCAACCCCCCCATGTATCTCCGCTGTGCATATGCTGACCTATTTACAGTCTTCCTGACCATCATCTTCAGTTGTATAGTGGGAACGAGAGATTGATATCGTCCCCGACCCACCCTTCTATGCACCGCATCAAGATACCCCATCTCATCCCCCTGGCCCTGACACAGCCCACCCCCCCTACCTTCTTAATTAAGATGGTGGTGATGATAAAGTATTAAATATATGCTCCGCACCTCTCATCTGTGAAGCCATCTTGTCACGGTAAGAAGAAGCTTTCTCCCTATAGTCTGTCAAAGCGGTTCACGGAATTAACATGGAAAAACTAAAGGAAGAGACACAGTGAATCACTTTTTTGTGTCAGAGTAAGACGGGCGTTAGAGTGGTAATGGGTGATCAGGCAGCTGTTGTTTTAGCCACACTTAAATATGTTCTTTCCTTGACCCCCCCACATCATCTTTGTATTGTTTTGTGTTCTTTTTATAGTTGTTGTTTCCTTGGGCAAGACATGTTTCCCATTCTGCGTTAATGCGGTGTGTGGGTGAGTAGTAATGGTCAGAGATGTTGTTAGCACAGCTTTGATACTGATGTCATCAACATTCCCTGGGGATGTGACGCGAACTGAAAGCACTGCTCTGTGAGAAGCTCTATTAGACGTTAATCTAATCTTTATTTTAACACAATCTAACCACAACAAGCTGACTAAGTTGGAACTACAACAGGTGAGATACTTTTCAGACTTTACCTATTAAAACTTTTTTGACAGTGTTTACTAATGTGTCCATTAGGGGTGGCACGGTATATGTATTCGTATTGAACCGTCACGGTACGGGGGTCACGGTTCGGTGCGCGCATTTTGACGGAGAATATACGGTACAAAAGTTTAATATTGAACTGACCACGGGACTTTCCTTTTGCGACGGTTTCCTTAACCACTGCCATGTGCAAGCCCTGATTGGTCCATGAACATGTATACATGTCTGGATTGGTCTAGCTAGCAAACTCCGCCTTCAAATACAAAACTGCTGCTGTTGAAAGTTGCTGCTGTTAGGTCGTTGCGAGAGCGGTGAAAGACGATGGCGAGTAATTCAAGCCCAGAGTTAGAAGACCCACCATCATCATTTAAGTCGGTGGTGTGGGCAGGGCTCTACAGTGCGCCCATTTCACTCGCATTTGCAAGCAAATATTTCATCGTGCGAACGAGGAAAATAAAACAGTCGCACCTGTGCGAGTGCTTCTGCAGCACAATAAGGAGCTGCGCACAGACGCAACGTGACGAGTTAAACGTTCTAAATGTATCAAACATTAGGGGCGCACTCACACTAGGACTTCAGAATCGTGCCCAAGCCTGGAACGCCCCTAAAGCGCAACACGCCCAGCGCGAGTGCAACCGAACCGTGCCCGGGCACGACACCTCCGACTGCGCACGACCCCAGCATACGAGCTCCGGGTGTGCGGCGATATCACTCATACGAACAAACTTCGCTTCAAAACACACCCACGCCCCCTTAAACGAGGAGCGGCACCGCAGCAGGACCCACACCTGTTCCACCACTCAGTAGATTCCCCTGTGCCGCTGGACTTCCGTCTCTAAAGCGAGAGCTTTGTCTCGGTCTTGTCTCGGACTCGAGCGCATTTGGACTCGGTCACGTCACGGACTCGATGTCTGAATACTGAGTGCATCATATTTCATTACGGCTGCTGCTGTCGCCAATAAACTTGTACCATTGTGCGGACCTGTGTGCTGGAGCCCGTGGACACTGCACCGCCAGCGCGCGGCTTGTCCACAGCTCCACCCTCAGCGTGCGTCACAGGGCAGGTTAAACATCTGCCCTGTGAAAAAAACTAATTTTATGTCAGTGTCCGCACAGAGCAGAGCTACGGCACAGAGCAGGCGATATGTGGGCTGAAGTTTGCCAAAGAAAATGCCAAATTAATCTGTTTGTCACAACTCCAGGAATTTGAAAATACAGGTTTAAAAATTCTACCCACTTTATTCACATCGAAGCAGTTTTGTGTAAAGTGCCAGTGGAAGTTCTCTTAAAGAAGAGGTTCTCAAACTGTGGGTAGTGTTGTGTTTTAGTTTTAGTTTTTCCTCGAGTGATGCAGAAAAGAGGGAGCCACTGTCTGTGTGAATGTTCTTGTATGTTCGCTTAGGTCCAAAAAGGGGCGCAGAGTGTTTCAGTGCAGTACAGTCTGGCTTATTTTAAGTCTAAATGAATATTAATCAGATAAAATGGAGATGGACTGATTAAAAACACAGTGATTGTGCAGGAAAAGTACAGTCATAATTCTTTTGTGTTTTTTGTATAAAATTCATTCAAATAAGTTGGTGTGCGCAAGTTCTGCACTGTAATAAACGTTCAAAACTAAAACCTATTTGTGCCCCCATTTGTTTTTCTGTGCTCCTAAAATTTTTGACTTAGGGGCACATGTGCTTCTGAAAAAAAAAGTTAGTGTAGAGCCCTGGGTGTGGGACAACTTCGGGTTCCCCGTGAGTTACAACAGCAATGGAGAGCGGGTGGTGGACAAAACGAAGATGGTCTGTCGTCGTTGTTTGACAGCTGTGGGTTATGTGAGTGGGAACACTTCAAATATGCTAACACAGAAGAACTTTTACTTGTTTTACTACAAGTTGCAGTTATCTCAGCTGGAGATTTAGGCAATAAAAAGCTGCCTTTGAGGACAGCCTTTCTGGTTATGTTTTTTTTCCTGCACTGTACCGAAAATGTACCGAACCGTGGGGTCTGAACCAAGGTACGTACCGTACCGTGAATTTTGTGTACCGTGCCACCCCTAGTGTCCATTGTATCACCATGGTAACTGCTTGAACATTCCACCATAGAGACTGTAGAACTCTCCCAACATGATGTCTCTGCTATGTATCAACTGACCTGGTTCCATCTCAGAATCAGAAACACATTATTTGGTGAACAGATTTCACAAACTAGGAATATGCTTTGGCAATATGGTTCACAGGGATGTCCCATTTCGAAACTGTCAGTAAAATCTTTACAGTATCAGCTTGGTTTGGATTTTGTTAACATATCTGGCTGATAAACTGAATAGCGTCCTCTGCGCACAACTGTTGATAGCCCTGTCCCCTTTGTTACTTTCCTCAACATGTGATTTTAATTTTTAATAATGATTTTCAAGGGCCTATATTACACTATTTTCTGATCTATATTATAATGTTTTTTTTCCTTATCAAAAACATACCTGAGTTGTGTTTTGTTTCATTAACACATTAAAACACAAATCCTGCATATTTAGGCAGAGTTTTCTCTGTTTCTCTCAAACAGAAAACACTTTGTTCTACCTTGTGATGTTATGTGGTAATACAGGAAGTGCTCCACTGTGTTTTTAAACTCCATACACAAGGAAGACCTTGGAATCTACTGAACAAAAATGTAAAAGGTAGCGCTTAACTTGAAAACCATCACTTCATGACATTATATGATGAATCAAAGCATTTTGAGCAATAGAGATGTAGACTAAAGGATTACTCAGACATGAAACAAAACACAACTCTGGGTATGTTTTTCATAAAGAACAACATTATAAAATGGCTTAAAGCTCACAAGTCAGTTTTGCTTAATATAGAAACTTTGATGATGATGTTCAAGTTACATTTTACCCAAGGTCTAAACTAAGACTGTCAGCCATCGAGGCCAAGTGAGTCCACACACAGAAGTCATTTGTGGGGCTGGGGTTGTAAAAAGCACCTCATCACACTCAAGTCTCCGCACACTTCATAGACGTGTCAAGCATAATCGTGCGAGTGAAGAGAATGCGGTGGACATTAATATGGATCAGTGTAAAAGTGCTGGTCCACTCCTGCAGTGAGTCAGCCCGGTGAAAGTGTTTCCCAGAGAGCGGTGGAGAGGGGTTAAACCTGCGGGTCGCTCCTCCTCTCTTTGATGTGAGTGCCGCGATACCCTGTAAAAGTATCCCACACAAAAATACACATCACCACTGTTCTGAGTGTGCAATGGTGGGAAGAGTACTAGAGATTTGTCAAGTAAAAATATTGTTCAAATGTATTCAGTTCCAAGTGCCAGTACTGCTGCCAAAACTGTACTGGAAGGTCCTGTGTGTAGTACGTGAAATTGACTCTTGTGAGCTTTAAGCCATGTTAAAATGCTATTACCTCCTCAAAAACATACCTGGAGTTGTGTTTTCTTTCATTCACACATGTTTGAGTTATTCTTTATTATTAGTCTCTCTACTTCTCCAAAACTTAAGCTCTGTTCCACCTTGTGATGTCATGAAGCAGTAGTTTTCAAGTTATCAGCTACATTTTACCTTTTGTTCAATAGAGATTCGCGAATCCAGGACTGAAATTATCCAAATGATTCTAGTGAAGGTGTATGAAGTTAAAAAACACAATAGAGCATTTCCTGTATTACCGCATGACATCACAAATTGGAACAAATTCTTTTCAGTTTGAGAGAAGAACCCTAAAAATGCAGGATTTGTGTGTCAAACAAAGCACAACTCCGGTATGTTTGTGATGAGGAACCAACATTATATCAGAACATACTAGTTACACAATTTCAAATCATTTAAATCATTACTCTGTACAAAACTTAATCGATTAAACTGTGTAAATACACAATCTACAATCACAAGTTTAAAAATATACTAAAAACTTTACCCAAAGCTTCTGCTCAATTACAGTAACATGAGTATTTTTAATTACTTCTTTCCCCTGTGAATAAGCTATCAGTCTTGTCCTTATTAAATGCAGGGTTACTTCACAAACATAAACATTAATCCAATTGTGTAAGCACCCTCAACTGCTCCCTTGTTGAGTCCTCTTAAGCAATATCACTACCATAAATATGTAGTGGTGCTTTTGCTCATTATCCAGTAGAAATAAAAGGCAGTGCGTGAACAAAATGGCTGCTGCTCACCCCATTACAATTACAAGTTAAATGGTTAATGGCGATAATGTGTAGTGTTTTTTTGTGGAACTAAATCTGAGAGGGACATGTAGTCAATATTCACTCAGGTTTAACCAAAGGTATCATTTACTGCTACCATTAGAGAGGCAATTTACTATAATAGATGACATGGTGCTTCGAAAATCCAGTTCTGCTAATTGGAAAGCAGTATTATGAAATTAGGCTCCCCTAAATTGTAAACTGTGGTTCAGGTTTTATTTCATCGTAGCTATTCTGAGTGCCCTCCTATGTACAATAACTGACCAACATTTAGCAGTTTTTTGTCTGGATGTCACTGGAGTTGTTGGTATAAAATGCGTAATGGTAATGGAATTAAACTCTTTTTCTTTGTTTCAGATCCAGAGTTTGTCTGTAATTAGCAACACACACTCAGCTCAAGCTGTTTTGCAAAGATTTGTTGTAATGTTTGAGATCCTTGCGAACCATCCTTTTCCAAACATATGTCTTATATTTCATAGTCTGACACATAAAATCATAATGTATTGTGGAAAATGTAATTTACTACACTGTTTTTAAAGGTGCACTATGTAATTTTTTTCTGGTAGAAGGTCCACCACCTCCTATGTTATGTTATTGTTTTTCCTAGAACGTTCTACAGTATGGCATTTAATTTAACTATCTCCATGGAGACAAGCAGGTAGTCTTGATAAAATAAATAAATAAATAAATACACCTTTAAGTGAATAAATACAAGATATGTTTATATCTTGCCATACTGTGGAACATTAGCAATGACATCGCCATGAGATGAGCTGTTGGCAGACCCTCCACCAGAGTTATACAGTGCACCTTTTAAAAACAAAAAAAGTTAGTTTATTTTGTATACTGCTTGTGCACAATATGCAGTCTTAGCCTTCAGTGTGCTTTTTAGTCCCTTTGTCTTACAGTTCTTACGGTTGGTCAACTCTGAAGTGAAAAATATGCCGTCCTCCTTCATCTTTGTCCCCAGACTTGCCTCCCAATCTCTGTGGTGCTACTTTGAATTAGGACAATGCAGACTGGCATTAGTATTACAGGGATGTGCAGCGAATATGAGTGTGTCCAAAGGAACAGATTTGCCATTATGGCCCCTGACATTTACTTAGCAACTAATCATTGCTCTATGTGTGTGTGCGCTTTGTGGATCTACACCATAACACTCCAGCCGCGGGTTTAACTTGCATATGCGCTGTGTGTTGAGTGCTGATGGTAATGTAAGCCCTCATCATGGAAAAAGCTGATGTAGCCACGCTTAATTAAAATGAGGAAGGACAAAGGTCATCTTCTCAGTGTTGACGTCTTTCTTCCCCACAGAGGAATAGATAAACCATTACAGGCGGTGTATAGGGGATGTTGTGTGGCATCAAATATAGCCAGAATCTCAGCGCTTACCCTGGTCATTATGTGGGATTACTACAGTTTGCTGCAAGGCTGTGACGTAGTTCGAAAACTTTGTGGCGCCAATTTTATGAAATTTTAAGTGGTAGAGAGTACAAAACAGAATACATCTCACATTTCTTTTTTTATTGGTCCTTTGCAGTGACATCACAATGGGGGTGTTTTGCGTATCTGTATCTGATGGAATGTTCAGCAGTCACCATGGTGACACAATGCACACATTAGCAAACACTGCCAAAAAGGTTTTTAGATTATATAAAAACTCAAGAAAAACAATACAAAATAGATTTAAACATTTTCAGAAGCCTGTGATCAGTACTCATGGTCTAACTGAAAAACTAAAGGCTAATGCTAGTTAGTTTGTGACTATAATATTATTGGAGTGGGACTTATTGAACAGAAATAAGATCACCTGTTGTAGTTCCAGTAATTTTTATGGCCAGATTGTGTTTACGTAAAACTCATCAGCTGCAAAGTTGGGTATTGGTACTTACTGCCCGAGTACTCAATGGTCCAAGTCGAGTCTTTATTATCTAATCCAAAGTCCTGCCCATTTGATAAAAGTTTTCGTATTATTTTATCAGCTGTCCTCACTTACTGTGAATTCTTATTGCTTTAAACCAACGTCGAACTTAAATTCATTATTTAAGATGTAACGTAAAAGTACTGTGGTCTGCAGTATAAAGACTTAAGAGGTGCAGCTACTCCTACTAGTCCAAGTTCAAGTGCGAGTACTTTTTCATGAACCTCCAGTTGAGTCACGAGTCACTGCATTTTACAAATAACTAGTCTAAGTAAAGCTCAAGTAATTAGTCTTTGGTAGTTGTTTTGTTTAGTGCTTGCTTTAGTGCTTGCTTGTTTTGAATCATTTGGATAATTACAGACCTGGAATTCCCATTCTCTACTAAACAAAAGGCAAAAGGTATATCTGTTATCTTGAAAACTGCCCTTACATGACATTACAAGGTGGAACAGAGCATTTTGAGCTTTGGAGATAGACAACTTAGTAGTGCAGTGTTAGCTTAGTATGCATGAATATATGGAATATACGACAACAGCTGGTTGGAAACAGTGTCTGGAGAGAATTTTCCCATACTGCACCCGCCGGTGGGATTTTTGCTCTCTGGCACCAAGGATCATGTGTGGATCGTGAGAGACTGAGGATGGGACAATGTGTTTGCTGATGTCTATGTCAGATTATGTTTCCATGTTTTTCACTGTGAAGCCCATTGGGGCAACTCTTGTTGTGATTCTGGGTTATAGAAATAAAATTGAATTGAATTGAATTGAATGAATAAAACAAAACACAACTCTGTGTATGTTTTTGCACAACTCTCTGTGTTTTTGTTTTATAACATGACTAAAAGCTCAAGAGTAAATTTTGCGTAATATAGTATGTATAATATAATATAGTATCTCTACTCCCATATATTATTTCTATTAAAGATTTTACCGTTATGTTCATTAAACCTCTACAAATGTCTCCAAACAACAGTGCGAGCAGAGCCTTAATGCTGAGCAGTCCTCCCACGCCTGAGTTCAGTGGCGCTAAACAGTTGGGTCTGGGAGGTGTAAATCACAACAGCCACATGACTTCTTGTGCTTTAGTGTGTGGATCGGATCCTGCCCTGTTGGCTCCCCACAGGCAGCTTTTATCAGACGTTTCATCCTTCATCAACAATAGGAGAGCCATGAAGCACCATCGCAGGAGGTCGGGGGCTGCAGCACCATGCACATGTCCTGGCCATACACTGGCCTTAATTGGGCAGATAAATATCACAAGCTGCACTCTGTGCCCCTACGCAACTATTGCATACATCACTCAGAACAACCAGCAGCAGCAGGGAGCCCGCGTGTCTACTGCAGGAAATATACATCGAGGTCATGCACAATTAAAAACAAGACTATTGCTGGACTAATGAATATGGCTGAAATGTAGGTTTTTGTTGGTTTACAGTTCGGCCAATAATATTTAATACAGATGGGGGGGGGCAAATAAAATTAATATTGTTCAAATGCTGATTTCTGTTGTAATACAAGGCCTTAATGGGTCTAGTCACTGATAGAAATGATCAGGCTCATCATTTGTGAATTTACCTTTTAGATATTTCATGGCAAAGTACAATGTAATGAATAGAATTTAGAATCTGAAAACCACCAATATAGACTTCAACTTGTCACCTAAAAAAAAAAAAAAATAAATAAAAGTAACAATTATGGACCCAAATTCACAGACATGGGCTTTGAGCATGGTGAATTTATTTGAATGGAGGATAATTAGTATAATGACATTCAGTATATGATAGATAGAAACATTATTTTGGGGAGTATTTATCAGTGTCAGTACTTTTTCTTTTTTTGCACTATAAGATATGAGCAGTAGAGATAAATGATTTGTATAGCTCAGTAAGTTTATTTATTGCAGCTCATGTTCATTAACAATTCTGTTAGTTATCATTTCATATTATAGTTATCATTTATCATCTATATTCTCTTTAGCGATATATTGTGCTTAAAAGTGTGTTATCATGACTGGCCTAGACAGACTATTATATACAGTACAGTTTGTTATGTTCCATTTTGTTTCTTATGGATTGTTTTTAGTGTGAGATGGAGTTCTACACTTTACTGACACATTTGTATGGAGACTTTTATCAGTATAGAAGTTTAGATGGGTCTCCAGTGGTTGCTGTATCAAATAACAGCCTAGAAAAGTGAATTTGAAGTGTTTTATGGTCAGATATTAATGGCCCTGACACTGTGGATTGATTTTTAGCTGCAAATAAAAAAGGCGATTACAAACCATATAAAACTGAATCTAAACAGTGTGCTCTAAACAATATAAGTTCTTTGTTTTGTAATCATGAATTTGCTGAATATTCATGACTTTTAGAGTCCTCAGTACACTATGGCCTGTGTTGTTATCTACATGTCATTTAGCACCATTGGTGGAAGAAGTACTCAATCTTGTTACTTGAGGAAAAGTACACATGTCAAGGCAGAAACATACTCAAGTAAAATTATCACATGAAAAAGCATTGAAATACTTAAAGATGAAAATTGTTAATAATAAAGCCTGAAATGTAGTGATTTTGATAAAGAGTTTTAATTAATTCAATAGAAACAACACTAATTGTTTTTATTATTTGTATGTTTTAATTTGCTCAAACTACAAATGAATTAGAAATAAACCCCTCAGGCTTTTTAGCAAGTCTCAAACTATATTAAAATATACTTTTAGTTCTGTTCAAAAACGTAGTGGGGAATAGATACCTGTTCTCAAGTGTAGTAAAGTAAAAGTAAAAAGTATCCACTTTAAAATTGGCTTAAATAAAGTACAGATACCAAAAATGTATACTTAAGTACTCTTAAGTACTCTACTCTTCTCTTTAATTCTCTCTAATTATCTCTTATTTAATGTCACATCTCTATTTTAAAATTTTATGATGATTATTTATGTTTTAATTTGTTTGTACTGTGATTTTAATGTATTTCTTATTCTGTAAAGCACTTTGAATTACTTTGTGTACGAATTGTGCTGTACAAATAAACTTCCCTTGCCTTGCCTTAAGTACAACACTTCACTACTTTTACTTTGTTACATTCCACTACGGTTTACCCCAAACTTTCTTCCCATGATCCCGCTGCTCAAGCGGTGACAGAAGTCCTCTACGGTAGTCACAATCCATGTGTTCATTGGAATTTGACATTTATGAAAAATTCAGTCAACGAATCTAAAATCAGGTTAGCATTTTATTTATTAGACTTCTGCAAAAACTTTAGTGGATTCATATTCATATTTCAAGGTGAAAGAGTCGTGTCATTGCAACAAATGAGCAAAGAACTGAAACGAGCATTGCTTTTGATAAAAATGCAGTTTAATTCAACAGGAAGGATAAGTTAAAATCTTCATTATTTAGGGATTATGAAAAGTACATCAGGTTTTCAGAAAGGCCGCAGGGAAAAATCATGGAAATAAAATATAAATTCTACTTTTACATTAACACAGTGAGCTAGTGCAGGGGTGAATTAAAGGTGCATTGTGTAGCTTTTCTGGTAGAGGGTCCATCACCTGCTTGCTTCTATGGATATGTTATTACTCTACCTGGAATGTTCCACAGTATGGCATTAAACACCTCTACTTTATATTTATTAAATTACAGGTGTTTTTACAGCTCAAAAATACAGGCATTCTGACTGTGAGCGGGGTCGCCTCTCCACAGATCTGACCTGTTACATGGTCTGGTTTGGTCTCCATGAAGATAGAAAGGTTCAATACCATACTGTGAAACTCCAGACAAAGCAATAATATCTCCACGGAGAAAAGCATTTGAGAGACCCTCCACCGGAAAAGTTACGCAATGCACTTTTAACATAACTTCCTCAATAGTTTTTCATGTTTGGGAACTACATGTTTATAGTTTAATGTAAATAGAATTATAGTTTATTGTAAAATGTTGGCAGTGATGGGTGTATTTTGCTGTATCTCTGAGTAGGTCGTGCTCTAGTCAAAGTACTCCGGAAACAAATGAAAGGGAGCGCTTGGATACATAGACAACTGTAAAGACAAAGCAACTCAGCTATACTGTGCCATGGGGGAATGGTCAATACATTTTTCTCATGAAAGACAGACGATGCTTGGATCCATGACTGGTTCCAGCAGGCAAATGGCCTGGCCTTTAGCAATGATTGAAGTCAGACCCCATGCATTACAATGTGTGCATATTTTGCTGTATTTTGAGTCTGGAATGTATCTGGATTTGTTCTGTTGTTAGGTCAGCTTCATCTATCTGAGGCAGCAGACTTCAAAGGACACATATGTCTTCAATTCTCTTTTAAAGGGCCTATGTTATGCTATTTCCTGATCTATAATGTTCTTTCCTCGTCAAAAACAAACCTGGAGTTCTGTTTTTTTTTTTTTTCATTTACATACGTCAAACACAGATCTGGCAGATTTTGGGTGAGTTCTTCTATCAAATGGAAAACTCTCTATTCCACCTTGTGATGTCATGTGGTAATATGGTAAGTGCTCCACTGTGTTTTTAGACTCCACCTTTACTATAATTATTTGGATGATTTCAGCTTAACTTGCAAACTACCTCTATATGATATGACAAGGTAGAACAGAGCATTTTGAGCTTTGGAGATGTAGACAGACTGATATCAAAGGATTATTCACTGTGTGAACGAAACAAACACAACTCCAGGTATGTTTTTTGAAGGTAACAGCACTATAGCATGGCTTAAAGCTCACAAAAGGCAATTTTTTGTAGTATAGAACTTTTGAACATGCCTTTGCTCACCCTGTGATGATAATAGATAATGCCTCGATCATAGACTGTATAAAAGAAGTGGACTAAGTGAGCGACGTCACCCATAACTAAACGCTATGGGTGACGTCGCTCACGTGCTAACTGTTGCAGGGGCAAATCTGGAGCCAGGCTCTATGTTATGAACAGGGTTTTTTTGACGGACAAAATAAAAATTGAGGATCATGTAGAGCGGGTTCATACGAACATTTTAAGACCAAAATGATGAGGCTCACAGCAACAGGTACAGAGAGAGGAGCGATCAGATCCCAATGTAAGTCAATGGGAAAAAGGGAGCGAAGGAGCCAAAAGAGCCTCCTGGCACACTTCTATTTGGCACGTAACGGCTAACGGGATAGCTTAGTCCACTTATATATATGGTCTATGGTCTCGATATGGAAAATTTACTTTGCTACTATCAATTTCCCTTGCGTTTCCAGTGGCTCAGGAGTTTGAGCTCCTTCTGCTGTCAGAAACTGAATGAACATTTAGAAAGTAAACAACTGAAGTCCTTATCTCCTGTGAATCCTATGCTAATAGAATCAGAATCAGAATTACGTTTATTCATCCCCGAGGGGAAATTTTCTTTGTTACAGATGCAACCGACCAAGAGCATGTAGATCGAAAACAAGTTACAAAAATAAGATAAGATAAATACAATAAGATAAAAGATAAAATAGCTCTCTCTGGGAAATTATTTACATCAGTGACATATTTACGACTATATGCATGTGTGAGCAGGGAATAGGATAAAAAGGACAGAGTAGTTTGTGATTTAAAGTGCAGCGTTCAACAGTTTGATGGCGACAGGCAGGGAAGATTTCCTGTGTCTCTCAGTGGAGCAGCGCGGCAGCCGCAGTCTATGGCTGAAAGAGCTCCTCTGATTGGCCAGCACCTTGTGGAGGGGGTGGGAGGGAGAGTCCAGAATAGTCCAGATTTTGTCCAGTATTCTCCTAATAGAGCTATACATTCATTGTGAACACAATTTGACCACAGGACAAGTCGGTTTATGGCTGTAAAAACTGAGGAGGAGAAATCCATAGTTTTATCTGTGATGTTACTAAGTGACCAATATGCTCAGAGAAGAACTCAGAGAAGAACTGCTGGATTAATGGATTAGTGAAACAAGTGTGAATGAAACAAGATACAACTGCAGGCATATTTTTTGATGAAAGGACATTATAACATGGTTAAAGTCACAAGTCAATCTTGCATAATATATTTTCTTTAAGTTCTTTAAGTTACAATTTGCATTTTATTTATTTAAATGAATCAGTCCTCCATCTCAAAACTGCAGCTCGTACAAACGTCAACTGTATGTCTTTTAACCAGCACATTTGAGTTTGTCTCTTCACTTGCTGCTAGTGCACTTTAGGATCCATTTTGGATCACTTTTATTTTTTAAGGGTTGAATGATGTTGCTTCCTGCTATCTTCTTCTGATTGTAAAATAGACTAAGGTCTGATAGGACTGACTTTTGCAATGAGAGCACTCAGACTGTAATATGTTGCCTAAACAAGAGACAGGCCTCTTCCACTCATATTTGTATTTATTTTGCGCCTAAAAGCAAACAGCAAAGGAGAAATTCTATTTTGTCAACTGGACAAAAGTTTATTTAGTCAAATACTTGTCACCACTCATCCAAGCTGCTTCTTCAGTTCTGGTCAGGATACTGGAGGACACTGTCTTAAATCTGCAAGAGGAGGAGTTAGCTACTAAGAAATTACTCTGATACCCTACTTGTTTACAGTTTCTGTTGCTAGTTAGGCCTATTGAAATATCCCTAGCTAAGTCCTCCTCTTGCAGACAGATTTAAAGGGATAGTTCGGGGTTTTTGACATGAATCTGTATGGCATCCCCATGAGCAGTGTCGTGAATCAACACTGACTTACCTCCCGACAGCATCCGGTGAGCTGAGTTCTTCCCCAGTTTCAGTGCTGACGAAAGTAGTCCGGCAAGTTGGCTGGGGTCATGAAAATAAAGTGTCATGTCAAAAAACCTGAACTATCCCTTTAAGGCAGTGTCCTCCAGCATTCTGACCAGAAATGAAGAAGCAGCTTGGATGAGCAGCGAAATGTATTTGACTAAATAAAACTTTGTCCAATTGACAAAGTAGAATTTCTCCTTTGCCATGGGTTCTACCTAGATGACTGAGGGATTTCACACATAAAAGCAAATATATAAAGATGGAAAAGATACAAAAATAATATTTACTTCCTCAATGGGAAGTTAATACAAAGTACAATGATCTAACATCAATCAGTAGGAATTTGCCAGTTCATTAATGACTTGCTCCTTGCAACAGGATTGGAAAAAGTTTAAAAGTTTGTTCTTAAAACATACCTGTTAAATGATTATGCTTATTTTTAGTAAATATTTCTTTTTTTTTTTGGACACATGCTTTAAATGTACAGATGCATTAATGCTGCCTATAAATTTCAAATAAAATTCAAAAACATCTTTTCACTGTAACGTGGAACCCTCTTGGCCACATCCTACGTATTAAAACTTGAACTATAAAGAGTGTCTCATTTCCAGCCCACATGACCCCAGGTTAGTCTCGCTGGCAACTGCTTTCCTCCCATTAATAATGACCTTGGTTCTTTGGTTTGAACTTTGACCTGCCACTGCTGCATCACCCCAGTAGCAGATGGAGGCAGAGCATCAGGGCAACCATTTCACACACACCACTAAAAGCACGGGGTCGCCTTTAGCAACTGTTATTTACTCACAGGTGACAATCCAATGTCTGAATGCCACAGAAAGTCCTTGTGAAGTCCTGGATACAGCCTTAACCTAGAGACAAGCCATAAAATGGTGCACTGTTACAACTCTAATTTATTATTCAGTATTAATTGAAGTGGCCTTGCGATTTACAAATTTCCTGATCACTCATTTTAAATGTCCTTGGGCAAAAACACTTAAACCTTTTTGCCCGCTCCACACGATTTTGTGTTATTTTGTGTCCAGAAAGACTAAAACACTGTGTCAATGATTCACTGGGGTACCACAAAAAATGATATTAAGAGACAAAATATGTGGTTAGGTTGTTTTCATAAAGGAGCATTCAGTGTTTGCTTTTATTTTCCAACTCCCCCTGTAATACAAAAATTGGAAGTCCAGGACTCCTCTTTGTTTACGGGTAATTACTGTTTTGTTGTTCTGTCTCTCCTCCAAATGCATCAATGTTCCACAAGGACTGATGATGTTATTCTGTTTGTAAAGAAAGTAGGCCACTATTCCAGATTGAGAGGTATATAATTTAAAAACACACTGACAATATGCCAGGTGCTCTCACAGTGATACAGTGCAACAACTGGGTCACACCTACACTTAGTACGACATAGGGATGCTGCTAAATAGCTGAATATATTATAATGGATATAGTTTCTGCTTGAGCACACACCAGCCTCTTAGACAGATTCTCTAAATGCATTAATATGGAAAATCGCAGAATTCATCACACATAATGATACCATTATGAACTAATGTTCATCAGCTAATGTGCGCTTGCTGGGAATCTATTTGTATTTTTAGCTGTTGTTTTCTGTTAGTGCCTTTAACGTTGCGGTTCTGTATTCACCAGCGTTTTCATCGCAAGGAGATTGGAATATGAACAGATGCCCAAGCTAGACAGGCAATAAGACGTGATGAGGCTTTATGTCCAGGCCCGGCCATTTTAGCACGGAGCCCACGCCCTGTTCTGCTCGGGGGCCCAAATAAACGGCCAGAAAAAGAAAACATCCCTTCTAGAGAGGACTTTTATTACATTTTTATTATTGGTGTATGGTTCGGTGTGTTTCCTCTCTTGATTGATATGTTTAATAATAGCAGCAACAGGGAGCAGCAGGTGAAAGTTTTAAATGAAAGACTCTTTGAAATCCTACATGTCTGAAATCATGTGGATAACAGAATGGTACAATTTACTGGACACCTTGTCACTGTGTGTTGTGGAGATTTTTTTGATTTGTAGTCTTGCAAAATTTTAGAGGGACAACACTGTCAAATTTTGATGCACAAAATGCCCCATGAAATTGATAGAATTGTGCTGAGGGATGGGCGGTATAGCAAAACTGCAAAACTCCAAATTTTATTCTTATCACGATTCTTGTAAACTTCACTTTAATTACCTCTTAAGGCTTAGAGCTTCTATCGGCTCAGTCTTTGGTCATACTGCAGTGTTAAGCTTGAATAATTTTAGGTGATTATGTCTAATTGTCAACAAAATATGCCAAGAAAATAAAAAAGTGCCAGCCAAAATGAGAGATAGCACTTTCTACATGAATGAAGTTTTCCCAAAGTAAGTTAACTACTTCCACTTTGTGTCTGTTTTATGACAGTGCAAATGAAGGTAATCCCATCGAGTAATATAATATGACACTGTTTATGTTTAGCTTCCGTGTCTGACACCTAATTAACGTGCTGAAAGTTGGCTGCTCTCCCTGCCTCGTGGAGGGGTGCAGAACACCTTTAGGAATACTTGTGTAGGAACTGTCATATCACGAAGGAGCACTTTACACACAGGTAGCTCTTAGCACAGTGTTTAAAATCTTACATTATAATCGGTATCAGTGTCAGAGCTAACTACCCACACTTTGTAGAGATTTACTGGGGGTAATCTAAGTCAGAGGGAGGCATCACTGAGCCAGAGGATTTATAAGTACGTCAAGGAATTCTGAGAAGTATAAAACTAAATTGGCCTATAATACTGCTCCATGAACATCTAATTACATTATGTGAAAAATAAAACTCACTGTTGTGTGTGCTTGTGCTTGTGTGCTTGAGGACTGGCCTATAATGTACCTGGGTATACAGCAACATATTTCCCAATATAAAAGAAAAGTTCTCTCCTTTATGTTTGCAACAGTGAGAGATTGTCCTTGGCCCATAAAATGTTCAGTGTGTGTTAAACTTACTGTGAGTTTGCCTTTACTGAAGTCAGTTATCTGCAGCACTATATAGTCCGCCATGTGATCATATTAACATTGTGTTATTGCATTTGGCAGTGACAGGCTGCTGACCAGTATGCAGAGCTCCCACTAATCTGCTGGTGCTGTAACATGACTGTGGGAGGCACACACGCGCTAATCCCTGCCCGCTTTGCCAAATGAAGAAGAGAAAGAGTAAACATGCCTATGCCCATAAACCCGTCCCTCTTCTGATCTGATGCAAAACAAGTGGGCTAACAAGTCTGTCCATTTTAAATTCACGCTTAGCTTTAATTAGACTAAACCTGAGGCACAAAACACTGACGGAGGACTCTACTTAAATCCACACAGTTCTGGCAGTGCTTTGCCTGGATCTATTTGTTTCACCCCATACGGCATATGTTCCTTCTAAGGCTGACTGAAGAGCCAGTGTGACTCACAGTGGGTTTATGCCTTCACCTGATGGGAGGCCTTGTTTATTTTAAAGTTGACGTTTGTGGAATAGCAAAAAACTTACCATCTGTCCAGTAGTTACTTATCATGCTTTCTATGATTTCAGTGAAATAAATGATTCCTGTTTAAAGTATTTCTTATTATAGTGTTTGATAGAGTACTGCAGTTACTATAAGAAACACACATGCCACTAAACTGTGAAATACACAATATATGAAGTTTTGGAATGTATTTAGTGAAATATATTTCATCAAGTAAAGAAGGACTTTCTCTGGTTCAGCTTGCTTTGTGTCATCCTTCGTGTCATCCTTATGGTCACCCATTACTACGAGAGGCTGGGCTCACCCCTGGTGCTCTAATTGGCACACCGGATGGAGGTTTTAGCGTGTAATGGGGTCCGGCAATTTAGCAGTAAAATCATTGTGGGGAAGAGTGTCTGGATGCATGGGGGAGTGCAAGGTTCTGTTCTGCCCAAATCCAAACCGAGGACTGTGTTTTAATAGTCCGACTGTGAGCATTTCTGTAATTGACTGTGGCATCATTAGATTCTTATTTATTCAGCCGAGGAGGGAGACAATGGCACTCAGATCAGCTGTGGCAGCTCACTCAGCACCTCCCGCGGGGCTGCAGGAGGAGGATGGGCAAACATGGCAATCAGAGCATTGTTCAGAAATTAGCACATAAAGAAAACAACAAGCTATGGGCTCAGGTCTGGAGACCAAATCTACTTTGTTTTTAAAGCAGCTGGGGTTGGAGAGGTAAAGGGCACATATGTAAAATCATCTTAAGCATTTATGCATGTTATGATGGTGTTCCCTTATCATTAGCTTACACAGAGTTGTATTTTGATTGATTCATGTATGTTTAAGTAATCCTATTGCGTATTGTGTACAATGTAGTGCTAACAATTTTACTAAAAAAGTCTTCCAGCATCTATTTCAGAGACTGATTCACAGCTCAAAGAGTGAAAATAACAGTTTACTCTTTCGACAGAGCTTAAAGTGTTTTTTGCTTGATTCTTTGTAGCTATAAGACTACTCGCTTGTCCTCAACATCAAGCGTGCATCCTGGGGTCTTCCAAACAATAGCTCACACTATCTAAGCACTGTCACCTAGCAACAACATCGGTACTTATATGAAACAATGCTAAAAGTCTTTTTTAAACTACAGAGCAACAGATGGCAAGATTATTTTTGCTTGTGCAATCACTGTGTCCAATCAGCCAGCGATGCAGTATGCCACAGAGAATAAAATGTTCTCTCCAAATGGTATTTCATATATCTTTGGACTATCAAATTAAGGCAGAGGGATGTCTGGACAGAGAAATGTCTAATTAGGTGTAAGTTCTGTGCTGTAATTAGCGCCTTTACATGTAGAGTTGATGCAAGAAGAAGCCCTCCATCTTTAAGTGTGGAACCATCTTAGGATATGGCTTTGGGACGATAGCATCAGTGGACAACGCGAACATTTTCAATTTTGTGCTATCGGACACCGAAGAGATGTGTCAACAGAGAGGGCCTGCGGCAAGTAAACACAGCACTCTGACAAGCAATAAACGAAATTCAACATTACCTCTGACCTCTGGCCCACTACACACATTTAGCTCTCCTCCATGATCAAAACCAGGATCTAGTCTGCTTATGCTATCTGTTGTTTGCGATTTTTCAGCTGGTGAAGGTTGCCTATACAGTATTTGTCAAGTGAAAATAACAAAATATGGTGCTAATAAGGTAGTGCTATTTATAATTATAGTGATGTTATGTAACCACCGCTTCCATATTGGCTGTTTGATGCATAAAAAACCTTGTTGATTCTTTTGCATATAGTTATGTAAATCTGTATATTTAGGCAGACGCTTTCCTCACAGCTCAAAGTGCTTTGATGTTAGCTATCACAGTTTTTAACTTGACACAAACAGAAGTGGGTTTTACATACAATTATAGGTCTTGTAGTGTTTAGTTATCGCATAGCTGTTTAGCCTTCATCTCACTCACTGACGTCGCCTTTCTGTTGTATCTGATATTATTCCTTATAATTGAAATATGACACCAGATCTACTATTAATCAACAAAACAATTAAAGTCCTACACCCTTATTGGCTATTGGCTTGGTTATGCTATATGAAGTACTATGGCTAGGGTGTCCAACAGGAAAATACAAAAAATGCATACTATTGGACTTTAAACCTTTCAAATGTTATTTAAAAGTCCTGTATTGCTTAAAGTCGTAGAAATAGACCACATTTCTCCAGAGAAATCTCACATTGACATTCAGGACCTGACAATTAAAATAGCCTTTGTAGCTTCTTCTTGGTGCGTTCACTTGCTCTGAGCGCTCACATGCTCCTGTCTTGGTGGGAGTCTTTGCGTGTTTTTGAGCTGCCTAAATACCAATGCTTTTAACATCAAAGTTTCAATGGAATTTAAACACCCTGAAACTCACCAATTATATTTTGAAGTGATGTCCAACATAACAGGAAATCATTCAGTGTTTCACTTCCACACAATATCCTTTTTAGGCTTATGAAGAGTGACAGTTAATAAACCATTCCTTGCTTGTAATTGTAGTCTGTGAATATGGCTGTCTCAGAAATGATTCTGTTTTGGAAAGTTGAGAACGAGGGTCTATGCCAAGCAATATTTTAAAGGCACATACATAACCAGTGGTATGTAATATTCAAAGTGTGTCTTCTTAGCTAAAATGTGATGCAAGATTATGCCATCCAGTGAAAGCAGACCAGAATCTGAATACATACAGTGGGATATTTTCCCTGGATTCTTTTCAACATCTAAAAATGGCTTATTTACTTCCTGTTTATGTGGCTAAGCAAAACACAGGATTAACCATATCTCTTGATGTGCTTGTATTAATATTGGTAGCTTTGTTTGACTATTTGAACAAGGAAGAAATAATGCTTATAGCTAAGAAGTAAGAAAGATGATGTATTAAAGGAGCCTTTCCCAGTTTTGAACTCTGAGTGAACTAGTTTAAATTTGATCATTTTTCTCTCCTAATGCCGTCACACATTTTTATATAGCTCTTCGCCACATTCAAGGCACTCAAAACTCTTCACTTCAAGGAACCACTCACCCATTCACCCAAACATTCATACACCAGTGTACACAGACACTTGGGGCTAGGTGGTTTAAGTGTCTTGCCCAGGGACACAACAGCAGGATTCATTGAGAGTGAGATTCAAACTGCCAACCTCCGGATCTGTGGGCAAACACTCTGCCAACTGAGCTACTGCTGCCCTATAATGTTGCATCATGACAGTCACTAGCAGTTGTTTCTAAATGTTTTTTATCCATCTACGTTTCTGCTTATACCACATAGTGTAAACAGCATACCTGTTAATACCAATATAAAAATGTTAGCTACGTGGAACAGCTTTTTTCTTTCTTTTTACATAATTGTTGAGTATTATCTTGCCGTCTCTTTCGCTGTGCTGTATTCTCCACCTACTGATAAACCGTCTTGAATGAGCTAAATGAAAGCATGCCTTAAGCTATCCTTCATGGAAAAGAGGGAATTGTTGGTTTAGCTCACCAGTCATCAAACGCACTTGTTCTCGAGACAAAGGTAGTCATTGATAGTTTGTGCCTGAAAGGAGCCAGGCTTGATGTGACATTTTCAGTTATGCATATTTAGTGTCTCAAGAAGCATGCATACTGCAGATTTTCAGTTTTTTGGCCCTCACCAGTAACAAAATTAATGGTGAGGGGTGTTGTTCTTCACTGGTTTCTTTTACTCTATTCTTATTTTTCCTTGCCAACAATCACAATTTTGAGTGCCTGAACATGGACAAAAAGTTCCCAAACCAGGTATCAGATCGACTAGTCCAGTGAAAAATTTGATAAAATTGGGATCGCAACAATGCCCAAAGCGACCTGACTCAACAGCGCCACCTAGAATTGGACCCCAATGAGAGGGGGACAAGCAAAGTTTGTCAGGGAAAATGAAATTCTGGACAGTGATAGAGAACAATGAGATGAATTGGAGCACATCTCTATGACGAACAGATAGTCGGCCATATTCAAAAATCAAAAATTCAGATCAGAAAGATAAAAAAAATTTGCAGACGTTTTGACTGCATGTTTGCAAAACGATTCAAATCCCTGGTTTTTGGTCCAAATGAGCTCAGATTTGACATGTCACATCTACAGACATAAGTTCACAAACACTATTGTTTTCTTTTTTGGGATCCTCCTCACGGTTGGTCTGTAACACGCCGGCGAATAATACCTTAATTTGCTGTTTCTTTGGTGACCTCTCATGGCCACAGGCATTGGCCTACAGAGCTCAAATTCAAGTCACTATTGCGAGATACTGGCCTGAATGTGATGAAATATGAAATATGAAAGTATGAAATCTAAAAGTGAACTCTATAGCGCCCTCTATCTTATACATGAAACGTCAAAATTATCGGATTTGTAACAAATTTCATTTAATTTTATTCTGCATGATTACAAGCAAAAACATATATTATGGACAAGGTGCATTTTTCATGTTTGGCCAGCAGGGGCGCAAAGACTCCCCAAAAAAATATTTAAAAAATTATTACATGGACATGTTTAGTTCAATCATGCTGAAATTTCTATCACTTATACACAGCATGACTCCATTGATATGTCAAACACAATTATCAGTGCTACAGTGCCACCTATAGGAATAGAAATTTACTTTCACGTTAATTCATGAAACATGAAGCAGATCAATCACTGATGTGCTCGTGATCATAAAAGTCAATGAGACATATGCCCTAGATTTTAGAATTTTGCCTCTAAAATCATTCACATTTTAGAATTTTAAAGGCACACTATGTAACTTTTCTGGTGGAGGGTCTGTTTTCATGCACACTCTTAGTCTGACAGTGCTCTTGATTATAAAAGTCATGTAACTTGTGGCCTAGTTTCTATAATTTCGCTCTAGACCATTCGCATTTTCAAAACTTAAAGTTGCACAATATCATTTTTCTGGTAGACGAGCTGCCGGTCTGGGCAGCTGTTGGGAAGAGAGCGTGGCGTGCCGGGGCGGTCATGAATCCCCGGTGGTCACGTGTGCACCGCGGCGAGGGCCATCATTGCCGCAAGTGGCTTTAATCTTTTTTTTTTTTTTAACTGATAAAACACAGGCTTTTGCTGGGTTCAGATCACTGGATTCTTTAGGGCAATATTCTTTGATACAAAAAGGGGAGATCTAAAATGAGATTATAATAATAGAGAATTCAGTTTTAACTGAGTGCAAGGTCTAGTCACGAGTCAAGAAATGATCAGGTTCAATGTTTGTGAATTGTATTAGTTTGTCTACTTCTTCAGAGCTCCAAATGCTCTGGTTCATCATGTGAGGTCCTGAAGGTGTATTTTTCAAGTTAACAGTTACCTTTTAACTTTTGTTCAGTAAATCTGCATTTCCAGGCTGAAACTGTCCAAATGATTCTAGTGCACACACGGTGGATTTGGTGTTCCGTTTGACACAGCCTAAATATGCAGGATTAGTGTGTTAATCCTGTGTGAGAATGAAACAAAACACAACTCCATGTTTTTCATGAGGAAACAACATTATAATATAGATCAGATAATAACGCAATATAGCCCCTTAAATTAAATGGACGTCCTGTTAACTCTAATGGACTCAAGTGTGTGTCATCTCTTGGCATGGCAAAGCTATGATAGATTTCTAGAAATATTTCTGATCCATGAATCTTCCTTTGACAAGACAACTTTTATCTTTTCCACAATGAGAAGTGTTAAAGTACAAGATGAAGATTAAAAAAAGCTAAAAACCAGGCACTTTATATTATATTATGTTGCTGATTTTAAGTCTGTGTGGAGCACAATTGCAACAGAATTTAGTTGTGTGTATGCTTGCGTTTCTGAATGACAATAAAGTCTGTCCAGGGCTCTAAATACATAAATATTCCAAAAGGCACATTAAAAAGAAATATACATGGTGCAATTTTTCACTGTCTAGTTTAAACTTGTATTATTATGTGTTTTATAGCCAAAAAGATCCTGCAGTCCTGCCCCTCCATAGACCTGTAAGTTAGTCTGCAGCTCTCCACTTTTATGCCCTACAGTGGATCATTCCAGACAAAGCAATAACATCTTGCAGACACGCATGGCAGGCCCTTCACCAGAAATGTTACACAGTGCACCTTTAAACAAGATCAAATAAGGCATAGAATAGACTAGAATAGAACAGACTTAGAGTATACTGCAATAAAAGCTATTATGTACAATAGGGAATGAGTACAAGACAACAAAATATAACGTCTAAAGTCTTTTATGTGAAATTGACTCTTGTGAGCTTTAAGCCATGTTATAACATTGTTACATCCTCAAAATATACCTGGAGCTGTGTTTTGTTTGATTCACACATATTTGAGCCATCCTTTATTATTAGTCTGTCCACATCTCCAAAGCTCAAAATTCTCTGTTCGACCTTGTGATGTCATGCAGTGGTAGTTTTCAAGTTAAAACCAATCTGTTACCTTTACTTCTGTAGAGATTGGGAATTCCAGGGCTGAAATAATCCAAATGATTTTAGTGAAGGGGTATGGGGCTTAAAAACAAAGTGGAGCACTTCCTGTATTACCACATGACATCACAAGATGGAACAAGGTGGAGTGTAAGTTTGAGAAAAGAAATCAACCTAAATATGCAGGGTTTAAACATGTGTGAATGAAACAAAACACAACTCCAGGTCTGTTTTGGTGAGAAAACAACATTCCAACATAGACAGGGCTCTACAGTGCGCCCATTTCACTCGCATTTGTGAGCAAATATTTCATTGTGCAAATGAGGAAAACAAAACAGGGGCACCTGTGCGAGTGTTTCTGCAGCCACAATAAGGAGAGCTGCGCACAGACGCAACGTGACGAGTTAAACGTTCTAAAGGTATCAAACATTAGGGGCGCACTCACACTAGGACTTCAGAATCGTGCCCAAGCCTGGATCGCCCCTAAAGCGCAGCACGCAGGCCCAGCGCGAGCGCAACCGAACCGTGCCTGGGCACGACACCTCCGACCGCGCACGACCTCAGCGTACGAGCTCCGCGTGTGGCCGATATCACTGATACGAACAAACTCCGCTTCAAAACACACCCACGCCCACATTAAACAAGGAGCACGCACTGCAGCAGGACCCACACCTGTCCCTCCAGTCAGTAGACACCCCCACGCCGCTGGACTTCCTTCTCCGCTAAAGCGATCTGGTCTCGGACTCGAGCGCATTTGGACTCGGTCTTGTCACGGACTCGAGGTCTGAATACTGAGTGCGATCATATTTCATTACGGCCGCTGCTGTTGGCACTAAACTTGTACCGTGTGCCTGGCATCTCTGTGCGCTGGAGCCCGCGGACACTGTGCGGTCCGTCCCCACATGCACCACCCTTGTGTACCAGCATCACAGGGCAGGTTAAACAGCCTACCTGAAAAACCATTTTAAAACAAGAGAGTTAGAAATGTGTTAGAAATTTGAAAACATACAGGTTTAAAAATCCTACACACTTTTTTCACTTCGAAGCAGTTTTGTATAAAGTGCCAGTGGAAGTTCTCTTGAAGAAGAGGTTCTCAAACTGTGGGTGAGGGGTGCAGAGTGTTTAAGTGCAGTGCAGTTTATGTGTCTTATTTTAAGTCTAAATGAATATTAATCAGATAAAATGAGATAGATTTATAAAAAAAAACAAAAAAACATTGAGATCATGCTGGAAAAGTACAGTCATAATCCTTTTGGTTTTTTGTATAAAATTGATTCAAATAAGTTGGTGTGTGCAAGTTCTGCACTGTAATAAAAACAAAAACCTATTTGTGGGCACAAATAGGTTTTTTTTTTCAATTTTTTTTTCTGTGCTCCTAAAATTTTTAACTTAGGGGCACATGTGCTCCTAAAAAAAAAAGTTAGCATAAAGCCCTGAACATAGATCAGAAAATAGCACAATATGGCCCCCTTAAATTAATTATAGACCCAACCTTAGCAAAAGGAAAAAAAGTCCATTATACTCAGTGTCTCTACCATCAGGTGAATAAAAAGAAAATTCAACGAAGGCTTTGACTTGTGATTCATATTAATACCACATCTTCACTGTGCTGTACTAATGTATTTTTTATCTCCCTTCTCTTTTTTCTTCAGTTCCTCCCAAGATCTATGACATCTCATCCGACATCACGGTAAATGAGGGCAGTAACGTGTCACTCATATGTATGGCCAGTGGGAAACCTGAGCCCACCATTTCCTGGAGACACATAACCCCAACAGGTGAGTGGGCTTCACCTCTGCTGTACGTTCATACATGTGTGTGTGATCTGATGAATGAGTGGAGCGGGCCAGTGGATAGGCATTATGGTTGGATGCATGCAGACAGGAAATGAGAAAGCAAGAAAAGGATCAATAGGTGATAGACTGAAAGGAGGGGGAGGTCTAGTTAAGCTGCAGATGAGAAAATTGACAGATGTGAGGGTGGGGAGGGTGCAGGGTATGATTAGATGGAGAGATGGGGAAAAGGCTCAATCATAAAACCAAGTGATGTAATTGAGGGAGAGGACTTTAGTGCTGTATTTTTATTCAGCCCTATAGTCCATCAGCACTAAATCATTTTTGATACTTGCAGCGCAGTGACGTTGGGGGTGTTCGGCATATATGTCTATGGTGGAATGTTCAGCAGTTACTGTTAGTTATGGAGAGACAATGTACACATTAGTAAACACTCCCAAAAATGTTTAGGATTGTCTGAAATTCAAGAAAAAATACAAAATGGATTTATACAACACATTTTAGGAGCCTGTGATCAATGAGTGTGCATGGTCCTGTTTAAGTGTTTGATTTTCAACAAAAAGGTGAGAGTGACTAACTGAAAAACTGTTGGCTAGTGTTAGCTAGCTTGTGACTGTAATGTTATCTGAGAGAGACCTGTTTAACAGCACAAATCATCTCATCTGTTGTAGTTACAGCTAAGTTAATTATTTCATTAGCAAGGACCACACCAACAACACATGTGCAAAGCGAAAAGCGTTTATTATATTGAGACGAGGCGGGTCAGCTGGTTTGAGACTCAGGGTGGGGGTACAGTCTCAATCTTCACATGGCCCAGCAGGAACGGGACCCCCCTTGAAGGCGTCTTATGTCTGGAAGAGAACAGATAGGGGTTGGGAGGGCGGGGTCGGGTTATTTTCCGGGATAGGCCGCTACAAATAGGCTTCTGGGAAATTAAGGTGTGGTAGAAGTGAGCTGTGATTCGCTGGAGAGGAGGCGAGAGCAGTTGAGGTGTGGTCCTGCTCCATATAATCATATTACCTACATTTATGGTCAGATTGTGATGAACAAAGCTCAGATTAAAGTTGAGTAACAGAGCTTCATTGTGTGCCCTACAGTGCATAAGGGACACTTGTGAGTGTACTAAATACAGCTAAAATATTCAGAATACTAATTGTGAGTAATTATACAGTTTAATGAGGTATTCATATTATTGTTACTTTCCTAAAATCACAGGAATACATACATTGGTATTTGAACACCCAATTTAGGCTTCAAACTGCACAGTATTTAGGAGAAAACACAGCTCTTAGAGTGCATGTGTGATGTTTCCCTCTAATTAGTTATAAATAGATGTAGAACAAATGGTGCAATAAACATAAAGCTGTTTTAAATCCTCTGCACATTTATTTACACTATAAATGAATGCATCTCAGTGTGAAAGTTCTGTAAGTATTCAGAATACAGAACTGTGATTGACCCATTGTGACACAGATATTCAGTATTTGGTAACTAAATTAAAGTATTATTCCCAACACTGAATACAGCCATTCAGTGTTACCTCCTCTGGACTGGACCCCAAAAGCCCAACTTAAACTAAGTTTTATGTAAATGTAGTTTTATGTAAATGAGTTTTTATTTTATTTATTCAATATTTTACCGGGTAGGTCAACTGAGAACGCCTTCTCATTTACAATGAGGACCTGGCAATTCTTAATGAACGGTGAATAGATAAATAATTAACAATTCCACTGAGGTGAATCCTTCAGACAAACACTGATGTCTTATTATTTATTTATTCATTTATTTTTTGTCAAATTGTAATTCACTTTATTTATCTTATACGGAAATTGTACACAATTACAGATAGCAAAAAGTAAGAAGGTATTTTGCACAATCTCCTTTTGTAACAAAATATAAAAAAGCAAACACACCAACACTACCAATTCAAATGACAAAGAATAAAGTTACTGTCCCATCCTGACAATCTTCATACATCATGCTCCCAAATAAGATAAAACATAATATTGAAGTGAAAACCCATGAAACAATAAATAAAGTAGCAGATGGTCACTTATATAATAACCAGTTAAAAGTGAGGAAAGAAAGGGCTTCCAGAAAAGAGTTAATCAGGAATAGAAGGGAAGCTCATTGTTGTACTGTGAACACTGCTGTGTTATGTGTCCCATATCACTTTCGACTGGAGAGTAAAGATTTAATGAGGACTTTGTGAAGAAAACCTATACCTGCCTAAGGATGTTTCAAACTCTGAAACATGTCACCATGCCCTCCTTCTCTGCATTATGTTCTATCTCCCATTATAATCCAGGTTACTGTGACCCACGCTAGTTTGTTCTTGGGTTTTTCAAGAACACTTTAAGCAGCTTCCAACTTTTAAAGGGCCCTTATTATGCTTTTTTCTAATCCATGTTATAATTTCCTATTAGTTTCATAATCAAAAATTAAACCGGGGTTGTGTTTTGTTTCATGCGTTTCATGAGTTCTTTTGTCAAACAGAAAAACTCCCTGTGATGTCTACACAAATCATTTGGTTAATTTCAGCCCTGGAATTGCCAGTCTCTGAACTAAAGGTAAAAAGAAGCTGCTATCTTGAAAACTAATAAAGACTAAAAGGGTTACTCAACATTATAACAGATTAAACTGCCCAAGAGTCCATTTTGCCAAAATTTTGTTATAGTTTTGTTTGAGTGTTTCAGTTCAATACAGACTCATTTAACTCAGTGATTCATTAATGTAAATCAATACAAAAAGACTAACAATTTTAGTTCTAATTTTGCTCTATTTTAACACTGTTACATTGGTTCATTCACTGACACCATAGTAGTTTTGTGTCTTCATAAAAGACAAGGCAACTCGATTAAATTAATGATCTTAAAGTGCTTTGGAAAACACTTACATTGTGCACTAGGGTTGCTTGAGTTAGCGTTTAGTAATGACTGTTAAACTTGTTCAGTAAATTGAATACAGTTGTGAGAGTCTCTGCTTATTAACGCCTCCATAATTTTGTGTCAGCCCACAATTTGTCTCTGTTTGTGACTAATCATTTAATGTGCATTAGCAAAGAGTGTCATTACAGTTGTTCTCATTTATTATGTGAGTTGGAGCTATTCATTTCTTTCAAAACTTGAATGTTCATTTTTTTTCATGTTCATTGCGGGGAATTTAACTGTTGCATATGAAACCCCCCCATTCCTTCACTAGCAGTCCCAACTCATTTTCATATTAATGGATTATCTCCTGCTGTGCCTATCTGATGGCGGTGAGGATGGCTGCATTTATCTTATGGCTGTCATATCCTTCCTCTCTGGTGTGCTCACCCTGATGGCATTAGGGAGTTTTTCTGAAGATGATCAAAAGGGCCCTATCCGCCGAGTCCGAGTGGCAGTCACTCATCGGGCTTTGAAGTGCCCACACTTTGAAGTATGCCAGGAGAGAAATCATATGCTGTGGTCAAATGAAAGGCTCTGGGACTGAATGTAATCACACAGTCTCTCCTAGCACATCACACAGGAATCATTTAGCGTTGTACCATTGTACCAGGGCTGATTTGTTCTCAAGCTAAAACTCCGGTGCAAATGCTCTAATAGGCTAATTACCTACCTATGGTGACCGATCACATCTGTTACATATGAGGAACCTCCTGCTGTGGCTAGACTGAAATGTGAATATGAGATCACTGTAGAAATCATTTTTTAATTCAGCTATTAACGTGATACAGTTGAAGGGGCACAGGCCTACATGATATTACAATGCCATGGTTCACCTCAAGTGGCCCTATCTCACAATGGCAGAAGTGGGAAGGTTTTGTACGGTCAGAAATCTCCTGTTTGATTAGAAACCTCATGAACTAAACAAAACCTCTGTATCTAGTATCTACTATGTGATTTACGCGTGTCCTTTTTCTACACGTTCACCTTCTTCCCACTGGAAAGTTGGGCTGGGACAATAAACAATAAAATCACTAATTGTCATAAAAAAGATGAAAGATAGAAATCAGTTTGAATTTAGCTATTAACATGATGCAGTTCAGGGGGCACAGGCCTACATGATATTACAATCTCACAGTTCACCTGGCCCTATCTCGCAATGGCAGAAGTGGATGAAAAAAAAAAACTTTATCCTGATAATATCTCGATCCTTTTTGTTTTGGTGCAGCTATGCTCGTACTGTAGTGTATAGGCCAACTACATAGCATTATAGTTATCCTTAAGTGGAATAATAAAGAATAAAGTGATAATTCCGTTCTTGAACTTTCTATGCGACGCAGAAGGTGTTAAAGGATAAAAATGTAAAAGGGCAAGCATAAAGAGTGAGACAGAGGAGGATGGTGGTGTTATTATTATTGAGCCTGTCGTATGCGTGGTTAGATCCCAGCCCTGTCCAGTACTTACTGCTATAATGTCCTTAGGCAAGACATTTCACCTACTTTACTAATGTATAAATGCATTTGTGTGACTGTCTATCCCAAGAGCGACTATAGCTACAAATGTGGGTTACTACCACACTTGAGGGGGACTGGAGTGAATCAAGGATAAAATAGTGTTGTATGATATTTACAACATATCTGCCTTGCTATAAGTGTCTGGTCTGGGGTGGTTAGTATTTATTCTGATATGTTTAAAGGTCCTATATTACGCAAAATTGACTCTTGTAAGCTTTAAGCCATGTTAGAATGTTGTTATCTCATCAAAAACATACCTGGAGTTGTGTTTTGTTTTTTCATTCACATGTTTCCTATTTCCTGCTCTGTTCCACCTTGTGATGTCATCTAGTGGTTTTCAAGATGACTATTACCTTTAACTATTGTTCAGTAGAGTAGTAGTGGCAATTCCAGGGCTGAAAATATCAAAATGATTGTAGTGAAAGTGTAAAAACACAGTGGAGCACTTCCTGTATTACCACATGACATCACAAGAGGGAACAGAGTGTTTTCTGTCTGAGAGAAGAACTGTTAAACGTGTGATTTGATCAGAAAGTTGCGTAATGTGGCCCTTTTAAGGAACATGCACATATGTTGCATCATGTTTATAATGTTAAGCTTGACTGTTAAAGGTTTGGACCAAATGACAATGTATTTTTATGCATCAAAACCTTTTACAATGTCAGCTGTTTTCATTGCAGCCAAATACAAACAGATGAAATACATAGCTCTACAGTAAGTGACAAATGGCAGCTTTAATTTGCCGTCCTTCTCTTCATCTCTTACATTTCGGGGATTGGGGGGGTGCAGATTTTTGTGCACTGTAGCTGATTCTGCCGCAGCACTCAGTGAAGTTTGACAGAATGATAAATTGCCCTGACTGACTGTCAAGTTCCTATTCCAGGCCTAAGTGTTTTTGTGTTTGCATTTTTCTTCTCTTTTTCTGCCCTTCTTGCCAACCAGCCACTGTCGACTAATAATAAACGCTGTGCACTCACTGAAGTGTGGCCATAAACAGTTTATAGAGACAATAATTTGCCTGAGTACGTCTGCATAGATAGTCGATGCCTATTCTGCAATTAGAGAGATGCAAAATGAGAGAGAGAAATCCTTTTGGTGGAGGAATTGGATCTGCATATGTTGTGCTGGTTAATATCCCATGGTTTTTGTGCCTGTTCAATTAGCCATGCAACAAAAATGTGCTTTGCAGTGAAGAGTGTAGGATTTTGTTCTGATTGTTGCGTGATAAGAGAGCATGTTACTGGAGCACCCATTTGAATCCCTTTATCCCTTTATCGCACGATGGGATCTGTATGGGGAAAGTGTTTGATGCTCCTCTCTACCTTATCGCCTGCTCCTGATGATCCCTGCAGCAAGTCTTCTGCTCCATTCCTCTAAAATTATTCCTGACCCTTTGTCTCGGCTTATAGGACGGAGATGTCAACATTTGTCAACATTAAGCCCTCTTTATTGGGTTTTATACGGTCAGAAATCTCCTGTGCAGCAACAGCATGGCACACCTTAAAATATTAGTTTAATGACCAATGTCTGAGGCTTGTCTGCCTTTATTCCTCCATTGTTCCCCTTTTATTGATTCACATAAGTTTCTTTTGGTATTTCTGTTTGATTAGGAACCTTATTGACTAAACTTGTAACAATATGAAGTAGGGCTGCAGCTATCGATTATTACAGTAATCGATTATTCTGTCGATTATTTTGTTCAAATAATCGAGTAATCATTTGTTAATGTTGCATCTACTTTGCACACGGTTTCTTTTCCACTTGATGTAATGTACAGGTGCTTTCTGTTTAGATGTTGTAGCATCAGTGTTGAGAAGGTGACTTTTAAAATGTAATCCCCTACAGATTACAGATTACATACCCCAAAATGTAGTTTGTAACGTAATCCATTAAATTACTTAAAGTGAGTAACGTAATCTGAATACTTTGGATTACTTGATATTGTCATGATTTTTAAAACTACATGGATGCAGCAACAAACTCCTGCAAATTCTTGTTTGGTTTCAGACCTGGTTTAGACCTGGTTTAGACCTGGTTTAGACCTGGTTTAGACCTGGTTTAGACCTGGTTTAGACCTGGTTTAGACCTGTCTTAGACCTGGTTTTAGTCCTGGTGTTAGTTCTGGTTTAGAGGCGCACAGGAGGAAGCGCGGTCCACGCAGCGTACGCGACAAGACACGATCCACGCCGTACGGGAGGAGATGCAGTGTGCGCGGTGTACCGCAGGAATTCAGGTATGCGTGGCGTACAGGAGGAGATGAAGTGTACGCTCTTATTATACATCCATGGGCTCCGCGCTGTTTTGTGTACAGTGAAGTGCAGTGGTCGTGCAGAAACTTTATCTCTACCGCAGAAGGTTCCGGCCATCGCCGAGCGTATGAAAATAAAACGAAGCATCGAGGCAAAAAATAATATCCATCCATCCATCTTCTCCCGCTTAATCCGGCTGGGTCGCGGGGGCAGCGTGCTGCCCAATACTCATAGCACCTGACCCCCCCATGAACCCCTCTGCAGGTGGTGAGCCCACAGGAGGGTGGACGTCATGGTCCTTGATGTTAGTTCATAGGGGTGCGGGCATGTTTTGGGTTGATGGGGGAAACCGGAGTACCCGGAGGAAACCCATCCAGACACGGGGAGGAACATGCAAACTCCACACAGAAAGGCCCGGGCGACCCGGGGATCGAACCCGCAACCTTCTTGCTGTGAGGCCTGAGTGTTGCCACTCAGCCACCGTGCCGCCAAAAAATAATAATCGATGCATTTTTCTAATCGATTTACTCGATGAATCGTTTCAGCCCTAATATGAAGAAACTATTCATGTCTAGCATGTGGTTTACTATATGTTTCTATTTTCTACACATTCACCTGCTTCCCACTGCAAATTTGGGTTGGGACAATAAACAATAAAATCACTAATCGTAAAAAAGATGACAATAATCTTGTCTCTAATCATCAAAATAGATGCATAAAAAAGATACTATGCATGATGTTTTATTTAGATCATTATTGTTTTCACATTGAAACCACTACTGTACCATACACAGAACATATTCATTATAAGAAATATGTAATACCTTTTACACTGAAGTACATGATGTATAGTCAATGAAGCTATATTATAATTGATATTATAACTCCAGTTATTTTAATCATGCCTAGTGCAAAGCAGTTCAGTTTAAAATATCCCACTGAATATACATAATAATACCATCCATGTTCTAGTTCAACTCCTAAATTCAAAATAAACTAGATTTACAGTTTGACTCCTTCCCAAACTGCCGCTAATGGCTGGGGTTGTGTGTGAGCCCAGCTGGATGTAGCGTATACATAGAGCGCTCTGCCAAAGTCCTCACCAGTTATAGGTCACAATGAGTGGAGAAATAGCCTTTACAGTGGGCCTCCATGCGGGCCAATGGCTGGACGGCTGGATGCTAGGCAAAATTGCTTTGATAAGCTCTTTCCATTGATAGAAGTGTGACCTTTGAAAGCACGGACTAGAATACATATTTGATTGTCTTCTGTGATAGGCCTCAGCTGGGACACGCTCATGCTCTTTCTCCATTTTTCCAAGATTCTATTTGAGAAATATTTCATAACGCAGTCCATAAGAGGCCCATTAACATGCACTGAAATTGCATTTGTTCTTTAAGAGCATTGAAGCAAACTTTATAGAGAAAAGTCTGACTATGCCTTTATAATTTTGTTAGCATAGCTCGCTGCATTGGAGTTCAGGCAATGCTCGGTGATGTAAGGTCTGCGCATGGGAACCTCATATTCAGTGCTCCCTTTCAGTTAGCAGTGGAACATTCTGCAGTATGAGTGCTTTTCTCGTTAAATATGAAGCTGAGTGAATGATAAAATCTCAGGCAGTGACATCTGTATTTTGGATCCTAGCAGTGGGAACATCATTTCTCTTTCAGAGGCTGGAGTGAAGAGTGCTGCTAATGAAAGAGAGGCTCTTCAAGAGTCTTTCACACGATAAACATGAGGACATACTTGTAGCTACATCAGATGGTGGAGCTATACCATGTTCCATTCTGGGCAAGGGACATTGTACACTCTAACAGTGATTGTATCCGAGAGAACTGCTAAACTCTTACATTATTGTGCACTTTGGGCATAGCATCATGACCACTGCGACAGAAAATGAAGTGCCCTGATCCAACAGACACAGTATGTTGCTTAAAATGCTCAAGTTAATACACAACCTTTATAAAAGCACTTTAAGTTAAATCTGCGGTTTCCAGATTCTAAAATATGAACCAGGTTTTCCTATTAATACTTTACATGCATCTCTGTTGGTGGAATATTCAGCAGTTGCCATGATGAAACAATACACACATTAGCAAACACAGTTAAAAAAGGTTTAAGATATTCTGAAATCTGAAGAAAAAATACTAAATGGATGTCAACAACTGATTTTCCAGAGTCTTTGGTCAATGTAAGCATTCATGGTCCTGTTTAGGTGTTTCATTTTCAACAAAAAAGGTTAGCGTGACTAATGGAGTGGCTAAATTTAATTTAATTTAATTCAATTTTCTGTGTGAGAGACTTATTTAAGACCACAAATCAACCCCACATGCCTAATTCAGGTCTTTCTGGTCAGATTGTGTTAAAACAAAACTCAGATAAAAGTCTAACTTGAGTATCAGAGCTTCAGATAGAGTAGTACCTTCAGTTAGCATTACCCCCCAGGGATTGTTGATGACATGAGCTGCCAAGTATCAGTTGATTAAATTGCAGTCTCATGACTGACTATACCCTGAAAATCCTTTTAGTTGCCCCCCATTTCCATTAAACATTAGGGGCCAAAGAATGTAGGCTTCCCTTGAAAAAAGACATGGATCATCTCAAGGGGCATATGTACTGTATATGTAAGATGTATAGGTCTTACATTATGATAATCGTGCCCATTGACCTTTTTAAATAATAATCTTTTTTTTTTAAATAATAATCCTTCCTCTCCAGAGCACAAAATCCTCTGTTTCACCAGCTAATGTCATGATGTGGCAATGTCTTTCAGTATAATCCACACCAAACAAGGTCTTATTATCTAATAGCTACTTCCTTTGGCTGCATTCCAATAGCTTTGCGCCCTCTGCTGCCAACTGTGAAGAAATTAGGGTTTGGAAATGCCAGAATATTACCAAGCGTGCAGAAATATGAGGGTTTATTATGTAAAGATTACCTCACCTTCTGTTCATTTCAAGTTAAGTGTGGTGCTTTGTATTGCTGTCTAGCTCATAAGATGAATTTTATCAGTACAGAGTGTAGTCTTGAAGTGCCAGTGCATGCAATCAGACATAACTTGAGGCTCTGAGTTACACTTGCTTGATTTTAGCAGCTCAGATTGACAGAGTGTTGAGTATAAGGGTGAAAATATCAAGGCCATGGTTCTTGGCTCCAGTTCTGGTCCACACCTTGAGTTAGGGCCAGAAGGCAAAACCACACAATGTACCGAGTGAGTGGTGCTCCATTTTTAGGAGTTAAAGGATAAACTGATGTAAAAAAAACAAAAAAACAAACTCTGCCCTGTACTATAATGGATGCTTGAGCTATGCCTGCCCTATCTGTGTGTTGCAGCCCTGAAGGAAGAGCTCTTTCGGCTTCAGTACACAATATGGTCAAATTGCTTACTGCCACGGCACTTAGCCAGCTTCAGCGGCAAATACCAAATTAACCTTGCTATGATTTCTTTAATTCGTGACATCTCCCTCAGGTGCGAAGGGCTTTCTTTTACACTCACTTAAATATCACAGCATGTTCTCCCATTTAACACTGTGAGGTCCTCTGGGGGTCGTGCAATGCCAATAACAAGATTAGTAAGGCTTGATCTCCCCTATGAAATCCATGCATTGTGTTATTGCTTTATGTATGGAATCTTACCCCATATCTGTAATGTTATAGTGTTTAGTATATAATTCTGTCCGAAGTGCATATCAAAGGAGTGATTCTTGTTTAATGGCTGCTCTGACCTTTGCTAAGCCCCCTTTGTGCTCTAATCGATAAGAATACAATTTGCCGCCCGGCCAAGCTGTTGATGCTACTAGATCCTGCGAGGGGAAAAATGGCCTTCATTTATCAGGAGAGACTACTGTCTGATGTGATTTGTGAAATGGAAATGTGTCTGGTGCTCTCAGAAAGACACCCTTCCTCATGTCTGTGGCTAAACCAAAGAAGTATTGTGATTATTCTCAGTTTTATTTACACTGTACAATAATAGACACTTTTCATCTGCAAATTGAATAATGGTGACATAACCTAAGATGACATCAATATATTGTCCATGGGCACAGCTGCCGTAGCTGAACAAATTATGGGATGTTTTTGTCACAGACCAGTACTTGCGATGTGTGGGTCTCCTTGAAACAAATCATTCTGATTTCACTGAGGTTGCAGCATTTAGCATGATTTATTAATTATCCTTATAGCACAATATTTTATCTCAGTTATTCGAGCCATTTTACATTCGGCTGCTATTATATTGATCTCAAGGGCCCATATTATGCCATTTTTTATCTCTTCATAATGTTGTTTCTTCATCACAGACGTACCAGGAGTTGTGTTTTGTTTCATTCACACATGTTTAACACAGAAAGCCTGCATATTTAGGCTCAGTTCTTCTCTCTAACAAAAAACACCTTCTGATATTATGTCGTAATACAGCACTGTGTTTTTAAACGCCATACACCTTCACTAAAATCATTTGGTATTGCTCATCTCTTCTGAACATAAGGTTAAAGGTAGCTGTTAACTTGAAAATTACCACTATGACATCTAGGGGTGTGCATTGCCTTGAGTCTGACGATATGATACATATCATGATATCCATGTCATGATTCGATATATCACGATATATATCACAATACTAAAACAATGGATGATATATTGCAATTTATCCATAATTACTTCTAATAATAGTCAACTACACCTTCATGTGAACAAAATTGTATGAAAAATAACTTTTTGAAATCATGAGAACAGTGACTGCAACTAATACATTTTAGTGAAAAGTATTATTTTAAAAAATCGATTCAGAAGCATTTTGAATTAATTCAAGAATTGTGCAATGAAGTATCACAATATATCACTGAATCAATTTTTTCTTACACCCCGAATGACATCACAAGGTGGAACTGAGCATTTGAGCATTGGAGTTGTAGACGAACCAATAATAAGGTATTACTCAAACATGTGTGAATATATTGTATGTTTTTGGTAACAACATTCTAACATGGCTTAAAGCTCAGTTTTGCATGATATAGACACTATAAAGAGCTACATGCACTGTTCACATCAATTCACAGTTGAGTTCAATGACCAAGACCAAGAAGTTAACATTATAATGAATGTACATATACAGCTTTTTTTTAGGTTAATATTGTTAAGCACATAGCGCATGTTCATAAATACAGTTATATATAAACTATACATGGGGAGAGAAAGAATAGAAAAGAAAAACATGCTCTCAAAGTGTTATAAATAATAATAATAATAATAAAAAAAAAACATTGATTACAAGTACCGGGCATGCTCTTTCCTGTTAACTTTCTACAAACAAATCATGAATTGTATTATCTGGGACGTGAATGCTACAGAAACCATTGCATTTGTTTCAATTATTTGGCAATAGCCGCGGACTAGTCAAGTGTGCTTTCCTCTCACGGGTCACCGCTACTTTTCATTTTACTGCCTTACTAAAGTACGCACAGTGGCTTACTTTGTACAGTTTATTACTAACTTTCAATTAAACTGAAACTGCATAGGTCAACCATGGTATGCACCCCTTTTGAGATTGGGATAGAGGTTCACAATATATAAGGGAATGGCAAACTTTATTTAAGAATTCAAAAAAGGCTCAGAAATGTCAGTCCAGTCACAACTATCCATGAACTTTTAATGATTTTTGTGCAGAATCGAGCACTACTGTTCAATATTTTACAAGGTTACTTCAGTAAAAAGGAGACTTACACACTGTACATGTATTCTTTTTGTAGCAGGGTTACTGGCGCTGCCAATTACTTGACGGTACACACTTCACCCAGCTTTACAGATCTTGTGGGATTTGGTTTGTGTGCGATTTACTCCTTGGTGCATTCAAATGAAGTGTTCCAATGAACCTGTAGTGTCTGTGTTTTCTCAAGTGTTCCAATTTTCCAACCTACTGTAGCTTAACATGAGACCTAGTTATTCAGTCAGTCAGAAAATGTACCATCTCATTGCATTTTCCATTGTTGTAGTGTTCAAGATGAGTTTGCAACTCACATGAGCTGGAAATGTATTACAGAACAAAGGAATCTGTGGATAGATTTTGTTGGTTCATAAGACCACTATGTGAGTCAGGGACATATTACACATTATTATTATTAAAGGTATTTGCTTTATATAGCGCCTTTTAACCTGCTTTAAAGGGCCCATATTAACCTAATAATGTTGTTTCCTTATCAAAATCATACCTGGAGTTTTGTTTCATTCACACATGTTTAATACACAAACCTGCATAATTCATTTTAAACTCCACACACCTTCACTAGAATCATTTGGATAATTTCACCCCTGGATTTGCCAGTCTGTTAACTGGAAACTACCACTACATGACATCACAACGTGGAACAGAGCATTTTGAGGTTTGAAGATGTAGACAGATTAATAATAAAGGATTACTCAAAAGTGTGATTGAAACAAAACACAATGTTTGTTTTTGATGATGACATTACAACATTACAACATGGGTTAAAGCTCACCCGAGGCCTTTTGCGTAATATTGGATCTTTAAAGTGCATTAATCCTTCACTTTATATATGGTGGTGTAAGCTTCTAGCCACAGCTTCCCTTGGAAAGACTGATGGAAGCAATCCTGCCAATCCTCCGATACTTACACATCACATTCCTGCTTGGCAAGGTGGGGGAAATGTCTTGCCTAAGGACACAACAACAGATCACTAGAGCCATTGCTGCCCCACTAATTTATGAAATCCGCCAGCGAAAAAAAAAAACAATTTAAACCTGGGTTTGACAAACTCACAATATTAATCTTATGATATTCTTTTGATATCATAGGGCTATTACATGATTTTTTTCTAGCTGTTATTTGTTTTCTTCATACCATGCTCTTATAGTTAAAAAATAAGACAATTACTTGAATATCCTCCCTCAATTTTATCATAACACTTGTTTCAAATGTACATATTGAGAATTGCATATTGCTAGCTATAGGGTACGCCTCCCAAATATAGAGCTTGCTCCTTTACCATCACCTTCACTCCTACTCCTGTGAGTTATGTAAAACCACTGTGTTCCAATATAGATGCTGTTTCATCGGTTCAAACATTAAATCTCCCAAGTTCTAACATGTTTTTCCCCTTTCTCTCCGGTTATATTAAACCGTCTGTTTTCCTAGACACCCAAGGCTTGTGTATGGATCACTTCTTCTCATCTTGCGCTCCTGTTTGTGTGGCCTGTACTATTTGTGCCAAAGCTCACAAAGTCTTTTGTTGCCGTCACAACTGAGCTGGAAGAGACAGCACAGCTTATTATCAACACAGCTGCCAGTTTTGAGGTATTTGAGGTAGTAGACAATTGATAAAGAATGTCATTGTGGCAAAATAGTAAAGTTACACAGGCGTACCACTCGCTGCCAAAAACAGTGTGGGATTTTGAGATTTGCTTAATGGTGCACTCTTTCAAGACTTCAGACTTCCTTAAATGTGCAGCATCTATTCTTTTGAGAGTTATGCCACACTTGTCTTCGTTGAAAATGGAAATGTTATTGCACTGGAATGTTCCCCAGTATGATTTAAATATATCTATCTTGAATTTAATCACTTATATCCCCTTGAATGGCTCAGAAATACTTTAAACTTCACCACAGATCTGTCCCATAGCTGGCCTGGTGGTGCCACCTACTTGTCTCCATGGACATAGATAGGTTTAATGCCATACTGTGTACCATTCAGGCAAAGCAAACACATTTCCATGCGCACAAGCAGCTGACAGACCCTCCACCAGCTTCTCCTGGTGGAGGGTCTGCCTCAGGCTTGACTCGATGTAGATGTTACTGTTTTTTCCTAGATTTAATTTAACTATCTCCATGGAGACAAACGGGCCACGTCACTAAGCCAATGTACAGGTCAGGTCTGTGGAGAAGTGGACCTGCTCACAATAATAATGTAGGTTTTTGCTGTAGTTTTGAGAAATAAAAACACCTGTAATTGAATAAATATTTGTTTAATGCCATACTGTGGAACATCCCAGGCAAAGCAAACACATTCTCCATGCAGACAAGCAAGTGACAGCTCCTCCACCAGAAAAGTTACTTAGTGCAGCTTTAAGTTCATACATTTCACATATTCCCATTTCCCCATCACATTGCATTTTTGTATAACTAGATTCATGGCGGAGGTGTGGTGATGGAATGAATTCTGGTCAGGGAATCTGCATGCTCCATAGTGCTTGTTAAGACTGCATTAAACAGCCCGGAGTAGTGGCTGTATTAGCATAGTCATTGGTTCCCATCTAGCTGAGTCTGATAGAATATGAGGCACGGACGAAGTAATTGCAGAACTAGTTTTACATGGGAAGATCATTTTAGGATCTCTCAACAAAAATAGATGATGAATGGTGTGATGAAGAAACCATAAATTAACTTAAGCTAGAAGCAAAGTTATTTTTCTGACCTAAGACAAAATGGGGAGTGGTTTGGGGGTTATTTTTAGCACTGAGATGGCATTTTCATTTATTTCACCTTTTTATTTTTGTATGTTACTACACGTCTGTATTGTTATTCTTAATTAAACTATTTTGTCGCCTTATCTGAACTCTGAACACATGACTTCACATTTCACATTTTAACAATATAAAAATGAGATACCAATCTATTAAAGATCATATCTTGAGATTTAAGCCATATGATTATGTTGTTACCTCCTCAAAAACATACTTGGAGTTGTGTTTTGTTTCATTCACATATGTTTGAGTAAACCTTTATTATTAGTCTGTCTCCATCTCCAAAGCTCAAAATGTTCTGTTCCACCTTGTGATGTCCTGAAGTGATAGTTTTCAAATTAACAAATACTTTTACCTCTTGTTTAGCTGAGATTGGCAATTCCAGGGCTGAAATAATCCAATTGTTTCTAGTGAAGGTGTATGGAGTTTAAAAACACAGTGAAGCACTTCTTGTATGACCTCATAACATCACAAGTGTTTTCTGTTTGAGAGAAGAACTAAACTAAATATACAGGGTTTGTGTGTTAAACATGTGAATGAAACAAAACACATCTTCAGGCAAGTTTGTGATTAGAAAACATTCAAAAAACAGTGTAATATGAGCCCTTTAAGATCTACTGAAAAATATAACGAATGATTTGCAATGATAACTATGTAGTATTACTATAGTATACCATTCCTCTCTCTCTTTTTGGTTTAAGCACACTTCTGCCAAATAATGAGCAAGTCATGGTACTCACTGCTACTGCACTTGGCACTGTTAAGTCGTTATAAAGCGACTCACAAGTGCATCGGGCCACTGGATGTGTCTGTCTTCCAGAATGTAGCTCCCATCGTCTCAGTGTGAGGCTTAGTAAATGAATGAGTGGAGGAGTGCTATTATTTCATTTCCTGCCCTGGCGTCACTGTAAATGAATTGGCGCTCTGCAGATCTTCTCTTCCCCTAAGGAGGGCAATCACCAGTTTCCACAAAACACCTAATCATGTTGCATCTTCCTGTCAGGACTTAACATAAAAGCTCTATAGGATTAATAAGGCTTTTCCTCACTGTGTGAATGGGTCTGAAATCCTTGGGCTGCCTCCCTTCACGAGCTGTTGTCTGTTGTGTTTGTATTCTTCTAAGACAGGTTATAAGTACTTTGCTTCTTATTTTTCTATTTCCAGCCAGGATGTATGAAAGCGGCGAATATCTTAACATCACGGCTATCACAAGGGACCAGGCCGGGAACTACGAATGCAGCGCTCTAAATGACATCGCCTCTCCAGACACCAAACATGTAAAAGTTACAGTCAACTGTGAGTATGTCTTTCTTCGCTTCTCTTTTACTTTGGCTTTTTCTTCAGCCTTGGACATAACAAAAGAACACTGCATTGTGTTTGTAAAGTTGTAAATAGAAGTTGAGGTATTTATATTGGTATTGAGCATAGCATGCAGAGTTGTTTTTTTTTTATTTTGTTGGAAAATAGTTTAGTCTGTAGCCCAGCATAACAGATATTATCTCTGAGATCTCATGAGGGACATTTTAATTGTTTGAATTCAAGCTTGTGACCGTCTTTATACACAGGAGTAATGGAGGCAGCAAGTCCAACTGGAAAAATATCAATTCTAACTGTTGGCGACAGATTCTGACTCCACACAACAGCAGAGAACGATAACAAAGAAAGACTGGGGGCTGTGAGGGAAGAACGCTAAGCCTATATGCACAGATTTGTAAGAGGAGAGTAGAAAGTAGTAGCTCACTAAAGGGGGTAATTGGCACCATTTTCAGTCAAAACACTTGTGCTCTCTAGAGGGTCCGCCATATGTTTGTCTCTATAGAGATGTTATTGCTTTGCCTGGAATATTCCACTGTATGGTAACAAACTTAAAGACAAGCAGATCACATCACCAGGCTAGGTCAGATCTGTGAAGTGGTGACCCTATTCAGTATACAGTTGTGCTCATAAGTTTACGTACTCTGACAGAATTTATGATTTCTTTGCCATCTTTCAGAGAATATGAAAGATAACACAAAAACTTTTCTTTCATTCATGGTTAGTGCTTGGGTGAAGCCATTTATTATTAGAGACTGTGTCTCTTTTTAAATCATAATGACCACAGAAACTACACAAATGACCCAATGACAGTTTGGAGTCTTTAGTGATAGTTATGGATGAGGCTCTTTATTTTCTCTGATGGTAAAGCTGCCCATTCTTCTTGGCAAAAGGCTCCAGTTCCTGTAAATTCTTGGGTTGTCTTGTATGAACTGCACGCTTGAGATCTCCCCAGAGTGGCTCAATGATATTGAGGTCAGAAGAGACGGCCACTCCAGAACCTTCACTTTATTCTGCTGGAGCCAATGAGAGGTCGATTTGCCTTTGTGTTTTGGATCATTATCATGTTGGAATATCCAAGTACGTCCCATGTGCAGCTTCCGGACCAAGAAATCATACATTCTGCCAGGGTATGTAAAAATATGAGCACAACTCTAACTGCATATTTCAATTTCATTTTTGAGCAATTAAAACCTGTGTAATTGAATAAATGGAATACAGGTTGGTTTAATGTCATACATTCCAGGCAAAGCAATGCCCCACCAGAAAAGTTAAAAAGTTAAAATATTAGCACTACTAATAACATGCTGATCATTACTTTGGATGTAGAGTGATGAAAATTGAATTCAAAAACACTAGGCATGCTCCACTCCATCTCATTTGTCTTTGCTTGGATCCCATTGGCCATCAGATACAAGTCCACAGTCTCATCATTACATCCCCGACTGTGCACCTTAATGGAAGTCGGACACGGCCAAAGTTTGAAGTTTCTTAATATTTAATGTGAGAATTCCCTTTTTGTCCCGTGTAGGTGATTAATTCGTGGTGAGGAAAGGTCTGACTGTTCTAAGCACTATTCCATTATGCAGGTAATGAGTCTCTCAAAAGTGCGCACAGACAGTAATGGGGAGCCAGAGCATTAATGAATGATATGGGCCTGGGCTGTCGTGGTCACATGGTCTGAAGGACAGCACAAGACAATTATCATATTCTTCCTTATTTGAAAAGTACTTTTTTTTTACTTTACTGTTATTCAAAAGGAGTTCTGCATAGACTTTCTGTGCTAAATCTTACTTTCAGTCAGGCAGACCTAAAGAGACCAAAGAGGGCAAAGTTAAAAAGCTCCTCCTGGCCCACTTATCTTGCCATCTCCCAGAAGCTAATCATGCAAGTTTCCATATTCAAATTTAAAGTTAGGATTCATTTTATTTTATATGCTGCTATGACAACTTAAATCTTATATTGGAATAATGTGCTAATGGTTGCACTCAATTCCTTCCTCTGTGTTTTACTCTTTTTTCACAGTCATTCTTGTGGGTATTTCCTGTGCAGCTAATGACCAGAAGGTTCAGTCTGGCTATTTTTAGTGCTATTGAGGCACAGGTTCAAGGAGAAAAGAGCTCTACCAACTGGCAGACTTTATACCACAACAATGGAGATTTAGGGTGATTGATAAGGCGTGTTATAGTTGGGAGTCACATTTTAAAGTGGGACAGGCACTGTGCACTGGGTATCCACAGTGAATGAATAGAGTACAGACATCAGACAATGTCACCAGCGGTCGGGCTCTGAAGTCGGTATTTGGCTGCAGTTTGAGCCCATACTTACCCTCCGGACGTACTTATCTGACACAGACACAACCACCCTGCCATTATTTTATAGTCCAGCTAATCGTTTTTAGTATTGTGTGTTATCAAAGGACTTGAGCATTAGGGAAATTGGTTTCTGATTGGCTGTTTAATTTCTGCTTATAAAATAGAAATAAATTGTTTGCCATATTACATCCGGTGTTGCAGCTGTGTCAGCTGAGTCAGTGACAATAAATTTATCAGGCAAGCTAATGGGTTTAATGGAAATAGTCAGGGAATGATTCAGCCTGGGAACTGTATGTTTATGGAATTTACAAGTATATTATGAGTGAAAGGAAAGACATGCAGAGAATATTCAAAGTACATTCCAGTGAATATTATTAGAATTTCTATTTTAAAAGAATTCAAAGAAGACAGCGGTCTTAACTTGCATTTGTAAAGTACTTAAAGTATCTTGTTCCTCTGTAGTCATTGAACCTCAAAGACCTCTCTCAACTTTAACCCAGCCAATAATTTGTTGTTGAAAAATTTTGAGTAGAGGTAGTTTAATAGCAACAACATATAATAAAAATCTTCTGTAGAGGAAATGGTACCATAAAATTGTTGTAGCTGCAAAGGCCAAAAAAAAAAAAAAAAGGTGATCTGCGTCTGGCTCCTAAGTCTTTGAAACTGGGTACCTTTTCTCTACTATACCTATAGCCCACTTAAATGACTAGAACTGACAAAAACATTTATTTACAATCTTAAATTGATCAATTAGTAAACTAAGTGAGTCAATATTAATAATAAACCAACACAATAAGTACCTTTATTACCATGTATTGAGGGTATAACAAAGGCCACATGTTCCATGATTGTTACTGATGATGCCAAGCCCCTGTCATGATTTATGGTGTGAAAGACCCTATTAGTCAAAATCATTTTAGGTAAGCAATTAGTTAAAGCTAATGTAGCTGAAGAGACAGCTTGTGTCCACAAGGTGTAAATCTCCGCGCTGCAGCACTTTAGTCACCAAATATTGCCTGATTTACGACAGTCTGCATGAGCTATTGCCACAAAGTAAGTGACTTCTCTGCCCTCACAAGTCCTCACAGTTGGGCACGCCAGTGTTTTATGGAGCTGTTTAGCATTCCAAATGGTGGCCTGGCTATGAGACCTGCATAAACAAAACTGCCTCTGACATGAAGAGAGCCGTGGTTGTTAGCAAAATTGCCATCAAGGACCTAACTACCGCTAATTTGACCGTATGTTGTTAAGCTGGAACACCTATCTAGTGTCCAATAGGCCTGCGTGACTTCTTTCTCACTTGTTGTGGAAGGGTCAGGACAAATGAGTCAAAGTTTGGAGTCAGACTGCTCCAGCCGGCCCAGGCTTATCCAGATGGCATCCACTCTTCACCGCCCCTCCTCCTCCTCCTCAGCGCACCACTGGCCTTGCTCAGCAGCGGGAAAAGAGAGAGGCATTTGGTCCAATCCCTAATCTCCTGTATCATTCATGCTCCACCATCACACATCTGCGTCTCGCCGTGCCATGGTCAGAATTAAGATAGAGGAGTTAGCCACCAGACACAGAAAGAAGACAGAGAAGTTATATAACCAGATAATTTGGGGAATTTTCTGGCATTAATTACTTTAACCAATATTTATGTATTTATTTCAGGGACAGTGCATATTAATCAACATTTCTGTAAATATGCCAGAATTAGCTAACGGCCATTTTTCATCCGTAGTCCCTTGACAGCAGATTCTGTCCACCTAAAAACAAGAGTAAAAATAAAAGTAAAGTAAAATAAGGGTGAATCCTTCATTGGCTGTCAATCTATATCTTACTTTATCGTCGCACAGAACAACGTTTCTGGTGGCGCTATCTACTTCCCATAACATCTATGGAGATGTTATTGCTTCATGTGAAATGTTCCATGGTATGACATTAAACATATTGATCTAGCATTTATTCATTACGGGTGCTTCTGTTGCTCAGAAATACAATAATTCCTTCTGTGAATGGGCAACTGTCCACAGATCTGCATAGTATTGTAGCGTAGTGCTGTAACCTGCTTGTCTCCCACCTAATAGATAGGTATAATATATTCTGTGGAACATTCTAGACAAAGCAATAACATTTCCATAGAGACAAGTAGGTGATGGACCCGCCACTATAAATGTTACGCACTGCACCTTTAATATTGAATTGCATCTCCATAGAAACAGATAAAATGGTCATTATGTGTGCACTTTTGTATGGCATGGGTTGGTCTCCATAGGTTATACAGGTCTGACTCTCACAGCAAAAACTTTGCCCTTTGATAATCCTGCATAGATTTTTCTTAGCAATAAAAAATACACCGTAGCAACATGATGACACTGGAGTTTCTAGGAGTTGTATATTTACGCTGATACTGTACATATATGAGGTACATATTGATTAGGTATAATTATCCTTCTTGTTAATTGCAATTCCATTAAATCAGGTCACAAACATAAATCCTGCATACCAGACATTTTACCATTTTGTCTTTCTAATGTGACGCCTTGGGAAACAGCCACAGTGGCATTTGTGGGTTAACTCTCTAATTAAATACATGTCCAAACAATTTCTTTCTCCGTCCAATACAATTGCTTTTTTTCAGCTAAGAGTATAGTTGACCTCTGGGCTAATTGCAGATTAAGGCCACTAATTAAAATAAGCAAACCAGAGTAATGAAAACACAATTAAGCCTTGGCACGTTTGGAGTTTTAATAACACGAGACCACTAAGCCTGCGATTTGGCTTTGTATGATAGGATGTTGCGTATTTCAGTGTGCGGCCAATCCAATGTCTAATGTTGCAATGATTCATCAGAATGATCACAACTAGTCGACTATTCAGATAATCATAATCGTATTTTGATTACAGTTTATCATTACCTAGACTACAGACTCTAAAACACGTCAATGGACCTTTTATTACAGAAGCCGTGACATAAAATGACATTATTACACAACATGTCATAAAAGTATTAACTACTAATTCTTCCAATACTACACTTTTGTCACAACTAAAACTCTTCATAAATATCTTCTAAAGGTCCATTCTGTCTTCAGATTTAAACTCTGAATTAGCAATTCTTTTCCTCCTTAGACCTCGGAGGCCATCGAGATCATTGAGATCCTCAAATGTCAGGCAGTAGCTTAAAAAAAAACCTGATAATTCTATAGGATAACGCTTTATGCACCGCAGTTCAAACATGGCGACCACAAACCCTTTGCAGCTGCTTCCTCTCGAGCTGGTGGATCGGCTCCAGGATTCACATAGTCATGAAAACGGACAAAGAAATAGTGGGGACTCTGCTGGGGTTCGATGATTTTGTCAACATGGTCCTGGAGGATGTGACAGAATTTTAAAGCACACCAGAGGGACGAAGGATCACCAAACTAGACCAGATTCTCCTCAAAGGAAACATCACAATGCTCATTCCTGGTGGCGAAGGCCTGAAGTTTGACCGCCGCACGTGTTTCCGGGTGTTTTTCTTTTAGTTGTTGGTGTCAATCTTTTTTTCTTTCTCATTGCTGAAAATATTTTTGTAACACATTTCTTGATTTTAAAATAATAATGTCCAAACTAATGCTACTTTCGGTTTAAAATATATATTAGATACAGATATAAAAAGATATTTCGGAGAAAAAAAAAAAAATTCTACCAAACGTTCAGTTTTCCCCGGTTTTCACGTCCTGTCCTGGGCATCTGTTTTTTTTTTTTTTTTTAATAAACACTGAGGGGAATGTCCTGGTTTTCACTACCTTTCGTTGGACCATTAAATTGCCCGGCACTAGAGCACTGTGCACACGTGTGGTGGGGCATGTCAAGTAATCCCTGAGCGCCTTCAGTGTGGAGCTCTGTACACTCAGAAGGAGCGAGCAGACAGTCGGTCAACCTGCAACGTGCCGAATGGGAGGCCACGCCCACCCACCCCCGCTAAGGTGTCCTGGTTTTCACAAACAGAAATATGGTCACCCTAAATTCTATGTATAACTATTCCCAACCTAGAAATCATTAGTCACCATATTTCAATCGTTATTTGGTGAACATTTTTAAATCAAAATATAGAATATAAATAATCATTTGACTAATCGACTAATATAAAAAAGAATATCTGAAAAGTCGATCACTAAATTAATAGTTTGTTGCAGTTTAAGTCTTTTGTTCCCTGCCTGATGAGCTGCCCAAAAACCAGCTAATTCTGCCCAATAACAGCACTAACTTGTTGAGCAGTGTGCTACAATATCAAGCCTTCACTTATCACGGGCACCCTTGAACCACAACACTGCACTTTGAATGGTTGCAATTACAAAACCAAAGGCAGCAATTCTCAGCAACCAACAAAATGTCCCCTTTTGGTGGATTTTTAGACTTGTTGTGCAGATTGTTAACACCCTCACAAACATGTTCTGAAATACATGGAAATAAGAATAATATTTCTCAGAAAAGTTGTGATGTAAAACGATGTAAAAAGGTGCAGCTTCTGACCTGCTTGAATAACATTTTCCTGCTGTGTTGTCGTCATACAAACTCATGCTGACCTCTTACAAACTGGTGCCACAAAGAAAAAATATCTGAATCAAGTATCAGTGCTGCAAAAATACATAAATAAGACAACAATGGATATCTCTTCAGCGATCTAGCCTGTAATTTGGCCTGTTGACATCATTCTCCTGTTTAAGTTTAATGCCCTACTATGGAACATTCAAGACAAAGTAATTTAGACTTTCTTAGGCTTAGAATTTGACTTAGACAAACTTTATTGATCCACAAGATAAATTATTTGGACACAGTAGCTCACACATCATAAATAAATACAATAACAAAAAGCAAAAATATAAATGGTAATAAAACATTATATAATATAATAATTCAAAATAAGTAGCAAAAATAGCAGGAGTCTGCCTCATGTCAAAAAAGCACTGTATAGGCACAAGAGAAAGAAAAAAAAAGAACTATAGTAAATATATGTCGTCTGCATACAAAAGCCATAAGGAGAAACAGTGCATCATCTCCATGGAGACAGTTTGGTTGCATTTTAACTCAACTAAGCGAGCCTCATGTTCCTCTTCTGACTACTGTACCCACTGAACACAATGAAAAGAGATGTTTACCCAATTGTCTTTGGTCGTAACAGTTTGCCAGGTTCATCTATTGCCCTTGCACTCGTTGAATTTTGTTGATTGAATATCTAAAATACTACATGAATACTTTAATCTGCACAAGCATCAACAATGGCAGCGAACCACAAGGTCAGGGCTGGACTTTGATGAGCTCAGAAGGCTCAAAGCAGATCTCTGTGGTGATTTTACCTGGCAAAATTTGATCTGCGACCCACTTAAAAAATTTACATATTCATCTTCTCAGCAGGTGGGTGCAGTTATTGGCTGGAATCCTGGCTGCACAGTGAGACTCAAAGGCGTAAATATCACTTGGAGGTGACTGTATGAATGGACAAAACCCTCCCACCTGAGATACAACAGAATACTATTGATTAATTAATGAGAATGCCATGTCGTATGATGAAAGCATCCATTAGAAATACTTATGCGACTAACAATGGTGAAAAGAGGGTATTTGGGAGAGGATTTGACATTCCTTTGTGAAGCACTCCAGAGAGCTGCCTTCTCACGTCCTACTGAGTAAATGGCACTAGACTTTGAGCGCTGAGATGTTGCAAGCTGTTATTCGGCTGTTTATCCCTTCACAATCAATACCAGGAAAATCTGTGAAGTTTTCAAAAATACTAAATTGGACTAACTTAAAAACAAAAAACAAAGTTCAATAAAGCAATGTTTGATGTCCTTGCATAAAATCAATAGCAGACCATGCACACTGTCCGTTAAACAAAAGAGTTACCTGTGGGTCTCAAATGACAACAATTACCATAGCAATTAACCATTCAAAATAAAATATGGTGTCTATTGATACTTTAAGCTGATCTCATCAACATTTCCCGGGGGTGTGAAGCTAACAGAAAGCACTACTCTGTTTGAATCTCTGTTACTCAACTTAGCAGGTGAGATGATTTGTGCACCTAAACAAAACTCTCACACATAAAATCACTCTCACCTTTTATGTTGAGAATCCAACACGTAAATAGGACAGTGAATGCTCCTATTGATCAGAGGCTCCTAAAATTTATTTTTTCTTATCTTTAGGCAGTTTTTGCTAATGTGTGCTTGTACATGGTAACTATTGAACACTGAAGCGCCAATACATGTAGAACACCCCCAGTGTAAAGGCACTGCAAAGTATCAACTGTATGGTAAAAAGAGGCCATAAATGGTCACAGAGCGCTTAAATGTGTTCCATAACTTGAAGAAATCATATAACTAAAATCCATCAATAGTTTAGTCATTCTCAATTATATAAAAATTGTAAAATTGTGCAGGGTAATTCAAGGTTCTGTCTGGAGAACACTAAAAACTGGGATTCCAATTACTTGAGGTCGTTTTAATGTTGTTTTGTGTTCCATCCGTGAAGCAGGCGGATCATTTCTTGTTTATCAGACCTTACAAAACATAAGCAGTGCCCTGTAACGCTTCCGAGTTGTGCTGCCAATTGCATATGCCTCCTTCCTCCTCCAGTACCCTGCAGCTGTGAATCCTGCTCACACATTCACCGTGGCCATCCGGATTTTAAAAATAAAGCAGCGCACTTTCTTTGCTGCTTTCACTGACAGAAAAAAACTGTCATTTCAAGTAATGAACATGCACCTCAAGACCCTGCATCGGTAAGCAATCAATGCCACCGTATATATGCGCTGTTCTGGGTCTGGATGAGCAGTTGTATTTCTGACAGTCTTTGGCCTTTTCTTGCTCCGGTCTCTGTCAGTGTAAAGCTCTAGTTATCCAGAATGCTTGGAATTCAGCCGCAGTGTTGTTGGGAGCAGCACAACATGCCCCTGTGCTTCCCCAGACAGAGGGCTCACATAAATAACAGGCTATCACTGCTTATTTGTGGTCAGGAAACACAAGCGGGGTCCTTAAACCACCCGGCCTCCAAATCACACGCAATGACATGAAATAAACAATGTGCAGTGAAGTGAGCACATGTTTGCTCCAGTCATAACATTTCTGAACAATTATTTCACACTCGGGCAGTTTACAAAGTGAATCTGTGGGCTGTCTGCCCTCAGTGTAGCCCTCACACTGTTTTAAGCTGGGTTTAGATTGTAGATAGTGGGTAAAAGTACAGTGAATGCTCAGTCCTCTTCAGTACTATCCATTATTGAGAGTGTTTAATGTGAACCACAAAGTCTCTGTTGAGCATTTGTCAAAGGTTTGCTCTATCCAATAAAATACTGTGGTTTGCCATTGAAAAGAGAAGGTTTCCTGGAATTGGATTCTGATCCAACTCTAAGTAGAACTAAAGCCAGTAGCCTCTGGCTGTTTGGATGTAAATCTATCTCACTACATGGCTCTCCAAAGCTCTTGTCTTGATTGCTATTTGGATTCCTCAGCACATGCAGGGCGTGAATAAATGAGCTCCATCTTGATCTTCTCTGGAAAGTTGTGTTAGTACCAATTCAGCACTGTCTATTTCACAATGACTTTATCATATCCACTCAGAGGAGCCGCTCTGTGTTTTAGTCTAAAATGTCTCTACAAGTGTTTTGAAAAGAATGTGCATTTTTTCATCTTTACTTTTGTATTTGTAAAATGAACTGTCTGTGTTTTTAATGGGTTTTGTCTACCTCAAAACACACCCAGTTCTGAGCACATTAGATCCACATACAGTAGTCCAGCAAACAAAGTGGGCTATTTATGTTCCCTGCTTTGTGTAAAACGAAGGAACACAGTGTTCTGTTGCCATCCTGAACTCAAATCTTAATGAATTAATAAATGTTGGCAGCAGAGGCATTCCTGACTGACAAAAACAGGACAAAGAAACCCACAGATGGGAGTGGGGAACAGTGTCTCTGTGTGTAAGCTGATAAGTCATGCACTGATGAGTCCATTTCTTAATTGCAATGAAAACTCATTTTCAAATCTGGCTGAAGAGGTAGGGTTATTAATTGATATTTTAATTAAAAAGCCTTCATTCTCTGGGTTCTTTGGCAAACAATAGTTTGTAGCTAAATAAATCATATTCAGTCTTGAGGCATACCAATTAATCATTAATAGTCACATGGGAGTGGCTAAAGTGTTGTAAGTAGAGCTCTGTGTTAAGGTGTATTTCTTAGCTTTAATGTTACATAAGGAGAAGGTCATGCACTGTACACACCATTAACACACTGCTTTTATGGTGCCATTATGTGTGTTCAATTAAAGAAGCGTCCATGTTTCTCTGACGTCCTTCATGTAATGCAGATATACTGGCAGTCCGTTTGTGATCGACCCCCAATTGGCCATTTGTCACCCAGCGGAGCCCTGCAGCACCCATTTTTCTGCCATCCCTGTGCTATTTCTGGACCCAACCCCTCACCCACATCTGCTGGAGTCACCATGACGACAGGCATGATTTAAAGCACCACCCCGGCATTCCCAAGACACTAAATTACCTGGATTATTGGGCTTTCATGCTTTTAGTGCACTACTTTGCATTACTTCCAAATCCTGGAGGTGTATTGCACAGTATATGATGATATAGAGTGTGTCAGCCAGTAGAAATTGGAATTATTGGATTGGGCTGGATTTTATGGCTGTAATCTGTCTTAACAGTAGTTCATGCCAAGCTTTAAATTGGAAAGACTTGATATTATTGATATGCATATAAAATCAGAGCATTCAGGCCCACCCACGAAAACACAGGGACATGTACCTATTTTAAATCTACTTATTTGTGGAAAATTAACTTGAATCCAGGCATGAGGTTGCGAGGTTACAATAGCACACACCTAGCACAGAAAACTGAAGAAGGCTGCATTTGAAAGGGCATCAGGCGTAAGTCTACCATTGCAATATGCTAGAGAAAGCAAAAACTCAACCAAAATATAGAGTTGAATTCAAAAGAACTTTCTTCTTTACAACTTCCACATCCTATACACATTCTTTCAAACATACCGCAAAATAACCATTAATCTTCTTACTTTGTTTTGCCAACCGCTAAACTTCAAATAAAGGAACATTTCTTTTGGTAAATTGTAAATCCTTTAAGTCTAGCAAAGAAAACACGCAGCTCTCCTTTGGCAGTTTGTCAAGCGGCTGTCGGATAAAAAGAGAACAAATCAAACTTATCACTCGAGAAGTTTTTCACTGTTCTGATTTGCGTTCTTGACTTTAAATATACAGTGAAGACGGTGGATATCGACACACCTGCCCCGGCCGCCGTGTAGACTGTCCCGGTGACTGTAGCTCGCGTCAGCCTGGGTCACGAGCTGCAGATAATCAATGCGACCACACAATGACACCGATGGAGGATTAGAAGGATTCACAGAGCTAGTCAGTCGCCACAGCCCATTGATTCCATACTTTGTTATTATGTTTTTGCTTCAGAGCACTCTTAACATTTCCAGCATTTTCTTCAGGGATTGCACTTCTCATCTCGCTGATACAGTATGCCAGGCACAGATGTTGTACCTCTCATTAGCAACTTTGCTGTGTTCCTGTTCATTTTTGAAGCTGCCTTGTTTTGTGTGGGTTTTCTATAATAGTCATATGCAGAGAACAATGGAGTTTTGATCACGAGGCGTTGTATTCACTGCAGTCTAGGGCACAGGGGGGTGTAGGTGTACGATTCAATACAAATCAAATTGTTCTATTCAGTCTGGACAATAAAGCTCTTTTGTAAGCCAAACATTTAATTATTTTACCTTAGAGACAAATTGATGTCATCACAGCACAACAGAATAGTGAAGTTTGTCAGAAAAAAGACTTCAGTGCATATGACAGGTTTTTATTTTTGCTAATTATTACTTGGTGTGATAGGATGGTGCCTGTATTTGATATTTATTGTAGTTTTACACAAGTTAAGTGGCAGTTTGTTGGAAAAAGTTGAGAAGAAAAGTACAAAAGTGCAGGAAGTAGCCGTGAGCTCTAAAATGGAATACTTCTCATTTGTCATTAACACTGAAATTTTCGTCCCCTGCTTCGAAGGTTGGCGGTTCAAATCCTGCTCTTGATATAAACATCATTGGTTGAGCAGTCATATCCACTGACCCACAAGTTGGTGGTGTGAATCCAGCTTCCACAGATGATTTACGTCCTTGGATCATGTTAACTTTAGTAAAATGAGTAGTAAATGACAAAGAAACAAGACAAGCGGATACACTAAGATCACTGATTAATTGATATGAATGAAAAATGACATATGTACAACATATGAAAACGTGTCTGCGCTCCTCTTTTGACACTTCTGCTTTGAATGCTGATATTTCAAAAGCGCCATAGGCCATTCACACCAACAGCACGCTCCGACAGACAGTCAAGGTCTGCTACAACCCCCTCAGTGTGGCACCCAGCACTACACCGTGATGAATGGATGCACACAGCCCCTTCATAACCCATAGCTTGAGTCACTTTCTCGAGTCCTTTAAATTAGTCAGCAAAGTACAATAACACATGGGGAAAATATATTTAATTGGGATATATATGTATGGAAAATAATATGCTAAAGTAACACAAATGTGCTTATTAAAATGCATGAGGAGGCAAGTAGACGGGCATCCATCATCCCAGAATGGCTCTCCTTCACGATCATACAACGTGCATGTTGTTTTTCACCTTCACCAGACGCTTTTATCATCAGCCTTCCTCACTGTTATTGCTGAGTTGAACATGGAGTATTATGCTTATTTCCAGTTTTCGTTCAAATAGGTTAGACTCTATATGCGCTATCCCCAGTCTTTGCTATTCATGAGGTTCAGTTTCCTGTTATAGGCACCACTTTGAATACTTTTGACCTTTCAAGAGAGGGATATTTTGGAAAGAATAGAAGAACATAATATAACATGGCCATACCATCTTGTCAATGCTCTTGTCTGATCTCATATGATAAGCAGGGTTAGGCCTGGTTAGTACTTCAATGGGAGACTGCCCGAAATACCAGGTGCCACAGTCGATACAATATTGTTGTTCTCTCCAGCAAGACACTTCTCTCACCTTGCCTGGTTTGAATGTGGTTTATGAGCGATTGATGATGGTTGGCGAGGCAGATGGGGCAGATTGGCAGCTCTGAATGCATGTTTTTCAATGTGTTTTTGAGCAAAACAGCAAATGAATAAATGCTCGATAGAAGAGTTTAACGCTGTGCTCTGGAACATAACATCTTCATGGAAACAAGCTAAATTTACATTGTGCGCGTTTATGGATTACATTTTTTAGCCAGGTTAAGTTATTTATTTTCAAACTAAAAGTATGTTTGTATGTATGTACCAGCTTTGTTCTTTGTAGCGTAATATTTTTTCTTCTTTTTGCATTCAGAATGAGGAAAGCTACTTAAACACAAACTCATCAGTTTACAAAGTGCAGGCATTTGAACGTCTCAGCAACATCATAAGTACAGTAATTTCCTTGGAGGCGCCGTATGTAACTGTGGGCACGGTAAACATTGAAGTATGAAAGGACCGCTTTAAGACACATTTACTCCACATTTGAGCACATGAAAGAGCTTCATTTTGCATTCACACAAACCTGCCTCCCCCATTGGCTCTCTGAACTTCCATTAAGCCGTTTACCACCTAGCCTCAAAATTTAATTCATTCTTCAAACTTTAGGGATGGATGCCTTTTTCTGTCAGCCTGCTGTGTAATTTTGACTTAATACAGTTGTAATGCTACTATAGAGCTGCATGTAAACGTTCTAGGGAGGCCTGTCAAATACTTATATTGCCTTATCTCTCAATGTATGGAAGCTGGAGCATTTTTATTATTATTATTATGGGATCAGTATTTATCGTGGAGACTTTTTCTTTGCACTACTGGAAAATATGTGGCTATTTTTTTGACGATTTAAGCCATGAAAGGTTGAATAAACTACTTCTTTCACTCATTACAGATGTGATGTGATATGTTGTGTTTCATTCTGCTTTTTATTTATTGCAGCTTCGTTTTTTAACAGTATTGCAGAATTTGATTGTGTGTGTGTGTGTGTTTTTTCACTTTTATTCCCATTTTATTTTTATTTTGAAAGAACAAAGACAAATTTCTTCCAGTTCAAATATAGTATCTAATACAGCATTATTACCCTTAAAAGTGCTTTCACTTCTTTGGTATGTTAAAAAAGGTTTGCTGTATGTTGGCATGTTAAAAAAAGGAAGAAAAAGTTAAAAAAAAAAAAAAAAAAATGTAAAAATGTAAAACTAAACTATTTACAAGAATAGGAGAGCTTACAGAAATAAAAAGGCATGGTGTTTAGTGTAAGATAAAATAAAATAATTCTTCACAAGAAATCTGTTCTAATTGGGGTGATATACTTTTTGTGGTTTAGATCTGCTTTTGGCCTGATTTAGTTTCTGTATTATTGTTTATATTTTCTTCAGCAATACAGTATATCACACTTCAAAATGTGTTATCATGGCAGGACTAGTACTAAGTCTAACCTCCTCCTTTGTTTTTGCCCTTCCCAGTTGCCCCGTCTATCCACGAGATCAAGAGTAATGGGGTCGGTTTGGGGCGTGCAGGACTGCTCAGGTGTGAGGCTGCAGCTGTGCCACTCCCCACATTTGAGTGGTTCAAGGGGGAGAAAAGGTATGTCTCTTTTAGAAATACTCATAGTACTACACAATATAATACACAGTAATATTTGCAGCTTGCATCAGTTTACATGTACCATTGGGAGAGCTGTTTGGGGTTTTATAATAATAATAATAATGCATCAGTTTTATATAGCGCTTTTCTGGACACTCAAAGACGCTTTACAGAGCATTATTCATTCACTCCAGACCCGGTGGTGGTAAACTACTATTGTAGCCACAGCTGACTGACGGAAGCGAGGCTGCCAATCTGCACCATCGGCCCCTCCGACCACCACCACCATTCACGCACACACCACTTTCATACTAGGCAATGTGGGCGCTGTGCCTTGCCTAAGGACACTACGACAGTTTTTGCCACTGGCGCCCCACTGTGGCACCTGGAATTCCCAGTGGTCTCCCATCTAAGTACTAACCAGGCCCGGCCCTGCTTAACTTCTGAGATCTGATGGGATCAGGCTTTGACAAGCTGGTATGGCCACAAATGCATAACAAAAGAAGTATCTTGAATCCATCATCGTTTTCTCACATATAGGGTTCGATGAAAGCGGCAATTTTCAGAGCAATAGCATCTTGAATATGGGACAATAAAGATTACTCAACCATGCATGAATCACTCAGAACTTTGAATAATCATTATAACAGTTGATTTGCATATTGTTTCCCCTTTTATTATCTTTTATTTAAATGTTAAAATTCAATCCAAATAACACTGGTGAGACATAAACCTTTCCTTTCTTTAAACGGCCCATATTATGCTTTTTTTCTGATCTAATTTATGATGTAGTTTTCTCAATGTTTTCTTTCATTCACACATGTGTAACACAAACCCTGCATGAGGTCATGTGGTAATACAGGAAGTGCTCCACTGTGTTTTTAAACTCCATACACCTTTGATACAATCATTTGGATGATTTCAGGCCTGGAATTTCCAATCTTCCATGACATTACAAGGTCGAACAAAGCATTTTGATCTTTGGAGATGTAGACAGACTAATAACAAAGGATTACTCAAATGTGTGATGGAAAAAACAAGACTCTGGATATGTTTCTGACGAGGTAATAATGTTCTAACATGGCTTAACACTCACAATTTGGGGTAATATAAGACTTTAATCCTGATTTTGAAATGCTATAATACTAATTATTATCACCATTGTCACAATTACGTTCTTAAACTATCATCTTTATTTTAGCTTTGTGGCAGTGTTGCTATCTCTTACTATTGGAGCATTCCATGTTAAACAAGCTGATGTAAAAACAGAAATGCCATAGTATTACTGTGAAACATATTATTTTTTGTGATCTTTTGATAAAAATGACAATTTTTTCAATACAGATTTTAGGCACTACAAACACTAGGCTTGCTTTATTTTTATATTCTAACACAATGGTGGTAACAGCCTCAAAAGATTACAGTATTTTGTTTCTACTGAGCTGTATGATTATAGGAGCTTCTCTCTTGCTCAGTTGAACTCATTTTAACACAAGGTTGAATATTTTGTGTGCAATCAAATCATGCATCTGGAAATGACAATAGCAGGTGTAACAAAAGCACACAGAGATGGCGGAACCCATTTGATTGTGAATGAATGGAGTCACTGATAGAAAATAAAATGCTTCACTAAATGCATTTTAAGGGCAGTGTAGAGCTGACTGCTACTGCTGCTCTGATTTGGTCTCCTTGAAGTTAGAAAGATTTAATACTGTGAAACATTCCAGGTAAAGCAATAACATCTTCATGAAGAAAAGCCTTTGATGGCACCTCCATCAGAAAAGTTACACAATGCACCTTTAAATGGCAGTTGGATGCACATTATATGACTTGTGCATATAGATGAGGTATTATTTATTTCCCTTATGTAGAGCTTTGTTGTGAGTGTCAGAGTGGGCGACCGTATTTAGCACTGGGGATCCCCAGATCTCGATTTGGTTGGGACACCTTGCTGGCTGGGGGAATAACCCATAAATGCTTTAGGCTGAGGAAACCCACGCAGACAAACAGAAGCTATGCATTCAATCAATAAAGAAAAGTCAGAATCGAGCAGAAAATCATACCAGGGTTGCACTGAGGTGAGAGTGCTCTGCCTTTATTTACGTACCTGTACATGCACTGAGCAGACTAAAATAGAGGACACACTATTACTATGTGTAACGCTCCCATTTGAGTGCAGTAGTACGAGTCCTAATTGCTGGCATTAAGGCAGATATTAGTCAGGGGAAGACATGTGATTAGTTTGTTTTCCCATACGCGGGGCGCCTGGGGAGAAGATGCCACGCGGATGTAACAAGCTCTTGTGCTGCATGCTCACCTTGCATTCTAATATACTGTTTGCCTGTGACACCCTTAAATCATTCGCTGCACATACATCAATCAGGCAACATTCAAGTGTCACTCCTTGAATTTAAAAACCAAATTACCCCCATTACTCGTCATTTAGCCACTCCTGGCGAGCACAATTTCAATCATGAGCTCACACTGTGCTAATTGTAATTATGGGTTGGATTCAATTTATTCCAATTGCTAAGGAGGCAAGTTGCCATGATTCTAGTCTTTACTTAATTCGAGGACTTGGGCTTTTTGTGACTTCTTGCATGACTAAAATGTGATTTCTTTCAATATAGCACAGGCACGGCTGTATATACATTCCCATTCATTTTGGGGAATGGAAATTAAGGCTTTTGAATTCATATCAGCACCGCTGCCAGCTTGCCTTTATCAGAAGCTGAGAGACAGTTTTGACAAGTAAACCTTTGCAAAGATGACAAAGCTTTGATGACTGAGTAGACATGAGTGGGTGTGTTATTTTCCATTTTATTTTTGAATCATATTTTGACTTTTACAGCTTCATAATGCTACTTAAGGGTGCACTGTGTAACTTTCTGGTAGTGGGAGCGTTTAGGTCTGCCACCTGATTTTCTCCATAGAGATATTCCTGTTTAGCCTTGATTATACCAGTGTGGAAATAAACCTGGTAATCACCATGAAGACAGGTTAATGGTCAGCTCAATGGAGAAGCAAGCCTGCACATAAAGAATTTTTAAGGTATTTTGAGCTATAAAACACCTCTAATTGAACAAATGCAAGTAAGTAGCGAACCCTCCACCTTAGAAGTTACATAGTGCACTTTTAAACTTCCGCAGGCCTAAGTTTATAATCCCAGTTGTGTTAATATGTAAACCAGCTCCAGATTTAACTCCTTGTTAACAAATACAAATGCCTATAGGGCTTTTGGCAATGAACAGAGTCCATGCTTTGTTCAAATGTGTTGTTCTCAAATAGAAACAGCATTTTTCCTGCACACAAGGTCACACTGCCTCAACTAGGAGCGCTTCTCACGCAGTCCAGCCAGACCGCAGTTTACAAAGGGCACAAGTGGAGTCACCACACAACCGTATCCTTTCACTGGAGTTAAAAGCTAGTGCCAACTGCAAAACTGACCAAGAAATAGCATCACTCTACTCTACACATTGGTATTTGACATTCAAGCATAATCATCAGAAAAAACTATAGACAGACCAGAAAGCCTCTTAAATATCATCATCTCCCCAAGTAAACAAGGAAGCATTTGTCATTGTGACTGCACAGATGTCACGTACAACTGCAGTGGGAGGTTTTCTGATCCCAACACCTGCAACAAAAAGATGAGTGTGTCAAGTGGCACCCAGCTGTGACACCCGCAGGTCACCCCAGCCTCCGCCAGAGCACCCCTCTACAGCTGCGGTGCATTGAACAAGGCGAGAGAAGATGTGTTAAAGATGGGGATGAAGTGCTGGACATATGTGATCAATACTGTTTTAACCTGGGGCAACCAAATTTGAATTCTAATCTGAATTGTAATGGCTGCTTTTATGATATGCAAACTGCAGCGGTGAGCCTCTTCATTTTGTTCTTCAAATGTTTATGTTAATTCGCTCTACATGATTCTGGTGTTTTTATTTCACTATTTTGTCCGTTAATAAATTCCCGTTCCTAATATGGAACCTTGTCCCAAATTCGCTCTCATAACTGCTAACCTCATGAGCTTTATTTGACTGGAACCAACTGCTATAGGTGACATCACACCCCTTTAGTCCATTTTTTCATACAGTCTATGTCTGAAATACATGGGACTGTTGTATTAGTGTATGATCTATGCAATTCAGTATCCTCACTAATATTTATACGAATAGACATGTTGAAAATGTGCATAGTGTACTAGATACAATTCTAATAGCAATTGCATAAATTGTTCTAGTAATAAAACAATGTTAAATTTCCCCATAGTGTTCAGCCCTCAAACTATTATTGACCTTTTGCACTTTTAATTAATTCTTTTTAGCTCAAACATATTAAAAGGTTCATTAACAAAAATCTTCAAGTGAGTCTAAATTTACGAAGTGTCATCTAAAGGCCATTACACACTACAGGATTTTTTGGTCTTAATCAATTTTTAAACATGCAAGTGCACACCACAGACATGAGGAGAACCTTATGAGACTAAAAATCTCTGATGGTAAAGACTGCAGCAGATACGTCTGCAGACCCTCGGATATAAAGTTATGAGCGCGATCGTGTCAGCTCTTTCCTGTCTACAATAAAACAAGTCGATTTGAGACTCTTTAGTGTTCAAAAGATCAGAGCTCTGCACTTCTAGTTTAGATACAAGTCAAAACCGTGTTATTATTATTTGTGAAATGTGGGGCAATACTTCACATACATGATTTTTAAAAGCATTAAAGATTAGCGATAAAGTCCACAGGAAGTAGAGTCAGTATCGCTAATTTGCAGCTTCACCGCATGCGGTCTATGTAAACAAACACACAAGGAAACACTGTCTTTTTACTTTTAAAGTACACCACAAACTGGATTAATAATGCAGTTGTGTGGACTGGATGTCATTATTTGCGAAGGACAAATTCAATGGATAATGTGGGTGAGATGCTGCACTTTAAATATAATAAAGTCTTTATTTTCACTATATCCCGAGTTTGTATGTTGTGTCTCTGTGTCCGTCACTCCTCTGCCCCTGACGCTCTGTTTTATCGGCTGTTAATGTCACGTTGCTGATGTTTGGTGGTTATGACCTGACACTGACTCCACACACGAGGAGCAACGGCTTCAAAATTGCACAAGGAGACAAAAAGTCCGGCCACCCCTCCCGAACTCGGGAAGAAGAAATCACAGCCAAAATCGGGCAAATTCTCCTGTAGTGTGTGGCAGCCTTTAAGTAAATCCCAAAACATCAGAGACACCAGTTTAGTGTTTTTAATGAAGTTAGTTAATTTCATGTGTTATGTGTTTAAAAGATCAACTCCATATAGTGTGATGTTTCTGTGTTTCCAGGATTATCAAGGGCCAGGGCATTGACATCAAGAGTGGCAACTCCAGATCATTGCTGACAGTGACTAACATGACAGAAGATCGCTACGGAAACTACACATGTGTCGCCACCAACAAGATGGGGACAGCCAACGCCAGCGTGTCTCTCGCTCGTAAGTCCAGTCTATCTGCTTTTCTGCTTGTGACCAAAATATGTGGTGAACAACTCTGGCGTGTATCATCTGGATCAAATCTAAAGTTTTAATGAGATTGTTTTAGATTTAAAAACACTGTAAAAGGAAAAGTGCAAATTAGGTGTGATTATCTTGGGAGACGAAAATATGTTTCTTGTCACTTCAGAGGATCTAGGTTACAAGATGAGAGAGCACCAGTATGTAGTTTTATAACACATTTCCCTGTTGTCAGCTTGTTTAAGTTTGCTGCATGCAGTTTTTTTCACACATCACAATTAAATTAACACTCTATTTCTGCTCAATTTTTTTTTCTAACTTTCAGAAAAATAGTTCATTTATTTTGAACAAAGTTTGGGGCCAGATTGCTCATCTTCTATTTACAGTATGTCTCACACTCTTGAGCTACACTGTGGGCATGACTAATCTATTGTCCATATAAATGTATACTGCAATGTGCCAATGTGCCTTTTAATGCATGCAGTGAGGACCCTAGCCCAGCAGCAGGACCTGTACCTCAGGGCGACTTCTATTTACAAGGTGTGTCCAGAAAGTGAGCATAACGATTCCTCACTTGAAGACCTCCAGAGATGCTTTGAAGAGTGGAAAAATCGCCTGGATGGTTGTGAACATACAAAAGGTGCATATTTAGAAAGACACAATTTTCACAATCAAATCAATTACTTCCTGGACACACCTTGTAAAGTCAGTGTATTGATTTTCAACCAACTCTCATCATTTTTAAGTTTAGTTTTCAAGCTTGTAAACTGCTAATTGGAAAGTTAATAAGATAGCGCCCCACTGTTTTTGTTGTCTGCCCACAGTAACGTCTACACATTAGTATTGCATATCTTTGCATGTTGTGGTGTCACCTCAAGTTGGCAAAGCCTGTTTTTTTTATTTTATTTTTCAAGTGCTGTTGATTTAAACGCAACCATTTTCAGTCGAGTCTTTTGACTTTCTTGCTAAGTACAAGCGCATGTGGATTTCAGCTAGCTCTCACAGTTCTCTCGTGTTATTGAAAAATACACATTCCTGTCCATAATGTAAATGTATCCTAATTACAGCACAAATGCAGCAGTCTCGTCAAACTCTGTCAAAGCGGCGTATGACTCACAGTGTTGGGCTTTCATCGCACACAAAGCCCTGTGATTGTATGTGAGCTTACACAGCCCATTCAAGGACCAAATGGCTTGTTCTTTCACTCCCTTTAATTCTGGCACTTGATTTTGGGACAGCATTACAACAGAAAGTGCTATGACCAATACAAAACAAAACAGAATACAGACAATATGCCATAATAAACAGGGAGTCGTGACCAAAACCTGCAATGCTTAACTCTTTTTATTTAGTGACAATAAACTTGAACATGTATGTTGGTTCAGTACCTCACACTAAATGGCGTTCTATGAGTTTATGTCCAATTAAATTCATTTCTACGCTCTGGAAAGATCTAAACACATCCCAGTTAACAATGGATATTTGCATAAAAATTGTGTAACTGCAAAACCTTAGTACTGGCTGGTATGTCCGACACCAGTTCTACTCAAGGGAAAAGAAAGGCATCCACTTACTGTACGTCACTTGTCATTGGCTCCAGCTCTCATTCAATGTCTGATCAATGCTTTTTATTGAGCGCAGAAGTATAATAAGCCCATTATATTTTTAATAGGCACCTTTGAAATAGCCAGACAGACAATTATTCCCACTGCGGTGCCTTCGGCCATGGTCGGTAATGAGGTCAATTAAAAGACAAGGAATATGTTTTAGTAATAACTTCTGGATATAAATGGCCTGTTCTTGGCATGAATGACGTGATCAATACGAGATGCAATCAGCGCTGTCTATAGTGAATGGACTGAGACACTAAAGGAAAAGACAGGAGCCATAGTAACTGAGCAGTGCCAAGAATTGAATAAGGAATTAGTATATTGGCTAGACAGGTCACGTTAGATGTTTTGAAGATAGACATAGAACGGCCCAAGTGACTTATACAATATGAAGAAATGAGTAGCAATATGTATTTTGTTTAGTTAATTATTTTCTTGCAAATCTAATAAGTAAGTAAGTGCCCCTTCTACCCCCCTTCTACCCCCACCAGTCAGACAGGAGGCAAAGTAACTGAGCACTGCCAAGAATTGAATGAGGAAGTAGCATATCGAATAGCCAGATCAAGTGAGATGTTTTGAAGAGAGAGATAGAACGGCTCAAGTGAGATTATTTGGGCTTGTACGAAGAAAGAACAGTGAAGATGATGAAAATGTAGTACAACTCTCAGGTTTCTGTGGCATTGCGATGAAAAACAGAACTCTCTACTAGTTTTATAACAACACTCGGTAATAAATTTGCATTTGATTCTGTGATGAAATATGAACAGGTGAATTAAATAATTCAGCAGTTATGCGCAGGCACTGTCTGATGATAGTGTGGTACGTACCAGCCCAGCGTACTCAACAATACAAAAGATATTTCTGTAGCGCTGGCAATTGTCAAAGGGACACTCTATATTCAGCTGTTTGCGTATTCACAAAGAACATCAAAGGCCTGACTCTCATCCCCAAATAGGTGATCTTAACGTGACAGTAGCAGGCCTCAAAGCAAGAAAAGAAACCCGTGCCACCGAAAGCTCGACACTCTCTCTTCTTTGTCTTTATCTCCGCACTTCCTGTCTTTCTTCCTATCTCACCGCCTTATCGGTTACACACTGGTTTGTCCTTCCATCCCCCCATACACACTCATGATTTGCTCTAATGGCAGAAATGTCCCGTAGCTGTTGTAGTTCTTAATGAGAAATGGCACGTCAATCGCTGCAGCATGCCTCTCATCGCTGCACCACCGCAAATAACAAAACCCAGAGGTTACATTTCACTTGGGGTGACTTTGGATGGCTATTTTAGAAGCAGTCAATAGCTATCGATGAACAAGGAGAAACGGAACAAGACCATGCATGTTTGATAGGGCGTCATACACTAGGGTGCATTCTAACTCACAGCTCAGCATGGGCGGTCTGTAGTGGAGATATTCTGTTTGTGCGCTTGGTGGGAAGCCAGAAGAACAGTAGGGAGGATAGCCAGCCAAAATTATGTCCATAGATTATGTCAAGATCGAACGCCAGAGAATAATTCATGATCGCAAAACAAAACACAATAGCTGTGGAATTTCAAGTACAATGAATCTGCAATAAAAGAGTCTCCGTCTTTACTCTGCACAGCAAAAGAATAGATACCCAGACACTAATCAATACTAGAACTAGTGTCAAAAGAAGATACTCATTTGAATAGGCATCAATACTGAGAAAAGTACACATATAGGATGAAGTTGGACTTGTATCGTTGTTGAATGTTCTTTATTTGTAACAGAACTACTATGAAAGATCTTTATATTACTTTATAATTTCATAATCAGTAAGGAATGTTCTTAAAGCACCCAGATTACTTTTTTTTTTTAGCTATGTTATAAAGTTGTTTCCTCATCAAAAACATAGGAATGAATATTTAGGCTGAGTTCTTCTCTCCAACTGAAAACACTCACTTTTTAAACTCCACATACCTCCACTAGAATCATTTGGATGATTTTAGCCCTCAAATCTCAAAACTGAACAAAAGTAAAAGGTAGCTTTGAGCTTTGGAGATATAGCCAGACTAAAAATAAGTAATAAATAATAACTCAAACGTGTGAATGAAACAAAACCTGTGTTTTTGATGAGGTAACAGCATTATAACGTGGCTTAAAGCTCACAAACGTCAATTTTACTTAATATTGTTTAATCATAACTGTGGTATCAGAATTAGTACATAGGTAATTTCTCTAGCTGAGAAAATTTCTAATTGCAAGTACGGCAAATGCACAGGGCTTTAGCTTAGCTTCGCATTGTTTTTGTAATACATATAACTGAACGTTATCTTAGCAGTGGAGAATAATAAAGTTACTTCAAAACCATCTTAAAGGTTCCGAACCAAAATAGTATTCATTAAACTTGAAAGGTTACTATGTTCTTTGTTGTAAATCCCTTTTCCTCAAGCTCGCCTAGTTCTTTTATTTTAGTCCATGGAGCAGCACACAATTAGCTTTGAGGAGACGAACTGTGTTGACCCTGAAAATCCTTCTCTGTGCAAAAGTAAATAAATTTGCTTTTCAATTCTGCACTTGCTTGTCATCTGCAAATATACTAATGAATTGGCCCACCTGCTGTAGCCAACTGTAAAATAAAAAGATTTGTTTTATTCGTGCATTTGGAGATTTAAAGGGCCCTTATTATGCAATGTTCTGATATGATATAGTGTTCTTTCCTCATCAAAAACATACCAGGAGTTGTGTTTTGTTTCATTCACACATGCTTAACACACAAACGCACCTTGTGATGTGACAATACAGGAAGTCAGTCAGGAAGTGTTCACCTTTATGTGTACACCTACATTAGAATCATTTGGATGATTTCAGCCCTAGAATTGTCCATCTCTGCTGAATAACAAGTTAAAGATAGCTGATAACACTAAAATTACTGCTTCATGACATCACAAGGTGGAAGTGAGCATTTGGAGCTTTGGAGATGTAGACTATCTAACATTCTAACATGGCTAAAACCCCCAGAAGCAACAATTTTGTGTAATATAGGACCTTTAAACATCCAACCACAAGGATCAAATGCCTCATCCAAACCTGGATTTACAAAGTTGTGACACAGACTTCCAGCCTGTGTTATTTTCATGTGGATCAAAGTGACCTGCAAAGTATATACAAGAGAGAAACAATCATGTCTAGTGCAGTATCAGCTTTCCAAGGGAATCATTACACTCTTGTTTAATCAGTTGCTGAAAAGGAATCAGTCAATTTGAAACAATGTGCGCTGTGTGGGCTCAAATTGATGCACTTGCTGCTAAGAAAAAAAATCCAATTTAATAAACAAAAGAGACACAAGCCCCTCACTTGGCTGTTTTTTGCAATTTACTTGTGGTGAAAATGGCAAAACATTCAAAAATATGACACTATAAAGTATTCTCAACTTATTTATGTGGGCAGATGTTAGCAGCAGAATGAATGACAATATTTCTTTTTTTGGTACCATTTAAATTCAAGTGTTTTATTACCATGCAAATGCTATTAATTCCCCCAATATCAAGTTTCCATGCAGTGTTCATTTTCATACCTGGGGCCCTTGCTGTGCAGAAAAGAATTATAATTTTTCATTCCTTCGAGCTCATAAGACCAAAACGAGATATGCAAACAACAGAACTCCACAGCGGTCCTGAGGCTGCAGTTTGTAGTCATCTCACTAATACATGATACAGTTACGGCTACTGCTATCGGAGACAAAATTGTGTTCTTAAATTGATCACTGATAATGTCCAACTGCCCGAGTATGTTTGCAGTTCAGCCAGATGCTAAATAAGAACAAGAATTTATTTAAAATCCTTCTGTTGTCAGCATTGCATGAATTATACAGAAGAAATTAAATGCATTTTCTACTTTTTTTTCTTTTTCATTATTAAATCTCTCCCAATGTGAGTATTACAACTGTGAGTAAGGCCTCTTCTACTCCCTAGCCAGACATAATCACACTGGGCCTCATTCATGAATCTTTTCTGTAAAAATGTTCGTAACTTCCATTTTAAGAAGATGCTGAGAGAACTCAAAGCGTTCTTAAGCAGCTGAATCCTTCTTAAGTGACAGTTGTGGCTAATTCACCAACACCCAGATACGAACACCACAACACTCATTTACATTTCATTTACATAGAAAATTAATATGTATTTTAGTTAGAAACGCCCTTTGAACATTCATATTTGGTCAATATTGGTTTCACATTATGACATGTGAAAGCTCGAGGGAGAGAGTGACCGAGGAAGTGACTCCAGACTACGGTTGTTTTACAGCTTCAGCAGCGATTTCAAATGTCCAAACTCACATGAACACATTCAGTGAGGGAATATTTAAGTCATACACCTATTGAAATAAGTGGGCACTTTCGTCATATTCATCGTGCTTTCCCCCCATGGTCATGGGGGGTCAGGGTGATGGGGGAGTGCAGCACAGTGACCAGACACAGGGCTGTAACAGTGGCCCATATGAAGAGCACTGGGATTGGGACTGACGCTCACTGCAGCCTGTGGAAAGTCTGTTAGACCCAAGAGACTCCATGCTCTATAAAACTCATGTTATTGGATCACATAGTAATGTGTTTATCGGAAATATACAACTTACAATCATGAAGGAATTAGATTTTTTTTGTTCCATTATCAGAGTGATAATATTCCAAAACAGTAGAATTTTTATTCTTACAAGTGCTCCTGACTGTTCGTAGGATTTGTTCTTCCAGCAGAACATTTTCGATTAAGAAAATGTTTTTGCCTTGCTCAAGGACCCAGCACTAAAATCACTGGTTCAGATTGTGTGTGTCTCTGGCCTGGATTAACACAACAACATTAGTTAAAATGTAACTGCATTGGCTGAAGATATAACATCAGAATGCACCAAGGCTCGTCAGAAACAAAATTAGATTTTTGGGGTGTGCAATTGCTGCTGGAGAATCGCTCTAAATGTCATCATGTTGCCTTCCGGAAACCCTGCTCACTCTCTCCCTCGTCCCCTAATAATTTCAGCCTGCGATTTACCAATCATCAAACTGACAATCCCCACCATTTCAACTTGCCATTTCATGTGTGAGATAGAAGTGAAGTTTGATGAAAAGACTGAGACTGCTCACTCCAATTTCTTTTCCGGAGTCCTCCATCTTAATTGGTCAAGCTCTTATCCCCTGGCCCACCTCAGCTTAGCCTTGGAGACTTTTTCCCCCGTATGCCTGGTCCCCCTCATTTCCCTGTCCTCAGCTCTTCACCCCACTGTGCTGTAATCGGAAGAGACTGATAGTCGGGGAGAGAGACCGCCTCTTTGTCATGGCTCGGCATCCCCTTGGGCTCACACACACACACACATTGTGGGCTTGTTGTTTAATGAACATTGTGCTGGTTTGTTGTGCGTATCAATCAGTGGATGTGTAGGTGTCATTTTGACGTGTCTCCTCATCTGCTCAGGTTGTTGATGATGTTGTTTGTCGCTTGCTGTGATTGTTACCTGAGTCATACTACAGCAGTGCAGCGAGAGGGGAGCTAAAGGTGAACTCTGAAATGTGGGTGTGTGATAATAACAGTGTATGGCCCCATCTAGGTGGTTACCCAGGACTAGTCAATCACATTCAAGTTAATAGGCCTTTTTGCCAAAATGGAAAGCATTTTGACTGTGAATATTCTTATTAAATGAATGAAGCAGGTTGAGCTTTCAGTATCCTTTTATTTTCCCAAAAGCGCCCTTATGGTGTTGTGCCATTTACCTATCATAGAAATGCCTGCATTTCCATATTCAGGCAATCAGAAAGCCCATTAACATTTCACAGACGAACTGCAATGAGGAAGTATTTGGTCATGAAGCGAGCGTTCGTTTAGCGGCCCAGCGGGCAATGGGCTGAATCCACTCCCACTCCACACCCACCCTGTAAGAGCAGCCAGCTGCTCCACTGCAGGACTCATCCCTGGATGACCAGCCCGTGCAGACCCACATGATGATGCATAGTCTGGCCACCATTAAAAGGACATAGGATGAATAATAATGATTTGGCTCAGGATTGGGAACAGAAACACCCACACTTCCAGCAGGAGCCAGTTAGTACATAAGTGATATGAACTCTTAACAGACAAAACTGCCAAGCTACTCACTTCCTGTAAGTTGCATTAAGAGGACCTAAGAAAGGTTTTTATTACAGATCAATAGCATCTTACATCTGAAAGACTTTAATCAATATACTCCCCTCTTAGTTTGGAAGTCAAAAGAGACTTTGTGACTCCTCAAATCTTTCACAAAATTTAGTTTTCTGAGCAATTAAAGTTGTTCCCCACTGCTGTATTTTCTTACAATCTCCCTCTCATTTTGTCATCTTCAAAAATAAGGGTCTATTTCAATTTCTATTTCAATGCAGTCAGAAGTGGTTCCCTCATTACCAATTCCTTTTATATCTAATCTAAACAAGCCCCTTTCTTTAACCAGACAACAGAGGATACAAGCCGTTAAATGACATGTGTTTTATTTCACCAGTGTCGGGCATTTATGACATCACATAAACGTGCTGCTTTATACTCAGTGACAATTAACTATGGTGCAATGATATGGAGTCTTGGAATAATTCTCTGTGCATTGAAGCTCAGGTTTAAATCAATTAGAACATGAGAAAGAAACCTCACACCTGTCCCCCCTTGAGCCCATAAAGTGAAACATTTGAGGATGAAAAGATAAATTTAATCATCGCTCATCAATACACAAAGGTGCCCGCACAATTCTCTCTTTCAACTCAAGTGATGAAATCAAATGAAAGCAAGTGTACCGTCTCTAACGCCAACACTCTTACAGAGCTAGCATGTTGTGGATGGATGGCGCCGCTCTCCCTTTTGCCCTTCAATTGAAATGTCCATATTGAGAACGCGTGTAAATGGATTAAAATGGAAACTGTAACAAGGGGCTCGCAACATGGCCTAGATTCTGCAGCTCAGAATACTAACCTACCCTTTTCCTTTGTGAGGTGTAATCATGGCTTCACCATTTCCCAGTGCCCCCTCCTCTGCCTTGTGCTAGTTCAGAAAAGGTGGTATGGACCTTCTGTATATAAATAGTTCTTCTACCCGCTGGTTTAAGTCCTGCTGGTTTCTGCCTGAAGCAAAGCAGAAAAGCCCCGATGAGTCTCAGCTCTGGCTCACTGTACGACTGAGTTCGACCATCTCCAACACACACATATGTGCACCTTCCAAGTGAGTCACGGTGCAAATCTGCTCACGGCTTATTGCGAACTAAGTGTCTGTTTACTGAACGAGAAGATGTCTTATTAAATTATTTAGCTCGAATTTCAGATCAGTCAAGCTGTCATGTTTAAATGACTCCGTGTTCAATAATTCATCAATACAAGACAAGTTGAAGTTACATATTTTTTAGGCGCTGTCAGCTATTTCCTTTTAGCCAGTGTTTCTTACTTATAGGTAATGGCAAGTCTCTATGGGCTTTAAGTAGTTGTAGACTACATCTAAAGTTTCAACATGTAACTTTTCTGATGTTATTACTTGGCTCCACAATATGGCATCAAACTCTATGGAAATATTTATGTGATGTTACCAAGGCAGTTTACAGGTTAGGTCTGTGGAGAGGCAACTTTGCTCACAATAAGATGCATCTTTTTCTAGGTATTTTTGAGATATAAAATGTCCTGTAATTTAGTAAATGCAAGATAGATTCAGGTTCAGTGTCATACTATGGAACATTGTAATAATAACATATCCATGGGAACAAGAAGGTGAAGATTCCCACTGCTAGAAAAGTTACATTATGAACCTTTAACGTTTTATTGTGTTAAGAAGAGTCTTAAACCAGTCAGGCATAACACTGGGCCAACCTGCGTATTTTCAGTGATATTTTGTGTGTTTCTCTAACATGCCGACCCATTAAGCAAACAACTGTGGTGCTCTATTATTGCATTTCTATTAGAATTTCCATTAACCTGGCAGCACGCAATTCACTGTCCATTGATCACTGTCTGTTCTTCGACTTTATTCATGGGTTTCAGCTTCTTGTTATGTGTGACATTTTGAGGATCTTTCACCGTTCAAAAGATATAATGCCTTATTTATTGCTATGACAAGAGTCCTAATTTTTCACCATTCTGAAACCCATGAATTGGAACACTGATTATAATGCCTGAATATTTTTTAAAATGTGATAGATATCAGTCATTTTTCAGTGTTGTTTGTACTGAAATGTCACGACTGACCATGCAGATGTATAACTCCATCTGTCAGTGCTCATAATGTAATGCTTGATTGGGATAGCTGCCACCATCTTGCTGTAAAAGTCCTCCGTTCCCAAACTAGAGCCTGAAATGAGTTCAGAAGGTAATCAGATTGGGCCTGCACTTGCTCCTCGGAGGGATCAAACAGAGGCTAAAGTTCCCCCTTTTTCCCTAAAGCACTGTGCTGGAAAATGAGGTCATAAAGTGTAGGGCTGCTCAATAATCCATAGGACATGAAAATAAAATTAAAAGCGTGAGATTTAAGAGCCACCTAGCATACGCGGATGAAATTATGGCTGCTAACTGTGCTCAGCATGGGCCTGCCGCTTCAAAGTGTTAAGGCGAGCGGGTTGTTTAGCATACACCAGGCTTGGAAGTGTGATTATAGTTGCCGCTTTATTAGAAAACTGCTTCAGGGCCTTCGGAGCATTCACACACACACACACACACATTCCCCTTGTTATTGTCTTAGATGCGAGAGTCCAATGCCACCATGGGGGATAAGGCATGCAGTTAAAAAACATGTAGCGTTTGCATTTTTACCATTGAAACTCTGTAGTTGTTAGTGCACACGGTTTCCCATCCTTCTGTCCTTTTGTCCTTGCATGCATTCTTTTCAGTTTTTATTTTACGTCTCCATTCTGTTAATAATACATGAATGTCCTCTTTCCCTCCCCTCTCCCCCCTTCTCCTCCCCTGTAGCAATTATTGAACCCACCTCTTCTAGTGCTGTCTCAAGCCCAGGTCAGTATATGTCACTGCGCTGTACACGAAACCAGCCACTGAGGTGTGCTGCCTCATACTAACCAGATTTCAAATCTCCATCCTGATTTTGTACTTTTTGTTATTTTTTTCTTTTTACAATTGGCTGACTGCAATGCCTGCTGGGTGTACAGCTTCATTGTATGTTTCTGATTTTGTTCAATTTTTGGTTGATTTTTTGGTTAGCTTGTACAGCCTGCGTACATATACTACCTGCAGCCCTTTGTCATTTCCACACCCTTGTTCCCAACTTTAAAGCAACACGATGTAACTATCACTCTCTCCCCCCTTCTGCTTTGGTTCATAAGATGTCAAATTCATGTAGAATTTGTTATACCCATATGATCAACTTAAAAAGTGTATGTTATTATCTGTTTTAGCATTTGTAAATATATTATTTTTGATTAGCATTGATTTTATGTTTATTTGTTAGGTATTAGCAGCTTGTAGAGTGACTTAGGTACTCTACAAAATTAAATAATGATAAAGAAGAATAGAAGGATAATTTTTTTCACGTTATAAGTTCATTCCAAATCAATTCCAGAGTTATTAATTTGATTTCCATAACTACTTTGCAACTACATTACTAATGGTTTTAAGCAAGTCACGATGTAATGCGATCTTTTATGCCCATTACATTATTTTTAGTATTCGAAAATATATGACGTAACAATAAAGCAGTTTTCATTAGCATTAATTTTATGTATAGATATTAGCAACTAGCCTCTCGTAGAGTGGTCTAGGAAGTTAGAGTGATAATTATAATGAGATGTGGTTGGGAGTGGGGTAGTTTAACGTTATAAGTTTATTTAAAAATTCCAGAGTTATTAATATGACACCTATAACTACATAGTGTTGCTTTAAGCCCTCTTCTCCGTCCCCCCATGTGGAGCTACTTCTATGACGTCATCAAAATGGCTGCTCCATGTATCTCTGGGCTTTTTCATGCTGATGGCTTCTTCTTCTTCTTCTGACGCCGCCACTTCTCCCTCTCCTCAGCAGCCTACATTAAAGACAGGATGTTGCTGGTGGTATAAGCTCTTGGTCACTGTTAACTGATGAAATCTCTGCTCGGCCTGGTCTCCTGTTCTGTATCTTTAAATATCCTCTGCCTGTCCTCTGTGTTTCTTGAACAATCATCTGGCGCTTTGCCATCTGAACGCGGCCGGCTGCTGTAGTCGCTGTATTTCTGGTGCTGTCAATGTCGCCCTTGTACCCCCCCCGCACACACACACTTTCCTCTCTCCCACCTCCCCCAGCTGTGTTCAGCTGCATCCACATTCCAGCCCAGCTTAATCCGCTCTGCCTGGTCGTCTTTTCTCCTTCTCTAATGGTTTTAAGCAAGTCACAGTATGTAATCTCCTATGCTGGTTACATTATTTTCGCTTAATGCGCTCTACACACGCACAGCCTCGCAAATGCACTGAGAACTCCCAAGACGGTTCAGACTAGCATGTAAATAAGCAGTACCATAAAACTGTGCTGTTAGTTAAGTGTTTGGATGAACTTGGTTATAAAAGTTTAAGTGGAGTCAGATACTTTGGATCTTAGCGCACAACAATGATAAGACAATCCTTCGTCTTAATAATAACCGTGATTATTTCTTGTCATATTGACAGATCTCTTTCTTTCTTATTAAAAACAATTAAATATGGCTTTATGGGTCATGGACATGCTTTACCCAGTTTATTCCTTTTTTCTTTTTTTGAACCAGTAGCAGGTGGCAGATGTGAGATCTGAGCCCCCCTCCCCTCACTTGGCCTTTGTTCAGACCCACAGTGCTCTCTGGTCTTCTTCAGGCCAAAGCTGGCACACAAAAGACAAAAGTAACATAGATAGCATCTAGTGGTGTTATGTGAGAATATGTGAGGGCTAATCTAATTACAATTAAAGTCTAATTACAAATTGGGATTTTCCAAAAGATACAATTTCTGCTATTTATTGTCCTAAGGTCCAAGAAACATGCTTTTGTTATCACACAATAGACTGTGATTCAGTCATGATTTCTTTTAAATTTTATTCATCACACATTCCTAGTTTACACAAACCTACAAAAGACTATTGGAGAGGTTACATTATGCTTAAATCTGATGCACAGAATTAGGGATTTATATTCAGCACTTTTGTAAAATAAACAGGACCGTTTTGCAGCCAGATTCAGATTAGCCTGTGCGTTCAGTACCTGTCTATCTGAGCTAAATATAATTATGCATGGAGATTGTACCGGATAAGTAGCTAAAATGGCTTGGCGGCAAAGAACAGTCCTGACGCGGCCCTGAACTCTCATTTGATGTACGCACACAGAACAAATGATAATTTCATGGTCCAAAGGAACGCCAGTGGTTTCAATTGGAAAGATAAACTCACTCAGCAGCCCTCTCTTCTTGTTTTATAATGTCTGAAGTTCTTTTTGATGCCGCCTTTAATAAGTGGCTTAGTTAGATCTTTACAAACGGATGAGTGTATTTGCTTGTGTTTAATTAAGTTTGACAATTAATTTCAAAGGTTATTATCTGTTTTTATTTCCCTTGCTGATGTTAATAATAAAATAACAATAAGAAACCAATTACGGCTAGTGTAAGAAATCTGGGGAATACAAACTAAACAAGCAATGTGCCACTCCATTTCTGTGCATCTGTGCCAGAAATACTCACGATTAGGTAAAAATACACAAGAGTAAACATCTGCTGACATTACTTGATGTAAAAGCAATTTAAATGTAGCCCCCTTTTTGTGGTCCCAAGCCTGGATAAATAGACACGCTTTAAGCAGGGAGGGCATCTGGCACAAGTGATTGGCCATTTCTTTCGATATAGGTTAGCAAAAGGTGCCATGCCCCACTAAAAATATACCGTAAAAGCAGCTCTTGAGGTCAAAAAGAGACTACTGTGTGAATCTAATATTAAAATGTTTTATTGTCAGAGAACCAGGAATTGCGCAGTTAGCATGATAGCTGTTGCTAGCATTATGACGGCATAACTCACCTCTTGTGAAATGTGCTTATGAACTGTAAGTGTAAAATGACGTTGGACTTCTGCAAAACATTTAAAATCTAAATTTAGGCATTCTTCTCAAAAAACAGAAAACACTACACCTTCTGATGTCAAGTGGTAATACAGGAAGTGCTCCACTGCTTTTAAACTCCAGACAAGACACCTTTATTAGAATAATTTGCATAATTTCAGCCCTGGAATTGCCAATCTGTAATAAACAAAGATGAAAGTTAACTGTTAACTTGAAAACTGCCACTACATGACATCACAAGGTGGAACAGAGCATTTGAGCTTTGGAGATCTACACACACTAATAGTAAAGGGTTACTGGAACATGTGAATGAAATAAAACACAACTCCAGGTATGTTTTTGAGGAGATAACTGCATTATAACATGGCTTAAATCTCACAGGAGTCAATTTAGCATGATATAGGATCTTTAAGCCCGTTTAGACTAAGTTTATTATTTGCATGCTGACAAGTTTATTATTTGCATGCTGACAAGTTTATTATTTGCATGCTGACAAGACTTTGAAGGTCAACATCTAAAACTTTCTCATGAGCTGCCACATAAATCTGAATGTTTGTGCATGCTGGCCCAAGCAGTAACACTTTGGCTACAGTCATCAAAGAGGCATTGGACAGTTTTGGATGCCAGTGCACTGAGTAAACGGGAAAGCTCTGTTTGTGCTGGAACGCTGGAAAGGAGACAAGGATGACGGACGCGAAGAACAACCCCTCCCACTTTAAAACATGATGAAGTATGGCAGATGGGAAGTGCATTCTGCCACCAGCTGATAGTACCAAAGAGCAAGATGGAGCGCTCCAGGCGTGCACTGTCTCCTACTGCCACCACCAGACGATGCACAGTACTTGTGACAGCCAGCAAGCTCAGCTACACCCCCCGGTCCACAGCCAGACGAGTACTATTGACCTTTGGATCGGAAACAAAGCCCTCCCCTTCTGCAAGGCTAAGGAGCTGTGTTAAAGTGTCTGCTTATAGGGGAGGCAGTCAGTATGTTGAGACTCTAGTGGGGAAATCCTCATGTAAACTGATTTCTAACTGCAAATGAACGTATGTTTGAGAAGCTAAAACAAAAAAGCCCATATATTCCTCACTTACCTTATGACTTCAGAACATCCTAATGATTACACGCGATGAGTTTTTAAGTGATTTTCACAACTTTATGACTTTTGGTTTAAGGTAATGTCCTTTTCGTCTATGGATTACTATGAGAAGCATCATAACAACAGGAAGTAGCTGACAGATGTAAAATATCAAACAAAACAGTTTATATCTCCTCAAATAAACATTGTGAAGAGTGAAAACCTTTGCCAAAGGATATATGTTCCAGCTGAGAGGCTCTTATTGTGTTGAAATTATCTGATTTAAATCAGTACCTACTGGACAGATTTGCGCTGCTATTCTTAGTCAAGCTGCTGTTACATTATTGTTTAATATTCAGTGGCATCTGATCACTAATTTGAGTCAGATGTTCATACCTAAATACTGGATATGGACTGAAATAGTAACCATGTGGAAACCCTGCTGCCTGCTCCAGAAATAATAATGTCCCATTGTTTACAGTAAGGGGTCGTAAGCTGGTTCATCTCTAACGTATGGATTAGTATGTGTTAGCTTAGCGCTTTACACACTGCCCCAATACTCCCAAGCAGCTGGCGAGGTGCCACCCTGTCATTCCAATGAATTGTAGATCTGTGATAATAGCATCTGCTCCCACTGGCTTTCGCTCCTGTTTATTTCTGCAAATCACTTGACAGTGGAAAACAATGCCTTTAACACCGTACAGAGCTCCTGCGCTGAATATTTCACTCCGTTGGTGAGAGATACAGTGTAGAACGCCTCTGGATCTAGAAAATATACATGAATTTTACAGAACCCGATTCCCCAGTGTGGTGTAAACTCCCAGATAAACACATCGACACGAGCTATGTTAAGGTGCCCCACATATCACAGGTTTTTTTTTCTTTTTTTTGCGGGAATGTTGCAACAGATATACAGTTACATAATAATAATTTTGCATATTTACAATAGTTGACAAAATGTAAATTATTTATTATCTAGTTTCAATTCACATCTGTTTTTGTCCATATATTGTCAGAAAGGGACCACTTGACCAGAACCTAGAAATAGCTCACGCTGTGTCTATTGTGGTATGGTTGAATTCTTTCTGTTCTTGATTTCTTGTGACTCTGTTTTGGAGTGATCTTTGTGAGTTGATGGAAAGCAAAATATGTGTATTCATCGTTTCCTCAAAAAGGCGCTCTATGTTGTGTGTTGGGTTGTAGGGCAGTGGTTAAGAATAGGGCCTGGTTTTGAGATTCTGGTTATTGTTAAAGCCAGGATGAGGGTGGGGGTTAGGCTTATTAACTTTCAAAAATGTATTTTAAATATGAGAAATTAGAGCTGTGGAACAAAGAACAGTGGGAACATAGGTACACTCACCTTTCTACTCACAGAAGTGTTCTCTGGTGAAGTTTTCACTACATTTGTGAAGTGTTCCCATCCTATAAAAAATGATAACGTGATGAAGTGACATGAGCTATTCACAGTTGAGCACAGACCCAATTACAGATATTTCTTAGTAATTGCCTTTAAATAACCTTTTCACATTTTTATTCATCCAACTTATCCTCATTTACCAACTAGGAGAGAATTAATGGCCTGTTGAAACCCGCCCAGTAAACTAGCCTAAAAGTGTATCATAATGAATGGAGACTGAGGTTTACACAAGCAGCAAATCAGTCAGATCAGTTTTTTCTGGATGTTTTTGGTGATGGTCCCCGCAGCTTAATTAAGATCTTTTCCCCTGATTGATTCGTACTGACTGCAGGTCATACATCTTTCTTTATTCAAGGTCCAAGACACAACATCAAAGCAATGATCTGCTCATTAAGTATTCTTCCTTAGTCACTTGCTCATTACCATGAAGAGCTACTACTGTATTACTCAAATGATTGCTTCTATAGTGTTGTTCCTTTAAGGTCTTGAGGGCATTGCAGGTTTGAGTTGATACCTGTCATCTTAGAGTGTTGTTTTCTTTGTAAGTTCTTTGTTGTTATTGCCATGGCAGTACACACCGTTGTTAATAGCAAAGCCGTTCTTAATTAATTTGCTATCAGTGTGTAAACAGAAAGGATAGGTGCTCAGCGCCTACATGTCCCATTTAAGCAGGCTTAAGAAAGCCTTTGTAAACTTACAAGGTAACAATGCAAACTCATTTATTCAGGCTTTAACGGGCACATGGCAGGCTTTTATGAGTCTCAAATTTTTACTTTTTTTGGCGGGTTAATACAGGAAGTAGTTTTATTTCAGAGAGTCCTATGTTAGTGACATCTAAAAAGTTCAGCATAATTTACAGTCAAGAAACACATTTTTTCAGAAACTTAAATGATTATTTAAAGAAGATAACGGTGCTTTCTTATAAATTTATTTGTCAAATAATCATTTATGTGTACATTATAGTAGTTTTCACCCGGTATTTAAACCTCAAAAATTGCCAAACTGAGCAGTTGCGCTTTTACTTTTCTGGTATGTCCTACAGTATGGCATTAAACTTGTATGTCTTGCATTTATTCTCTGTTTTTACTGTGAAAAAAATCTTACTATGAGCCGGGCAGCCTCTCCACAGATCTGACCTATGATTTCACTAGAAAAAACTATATCTAGGTAAGTTAAAATGACTTAAAATAAGAATATTTTACTTTATTTGAGTCGATTCAACTTGACAAGAAAAAATATCTGCCAATTGAAGAAGTGTTTTTCTCTTAATTCAAGCAACATTGATTTTATGTCTTATTTTAAGTGCAAAAAGTTATTTTTCTTATTTTAAATGTAGCAAGATGTATTTTAATATTTTAAGTACAAAAATCTTACTGCACTGGCAGATAATTTTACTTGTCAAGAGAAATTTACTCAAATCATGGTCAAACCTTCTTAATCCAGGTCATTTTAGCTTGAAAAGATTTTGTTTTTTGCAGTGTTGGTCTGGGGGCACACGCTCCCTGTCTCAATGGAGATATTAAAGTTTCATGCCTTACTGTGGAACATTCTGGCCAAAACAATAACATCTCGGTGGAGACAAGCAGATAGCAAACCCTCCCTCAGAAAACTTACTCAGTGCACCTTTTAGTAAGTAATATCAACTTTGGATGGAGGGCATAGCACACTATTTACTTAAATCATCCCAATTCCCAATGCAGTTACAGCTGATGTGAGAATTCTGCTTGCTTTGGCAAACTTGTAATATCAAAGAGGCCAACATTATCACTAATATATGTGCTATGATATGGGTCAGTTTCATGTGGTGGGAGATCTCAACACAGCAACTTTAAAGGCAGTGCCAGAAAGAAAAAACTGCTATCTCTGTGAAATGTATTGGACCAAATGGGCAAGTAATACTATAAGGAATAGTCAAATGTAAGCAGAGTCACTATAAGGAAAGATGCAACAGAAAATGCATTAGTCTTGTAGATTTATCTAGTGGCTCTCACATCAATAACAGCAGCTGTGTTCTTGAGTTCCTAAGTGGCTGTGGAATGGTGGTCCCATTGTGCAGTCTCTTAATTGTGTGATTTTAATATTCCCTTAGTAACAGTAGACATGCCAGCACACTCCCTTTCTTCAGCAACTTCAGTGTGTCTGTTTTGCATATAGGAACAATAAGGAATCCTCTGTGCATTACAACTTTGAATAGGTCATTTTTCATTTAAAGTTGCAGAATTTCCTTGTCATTTTATATATTCAGGTTTGGTTTAATTGTTTTTTTGTTTTTTTTTGTTTTTTTTACACACGAATGGCTAGACTTAGACTTACACAAACTACATTGATCCACAAGGGAAATTACTTGGAGACAGTAGCTCTACAACAACAAAGTGCAACAAGTAAATGGTAATACAATAATATAATACCAGTATTGTGCAAAAATGACTTTTGTGAGCTTTAAACCATGTTATTTAATGTTGTTACATCCTCAAAAATACACCTTGAGTTGTGTTTTGTTTAGCATTAGTTCAGTAGAGATTGGCAATTTTACATCTGATATTATCCAATTGATTCTAGTGAAGGTGTGTGCCGAGATTGTGTGTTAAACTTGTGTGAATGAAACAAAACACAACTCCAGGTATGTTCGCGATGAGGAACTAACATTATAACATAGATCAGAAAATAGCGTTAGCCGCTTGATTGAACTTTTACACCTATTATGTGCCTAGAAAGTAATGAAAATAACTGAAGAAGCCCCATAGTAGTAAATGGAGGCAAGACTGACAATGATTGTATTGACTATTCAAGTTTGCCTGAATCTTTGCGCCCATTGCAGTCTGTATTAAAACCTATAATGAGTCAGTTACACTAAAAAGAAACAAGGATCTATGTGGAGCTGTCCTTGGTACCACTGTGCAATGAAATATTTCCCAGCATTAGCTTTCAAGGTACCATTGTTAACTGTTAAACCCAAGAGCAATTAAACCACTTTGTCATGATAAAATTCAGTCCACTAACGGAAAAGAAAGCTAGCTGAAAGACAGAAATGTACATTGCGCAGTGTTGTCTATGTAAGTACGTAGTTTGAGCCGTTTGAAGTGGCAATTACATTACTGTCAACAGTGTGAGTGACGGTGCTCCTGTTTGTGACTCACCAACTAATTGCTATATAAGTGTGTGTGACACATGTGTATATGCTGCTATGCCTTGCTTAGCTCTCCAACATTGAGTCAACTTGAAAGTGTAGTGACAAACAAAGCATAACATGTTCTTGCTGTGACAGTCAACAGCACTGCCCCTCTTATTACCCAGCATGCTCGCTGATACATAGACCTGTCACGACTCACAATAACAGTTTCAAGCGCGATATATGCTCATTTTTATGTAACGCTTTTCCACCTCCAAGGCTCTTAAAGCGCTTTATACACACATTTATACACCAGTGTTTGCAGACACTAGGGGAGCTGTGGGTTAAGTGTCTTGCTCAAGGACACAATGACAGCATTCATCTGTAGGAGCTGGAATTGCACCTCTAACTTTTGTCTCATTAGACAAACGCTCTAGCAACTGAGTTACTGTCACCCCAGTATATGGTATATGTTGCTCCAGAGAGAGACTTCGATAAATGATCATGTTTAAACTACTTTTTGCCTCTGACTGACGAACAATAAACCAGGATAAACCCAGTAAACTCATTTTAAAATAAACAGTATCATTCAAAGGCATGGGCTGCAGCAGCGTAAATTCATGACCTAACTTCACTCTTTTCTACCTCGCCGCTTCAGTTTACTTGCTCCTCAGCCTTCATCACTCCAAATACTCCTCCCTGCTGCTCGCCCACCTCCTCCTGTCCAATCAGTGCCCAGTCTGCCCCATTTAAACCCCCAGCGCCACGTCATTCTCTCATTGTCCCCTTCACTCTCCTCAGCCTCACCTCTACCACCTCCAGTGTCCAGGCCCCAAGAGAAAGACATCTCCTAAACATAATTTAATCAACCACGCCCTTCATCTCAATGTCTTCTGCCGTGGTCTGCGTGCCAAAGAGAACTCATTCGATAGAACTACTAATACTTTCTCTCAAATCTCCCAATTTTTGCCAAAATATTGCACATGATGAATATAGAGCTCCAGAATATATTGTCCCAGCCTTCAAGTATTAAACGATAAGTCAACGTAGTAATTATTGTGACAAGCCTACTGTTACACCTCACATAATCCTTTTAACTGTGTATTTTTGAACTGCCCTTATCACTTTTGTGGTGGCAAGATCAAAACCTCACAGTGCCCTGCTCTTGCCACCTCAGCGTTGCCCTGAATCCTTTCCTGGGTAGTTTGTTTTTCAGCCGGCACGTTGACCTTCATTTTTTACACCACGCTAACTCAAGCAATCATCTCTGGAAGCCCCTGATAAGCAGATGGCGTGCCATCTATCATACTTGACCCCGTGATCCCAGGACAATGCATACTCACTCGAGCTGCTCCGTGCAAGCCTGAGTGCTCAGAGTGCTCCTGGTGCACAGGGCATCATGGGAAGGCTGTCTTGGATTTTATAGGGGGAAAAACATTACAAAACATGTGATACCAGTGTTGTGTCTGGGTTACTGGTTTGGGACGCAGGATCTCGTTTTGACTTCATAAACAACATTTTTTAATTTAGATATTTATGGTGTGTACTTTTTGCCCTACTGGGAAATCTTTTTGGTTATTTTTTGGCAATTATGATGAGATTTAAAGGTGCAGCATGTAACTTTTGGGGTAGGGGGTCTGTCCCTGCTTGTTTCTACAGATATGTCATTAAATCGTAAAAGATTGAATTAATAACTAGTGATCAAAATGGTTACGATAACTGAGGACATGCTATGTGAAGTCCCCATTGGGAAAAAAAAAACATTTACTACATTTATGGTAGTATCATGGCAATAGGATAAATGTATTCCGCATTACATTTACCATGCCTTTATATTATTACCAAAATCCTAGCCATAATGTACAGTCTTCATTCTAGGTAAGGGTTCAAGTTCAGGTTAAATATTACCATAAAATACAGATGCATAGAATGACACATGTGCCACATACATTCAGTGACATTTCCATACCATTTCCAGGGTATTCAAGTAAACACATACATATTATATTGATACTTTGCAGTCACATCACACTGGGTTCTACATGTGTCTGTATTATTGGAATTCTCAGCAGTTGCCAGGAAAACTCAGAAAAAAAAGTTTTAGGATAGTCTGAAAACGCAAGAAAAAATACAAAATGGATTTAAAGGGGAACTCCGACATGTTTGACGCTAAAGTCCATTGCTAGAGGTGGTCGAATATCGTCAGAAGCCAAAAAACGGCACAGATCAGTGTTGCCTCGGTGGAGATCTCGCTGTGGTAGTGAGTCTGTCATAGTGATGGGGCAAGTTCTTAGCTTCCATGTAAAACGCCAATTTGCACAGAAGAGGCTTAGAAAGTGGTATTACCACTTTCTAACCCATCTTACAACAGCCATGAGACTAACAAACAAAACGCTCTGCCTGGCTCACTCATTAGGGTCTGGAAACGTTATAAAATAACTTTATAAGCAGCCTTAGCATTAGCTTGTTGATCACCTACTGCGCATTGCGAAAGCCCAAAAGACTCGATTGTCGACTCCAGCGGCGGCGAGCGGCTCGAGCCGCCAGAAGCAACAAGTGAGGATCGACTACTGACGGTGAAAAACAATAGAAACTGAGAGTTGTTGAAAGAAAATGGTTTGGGAATGTATTTTTTTAGTGTTTTCAAAAAATATAATTCACAAATAAATGGGATTAGAAACGACATCAGCGATCGAGTCTTTTGGGCTTTTGCAATGCGCAGTGGGAAGCCAACTAAGGGTGCTAAGGCTGCTTATAAAGTTGTTTTCTAACGTTTCCAGACACTAATGAGTGAGCCAGGCAGAGCGTTTTGTTTGTTGTTGTAAGATGGGTTAGAAAGTGGTGTTAAGCTTCTTCTGTGCAAACTGGCATTTTACGTGGAAGATAAGAACTTGCCCCCATCACTATGCTAGCTTGTTGCCTTGATAAGCTCACTACCACGGCGAGATCTCCACCGAGGCAACACTGATCTGTGTCGTTTTTTTGGCTTCTGACAGTATTCGACCACCTCTAGCAATGGACTTTAGCTTCAAACATGCCAGAGTTCCACTTTAAACAACACATTTTCAGGAACCTGTGATCAATACAAGCTTTAATGAGTAGATCATTACAAACATGAGATATCTGGAAACCTATCATTCAGCCTGTAACAATATCCATTTTACTGACTTTAAACTGTGTAGACAGTATACTGTGAAGTATTCTTACTAGTGAAACAAATGATAATAAAAACTTTGCTTGTCACCAAAGAGACTTAATAGCTATATTGATTCAAATTACTGTCACATTTTTCTAAATAGCCTTTATTAAGTTGAATTATAAGTTCAATATTAATACACTTTCAATTTGATGTGCAAGGCATTCGTGTGCACCAAAATGAAAACCATTACTTTGCGGTAATAGAAGACACAGTAGAACTATTACTGTGGGATGTGTTTATTCTTTCATTAATTTGTGCTAATCAAAGCCTTGTGTTATTGTGCGCTTTGTGGCTGATTGGCTCCGAGTTGTTGCTTTGATATTTGCCATTACGGGTTTGTATTCTTTTTATTTCTATTTGCTTTATTTAGCCGCCGTGAAATGTGCGTTAACAGTGATCTGTCGAATATAGGGTTGGGTTGCCATGGAAATGAAATGCAGATGTGTTTATTTGTTTTAAGTAATTAATTGGGAAACACTTGAGCTTCATAAAAGGATAGACTTAAAAGCCCCAGTGAGAGTGAATACATGTTTGTGAAATGGTTTATTTACTCATGAATATTTGTGCACACCGTCATTTAATTGAATTTGAGTGCAATAATTACACCCTATAATCAGTAAAAACATGTACTGATGAGACATTATTGTGTATTGAAGGCTATCTCATTTAGAAATCCCTGGTTAGTTTATGCTTAGATTAACTGTGTCTTTGAGGGAGAAAAACTGTTTTTTTGTATTTATTTATTTAGTCTGGGGTTGCTGTTTAAAAGGTTTCTCAGGTAAAAGTGCATTATGTAACGTTTTAGTTGGGGGGGTTCATCACCTGCTTGTTTATGGATTTTTGTCATTGCTCTGCCTGGAATGTTCCACAGTATTACATCAAACAGCTCTAATTAACATTTATTCAATTACAGGCGGTTTTAATAGCTCAGAAATACCTAGAAAAACAGGCATTTTGACTGAGTGTGGACTCTCCACAAATCTGACCTGTAACTTGGACTGGTTTGGTTTCCATGAAGATAGAAAGGTTTAAAACCATATTGTGAAACATTCCAGACCATAGACTATATATGAGTGGACAAAGCTAGCGTGCTAGCCGCTGTGTGCCAAACAGGAAGTGCTCCAGGAGGCTCTTCCAGCCCCTTCTGACCCTGGCTCCCATTGACTTACACTGGGATCTTGTGGCTCCTCTCTCTGTAACTGCTGCAGTGAGCCTCATCATTTTGGTCTTAAAATGTTTGTATTAACCCGCTCTTCATGATCCTGAATTGTTTTTTCACTATTTTCTCTATCAAAAAAATCCTATTCATAACATAGAGCCTGGCTCCAGATTCGCTCCTGTAACCCTGAGCACCACGAGCCTCATTTGAGTGAAGCTGAACGCTGTGGGTGACGTCAGACTCGCTTAGTCCACTTCTTTTTATACAGTCTATGTTCCAGACAAAGGAGTAACATCGACATGAGGAAAAGCATTTGACTGGCCCTCTACCAAAAAATGTTACAGAATGCACCTTTAAGTAATATTGCATTCTACTTAAATGGTAGAAAGGGTCAGAGGTAGTTATCTGGACAATGTTTTTGAAAAGACATTTCAGCGTCCATCTTGAAGCCATTTTCAATCTGAAGGTACTGATTTAAGGAGCTAGACTAGTCGACCCCTCCTGGATGAATGAGGGATTACACTGACTGATTCTACTTTTAAATTAAACATTTAAATTGAATATTGAGCCATGGAGACTTTGAACTACTCTTCAGGTGTGTGCAATGTTGTCAGTGTTTTTTCATTGAGTACTATGCAGTAATAATTCACAGTTGTTGAAATCTAATTTCAAGATCCAAATATTTTTCAGCTCTCAAATTCTTGCCAAAGCAGATCTGACTCAGAAAAAAACAATCTTTTTTCTCAATCAACCAGAAACATGCAAGTACAAATTTCCAAAAGAGACAGATTTGAAAGAAGATTATTTTGGAAATGCATCCACTCTGTCAGTCATAGGCTTTGAATACTGTTCCACTTGAAGTCTTCCTAAACAATGACTATGACATACGTTATCACATAAAAAAATCACATAAAACAAACTGAATTTCTTACTTACTGATTTATTTTTTGCTTTCTGTGCCTACTTTGTAACATTTAACTTTCACGACTTTATAGGACGAGCATTGAGGCTTGCTTAATGCTGCACCGTGTAACTTTCTGGTGGGGTTTGCCACATGTCTGTCTCCATGTTATTGATGTTGATGCTTGGATTGTTCCACTGTATGGCATTAAACTTATTTATCTTATTGTGTGTATGTTATTAACAGGTGTTTTTTTATTCTCACTTTGCTGAATGGACTCGCCTCTCCCCTGAAACTTGGCCGAGTGCCATTACCTGCTTGTACCCATGGAGATAGACAAGTTTAATACTATACAGTGGAACATTATAAGCCAAGCAATAACATCTCCATGAAGTCAAGCAGGCAACTGACACTCCAGAGTCCACGTCCAGAGTTACATAGTGTATCTTTAATTGTTATGACAAAGTGAAATAGCCCAACTTAGTTGTAATTCAAACATGTAGCTAGACTCACCAAACCCTCACTTTTCTTGTGTAATTTACCTGAACCAACTGACTGTTTGTACCACGTCATTAATTCTAGTCACACTTCCTGCCTGTGTCTCCTGCCTCTTGTTCTTGTGGAGCTGCTCTCCTCTCCAGCTCTGATCATCTCTCCCACTCCTTCCTCAAGAGTGTCGACCATTAAATGTAAACCATAGCCACCCCACGTTCACTGGGAGACACACAATATATCCAACTCCAAAAGAAATCCTTTGTCTACATTCATCTTATATTCCTTTGTATTGTCAAACCTAATACATGTGAAGGATATTTAAAAGAGTCACCTGTCTACTCCACTCCAGCTTTCAAATTGCTCCACTGGATCTTTCTTCGTAACTGTGTTGTATTAGATTGCGGCACTGCTTTTTGTTGTTAAAGACGACATTTTCCAAGTTTGCCCGTCACCAAATTTGACTTTTTATTGCAGATCAAAGCACAGTGTGTGGTGCGGTGTGAATGCTGTTCCATCTTAAATTCAGCTGTAGAGGTTGTGGTTGGCAAATTGTGGCTTTTCTATAGGGATGTTTTCTTCAACTTTAATTGGCATTTTGGTCCCAACAGTCAAAGAGATTAATATAACCACACATTGTAAAGATACATTTTGCGCGTACTCCCCATTTGCTGTTATGGGGTATAGTTGGGCTTCAAAACGGATTGGCTATTGCTGCTATGGCCAATGAAAGCTGCTGTGAAAGTCCTTCTTGATCTATAATTGAGACACCAGGGTATATTTTCTTTCTGGACACACTGAATGGTTAGTGCATTAAGGGGGATGATAGAAGAAAGCCACACACTTCCAATAGAAGCCAGTGTAAATCAGAAAATATTACTTTTTTTGGCCAATTTATAAATTCTAGTGGCCTCATACTGTGCGACAGTGCTTAAGGTCTACCCTCTCCCTCTTTTTTTATTTCAGCTAAGAGCACTTCTCGGCGTCTTTAAATGAGTGTAATTTGGAGCACACTTTTAGATGTAATGGGAAGACTGCATTGGACATGGACATGTCACTGGCCTCTGAAATGTGGTAAAGGCATTATTAAGGTCTGAGGATGGTTGCTAGGACGCTCTTCTCCTCGTCCATACAGAGGTTAAGATGTTAACGCAAAGATGTTTCTGTAAGTCAGCTCTTAAAGCGCAGAGATATGACAGATCACACCAAAGCCCACGACATAAATGATTCCAGGCCTTATAACATTGCACTTACTGTCCAATCTATTGAGAGTTCAGATGTGTCTATTGGTTGCCTACACAGTATAAAGAAGTGGACTAAGCTCTAAGGGAGTGTGACATCACCCATAGCGTTCGGCTCTAGTCAAATGATGGTATCAAGGCTAGTAGCAGTTACAGGGGCAAATTTGGAGCTCCATATTAGGAACAGGAATTTATTTACATCCAAAATAGTGCAATAAAAACACCAAAATCATCTAGAGCAGGTTAATACAAACATTTAAGACCAAAACGAGGAGACTCACTGCAACAGAGAGGTCGATACAGAGTCGATGGAGCCAGAAGCGCCGCCATGCTCTCTTCCTATTTGGAATGCGGAAAGCTTTGTCCATTTCTATACTGTCTATGGTGTAGACTGATGTAAGAGTGTGTTTGCTTTCTCTTTGCAATGAAAATGCATATTGCTATTTTTTAGATTAGATACAGTGAGGGAGTAGATGGTGGTGATGATGAGGAGAGAGATGGAGCAGTTTGACTGAGGACAGGTATAATGAATAGCAATTAAAATAGATAAATACATGGTTTGCACTACTGAAACATTTTGATTGATACAGTGTAATTTAAAGGTGCTTTTTCTATTGGTGTTGCATTGCTTGTAATGTTACACAGACATTAAACTTTTATTTCCATGGAGACAAGTGCTTGATGCCACATGGCTCAGTTACAGGTCAGATTATGGAGAGCCAAATCTGCATTGAAACACATGGAACTGAATAAATACAAGAGAAAAAATGTTAATGACATACTGTGAAACATTCCAGCAATAACATCTCCATGAAGAAGCAGGCGGGTTAACGTTAATGTTTTTTCTATTTTCTGATCTATGTGATAATGTGAGTTGTGTTTTGATTCATTAACGCACAAACCCTGCATATTTAGAGTTCTTCTCTCAAACTGAAAACACTGTGTTCCACCTTGTGATGTCATGTGGCAATACAGGAAGTGCTCCATTGTGTTTTAGTTCATACACCTTCATTAGAATCATTTAGATAATTTATTATTTGTAGCCCCAAGATTGCCCATCTCTACTGAACGAACAGTAAAATGTTAACTTGAAAACTACTGCTTCATGACATCAGGCGATGGAAAAGAGCATTTTGAGCTTTGGAGATGATAGACTAGAGACAAAGGGTTTCTCAAATATGAGTGAATGAAACAAGACACAACTCCAAGTCTGTTACAAGAGTCAGTTTTGCTTAATATAGGACCTTTGATATAAAGAGAAAAGATATGGTGCACATTGTCATTTGCACATTTTTGTTGTACACCTGATGTCCTTCTTGTAGCCTGGTATGTTGTGCCTGAAATTGGTAATGTGTGTGGCTAATTGTCTTGCCCGTGCCACCACTACAGTCCAGCTACTCTCGCTTTATATAATGAGATAATATGTTTCATTAGCAGATGGTTGAAATAGGTGTTTCCATGACAAGGTCCTACATAAGGAAATGCATTTATTAATAATGTAGAAAGACACTCAAAATAGAGTAATGGTTTAAAATATGAATGATGATATGTGCTCAGTGCTTTCAAAAGGTTTATTTAAATTTTTTTGCTCTTGATTGTTGCAGATGGAAATGGAAAATGCTGTTATTTGAGTGTTTCTCTCATTTCCTGGATTCCACACTTGAGGAGTAAGCCTTGTGTACTCTTAAGTATTCATATATGACAGCTGGCTGCCAGTAGATTAGTCCTCTTTCATGTGATTGTGCCAGAGGGGTTAAGACTTGGTGGCTTGCTCTCCTCATAACATTAAAAACCTCTGGCTCTGCACCCAATCTACATGACTTGAACCATGTATATAGGAGGAGCTGCAGCAGAATGAGTCCCCTATATGCCACTCTATGATAAGTATTGGGAATCACACACTAATTAGCTTGCCTCTTCCAAACAAGGCCTGAATGACGCTGACAGTATACGAAGCCTGGGGAGCAAAGATACTGTGCCCACTGCATTTAACTGCAACCTCCGTTTCAACCTAAATTTGCATTTTTTTTCCCTTTTTCATTCCCAGATTTGTTTCACTTGTATGAATGACCACATTTTGCTATGGTGATGCACTGGCTTTTTATGCTAACTTTTCATACATATTCTCTTCATAACAGGTGTGCTAAGTGTACTATGTGTGTATAATTGCTACATTTCTGCCTTACTGAACTTTAACTGGCCTTCAGAAACTTCCATTCAAAAGCTTGTCAGTTATCAAAGCGGTGGCTGCATTGGCGACTCATTTGCATTTTATCCTGCTATAGCTAAAATAGGATTCAGGCTTTCTCTTCATAATCTCAATAGCTCTGGGCAAATAGCAGAAGCGCATGTCTCCTTTATAGGTATGTGATATGACAGTGGGAAAGAGAGGGTACAATGGCGTTTCATTTTCTTGGAGTGAATTCCGCGTCGGTCCTATGTATTTGTTTCACCTTTTGAAGAACAGTATTGATTATAAGACATCGGTCACACTGTCTTCTTGAATCAAAACTCGCAGACACTTGTGATGTCTTCAATTTGTTCCTTACTTCTTCGCAGAGTTTGAAGTCTTGCTGGTGACCTTTGAACCCACAGCGGATGTACCCTGGGCACATTCACTGCAGTACAATGTTGCTTTATTCTGGCAGACAATTATCTTGCAGAAGCCTGAAGAGAAAGAGACAGATGCTTTTCACGTCAATTTCCTCTCACCCGTAAACCAGGCCCTGCTGCCCATCACCCACTAAATGGATCCTAGCGCTGTCTGGCTGCAAACAAACACCAAATTACACTCTCACAGTACATCTCCGTCAGCTTCCCATTTCATTTTGTTATACAGTCAGTGTTTAACATCTGTGTGCTTAAAGCTGTATTACCTGATTTCCAAATGGCAAAGGAAGAAGGCATTTCAATCTTATTCCTAGCTCTCAGAATTCTGCCTGCACAACTTTTGAACAGCCTTTTTCATATGACAAAGGAAAGCAGTGAAGTCACTCTTAGCAACAGCTGAGGTCCTTTCGTATGGGTTTGCTTTTGATAAAATCCTTAAATTATTTTTTTAGTACTGACAGCACAACGCAGCCTGAGTTTGTCATACACTTGTGCTTTTACAATCTGCTCTACAGGTGAAAACTAAATTCTATAAATTGAAACATTTACAAAAACTAAGTCAAGTTCATTATGCAAAATGTACACAGAAACGCTTCAGTCATTGTCACCCAGAAGGGAAGAAAAATGCTTTGCTTATAACTCCCGATAGAAGCTCTACTATTGACAGTTAAGGTCAATGGATGAAGTGATAAAGAAAAAGAGGGCCTGAAAACATTGTAATCAGTTTCAACTGGTAGATCTATGCAAAGGATTCACTTAAGCTTAAAACTAAAAACATGATCCCAGTGTAACGATAACATATGTTCTCTATACTCAACTCTTACGCTTTCACCATCCAATTTAAGGAGTGCATGAAGTTATATTTGTGCCTTTAAACAGGTATTTCTTTGTCTTTGTCAACCCAGTGACTACATGATTCAGAGTTGCTAGAGAGAAATTAGTCAAGATAAGGTATGTCTTTATCAGTATGACAGGTTTAATACTTATTCCAGTTTAGTCTTGGTTTGAGCCCAATTTAGTTATGATATAGACTTGGTTTTCCCGGGTTTGGTCCTGCTTTAGTTCTACTTTAACTCTGGTTTAGTCCTGTCATTATAGTAATAACACTTCCAAACATTTGTGTATATTTTTCTCTTTATCTGAACTATCAACCTCTGTTAATATGAATGCTTTTCCCCCTTTTCTTTCCTCTTCTCTGTGATCTCTTAAAATCTCCTTATTGACAACCCGCACCTTGAAGACCTTGGGAGGTTTTTAAATGCGGTTAGAAAAGGTCATGACATTCAGAAATGGCATTCTCTTTAGAGCGGATGGCTTGGACGTCTGGCTGTTAAATAAGGTTACTTCTATCAGCTCACTTCTCTGTCCGTTTGTTGTCCTTGGTATTGCTAAACAGAGTTGCCCAGCGTCTGTATAATGTCTATGACCCTTTGGCCCTGGGTGGAGCATATAGGCCAGTCCATGATACAATTCCTTGTGATATGACTGGGCGATAGGCCAAAAAACTAAATCACTATGTATTTATTCAATGGCTTGATTTCATTAACTTTGGAAAATTACCAGTTTTTTCCCTCAAATGACTGAACTAAGCTTTTACAGAGGATTGGCTGTAGACCCCTCCATTATGTTCACTTTAAACATTCAATATTTTGCAAAATCTTGTGAGCTTGTAGCCATGTTATAATGTTGTTACCTCCTCAAAAACATACCTGGAGTTGTGTTTTGTTTCAATCACATGTTTGAATAGGCCTCTATTATTAGTCTGTCTGCAGCTCCACCTTGTGATGTCATGTAATGTCAAGGTTTCAAATTAACAGCTACAGTTTACCTTTTGTTCAGTTGAGATTAGCATTTCTAGGGTTGCAATCGTCCACATGATTCTAGTGAAAGTGTATGGAGTTTCTGTGAAAGTGAATTTTTATTGTATGTCACAGAGTCAATATACAGTACACAATACCTTACACGTGTACATGTACGTAATATAATTTCCTTTACTTATGCAAACATATCTCAAAGGGTCATGGGAAGAAGTGTTAACTTTTTCCCACCCCTTACATATACTTAAGCATTATTATTGACATCCGGTTTCCTCTGAACCATCTTTGTCACATTTATTTGGTTTTACATCCTGTACAACTTGTATTTACAATGTCTACAGTTAAAGTCATTTACAGTCATTTACTATACTAACCATTATATCATTGCATCACTGTAACGACTCAAAATATTAGATTTGTATAATTTTTTAAAACATACTTATACTTACTTCCTGTATTACCACATGACATCACAAGGTGGAGGAGTGTTTTCTGTTTCAGCCTAAATATGCAGGATTTGTGTGTTAAACATGTGTGGATGAAGCAAAATACAACTCCAGGCATGTTTGTGATGAGGAAACATTATAACACAGATCAGGAAATAGCTTAATATGGGCTCACTGAATCTCAATCCTGATTTTTAGGACATACTTTAGGACATCATAACACTGTTCACTTCTTAGCAGCTATAGTAGTGCTGTATGGCTATGGTTGACTGCATTAGCCTTGGGTACTTGGGGGTTGTTACTGTCTGTTAATGATACTCTTCCCTCCTACGCACATAGAAAACCTGCCTACCATGCGTACCACCCACCTTTAGTACCTATCTACATCACAGGCTGCTATTTCGCCCATTCCCCTGCCTCTGTTTCACCCTGCTCTCTCCTCCAGCCAATTGAAATGCATGTGCTTACGGGCAGAGTCTCTGAGGACCCCCAAACAGAAAAGCATTAACCCTTTGCTATTCCCCTGGCCTTGGTGGTGATGAGTTATTCAAGGCTTTTGACAAGGATCCACCCCTCTTTACATTTGCTAATGATGCAGAAAGGTCAATGAGTGTGCTGGGAGATGGCCCCTGGCAAAACAGTCCCAGGATTCAATACTCCAAGGCGGTCGAGAAGTCTGACGTGACTGTTGCTACCACCAGCAAGGAGGGTGTGTTTGCTGAAAGATGCCGTTAACAGCACAGTTAGTGAATGGGGGGAAAATAGAGTTGTGATGTGGAAGAGAACATGGCTACTTTATTTTTCAACTAGTTAAAGGTGCTCTGTGTAACTTTTCTATTGGGAGGTCCACCACCTACTTGTCAGCATGATATCATTGTGTTGCCTGGATTGTTGAAGAGTATGGAATTAAACGTATCCATCTTGTATTTATCTAAAAAACAAATACCTTGAAAACCATGCATTATACTGTTAGCGGGCATGCATTTCCACAGATCTGATATGCAACTTGGCTTGGTTGTATTATCAGTTTAGAGAGAAATTTAGTTTAATAATACTACACACATTTTTCAATTTAAAACTGCTTTTATGATAGCCATAACCTCCAAGCCAACATTCCTTCATATTTATAGCAGTGAGATGGCTCTCTTTAGTCATAACAGCGAGATTAATCCCTGGCAGAGAGCTCTCCAGGACCTTCTTGTTCTTTTTATGTATTCATTTTAGTCGAGTGCTTCCTGCTGAAACACTGTAACATGCTTGATACAATCAATGGTCTGAGCTGCTCTAAAGTAAGATTTCTGTCACTGCTGACACCACTAATTGGCTCCAAAGAATCTCAGGCCCTTCACTCTGAGCACATTGAACGGATTATCCATTTTGCTTTACATTTGTTATTCCTAATGCAAGAGCAGATCTAAGTGCTGGTGGGTGGTGCCCGGTGGGGCCCTAGCAACAGATCTAAATCCCAGAGTAAAGCCAGCACCACTGAGACGGGCAGCACATCAGTAGACAGACTTGGTTGAAGCAATTTTTACACATTTACCAGTTTATTGCTATTGAAAAGAATGCCATTTACCTTAGACCATGACATTTGGGTGATTGATGCTAGTTTTGCACGGTCAGGAAATCTCATTCTTTTACAGAAAATTGGAACACGCCTTAATTTAATAATAGAAGAAGAAGAAATATTGACAATCTTCCACAAAGCATTTATCAACGATTGGAGACTCCCTTTAAAAGTCAGATCACAAATGTTCGCGCCCTGGTTAGATGTGATAAATGGGTTCTTATTCTCACTCACTCTTATTTTTCTAATAGCAAAGTAATATATTTTTAAAGGAGCACTACACTTTTTGGTTGGGAGTCCGTTACCTGCTTACATTTTGTTTTTATTACAGGTACTTTTATAGCTCAAAAATACCTAGAAAAACAGACATTCAGACTGTAAGCGGGGTTGCATCTCCACATATCTGACCTGTAACTTGGTCTAGTTTGGTCTCCATGACGATCGAAAGGATTAATACCATACTGCGAAATATTCCAGACAAAGCAATAACATCTCCCTGAAGAAAAACATTTAACGGATCCTCCTCCAGAAAGATTACAATGCACTTTTAAGCTTCGGTCTGGAAGGTAGATGACTTGCCAGACATAATTCCCTCAAAGATCACCTTATAGCTGCCCTATTTTTCTGTCTGAAGCTTTCTGACCTTAATGAGGAAACTACTGTAGCTTGTTTATGCCTGCGCTCCCTCCAGTGTGGGGCTGCTTTGGCATTGTTGAGAATGACTATACATTTGCAAGTGTTTTCACAGATTTTTGTCTTCATTAGGCGTGAATGAGCAAAGTTCTCCGGGTGGGTCGGAAAGTCGGAACAAGCCGTGAGCCAGGGATTAGGTGTCAATAACAATACAACAAAACAGTGAATATGCACACTCTCACACACACACACACAATTGAAAGAATGAAGAGCTAAAGGTAGCACTTCAGACGAGTTAGTTTGACTCTCAGTAGAATGATTATCCAATTTACTTGTTTACATCTTTTCATTTATTCCTTCACTTCCACTTTTTTCTTCATTTCCAAACACACGTAGCTTAGGTGAGCTATACCCTGGGCCAGTTTGTTGGTAATACAATTGATTACAAGCTTGTTATTGCAATGTAAGGAAGCTGGAATTGAATCTTGTATAACAGAGAGAACATGCAGGCTCCATCCAAAACTATTGTCAAGTTTAAAGTAGAAATGCACTGGCCCAGCTTTTTCTGTTCCGATAATGATGCCGATACTATAGCTAAAGTATCAATATCACTCAATACTGGTGTAGAGACTGATAACAACATTTATTTCCTTTAAACGAAAATTAAATAATGGTGCTGTTATTTATCTCTCAAGTAACAACAGAACAACTTTGTATAAATCTAAATTCAAATATTATGAGAGTTTCTGGCCCGACTGACCAGTAAATAGTCTTCGTACATCAGTGTCCATCCAGGATATCATCAGAATTTTTTGGAAGTTGGCATCCGATCCAGCAAATTTTTCAGTATCAGCACTGATATCCGATACCAGTAGTTTTAGGTCAGATGCCCTTCCAGATCCACCCCTCCCAAAACATTGGCTGGTATGCTTTATATTGACTTTTATTGCCACAGTAAACTTGCTATTAGAACATAAAGTCAACTATTTTATGAGGTGCTTGGACAAGGAATAACATATTTCTTGTTGAACGGAAATTGTCTTTTGTCACTCGACACAATCTTGTTTTACACTGGCTGTGTAGTGAGCAGCTTTTTAATTAAACTCTTCGTATGTTATCTCGCGTCTTATGTTGTCAGTTTACAGTGTGCTATGAAAGTTGCTGTTAAATACAACTCCAACCATAACAACAGGAATACTCTTGATGGATGCATATTCAATAGAGCTTTTACACACACATAATACCATACAAATTAACTGAGATAAATGAGGTTGTTAATTGGATTCTTGTAATTGCAAAACGCTGTGTTTGAATTTGCTCATAAAACTTTGATCATCACTTTGTGTACTGGTATTATCCCCCTTTATATGTATACACTGTGACCTTTTACATTCTTCGTAATTGCTTTTAATGATATGAATGCTCTGTAATTGAAATGGCATTTACCATCTACAGTTATGGAGCAGCAAGTGAACTGGGTGATGAATACTATCATGTTAAAGTCCCTATAGGATGATATACGGCAATTAATCAAATGAATTTGATTAAATCTGGTTTTAAATTATCAAGATTTTGAAAAATTGCAAAATGATGAAATCAAGGATTATGAAACAAGTTTACTCCTGCCGTTCTTACTTACAAAGTTGGGTTAGTATTTAGTTACAGTTAGATACAAATGTAATTTAAACCTTGGTTTACAACTTCTTAAATAATAGCATATGATAAGAATGAAAACGTAAAGCGCCTCTTCTGTTTGAAAGATGAGCAGTCCCAGCGCTGACTTTGATTAAAATTGATTAAAATCGTAATCATCTAGTCTGTAATCATCTCGATTATGGACTAGATCGTCTGTTTTTTGTTTTTTTTTGGCCATGTCTTCCAGTCCTAGGATAAAAAATTTTACTCATGTTATAATGTTGTATCTCCAAAAATCCTACCTATTTTAGTACATTATTGTAATCCTGCTTTGATTTTTTTTTGTCTTCTTACAAGCTACTTCCAGGTGCTCTATATAACTTTCCTAGAGTCATCTGCCTCCATAGTGTGGATACAGAATACCAGGTTACAGGTCAGATCTGATTCATTGTAAGAATGTTATTCATGTATTTCAGGTATTTCTGAACAATAAAAAGCCTGTAATTAAATAAGAGATAGATAGATAAACAAGAGATAGTTAGAAAACAAGAAAAGTACCCTCTTCTGAATCAAATAGAAAGTAAATGAACTGCCAGCTAAACCTTTATCTCTTTATTATGGAGCGTGTATTGCTGAAGATGTATTGATATTTGCTGCCCCTCCCTCACCTCGCCGAGTTGAACCAGGGGTCAATGTACCGGTCCAATTTGTCAGTAAACGCACCCTCATTCTCCACAGCAATTCCAGTCGATAATGTTTGACCTGCTGAGGCATGCCTGTGTCTTGTGGAAATGCAGACGTCACACATCAAAAGAATATAAGTGTGTCCCAGGTTTTTGTTGTGCTGTTTATGCGGCTTTGAAAGTTGCACGTCGGCAGTGTCAAGGATGAGACTTCAGACAGAGAGGTGTGTTCAGTACTGGAGGTGTGTGGATGTGAAACTGGTGATAAGACTCAAGAGTTAAATAGATTTTTCAACATTTCAAAGGTGATACGTTCTACCTTTTATTATGATTATTTATTTATCGGTCTAGTGTGCTTGAAAAGTTCAAGTACATGGCAAAACGTACTCCTTCTAAGCACTGACAATTGCAAATGTAAACAGAATATACATAAACATACTTTCACAATGCATGAACTGGCCTCTCACGAGCTCTTGAATAAAATGTTGAAATGTATTAAGTGGAATTTTCACTCTCTTTCAATAATGATCCAAGGGTACGAGATAAAAATGATGTTTTATTATTATTTATTACAACTTGGATGGCTAAAACATGTATTTTAATCATGTTATTCTTAAATTACCTCACTTATAATATGCTAAATCAAACTGGATTTGCCCACCTATTTTTTGACTTAAGCAATTTGTGTTTTTGTTTGTTTATTTTGCAGTAAAAGGTTGAGAGACAGTCTTTTATCTATTTTAAGTTTCCACACTTTAGGTTGCCAAATCTTTGGGATGCACTGTTCATTTAGCTACTTCACAGGTCCAAACCACAACAACAATCAAATTAAAATAATGACTCACAATATTAAGGTGACAGAAACAATCAAAAGAATATAGGGGTCATTTTCAACAAATTTACACAAGAGTTAGAGAAGAGCCAAATCATTTTTAAGACAGAAACTCACCAAGTCTAAGTACCATGTGTCAGTCCCTCTTATGCACTAAGCCGTAAAATGCCAGATGAAACAGTCTGGCATACGTCAAACTCACTCTTCATCTCTGTCTGTTACTCAGACTACTTTAAATTTCGGTGAGTTTCTAGTCTTTTTGCACAGTTTATCTCCGTGGCGACAGGTGGAGCATAACACCAATTAAATAGTTTTGTTTTATTTAGAGTATAAGAAAAACCCATTCTCATTCACCAGATGCTACATGGGTTAAAGGGGCATGTTAGTTGCATATTTGTGTTTTGAATAAATATATTAAGGCTAATTGTTTATCTAATCCTGAGAACACTTTACTCAGTTTGAATGCAGAAATTATCAAGTAAACACGTATGAGCAATACAAAAAAACAAGTTTGTCTGGTTTTAACGTATGAACAATACTATAAGGTCAATATGTGGCACAATACATCTACACTGTTTTTAACACAGAGGAAAGATTTTTACTCACGGCTACCCTGCAGATGTGTGAGCCATACACTGTTGAATCAATGCGTTCACTTCAGGACTCCACTGCTTTTATATGAACCTCCCGCAGGCTCTGAGCAACAAGGTAGGGACTGGAGACCAGAGTGCACTCAGCGCCCCAGGTTCTGTCTTGGCTTAATAAAGGAATATTTCATGTGTGGCGTTCTCACCGCCTATGGGCATACAGTAGCTAAAGGAGGCGACTCGGAGCTAGCTAGCTATAATTAACATAAACATCTGGCACGCGCCTCATTTCAACTGAACACGAGTGATAGTCTTGAGCAGCAAGGAATGATCCACTGCACATGCTAATCACTAGGCCATCGATTTGGGTCTTTTTTGGTCCAACAATTTTTGTAAAGCGCCAAATTGATCCGTGAGAAATCTATTAACAGCCGAGGGTAGGTAGAAACGAATAAAAAAATATGGATTCAGCTGCAAACATGCGTGACTATTGGAGTGGATTGTGAATGGGCACTGTACGAAAATTCAAGTCAGGTTCACCTAGCCCCAGGTAAAGTGTGATAACCAGGCAGTATGCGCTGATAAACTTATCTTATATCAATCAAGTCGAGAATGCACTTAACCCTCTGCAGTCCCTCCCTGGCATGTTATCAGCACCGTAATGGAAATTGATAAAAGAGAGCTGTCTTATCATAATCGAACATACATAACAGAGGGGAAAAGCTATTTTTGGGGCACTACAGCTTGAGGATTTGGGCAGAAAAGAAGTGTGCAGGAAGTCGTCTTGTGGTTGGAGATCAGATGTTATCAGAGCGTATTGATGGAGCCCTCAGTGGATATTCCAGCTACCACTGTGCTTCTGTCACTGGGCCTTTCTCCCCGTCAAGCAGCAAAATATACAAGGGCGTTTATGTTGTATTCACATTTAAAGTTGGACTCAGTAATATGTCAAATGTGTCGGTAACAGTTTTTATCAAAACACAAGGCTTTCAATACCAATTCCCTGAACACATTATATAGTTAAAGTCCTACAAAATTGACTCTTGTGAGTTATGTTATAAAGTTGTTACCTCCTCAAAAACATGCCAGGAGTTGTGTTTTGTGTCATTCACATATGTAATACTTTTTTATTAGTCTTTCTACATCAGCTCAAAATGCTCTGTTCCACCTCATGAAGCAGTAGTTTTCAAGTTAACAGGTACTTTTTACTTGTGTTCCATAAAGATGGGCAATTCTAGTGCTGAAATACAAATGATTTTAGTGGTGGATGGAGTTTAAGACAGTGGGGCACTTCCTGTATTACCACATGGCATCACAAGATGGAACAAAACTTCAGGAATGTTTTTGTTGAGGAAACAACATTATAACACAGATCAGGAAATAGCATAAGATAGCCACTTTAAAATCTTGTCATTTAACACAAAAAATAATCAAATTTCAAAGTTTGAACTCTCTACTTAAACATGACTGTCTCTAGACCTTGATTAAATACATATATAAAACATATAAAAATTACTGAATCTCTTGATGAAGAGCACATTGCACAGTCCTTATAGAAAGTCTCAGAAAAGAATAGTGTAGTGGAGACAAGCAATCAAACAAGCTTTATTTCAGACTCCAGTGGGTCCATATAGAACATTTAAAACAGACAGAAGACAAACACAACTGTAATATAATAGTCTATACTATAATATTCTCCAGTGCCTCCAGAGTTCAGAGACATAATGCCTGACAATTGCTCAGGCATTATTGAAACATTTATAGTTTCAGTTTGTGAGTCCTCAAGGTGCTTCATATTTACAGTTACATCAGAATTATAACAATATACAATAGCAAATATTTTACATTGGATAAAGCTAGCACATAGATAAAGTATTTTAATAATGCAGACTGTTGGTTCCTGGTTAGACTAAATGCTGGGTATGTGAATTGAGGGGGGAGCTAGCGGATATTCAAGTCTACTGTCCTTATCACAGAGCCGTCCTCATACAGAAGCGAGCAGATTGTGTCTGTCGTCGAAAGCAGTGCGGTAGCTAAATAGCAGCTGACTAAGCAAAATCCTTGGGCCTCATAGCAGCTCTCCTATGGAAATAAAGCCTAGATAAGCATTAAAAGTGAGAGAGAGACTGTGGGCATGGGGAATTATTGGAGAGTCAGTCTGAGACCCAAATATGAACTGGAGATTATTTTAGAGTGAGAGAGACAGAGAGAAAGAGAGAGAGGGAGGGGGTCGAAAAATTAGAGTTACAGAGAGCTACATGCTGACACCATTTGTTTGTCCCCGTGCATTTTTCTAAGCTCCAAACATTAAGCAGATTTAGCCCGTGCAGTCAAAGTCACAGAATAATTACGCTTTTGAAAATACGGTGATTAAAACTGCTTGCATTTGACAATCTCACTGTCCACAGTGGGTTTTTTTGTTGTGTTTACTCTTCAAATGTGCTGATGCAGAGTTACATTGAGATTATCAACAGAAAAGGGAAAAGTCATAAAACAGTTTTAAAATGTAGATTTATCAGGCTGTGCATATAAAGTAGATCATTTGCAAGTGTAGTGATTTCCTATACTTCAACTGTGTCCTTGAATTGATGGCTGCAATAAACACTGTACTCTAGGTCACCGCCAATTTGTCTCTGAAAACTCTTTCGTTGCTACTGATGGAGAAATTTCTTTTTAAAATGGTCTATGGGGAAAAAAACAGATAAAAAATGATGGGAGTGTAGAAGTGAAAGGGCTCAATCAATAATGAAAAGGAGCAGTATCCGTGTGGGCCCTGGAAATCTTCTCTCCAGTGGGATTTCTTTCACCAGTAGACATCTCCATGCCCTCTTATGTGTCTAGATACACAGTGGTTTAGATTAAGTCAAGCTGAAGGCCGAGGCATGCTTGCAATAGAGAGGACACCAGACTCACTCAGCGCAGCCATCAAGTGACCATCATTCATCGCCCCCTCGCTCTCAAGTCCAGATACGGATGCTTTGAAAAGAGCTATTAGGGACCTGGACTCCAAACCCCAAAATGCATCATACCAGGCATTGAAAACCAGCAGGTAGCAGAATGTGAAGAGCAGAAATAGAACGGTGTGAGTGAGGATATGGTAGCGCAGGGAGGCAGAGGGGGGTAAATGATCTCTGAAGACCATCTTATTAATAGTCTTTTCATTATGGACGCTAATGCAGGTGATTGGTGTGGGCCTAATGTGCTCTCAGGTGTACTCCAACCACTTCTCCGCAGGGTGGTGGATGCCCAGTCATTTTTTTTTTCTTCTTCTTCACTGATAGTGATGAACATTTTGCTTGTACAAGAACAGGAAGGAATGAAGGGGGAATGGATGAATGGGCTGATGGGTCGTTGAGTCAATTGTGCGCCAATTCAATATGGCTGACTGCTACGGGCAAGAGGCAGAGATGAATGGACAGGAAGGAAGTGAGGTCTATTTCTATGTCAGTGGACTGCCCCGTGAAGCAAGCCCTAATGGTTTGATCACATCCTGGAAAGTGATGTGTTCCAGTCAATGCCATAATAACCAAGAACATTCAAGCAACTGTCTCATGCTCGCAAAAAAATTGAATCAATGGGTGTCATATTGAGAATTCACATAGTGTTTTCAGTGAATAATAATAATAAAAGTGTGGTTCTGTATGGCATATGGCAATGTGATTTAAACCTATGACAGGTTGGACTACTCTTAATAAAACACAGTTAAGATTATAAGATATTTAAGAATTTCCTAAAATAATTAAAATTTTTCATCCAGTTTGGGAATTTTTAGGTATACATTTTTACTTCCTGGTTACAAATCATAACATCACACTAGGGAATTCCATAATTGTTACTTAAAACTATATTGTCCACTTGTCCAAAACTCCTTTTTGTTGTATTCATATATGTATGATTCTGGTATGTGTCAAGATGGACTTCTCCACAGAACTCTCAACTTTCTGTATTTTTTAACATATTTTTCAACTTTTTTCACAAGCTGCTTCTTGATTTGTACAAAACTATACTTTATATTCACAACAGTTATTATTCCACCAAATTAAGTCAAAGTTATAGAATAATGAAAACCTGTCACACGCACTTTAAAATACTGACAACCTGCTATTGCTAAAACCAAAACGCGCAGAAATCACAAGGGCAGACACTAAGCCGTGATATCTGCTGTCATTTCACTTAAAACGTATTTGTCTGAAATACCTCAAAGGCCTCAGTTGCCATGAAATTTGGCAGGCGCTGTTAAAGTTGCTAAGTTGTATAGTAGAGGCAGTGTAGTGGGGTCTAGTGAGGAGAAATGGACTTTATAAATTGAGGAGCTTCATGCTTCACCTGCTAACGTGATGTGACAAATTTGAGCTGTGATTTGTGGGATTACTGAAAAGCAACAAAACTGCAGGGATGTTTTTGTTGACAAATATTATAATTTGGTTAAAGTGGCTGTACACGTAGACCATGTAGCAGAGTAAAATAGATTTTTCCCCAGTACAGATACAGTGAGGAAAATAAGTATTTGAACACCCTGCGCTTTTGCAAGTTCTCCTACTTAGAAATCATGGATGGGTCTAAAATATTCATCATAGGTGCATCTCCACTGTGAGAGACAGAATCTAAAAAAAAAAATCTGGAAATCACATTGTGCGATTTTTTAAACTATTTATTTGTATATTATTGTGTCAAATAAGTATTTGATCACTTGAGTCAAACTATTTTAATATTTGGTACAGAATTCTTTGTTGACAATTACAGAGGTCAGACGGTTCCTGTAGTTCAGGGGTGGCCAACTAGTAGAAGACTAAGAGCCCCTTCTTTTTCTGTGTTACTGCAAAGAGCCACATTATACACATGGGTACACATGAACATCATCCCATTCCTCAATCATGTATGCACGCACACGCACACACAGACCTATGCTCAACCAGATTTAATGAAAATAACCACACCAACATGATAATATTGTTTAAAAGTTGGTAAAAGTTGTTTTCAACAGTTAACATTGTGTGCACTGTCTCACACACACAAACTCTCAGTTCAAGCAAGTCCACAAACAAAAATAAAATAATTTTCATTTTCAATTTTTCTCTTACTATGCTGCTTAGTGAGACTTTTGGCATTCCTTATCTTGAACAATCCTTGAATGAATGGTAACGCCAGCCAAGCATATTTGACGCATGTTATGTAAAAGCTCCTGAAGAGCCGCATGAAACTAGTTAAAGAGCCGCATGAGGCTCGAGAGCCACGGGTTGGCCATGACTGCTGTAGTTCTTCACCAGGTTTGCACACACTGCAGCAGGATTCTGGTCCACTCCTCCATACAGATCTTCTCTAGATCTGTCAGGTTTTGGGGCTGTCACTGAGCAACACGGAGTTTCAGCTCTCTCCAAAGATGTGGCTGGCTAGGCCACTCTGGAACCTTGATATGCTTCTTACAGAGCCATTCCTTGGTTTTCCTGGCTGTGTGCTCCAGGGCATTGTCATGTTGGAAGACCCAGCTACGATCCATCTTCAATGCTCTGACTGAGGGAAGGAGATTTTTGCCCAATATCTCACAATACATGTCCCTGTTCATCCTCTCCTTAATACTGTACAGTCGTCCTGGCCCCTGTGCAGAAAAATACCCCCAGAGCATGATGTTTCCACCCCCATGCTTCACTGTAGGTGTGGTGTTATTGGGATGATACTCATCCTTCTTCCTCCTCCAAACACAGCGAATAGAGGTAAGACCAAAAAGTTCTAGTTTGGTCTCATCTGACCACATGACTTTCTCCCATGACTCCTCTGGATCATCCAGATGGTCACTGGCAAACTTCAGACGGGCCTTAACATGGGCTGACTTAAGCAGGGGAACCTTACGTGTGATGCATGATTTTAAACCATGACGCCTTAGTGTATTACTGACAGTAGCTTTGGAAACAGTGGTCCCAGCTCCCTTCACGTCATTGACCAGCTCCTCCCGTGTGGTTCTGGGCTGATTCTTCACCTTTCTTAGCATCACTGATACCCCACGAGGTGAGATCTTACGTGGGGCTCCAGTCTGAGGGACATTGACATTGATTGTCATCTTTAGCCACTTCCATTTTCTGACAATTGCTCCAACAGTTGTTCTTTTTTCACCAAGCTGTTTGGTAATTGCCCTGTAGCCTTTTCCAGCTTTGTGAAGGTCTACAATTTTGTCTCTTGTGCCTTTTGACAGCTCTTTGGTCTTGTCCATTTTGGTAGTTCGACTCTTGACTGACTGCGGGGTGCACAGGTGTCTTTATGAAAGCTACCGCCCTCAAAAAGGTGCTACTAAATTAGAATCATGAGCAGAGTGTAGTTGGACTATTGAAAAGCAGAATAACGGGTCTTTGACGGTCAGAAATCTGGCTAATAAGCAAATGACCAAATACTTATTTGACACAGTAATATACAAAAATATTGTTAAAAAATTGTACAATGTGATTTCTGGATTTTTTTTTAGATTCTGTCTCTCACAGTGGAGATGCACCTATGATGAAAACTTTAGACCCATTCATGATTTCTAAGTGGGAGAACTTGCAAAATCGCATGGTGTTCAAATACTTATTTTCCTCACTGTATGTACAGCGGCTCTAATTATAAAGTGTTTTTCAGGCCGAGAACCAGGAAGTGCACAGTTAGTGTTCTAGTTGTTGCTAGTTTTACCCTGATAGCCAAACTCCACTCTCAGAAAAACAAAATGTGGTGAATAATTAGGATGCTAGGAATGTGCTAGGAAAGTAAGAAATCACTTTGGATTGCTGCAAGCTGAACTGGTTTTGTTCATGCTTTTGTTCTGTTCTGTTTGTTTGTTTTTTCCTGTAAAAATCAGGTCAGTGCCTTTAAAATCTAAAAACGACCTCAAATGGATCACAATCACAACATTGTTCTATGCATAAGACTTGACAGACTGTGAATATAAATATAAGTTCCTGTGTAGCTCAGTCAAGAGTATGAGTCCAGCATACTTGGACGCAGTGAAGCCAGTATGGATATTTAAAGGTGAATTATGTAACTGATGGAGGGTCCTGCTTGTTTACAGGGGAGGTGTGCCTAGATTGTTCCACAGTGTGACATTAAACAGACCTATCACCATGAAAACAAGCAGGTTTTGCCTCTAGGCCAATTTACCGCCATGTGAAGCAGTGACCCCATTGACAGTAAGAATACTCAGCCAACAAATACATCCATAATTGATTAAATACAAGGTGGTTACATGTAACGCCGCAGTGAGGACATCTCATGGTGAAAAAAGTTACATAGTGCACCTTTAATGCATGATCTTTGGTAGAATTACATCTGCAGTTAGGTTCACACATTTCCTCATCAAATATAGGACATTTTAAACATGTTTTCATTGTTGGACCTAGTGGTTTGAAAAAGTCGTCCTTGCTTCTTGCCATGAACCTTCATTGTCGTGGGATTTGGCCCGATTTACAGCGCCCTGTGTTGGGGATCAGTTGTGGCTCAGCAGTGTCTCATGTGGGCTCTCTCTGGGGGAGGACCACAGGCCACTGATTGATGGTCAAGGACACCATGAACCTCCCTCCACTCGCACACAAACTCTATCACACATGCACACACGCACACACACACACACGCACACACACACAGCCCATCCCTGAAGCTCTACTCTCCGGGGGATTGGGCTGCTGCGGGCTGGATGCCGCTGCCGCCTCTGCCGGATCACTCAGAGGACAGCACCACCAGCAACAACTCCACTGTATGAATCACTGGCTAAACGGCAAAGTCCGAACACCAAGATGGATATTTTTGGGTTTATGGGCTTGGCATATATATATAAAGCCTCTCTGAAGGTGAAAATAGGCGTGTTATAGAGATCAGGATCGTGTTGTCCCATCTCAGAGAATGTTCGGTTCGCCTAATGTCAAACTCGTGGAGACTTTGGATGCTAAATACTGTTCGCTCAAAAGTGGGATAGAGCAGAACCCAGAAAGTGGAGGATTGATTCCCACCCGGACCATATTCTGTCATTGTGTCCTTACAAGACACTTCACCACCTGCTATGAAAGCGAAGCGGTGTGCGCGCGAATGATTAGTGGTGGTTGGAGAAGCTGATATTGCAGATTGGCAGCTTTGTTTCTGTCAGTCTGTTCTAGGGTAGTGTACCTTCGCTGAGTATAGTGTAAATAAACAGCTACAGTGTAAAAAAGTATTCAGAACGTGTGATAAAGTTTTTAATATTTGATTCCAAGTTCTGTTGGCAAGAAATAACTGCAGATAAAACCCATAGTTGCACTTGCTTTTAGATCATTTCAAGTATATTCATAACAAGGCCTATGATGACTAATGGATACACCTTCAGTAAATGTTTGTTGAACAGTATAAATGGGAGCTAAGTAGATAATAATGGCATTTACTGGGTTTATCAGGCTTTATGTTTATCGTGTCAGTAGCATAACGTACTTTCAGTATTATCGTATCATATATATATATTGCAGATCAAAATTTGTCATTGCAATTGGCCTATTCACAATCATAACACAGTTTGATAACATTTTCCAATTCAAAAGGACGTATAGGCATATCTCCCTCCATTAAACAGAAAAACCTGTACCGTCAGTTTTGATTGATAACAGCTAAAATACAATATTACTGAAATCAATTCACACCGCAAGTACAACATCAAGAACTGTCAAATACAAAAGGATGGCTCAGTTACATAATGAATGATAATGGTAACACGCTTCAGAGATGCTCCTCGAACACAAACAGACGCCGAGTGCCACTCTTGCATCTCTCCCAATGATTCATTATCTCTGTCAACAGCGGCCATAGTTCAGGCCCTGAGCATTTGTTGTTGCATATGATATGTGAGATATTCCACTGTCACCGAGGGAGGTTTTTTCGAGGGAGTTAGACCTGAGTGTGTGAGCCAGCTGGATGCTATTTAAAACTGATGGCTCAGATCCAGAATCGCATATAGGCAAAATTGTTATTTTTGCATGACTTTGGTTTAGCCCGCTTGCATTTTAATTGTGTGTTGTATTTCATCTGTGTTTATCTCTTGCCCTCCTCTCCCTTTAGAGCCTCACTTGTCTTGGTAGCAGCTTGACAATGTTCCTGTATGATATATTGTCTGGAATTCCTCATTGTAGTCGAGCGCTGATGTACATAGCAATTAAATTCAACCTCCAAAGACAAAGCATAGCTAGAGCTTCTGTTGCTTCCACCATTTTTGCAATGCTTTCAATCACTGTCTCCTTTGTGCAGCCTGCTCTCCATTACTTTGATCCCCCATATCTGGCTTTCTTCCCTCTCTCTTTCGCACCCCTTTCCGTTTCCTTCATGTTAATAAGCAACGTAATGGGGTAGCGGGCCATTCCTGACTGGGGAGTTAATTAAAATGGCAAGTCACATCCCACACAATCAAAACAACAGAGGCTCTTCTAAACCAGACGTGGAAGGAAGAAAAGAAGTGAGTTTCGGTGATTTTGTGCAGTTGAACACAAGCATCCTGCAATGAAATTAAACAATACATTTTCATAATACATGGTTACATAAGAAAATGGGGCATGTTAAGAAAGTTGTTAGCAACATTATTATTGTTAATATTGTAGTTCCAGGATGTATGTTGGGCTGAAGCACAATTAGTTCACCTCATTATTAGATTTAACAGCTAGACTTCTTGTTACTTTTACTACTTATTTTGAATGTATGATTTATTGTATTACTTTCATATTGTTTATCTTTGTTTTCATAATCTATTGTGATGTGTGAGCTACTGTGTCCAAAACATTTCCCTTGTGGATCAATAAAGTTTGTCTTATTATAAGTATTACAGGGGTGTGCATTGTGGAGTCTAGCTGTTCCTTCTAATTAGCTACTCTATTTATGCCACAACAAGCTTAAAAATTGTCACAGAACAATTAACAGGGATGGTAGATTACATGTTTTTGTCACGATAAAGCGCTCCCAAGACTATGGAGACTTCCTACCATGTTTAGACCTGAACTTCACAGGCATCTTGACTATCTGTTATCAATACGAGAGTCTAAAGCCCTTTGGAAATGTCACTACTGTACCACTCCATACTATTAAGCCAGTATTCACTCTCCAGTATAGTATATATCCCTTATCTTAAAATAAGAGTAAGAAGCTGGTGCCATAATCACCCTTTCCATCAACTCAACTGCAATTCTACCCAGGGTATCTCTCCACTGTGTGACTAAAACTCCTCTAATGGGAAATAGGCACTGGTTGACATCTGCCTATTCCCCACTAACTGGAAATCCTACCCTGGATGATGCTACAGGGGTTAGCAGCACCATGCATCGAGCACACGCGCCGGCAACACTGGGCCAGCTGAGCACAGGACAGGAGCTGTTGCCATGGTTACTGCTTCTCAGTTCGCTTGCATAGCCCACAAAAACTGTGTCATTATCCTGTACGCTGGATAGGAGCACGAGAGACAATAATGTAGAAGAGAGCTGGGAGCCAAAGGGGAGGGGTTGGGTGTGGGGGTGTTCTCCCATCTCCGCCATCATCAAAATTTACCCCTTATTTGCGCCGGTCTCCACTGTAGCTCACCCCGCTCCTCTCATCTGTCAGTATAGTTTTCACTCTAATAGGTAAACAACTCAAATAGCAGCAAAATTCTAGGTAAAAGCTGTGCTGTCACTTATAATGGGTTGAACGACTTTCTTATTTTCGTATATGCTGGCATCTTGTGAGGGAAATTGTCAACAACAAGCTGTTATAGGCTTGAGAAAAAAAATAATTATTGCATTTATTTTAACATGACAACTTGTATATGCCACAATGCCAGCAGCTGAAAATCTTAAATATTTGCAAACTACTTTTTAACTAGTCTTATCAGGCAAAACATTATGACCCCCTGTACAAAACAAAATTATCCCAAAGTATAATAATAAGAAAAAAACTGAAACTGTACCACAGCATTTTTTTTATTTAATTATGTTGTGCCACAAGGGTCAGTACTCAAGACCTTTTTATAGTCACCCATGATGGAAATATAACAACATAACACACATTGTTTACTGATAAAATGTGAACAGACTGATCAAGTAGACAGGCCAGTGTGATAGACATTAGAGTTAACTTTTTTTCCCTCCACTTTGAAGCTCAAATCGAGAAGTATTGTGGTCATCATAGACCATACAACCGTGCAAATTGAACACACACGACGCTGTTCACTTCACCTGTCCGTGCATGCTGAATCATTGTACTGTATATTGAAATTCTCACAGTGCTCAGACACTAAGGAACAGCCATCATCGTCCCAGCCCATAGAAGTGACCTTTTCCTCCAAATGCAATGTCGTCAGCCCTATTGCCCGCTTGTGTGAGACGAGGTCCGCATCAGAGGAGCTACAATGTGAGCTAATTACATGGCCGTGTAAATAGCAGGCGCCCTGCTGATATGGACTGTGCACTGCATGATTTCCCCTGGTACACGGACCTGTTTACTCTGCCTTGCCTTGCTCTGAGTGTGTTTGACCTGTACATGAAGCTGCTGTATACTTGTGTGTGCAGTAACCTGTAAGGTGTGCTTTATTGAGCCACAAGCCTAAAAAGTGTTGTGTCTCGCAGTTGAAGAAGGCAGGAACAGTTCTACCAAATGAAAGGCTCTGGCCCATGTGTCCGCCTGACGCAGCTCTCCAGAGGGGCCCCGCTCATATTACAGGGGCTGTCGGCTGGACACGGCAACACAAACAGCACTAAACAAAACTGCCTGCCTTCGAATAAAGTCGTGAGATGGGGACCTCAAACATCTCTCTGTTAGTGTGGATGGCTTTTGGCTCCAGCTCAGAAGGGACAAAAGGGAAATAAGACACAACTATATAAAGAAATTGTCATTTTGAGGTTTTTGAGCAGTATTATTTGAGTGGTGCAATAGAGATTATTATTATTGCCTTGACCTTATGAAATTGGCCATATGTCTGTGTTTATTTCGCTTCAGTGGCAGTGGACTCTCGAACACTAACCCAAATGTTTGTGGGTAAATCTAATACTGAAACATATTATTTCACTCTTGTCTGTGTTAATGTGTTATTGTGACTGTAGGGGGTCATTGTTAATGGGGTTGTCGCTCCATCTTGATCAGTCGGTTTCAGGGTAGGTGCGACGACAGAGGTGATGTGAAGAGAGAATTTTGTCTACAGTAAAACTATGCTTAATCCATGTTATCATTATATGGCCATTTTATGTCCATGTATGTTTGTTCTGTTTTTCAGTTTTCAGTTCAGTTAGATACCAGCACAAAATAGTAATAATAGAATTTTCGCTGCAGTGCCGTTTATAGTGTAAGGACGGGTGATTCACACACTTTTGGGCATCTGAAGGTCTCAGGTGACCTTCTCTGTGCCTCTGCAGGTTCTGACCACTTCAGACACTTCACAAACATCACACAGAAACAACATCTGTGGAGTTTCTAGTTTCATACGGCCTTCTCAAGTCCAGTGATTTGCAGAGTGCTGCACCAGTGTGACAGATTGTTGTTCCATAATCATGGTAATTATTTGATAGGTCTTAAAATAAGACTAAATTATACATTTTATGCCACTGGGCATCATGTGTTGAACGAAGATTCAGCAAAGGAGCTCTGCACACACAGTGTATGCTCCCATGGCCACATGTTACTTTTACATAAGATAAGATGGAGGGAAAACTAAAAGTTGTGTTTATACAAACTACAAAGTCATTTATATTTATTTGGTTTTAAAAAATATATGTCACTGCTGCCAGGGCTAGCAATATAAATGTAAAGAAGATAAATTAGTGTTGGTAGTGAAGGGTTTGTTAAGTTATGGTATATTTTATGTGGTAAATGCACTCAGGGAGTAAGTTTTTTTCTTTTGAAAACCATTTGACAAAAGCAACTAGTTACTTTCTGCCTCTACAATGATGTGGACCATTTTGTGTTTTAGTGTTTGACTGAAGTATTTTCCTCCACCAGGTCCAATCATCAGTGGTACTTCCTGTGCTTGCCTCTCATTTTAAGGCTATACTAGACATTGAATGTTGCTTTTCAAAGGGTAGGTGTGGTCGGAGCTGAAAGTGCAATCAAAACTAATCATGTCCCTCTTGTTTTTGTCGCCCGCAGCACCTCACACTGCCCCCTATGGGAGCACTGGAAGCTCAGACGCCCCACTGGCCTGTCGGTACCTCGTCCTGGCCCTGTCGTCCTTCATCAGCGTCTACTGACGGGACCCAAACACACAACAATGACTGTCCAGAGCATTTATCAAGCTTTTCTGACATTTGCTGATGGCTGGAGTCTAATCTTGTATGTTGAAAACAACCTGATGGGGAAATAATCACTGTTATTATTTTCTTTTGTGAATTTTTTGTCATGTAAATACTATATGATGATGTTTTATTTTTTATTGTCTTAAGTTTTTCTAGAATGAGTTTTCAGCTCCACCCCATCTCCTGTCATATCTGAGAACTAGCAAGATTACAGACCTCTTTCACATAGAGGCGCTAAATTTAACATTACATTTTTGCATTACAGAATTTACCCTACCAATGTTGTATTGAATGTATTATGGCTTGTGGAACAAAGACTTATAGATTCCTAACAATACCGATTTTGATTATGAGGTGTGCTTAAAATTGTATTACAAAAAAAAACACAAAAAAATGAAAAGAACAAAATGTGGCGGGGGATTTCGGGGGACCTGTGTTGTCTTATATAGATGGATGCAGTGTTGAAGTTGTCGTATTCTACAAACTGGGTCCTTATGAGTTACCTGCCGAACAGCTTTGATCAGGCAGCCGTCGAAGTAGCAAAGTATAATGTATTGTATCTTTATATTTTACTATAGTGTAGGCTTTGTTTGTCAAGTGGGACCAGCTTTTCTCATTCAAACAACATTAACTCATAATTCTGTACAGTATAAAGGGAGGAACATGTTTACATTTATAAATATACTATATTCTCCATACCTTGGGACTTGAATGTTACCATTAAGTGGCAAAGTTAAATTCTTTTATGAAAAAATGCAGCTGTTTGAAGCAGTGGGAATCTGAACACTTTGTAATTTTTGTTTTTGTTTTTTTAGATGCTACCTGTTAATATGTTTTGGCTAACAACCCATTGCTATCTGGGTTTTTGGCACCTGTGTTTGGCATGATACTTTGTTAACAATGGGTTTAGTAGCACTGCATTTCTGTTTGGTTAATTTAAGTATCCCAGAGCAGGTTATGGTACCATTTAAAGATATTAAAAATCTATATGCCATGTTATTTCATATCTTTATCAATGTAATAATAAGACACAGATTGTTTGCACTATAAGTATAAGGAAGTAAGTGTTAAAAAATTACATGGTCCATTTCTTACACGGTGCTTCTAAATATAAGTCTTTACACAAATAAAACTAACCCTGGCCATTTCAAAGTATTCTAAAAGGGTTTCTCGACATGGCATATTACTCATCTTTCAGTATTTTTCAACCCATGGTGTAATACAATATACGGTACTGTACTGTAATGCCTTAAAGAACCATAAACATCAAAATTGACACGTTTTGAAACCACGAATAAGTCATTTTTTGCCACATTTCCAATGGCTGAGTGGGCGTCATCCATTAGTGTTCAGATTAGGCGATATATTCACAAACTAACTAACCAAGAACATTGTATCTGATAAATGCAGTACGTCTTTTAAGTAGTCTCCATTATGTTAGCATTATGGTATTTCCCCCAGTTTTTACAATTCAAATGAAGTCCTGTATTTTGACTACTAACTGCAAACCTATACAAAATAGCCATCGCAGTTAAAGACTTAAAGCACAAAAACACTGTTCTGAAATCTTATTGTGGTGTTTTATTTTGAAATCTGCGGTATATTTTTATTTTATTGTTTGTACTTGTTATAATCAGCTTGTTTTGACAAATTATGAAACAACTGCACCGTATGATCTTGTTTCAATGTTAAGATATAATGAAAAATGTTCAAAAGTATATTTATTATCTTACTTTATGAAAACAATGTATAATGACAGATGTAAAACTGGATATGTGATATTATTTGAATGAATCACAAAGTGGCATAGGTTACAATGTTGTCGAGTTCTTTTTAGATGCCATAACTGTACTGACTTTTTTTTTCTTCTGTCAGAGTAGAAGAAAAAATAATATTTGCAATCTATATACAACCCCAGTTTCATAAAGTTTAGGACACTATTATAGAAACAGATGAATATTTAGTTGATTACACTTGTCATGCGGTAATTTTGTCATTAAAGTATACACAAAAATACCATTTAGTGAAAGTAACTGGTACATGCACTTCTGGGCACAGACAAAACAGGCGGGAGAAGTGATTTTGGTCATGTATGCCTTGGTTAGCACTGCCCTGTAGCCACAAGGTTCTCTGTGTGAGTTTCCTTGAGGTTGTTAAGAATGATATGAAGCTTTCTCGTGTGTATGTGAATGGGGTGTGTCCTTGTATATTCAGAAAAGGCTAATCCAGTCTTATACAGGCTTTTAGATGATCTCAGAAGTGACCATTACATTTTCCGTCTTATTTGCCCTCCTGCTTTTAGATCCGTCACTCCTGTTGTACTTCTAATGGCCAGTGTCCTGACCTTTCTGCAATTGGGTTTGTTCTTACTTTTTGAAACTGCGAGGGTGTGAACCAATATTACAGTATTATAGAGCTGAATCAATGTGTGTATATTTGGAGAAAATAGAGGAGCCAGTCTAGTCCTAGTTTTTACACCCTGAGTGTTTGACGATGTGCAGAGTATGGTTGTGCTGCATGTCCAAGTTAACCTGTGTTTTTGAGGTGGCCATTTTACAAGTGCTCATACTTAATCCTAAGAGTGGACACAAGTTTTGTTTGGCAATTTAGCTTTTCAGTTGGACATGGTCTAAAAACATACCTCTCAAAGTCCACTAAGAGTCATTTCTTTTCTGGTTTTTATGACTGAAATTGGTGAGAATCTAAAATATGCTATTCCAACTCATGATGGTTGTTGTGGCACTGTTGTAAATGCCTGGACTGTTCCTCTGAGCAGTCAGGGCTGTGAGAATACTCCATGAAATGTAATGGATGTTGGTTCTTTTAATAATGGTATTAACAAGTCCCTTTTATCAAATCACTATTATTTGCAATAAAAGTCTTCATGTTACAATACATTAATCTGCATCTGAGTTTATGAGCCATTTAATAGGTTTGTCTTTGCAGGAGCCAGTCTAGACACAAACAAAGTACCGCAGTGCACTTTACGATGAAGCTGGGAAGTTCTGACAGATCACTGACTGTAAAAAATGCATACGTAATCATACAGAATTTGCATTTGACTAAAGGCTCATTGACTCCAACACACAACCAGAATAGAGTTTTGTTATTTCATTTCATTTATTTATTTATTTGAATTAGGACAGTGCATATAATCAGCGTGTCAGCAAGTAGCTTCAACATAAAGATGAGTTAGCACAATAGCTAAATTTCATCCATGTCCTAAGGCAACACTGAAGGTCCTATATTACACAAAATTCATTCTTGTAGTAGTCTATTTTTTACCTTTAGTTCAGTAAAGATGGATAATTTCCAGGACTGAAATGATCAAAATCATTCTTGCAAAGGTGCATGGAGTTTAAAAACACAGTGGAGCACTTCCTGTATTACCACATGACATCACAAGGTGGAGTGTTTTCTGATTTGACAGAAAAACACAGCCTAAATATGCAGGATTTGTGTGATAAACCTGTGAATGAAACAAAACACAACTCCAGGTGTGTTTTATTTAAATTATAACATAGATCAGAAAATAATGTGACATGGGCCCTTTAAATATTCAATTAGCCAAGACCACACACATCACAGAACATAATTAAACAGATAAAAAGACGACAGAGTGACACACACATCTGTTATAGACCCTTAACTTGTCGTCTGTTTACTGTTCCTCTGCCATATCTCCCCACAGAAGCAGGACCGTCAGTCACATCAGCCTCTCCATTTTCTTCTTATTGGTATTTTCCCAAACATTCTTATGACACAAGTAAGAACCACATTTTATCCATTCAATTAACAGCACCTCATCTGCATCACTATTATGTAACATTCAGCCCATGAGCTGCTTTAAGGTATTAAGTAAAGATAAGGGTTTACTGATCTGTGGCTGGATTTATCCTCTGCATTTGACCCATTCTTCAATTCCACTGGGGCAACTTGTTGGGAATAGTGTGTATCTGCCTATTGATACTTTGCAGCGACATCATGCTTGACATGTTCTACATGTATGTGTATGACAGGATGTTCATCAGTTACCGTGGTGACACAATGCACATATTAGTAAAAAATAAACAGTGCCAAAAAAGTTTTAAAATTGTCTGAAAACTCAATAAAAAATACAAAATGGGTTTAAACAACACGTCAGGAGCCTGTGATCAATACAAGCGTTCATGGTCTTTGTGATTTTCAACAAAAAGATGGGAATGACACCAGCTTGTGACGGTAATGTTATTTGAGAAGGACTTATTTAACAACACAAATCAGCTCGCCTGTTGTAGTGCCAGATAAATCAGTTCTTACTGGTCAGATTGTGTTGAAAAGCTCAGATTAAAGACAAAACCTCAGACAGAGCAGTGCCTACAGTTAGCATTATACCCCTAGGAAATGTTGATGACACCAGCTGCAAAATAGCAATACAGAGCCAAGGTATCTCTAGATCACACGATTGGCTTTGTCAGGACTATAAATTAGTGAAATGTTGCCTGTTATGCATTTTTATGAATACTAAAAAAGCCTAAAAAAATTACTTGTTATAAAATAAAGCTGTGAAACATCATTAAAGTTTACAGTGACAGAGTTCCCTTGACACTCCTGAGGGGTGTCACGGTTTGAATAGCTGCTTCATTCTTAAAGTTAATAAAACAGGAACAAGTTTTCATGAGTGTGCCAATTCTTATATTAAAAAGATTTGCTATTTTCCCCTAGTCTCCCACATGCAGCCTGTGCCAAAACATAAAATTAATAGTGCTGAAGTCGCCAGCGCTATCTGGATAATTTATTTGATTTCAGGGTCAGTTTTGTTTCCCTCTTCCAATTAAATGACCTAAATTAGCCGAGTTGTTTACCCAGGATGCTAATACAAAAGCACCAGGACAGCACGCTATCATGAGTGAGAGGTGCGCGTGTGTCTGTGTTTTCAGAGTCGCTGCTTTTGAATCGTCTTAATTTGTTTCTCATGTCTGATCCGTCCCCTCTGGCCTCACACAAAATCCTCTTGAGCCACAATACACAGATGCTGCTGTACATAGGATTATCCTGCCTTTACTCTGCATGACCACCGATTGTTGCAGACTCACTTTATAATATAGATATAAATATAGACTTCCCATAATGCTCTGCAGTTGATTGGATTCTTCTAGGTATATGACTACATTAACACTTGAGTTATATTGCATCAGGGTTTAATATGATACAATAGTGTGTAGTGCAAATAAAGCACTACATATGAGCTATTCATGGCAGGTTCCCAATGATTTTTATTTTTACACATAAAACTGCTTCTGTTTCAGAAAATGAAAATCCTAGTGCTGAATAATAACACCTTTTGAGAAAAAAGCTCAAATTACTATTTTAATTTTTGATGAATAATTTTTTGGTTTTCATTTTGCTCTTAAATTTAGTTGGCCATTTCTTTTGGAAGTGTCAACAGCTGATCCCTAACCAGAGATACAATTTTTTTCGTGGCTCTGCCTTGTGCAGTGTATTCAGTGCATTGTATTTAACTATGTGAAGTACATAAAGAATTAGTTCAGTATAATTGTCTTTTTGACTAAAAGAGTCTGAGCATTCCCACGGGGATGAACAATAGATAATAATGCTTTATGTATAAAGACACAGTGTGATAGCTCCAGTATCAATAGAAACATTACAAGTTTGTAACAATTTCTTTACATTAGACTTTCTTTATTCACAGTAACCGATGGTGAGCTTTGTTCCCACATATATTCACACAAAGGAGGGTAAAGTGTCTTTTCAAAGGACACAGTGCTACTTGGCAATGCATGAAGGGGTTGAACTGCAGTTTAAAGGTTTATGTACCTTTTCTCTTACCTGCCCAGCCAGTCCCTTCTACATTCCTCTCCAGAAGAGTCTGGAATCTGAATATAAAGCTTGGAAAATCTTCATCCTAACTTAGTGTGGTCCAAACGCAGCTGCTCATTTGTATCACGTGCCTCAAAAAAGACATCTGCATCTCTGATTGGTTAATCCATCAGTCGGTCGTCTTTGTAAACCAAAGCTTGTGGTTCTAGCTGGCCAGGTAAACTTTTCTGGAGGATTAATTATACTGTGGAACATTTCAGGTAAAGCAAATACATCTCTATGGAGACGAGCAACCATTCTGCCAGAAAAATCACACCGTGCACCTTTAAACTGCAGTTCAACCCCTTATTCATACATCCCCGTCTGAGCTAATTCTGCATTTAACTAAATAATCTTTGTAATCTATTTTTCAAAAGACCTAAATCAAGTCCGGCCTACACACAGACACAGAACACAATAAGAGATTTAAGCTCAACCCTCGAAAGCAAAGAGTCCAGGAGCTGTTAAAAAAGGCCGTACCTCCTACGTCTCCCACAGATTGTTATCTCACCTCCTGCTCCCTGCTCAAAGCTCTCCAACAAACTCCGTCCCTTTTAAATGGGAGATAAGAGGATTTTAAATATTAATGTGCGAGTGTGTGGAGAGTCCCCACCTGGAATTTTAAAATTTCAAATCCAACTCGCCCGACTTAAACACTTCTGCACTGCATTCATCAGCAGTTTGGACTCATTATAAAGTATCATTGATGAAACTCCAGTTCTGGGCGGACAGGGGATATGCTAATAGGTTTTAAAAAGTAGTTTTAAGAAAATGTTGCCACCAAAATTGGAAAAATACATCTCATAACATTATCATAAATTCATAAATGAAAAATATTTTAACATTGCTGTTTGTATAGTCTAAATTTTGTGGCGATTCCTCAGTGTAAGTTTCCACTACATTCTGATAAAATACATAACATAAATATTGCCTAAACACTGGAACATGTAACAGCTTTACAATCTTTTTAATTAGACCATCTTAATATAATAATTTCATACTCCATTTTTTTTACAAACAAATACAACCTGAGAAACCTGAAAATTGCATGTTTTCTATACATTCAGATAATATGAATATACAAAAATACATTACACTAAAGTTGTCAAAAGTATAACAAATCAGATACAAATCAATACTAAAATTAGTATCAAAACTAAATACTCATTTGAGCAACTATCGATACTAAAAAAGTCACATTCACAGGACAGAAAAGCACCTTTCCTGAAGACTTTAGGATGATCTTGAGCTGTATCAGAGCAAGTTTAAGAGCACACAGACTGTTATATGCCCATGGAGCAATGTGGACCCTACCTGGACAACAGCGATTACACTAAAATACAATTATAATAAAAGCGATATAAGATCACGTGCTGATATAAAAGAAAGTACTCTGAGTTAATGTTGAAAATGACATTATATTGAGTAAATAAAGAGTGTTTTTTATTATCATCGTGGTATAGGAATCAGCATGTGACATCACCCGCAGTTCGGCTCCAGTCAAATGAAGCTCAATGAGGTTGGCAGTTACTGGGGCGAATTTGGAGCCAGTTTATATTATTTACAGACAAAATAGTGAAATAAAAACACCAAGATCATGTTGAGCGGGTTAACACAAACATTTTCTGACCAAAATGACGAAGCTCACCGCAGCAGTTACAGAGAGAGGGGCGACAATTTTTCAATGTAAAGTCAATTTGAGCCAGAGTCGATGGAGCTGGAAGTGCTCCCTGCTCACTTCCTACTGGAACGCGGCGGCTTGCGGCTTAGCTATGTTCATTTATATGTAGAGTCTATAGTATCAAGTCTATACTCTACTCCTTAGTATTGAAATTAAGTCTGAAATTTTAGTATCGTCACAACACTGTAAACCCGAATAAGTTACCAGAACTCCCAAAAAAAATGAGGCAATCGATTACCTCAATTATTTTAAGTTGATGAACTTAAAAGTCACAGTCTTCCTAAAATGTAAAGGGTGGATGGCTTTGCTACTTGTACCTCTGGAAAACAGCTGAATTAAAAGTGCTCATGTGCCTCAACTCAAATATTTGCATTTAATATAGTGCATAGCTTTCTGTTAAGGCATTTTGAAAATGTATTGTATCATTTTAGCATGTACTATATAATTAAGTTTATTTTTAAGTCATCTCTATTTGAAACAATAGAAATAACAGGACTTTTCATTTATTCTACTAAGTTGTACTCACTTTAATTTAAAAAAAAACTCGACTTAGTTAAGTTAGTAAGACTATTTCTGAAACTTTAAGCACAGCGTCATCTATTTAATTACTCTGAACATTTGAGTTTGCAGTGCACTGAAAAAAAAAAAAGGAAAACGCTGCTGTTGCCTTAGTGACCCACTCTTGACAAATTACCCAGCGTTATAGGCCGGGGAATGAGAGGAAATTACTCACTCTACATTAAACAGCAATGAAATCCTTGACAACAAACCTTGAAATTAATTAAATCATTGCAAATTACTCAAGCAGCTAGTACATCAACACAAAAACAGCTAATATTTCCAGTCCACAACATAAGCGCTTGTAGTCTCCTGTTTAGCCACTACACGCAGCAGCCCGTAGGAATCCCAAAGCTGCTCTCCCCTGACCTCACTCTTAATGAAAACCTTCCAGAGTCTTTGTCACTTGTAACTGAGAGATTGTGTGTGGTACTGCGGAGTGTGGGCGGCCCTGTTATCTACTGCTGCAAACTGGGCCTTTAATATAACAAAAAAACATTGCCACTTTCTCTGTATATGTGTCTCACGCGGCTGGACAAAACTATTTTCCGGCAAAACAGACCCCCCCATAACCCGTCCACAACATGTTTGAATCCAAATGGGAAAAGAGAAAATGGTCCATTCTCGTGCACAGTGTTGGAGATCCAAATTGGAACAAAGGCGCTAAGTATTTTGAAGTTGTGTTTTTTTGTTTTGGCAGCTGTGGATGTGGGGAGTATTGTCATGGCTGCATCAAGTATCTGTCAACCTGTCCCTCATTATAGCCATTCAACTGGAGATGAAGTTACCAGATTGATGCTGCGACTGAGAATGTTTGGGCTTTCAAACGTGCAATTTAAGAGCGGTTTCTCCCTGATGTTGACTGTTACGGTGTTTGTCACTGTAATTTGAATTCACTGCGAATGTAATTTCCTTGCTCTGTTGATACTTTGCACTTTCATCACGCTGTTCTACATATATCTCTATGAGTGAAATGTTCAGCTGTTACCATGGTGCACACCTTAACAAACAGTTTTAAGGTTTAAGAGTCTGAAAAAAAAACAAAAGATTTAAACAACTTTCAACAAAAACTTCAAGAATCTGTAATCAATACAACTAATCATGGTCGTGTTTAGGAGTTTGATTTGCAACAAAAAGATGAGAGTGACGAACTAAAGTCTGTTGGCAAATGCTAGCTATCTTGTGACTGTAATTTTAAGTGTGAGAGACTTTATTAACAGTCAAATCAGCTCCCCTGTCGTAGCTCCAAACAAGCCAGCTCTTTCAGATTGTGTTAAAATCTAATTCTGATTAAAGTCGAACTTGAGTAACAAAGCTTCTAACAGAGCAGTGCTTTCAGTTAGCATCACACCCCCAGGGAATGTTGATGAGGATGAATTAATAGTGCACTATGTGACTTCTGGTTCACCACTTGGTTTTCTCCACGGAAATGTTATTGCTTTGTCTTAGAACGGGGTGCCCAAACTTTTTTCATCAAGGGCCACATATTAAAACACACACCAGCATGAGGGGCATAAACTGGTGGTCAAAACAGCGAGTAATTCAAATCTGTGCATTTATAACAGGTTTGAATGACCCTCCAGACCTTTGTTCAGACTTAGACCCTCAAAAGGACACACTACATTTGCTTGATCGAGGTAGATTTCAAAACCATGCAGTAAAAACTACTACTTGCGGTAGTATGGGCCAATTCACCTGGAAGCCTGAGGGCCAAAACAATTGGTCTGAGGGCCACATTTGGCCCCCGGGCCATAGTTTGGACATGCCTGGTCTAGAATGTTCCACAGTTTAGCATGAAACTTGGATATTGTAAAGGAAACCAGGTTTTCCCTTGCATGTTCGTTAGTTTCTGCTTAGACAAAAAACACTTGAAACAGAAATAAAGTCCAGATATTTTACTTATTCAAATATTACAAAGCCAAACTTGTACAAGGAGTCTGTACCGACATTCCCATGCAGAGACTGAATATTTACGCCTTTACAATGATTTTTATACGCAAACTATTGTGGGAGGCTACCGTGGTTTAGACTCAGCGCCTCTTCGTTGGTGCACAGGTCCAGCCAGGCCTCTTGGCACGTCACACAGTCCAATCAGACCCCATCCAGGTGTTATCTGTCCAACAAGTCATGACATCATCCCTATCAGTAGTTCTTGTCCTATTTAGTTAGTTTGCTATAAGATAGATTGGAATATCATATATTTGTCTTGACATACAGTATGTCTATGAGTCTCACAGCTGTGATCAGAGCTCTAATCTTCACATGACCTCGGTATAATAATGAAATATAGCAGTAGTTATACAGAATAGCTAAGCCTAGTTATTTATCCTGACAGTATATCTCCCTGTACACAAGCAGGTGACCAGTTACAGTTCAGATCTGTAGAGTTCACTCCCCTAACTGTATGAATCAAGATATCTGTGATCAACAACAACAGCTGTAACTAAATGTGTCAAGATAGCTTTAATGCCATACTGTGGAATATATCTGGCAGAGCTATAACATCTCCACAGAGGCAAACAGGTGGCGGACCCCTCACCAGAAAAGTTACATAGCCAACAGTACCTTTAAGCCTGATTACTGTTGATATCGTGCTTGTTTAGCCCATAAATAGTATTGGATTTTTCTAGTTTTTCTCATATTGCTTTGGACATGGATCACAGTTTAGGATCGATTTGTTTCATTAGAGATGGTGTTTGTCCAACGGAATATAATTTTCCAGGCTTTATTCAGCGTCTTGGTTTTACAAAAGGACTGTGGACTGTTGGGTGGGAAATGCTTCTTCAAAGACACACAGTCCAGGCACAGTAGGTCAGAGGAACACGAGCAGCGTGCGCAGAGCCGAGGAGGTCATGTGTTTGATTTCAGGGCCAGTGGAAAACAGTGAATCAGTGGAGTCTCGGTGTTACTGTGGGTTCTTCTCGCTGCACTTCAGCTTTTCACTGTACAAAGACATCGGTGTACAAGAATGGGTGAACGGATTGGTACTTTGCAGGGACATCACTCTGGCGGTGTTCTGCATGCGTCTCTACTGGCGAAAGTTCGGCCGTTACCATGGTGACACAATGCACAGATTAGCAAAAACAGACAAAAAGCGTACAGTATAAGGCCGTACTGTGGAACATTCCAAGCAAAACCAGAACAACATGAGCAATAGCAGATCCTTTGCCAGAAACGATTCCCACTCGTAACATAAACATCATCGTTAGAGCGATCAGATCCACGGATGAATGCTATCATTGTATCCTTGGGCAAGACACTTAACTTACCTTGCCCCCACTGTCTGCGTACACTGGTGTTTGTGTGTGAGTGTGAATGGGTGAGTGGTTCCTTAATGTAAAGTGCTTTGAGTGCCTAGGAGGTGGAAAAACGCTGTATAAAAATATGACCATTTACCAACTGTGAAATTGTGTGTAAAGTCCACTGCACATAATAGTTCTAGTCACCAGAGAAACATGAAGGATGGTCCAAATGTACATGACCTTACCATTAATTACAAACAGTAAAGACAAACTGCATGAATTTGCTGTTTTTACACAGTCCTTACATGACACCATCCATTATGAAGAAATGTAATTGTATGGATTATTTATTATGCCATATATCTCACTGTCCTCATATAATTTGAGGAACACATAGGTGACATTAAACTAGATGAAGAGTCTCGCACTGCCCTGTGGAAAATGATGATTTATTCATAGCCTGTTGAAGACTAAAAATATTCTGCCCATTTATTGAGCAGGTGCTTGTGATTTCCGGCAATAAAGCGTCATAATAAGCCTCAGCCTGTCTGTATTTGTTTATTACATTCATTTTAAAATCTGCAAGTGTCCGGGAAATGAGCAAGAATGAATTGATTTTTTGCCAGATACTGTTTCCAAATATGGAAGCTTAATGTCAGTGACAGACACTCCTAAGAGAACGCTGTCTGGAGTGAGAGTGCATTTGCAGTTAATATTGTGCTCCACAGCCTATGATAAAAAAGACAAACTGTTTTCACTGCAGAATAACTATAGAATTGACTGTGCATTGGTCATGACTGCTTGCTGAAGTGCGATATATTTACCCGTCAATATCCAAGTCAACAGAAATAACCTTTGACTGCAGAGATTTGATTGCTTCCTGTAAAAAATATGTCCAACATGCATTTTCACCAGAGAATGCATGAACTCTTATTGAGTGAGTAATTTGTATGTAAGATAAACACTTAGGGACAGTGTTAAGTTTGTAAATGTTTGTTCTGCTGATAAAATACTGAAAATATATAGGAGGGGAAGATGTAGTGTCAGCATCATGTCTTTATTTTTCATTCCTGTAGATAAAAAGAAAATGATGCACTCACAAACCCAGGTTAGGCCAGCGCATCATTTGTAACTCATGATATTTGGGAGATTTATGAACTGTAGTGGTTGCGGTTCGTACAACATTGTCAGCAGCCATCTGCTCGTCACCATTTGGATTTTATGGTCTGGGTGGGAATGTTCCACAGTTTGACATTAAACATATTTGTGCTGCCTCCAGGGGCCACTCCAAGTACTACGTGACATCACACAGGACAAGTGCTTCTGATATCATAACAAATATCTGGCGGAGGTGCGGAGTGTGAAGTGTGGATGCGTTAGACCAATCACTGTTTCTAATCCTCAGACCTCACCTAGCCTCTCCCCTCGCTCTTTTCATTAGTCCTCCAGGTACTGCCCGCGTTTAAGTTTCTTTTAGCAAACAACAAAAAAAACAACTTGTATTAACTGGAGAAATCCCTCTCCTCCAACAAGGACAGAATGAACACATAAAGCAAGTAATAATAATAATACCGTATTTTCCGGACTATAATCCGATTCTTTTTTCCCAGGCTTTGAACCATGCGGCTTTTACAAAGGTGCGGCTATTCTGTGGATTTTTCTTCCACCGCTAGGGGGGCTCTAACCGGAATTTCAAAAACAAGATAGATGGAAAATTAATGCAAAGAAGAATACACTACTTTTTATTTAGCAGATATAACACGCACGACAAATTACTAACTGGTAATTATTTGCAAATCCTCACCCCTTCATCATGAAAAGCACACGAAGGAGTTTGTATGATGCAAGTTTTAAGTTGAAGGCCATCGATCTTGCTCCAGGAAGGAAACCGCTGTAGAGCCCTGCACCTGCGGGACCCAACACAAAACAGTGCAGCGCGAGATTCTGAAAGCTTATTGTGGGGAGCGGGCGGGAGTGGGACTAAAGAATGCGGGAGCTGGACTGAAAATTCGGTCCCGCTCAGACCTCTACCGTGCTGCTGCTGTAAGCTCGGCGCCAAGGGTTTCTGCGAAGATGATTAAAGTGACTTGTGGTTTCACTGCACAGGAGAAATTAAGCTAATCAATTACCGGTTCTTTTCGTTTTTTGACCTCGTTTTAATCAGCACAGTTGCTGCCGTGTTAAAAGGCACTGTTCGGAAAGAATCTGTTCAGGTACATAAATGTACATTTACAGTACAAAATCGTTCTGTATATGCAGTAAATATCTCATTTTTCAACATGGATATCAGCGGCTTATAGCCCGGTTGCGGCTTTTATATACTTAAAAAATAAAAATAAAAAAATAGAGTGGATGCAGCTTATATAAATGGTACTTTTTCTTTATTAGGCGCCTTTCTGGACACCTAAGTTTGCCTTACAACAACATAAACAAATAAAGTCTGATTTAAACATACAGTTAAAAACCTACAGTTTAAGTGGGACAGTATTTAATTGATTGATTGTATTTAGTGTTGTATTTTTATTAGTATTTAGTATTTAGTAATGTATTAGACAGCAAAGTAAACTACAGTAAAGTAGTAGCAGACAGTAGCAAGTCAAATCATGGAAAAGCTGACAGCCAATTTCAACTGAAAATGGACTTATTATATAATAATAATAATAAATCAAATTTTATTTATTAGGCGCCTTTCTGGACACCGAAGGTCGTCTTACAACAACATAAACAAATGAAGTATGATTTAAATATACAGTTAAAGTGGGACAGTATTTAATGGACGTATTGTACAGGGATGGACTCCGGTGACTATGTACCTGAATAATTGTAAACATTATAACCCTCTGTCAAGGACTGTTCTAAATGCTTATTTTCATGTCTGATTTTAATAAACTGAGGTTACAAAGAAGAAGAAGAAAAAAAATCACCTTCTATCCATCTTGAATAAATTTAAAATAAATACGTTTAATCTCACCTGGAGCATTTTAGGCAAACTAATAAAATCTCCATGGAAACAAGCTGGCAGACCCTTCATTAGAAAAGTTACATAGTGTGAGTTCTCTGGGTGACTGAAAGCCCATATACACATGTTATTGTTCCTTGTGTTTGGCAGCCCTCTCTAGCCCAGTCTCACTGCCAGAGAGAGGACTCCTGCTCTGGGCCCCTGCAGCCGTAAAATCCAGTGTCTGAATTATTGACTGGAACCGAAGAGTGCGCACGCTTCTCCTGTGGGACAGAGACAAGTGGAAGCTGCTCCTGCTTCTAATTGCCCACTGCCCCGCTCCTCCTCCTTCCATTGTCGACTACGCCACCTCGCGCTAATAAACTCTAGCGCTCTCTTTAAGTGTGCCAATAATTAAAGCCTGCTGAGATGGTTGGGATAACACACTACGCAACAATGCATAAATTCACCTCAGATTTAAACAACAGATCTGCGCACATCCCCTTAATTGCGATGACTATGGGATTGTGGGAAGGTTTTGCTGCGCGATGCTGCTCTCCTGTCTTCACCTGGGGAGACAGCTGATGCGTGTAGCTCTGTGGAAAATGCAAATGTGGAGAGATGGGGTTTATGATCCAGAACTCCGAAGCTCAGAGACAGAACAGGACGTGACAGTGGCCAGAGTCACACAGAGAAAATGTGGCGGGTATTTGTGAAATGAAAGGCAGAATAATGAGCACTGTGTCTCTGTTAGATCCTCGCTCTAATACGTCAATTAGGACTTCAGAGATGTACTGGACGGGTACGCGCTGACTCTCTGACCCCACATTTTGTCACAGAGGAGACAATTCAGAATAATGGAGATTTCAAGAGTTTCTTATATAGTTATCAATGGTCGAAAGTAGACAGAAAAGTTACTGTGCGATTGTCTGGGAGCAATCTGACATATAGTTTAAATATAGCTATAAAAGTGTGTAGGCAGAAGTTAAAGGTGACTTGTGTGACTTTTCTCTCTCTGTTACTGCCTAACACAGCATTTATTTAACTATAGGCTTTTATTTAAAAAACAAAATCCTTGAAAAACATGTATTCTTAATGTGAGCTGACCACTTCTCCACAGATCTGACAATTCAATTCAATTCAATTCAATTTATTTTGTAGCACCCAAAATCGCAACAACAGTAGCCTCTAAGGGCGTTCCAAGATTTGGATGAGCCAAACATACACACAGACATATCAAAACAGGAAAAAAACAACATTCATGTAAAGCAGCAAATGAAACATTGTCCAGTCATCCCCTGTCCTTAGACCCTCCTTCTCAGCAAGGAAAAACTTCAAAAAACCCAGGGTCCTGGGAAAAAGAAGAAACCTCGGGGAGAACTACAGTGAAGGAGAGATCCACTCCCATGGACGGACAGGCTATAGATGTCCAGGCCCGTGGGCCAGTTCGGTATGACCACAGCTACCCAGGTGGGGAAGAGCAGGGCGAGGAGGAGGAGGAGAGGGGCGAGGAGGAGGAGCCGGGCGAAGAGGAGGAGCCAGGCGAAGAGGAGGAGCCAGGCGAGGAGGAGGAGCCAGGCGAGGAGGAGGAGAGAGGTCCAGCTGCCATCAGGCGCCTGAAAGAGTTCCACTCCACAGGGGGAGTGGGACAGGGGACAACATGTGAATAGCAATGAACAAACTACAGATGAGAACATAGTAAGTGATGCTAATGAGAAAAATAGGAGGAAACAGAGGACAGTGCTCAGGTTGCCACACTTCCCCCAGCTTGTTATCTCCTGCGGCAGCTTATCTTAGTGACATCAACTAAGTAACCTGGTCATAAGCTATTCCGAAGAGGAAGGTTTTAAGCCTGGTCTTAAATAAAGAGACTGTGGGTGCCTGTTTAACATCAACAGGGAGTTGATTCCATAACACAGGAGCTTGGTAACTGAAGGCTCTCCCCCCCACTGTACTTTTAGACACTCTAGGAACCACTAATAATCCTGCATTCTGAGAGCGAAGTGCTCTATTTCGCTGATAGGGGACAATGGCATCCTGAAGATATGATGGGGCCATATTGCAATGCACAGGGACAAATGTGCAAACCTGTCCCCAAAATACAGCTGCACGTTTTCCACTGCAACTGTAATGACGTGTATTTTTTAATGTGCGTCTCATTCTTGACATGTCAGAACAGTAATTCATTATTTCTTCTCTCTTCATACTTAATCATGGAAGCCACAGCTGCCTTGGGGCTGACTGGTAAAGGCATTGCTGCCAGTCTGTGCCAATGGCCTCTCTGAATACTGAAGACAGCTCACGCACTCATACATGGGGGTTAAATATGTTGCCCAAAGACATATTTCCTTTCTTTTATTACTTTTTTGACATTTTGTACTCATTGCTGTTAATACTGACACATTTAGGTAGATCAAGTCAGTTATTTGCTCATACTTCCCATCTACTTCCCCTGTACAAAACAGACACTATTCTTACCACGATATTTTTGGCAATTCTGAAGCGTGAAACAAAGCAACCGGCTGTACTCCACCTTAGGCTTGACAGTTGTGTAAGCTCCTGTACCAAAGCTGCTAAGGAGAATGAGAACATATTTAATTCAGATTTATGAATGTATCTAACCCTCTTCAGCAATTCCCTGTGTTATATAATGCCCCTTGCCCCTCTTTGCTCTTCGCCCAGTATCCCTGTGTGACAGTGTGACCGGGGCAGACAGACTGTGCTGTGAGAGCTGCACCATAAACAGGCTCTAAGCACACACGCAGTTCAGATTTATGAAGACATAGTAAAACTCACAGCGGCTGCATCACGAATACTTACATAACCGCTGTGCTGCCATTACAAACTGTACCTTCCTGGAAATGAAAAACAAAAAACAAAAAGGAAAAAGAAAAACGACAAATGTAAACACTTTGGAGCAGATGCTGATCCTTTCTCACTCCCTCTCACCCTCCTACCATTTCTGTCTTTTGCTCTTTCTCTTCCTCCCTCTCTTCCTTCTTCCATTTTTCTTTCCTTGTCCCTACCACTCCCGCTCCCCTCTCCACGGCTTTTCCTTCCTCCTCCTTCCTCCCCCTCTCTTTCTCTCTGTCCATTCCTTCATCGATCTTTGTCTTTCTAACTCTCTCTCTTCCCCTCTCTATAATCCGTCCTTCTCTCTCCCCATTTTTCTCTCCATCCCTCTCACTCTCTCCTTTTGCTACATCTGTTGCTGTAGACTCTCTCACCCCCTCCCCTCCATTCCAACCTCTCTATTTCCCCGTATCCCTTCCCTTCCTCCCCCCTCCCTCCCTCCCCTCTCTCTCCATCTGTCACTTCCAGCGACTTATTCTGAGCGTGACCTCCATCATTGGGTGAGATGCAGAGTCTTATATGTGCTGAGTGAAAGTGGGAGCACCCGAATGTAGAGAACACCTGCAGGAGGAGAGAGAGAGAGTAATGAGACAGCTCCGGTGGCCCAACGCTGATCAATCCAGTGTGCCATTAGGCTAAAGCACAGACACTACTGTACACTGTGTCTTTATACTGAACAGCTGAAAGGTCTCTAATGCTCAAATCAATGCTCTTAGTTTGAATAAGAATACAAATAAATGTTCATTTTCAGTGTTTCAATGAGCAGAAAAAACATACTCCTTAAAGGTGCTTTATGTAACATCTGTGGCACCTGCTTTTCTGCTTCCCCATTTCCATATAAACAAGCATCAGAATAAATCATATTATTGGCTATGTGTACAGTTTATGTAATCGATGAATATTCTTTCTAATCATTTGAATGAGTACATTACACACTCCCTCGAGCGTTGTAAGAGTGATCACCAAAAATAAAAAGTATTTGACAAAGCAGTGTCTTTCTTCTGTAGGCACAGGTCCAGGCAGTGACACCAGAACAGGGACTTGCTGGTCTCGCCATGGCCTCTTGACTGTGGCACCAATTCTATCAAGACGCTTTCCTAAGCTCTTGGCCATCGCTCTCAATTGAGTGTAAAAAGGACTTCATCTGAGGTAAATTGTGAGAACAGTCTCAAAGAGATTGTCACATCTGTGCGACTGGGATGGCTGAGTGGAGGCAGCAAATCTAACCGAACCAGGGTGGGCAGCAGAAATAGAAAACTGAAACTTCACCAAGGAAAAACTTTCATTAAATAACAGAAGTGATAGTTTCTACTGCAAAAGTTTCCAAGACGTCAAGTGCCGAAATAAATATGAATGTATTTAACTTTCTGGTATATTGTCTTTGGTCAAATGGCATTTAATTTCAGCATGTACAAGTTAAATCAGTTCTGCAGTCTGTCCATCCCTGAGAGTGGATGTTTCCTTCATTATGGTTCTCCTCAATGTTTCTCTTTTCCCCAGTGGATAAAAAAAAATCCTTGCAGAGAAGAAGGGGCTAAGAACATAGAGCTCTCTGGGACAGTTAACATTTGGTTGTTTTCATGTGAAGATTGGCTGATCAACCTGTTATATTGACCAATGATTTCATTTTGCCACTTACTGTTCAACAATATGATTAGGCCGTGTGAGGCGACTGCTGCAGTGATTTTAGCCTATTGATTCTTTGCATTGGCATCACGCTGGGGGCATTTAACCCTAGATGTTTCTCTACTGGTGGAAAATACAAAATTAACTTAAACGTAATTTGTTTGTGATCAACACGAGCATTCGTGGTCCTGTTTAGGAGTTTGACTTTCATTAAAAAGGTGAGAGTGACTAATTGAAAAGCAATTGGCAAGCTTTTAACTATAATTTTATTTGAGAGGGACTTGTTAAGAGCACAAATCAGCTCATCTGTTGTAGTTCCAACCAAGTCAGCTCTTCCAGATTGTGTTAAAATAAAGCTCAGAATAAGTCTAATTTGTGTAACCAAGCCTCTAACAGAAAAGTGCTTTCAGTCAGCATCATTCCCCTGTGCAGCATCATTCCCCCGTGAGTTTTTACTTGTTTGAAAATTGTCTCCACAGTTTCAATCAAACTGTTCCCAAATAACCTTGTTCATTATTATATGAAGTATCCTTCTTGTGTGCTAGTTCCTGTTGTACATTGCATTTCCAAAGTGATTCTTTTTGTCTCTCATAGGTTTTCAGCAAAACCGCATCCCCACCACAAAAACTGCCAGCTATGTCTTTCATTTGAATTCAGGAACACTACAAGATATTTTCATTCAGGTGAGTGCATCCATCTATCTTTTAGCTAAACCACTTTATTGTCAGTATTATAAAGCCTAATGCGTCACTGTTCACTCGATGCCATGTTTGGAGATAGAGGCAGAAAAGCTGTGAGTAAGATGCTGCTGTCAAACGGAGAATCCTGCCGAAAATGCGCTGCACCATGTCATTAGCCACAGCCAACTCTCGCGGCGCAATCTCATTCAAACCCACAGCACTCGCACGCTAAGCTAATGGAAATCTAATCAGGGATGAGAGCGGACAGCGGGCATAATGCAACACATGATAAATAGAAGAAAGATGCTAATGCTATTTATTTTAGACAGGCCATGTGCACTCTCCCTCTGGCTCTCTTTGAGGGCTCACCACATTTCACTTTTCAACTATATTGCAATATTCAAGGAAATGTTTTCATCTTTCATTTTGTCTGTTGTGCCAAAGTGCTACAGGAGCAGGTGTAAATTAATAAAGAGCACGCTAAAAGGCCGCAGTCATTATGGTTCTCAGAGACTCTGTTTTCCCAATTACAAAGAGTGTGAATGTTGTTCTCCAATAGTTCAATATACTGAATATGATTGTTATGCACTACCAGCATGCACTTAAACATAAATCCACTCTGTGCCTGGACACACAGGATCCATCATTGCAGAGTAATCACAGCCTCAGCAGACATGACATTACACACCACATCTGCCATATCAGTATCGTGGAAATGAAACTTTATGATTTTCAAAATAAAATCAACTGCTCTTGGATGTAGTGTAACAAATAAGTTTTGCATTGTTGGGTGTACTAAATAACTTAAATATCACCTTGAGAATGTTCAGTCTTATTGGACCCCGTAAGCTAAGCAGGGTTGGGCCTGGTTTAGTAGTGAAGTAGTTCTACTGTATGGTCCCAAGGTCCAGAATTGGACCCTGTTTCTGTTCATTAATATTTCATGGGGATTTCATATGAGGCGTCTTACTACCAATAACTTTACCATTATGTTTATTTGGCAGCAAAAATATTGGCCTGGCCTACATATTCAAGTCAGACTGACTTGTAGTAGTTATCATTGTGGTAATAAGTCATGGTTTATCTTATAGGTGAAGTTGGAGTAGTTTGTTCATCAGTGGGATTAGTTACAAATGTGTTGTACAGAAAGTTGTGCATATAAAGAAAGTAAATATCTCAGTTTAATTAACTGCATTGTTTTTAAAAAACAAAAGTGAGTCACTCACCCCTGTTCATTCCTGCTGGTGTCATGATGACAATAACAATAGGTGAAATGTTGGCGAAAACAAATCTAACTGAATTATCAGAGTTTTAAATGTGGACTTTGATGCACCTTTCTACATGAAGCTCTGAATATTTCAGATCTCATTCATTATCAAGCCAAAGAAATATTCATGTAGCAAATTCTTTCATATTTGTCTCCAGCTGACATTTGAACTTTATTTACAAACGAGATGCCAAACTGTTAATGCTGCTTTTTTGTATGTTCAAATGTTAGTCATGAACACTGATAAAAGAGAAGGTTGTACCTCAGGACCCCCAGCTCTCTCCCTGTTGTGAATATGTTACTGTGTAATTAACCTGTGAAAGACTCCCATTGTGTGGAGTGAATGGTCATGTGATCCCGGTCCACTGCCTTTATATATACACTCATCTAACCTGTCATTAGCTCTAATAAAGCTGTCAGAACAACAATTACTCTCTTGTTTTTCCTGGAGACCCTGAAGACTCTTTGTTTCTTCTCCAATGTACACAGAAAGAAGCACATCATTATGACCACACACAATTACAGTAAAATAGCACAAATTAAATCATCATTAGGCTTTTTTTGATCTCTGTTATAATGTTGTTTCCTCATCACAAACAGATTTAATTCACACAAGTTTAACACACAAACCCTGCATATTTTGAGTTCTTCTATTAATCTAAAAAACTCTTTTCCACTTTTGACGTCATGTGGTAATACAGGAAGTGCTCCAGTGTGTTTTTAAACTCCATACATCTTCACCAGAATCATTTGGAGAACTTCAACCCTGGAATTGCCCATCTCTACTGAACAAAAACTAAGGTAGCTATTAAGGGAGCTGTTAACTTGTAAACTACCTACCACTACATGACATCACAAAGTGGAACAGATTATTTTGAGCTTTAGAGATGGAGACAGCCTAATAATGCTTAAGATTACTCAAATATGTGTGAATGAGTATGTTTTTGAGGAGGTAATGTCATTCTAACATGGCTTAAAGCTCATAAGAGTCAATTTTGTGTAATATAGAACCTAAAAGACATACATTTTAATCATCCTTCAATCAGCAGAGGCAAGAGTACTTAGCTGGAGAGTAGGGAGTACGTGATCTCGTGCCTCAAGATCCAAACAGCAGTCCTACAATGCCATCAAAAAGCTCATCTCGTCTTATTCTCATGGATTCAATCTTGTATCTTGAGGTAATTGTGTCTCATTCCATTCCCACTGGAAATTAAACCTGTGTTGTTTAGTTTGATGGCAGATTACCAGAGTTCCCAAAGACTGCACAGCCATGAAAATAACATGGTAACTGCACAGAGAAAAGCCCCAGTGGTCCAGGAATCCAACTCAGGAACTTCTTGATGTCTGGGAACAGTATGTACCTCTCAGTCTCAGTGTTGCCTTTTGTGAGATATCCAGTGCCAGTAACAACATTCAGCTTTGAAAGGAATCGGACTGAGATTGGAAATGCGTTGAACAAAGGCCCAAAGTATAATAGCGGTAACAGGGTCAGAGCATCTCTAAATCCGTTGCTCATTCCTCTCTGTGGTGATCAGGATCAGAATTCATCAGATTAAGAACAGCGGCCAACAAGTGAAAGGTGAAGTGCAGGGGGAGGAAAGGTTAGCTGTCTACTCTCATCCATCAGACCTCAGCTCAAAGTGCTGCAGAGTTTAGAGCTAGTTAAAAAGCTAGCACAAAACAGAACTATTAGACGCGTAAAAGGTTGTTGTAATTTATCGCATAGTACCTGAAAGTAGATGATTATTTGATTTTTTCAGAAACTTTTCAGAGTACTTTTACAGCATAGTTTTACTCCTATTTGAGTAATATTTTTTTATTGAAGTAACACTGAATTGTGGCAAAAGCTTTATGTTGACAGTGTGTTTCTTGTACCGCTCCTTCAGATATAATGTTTTTCTAATTTGTGTGTCTATCATTTGAAAATAGCAAATTGTAATGCATTATTAAGTTTTGTCCTTCAAATGACATTAACTTTTTTGGCTATTCGACCCACCTCTGGATTTTCCGACACGCACTGCAATTACGTTAATGATATATGTTTTAATAGTGCTTCAAATTTCAAACCTGTGTAGGACCAATAACATTTGAGAGAAGACCTAAAACAACCCTTCTAAACAATGCCATTCATTTCTGAACTACAGAGTTAGCAGGTTTTACACTGAAAAGTAAAAATACTCGGTCAGCAGGGAAACACTTTACTGCAGTTTTGAACAGTAATTGAATGCCCCTGTTTCTGTTATTCATTTTAAAGGGCCTATATTACACTATTTACTGATCTATGTTATAATGTTGTTTCCTTGTCAAAAAAATATTTGGAGTTGTGTTTTGTTTTGTAGGGAAAAGGAATGTGTATTCTCAAAGTATTGGAAGGGCTTTCTATACTTATACTTATAAAGAATGGGGTAATTGAATTTTTCGATTGAAATTACAATATCTCTGATGAGATTCACAGGTCATGGACAGTATCAATACAGTTTCATTTACACATTTAACGCACAAATCCTGCATATCTAGTGTCTCTTCATTGTGTTTTAAAACTCCATACACCTTCACTATAATCATTCTGATATGTCTGGAACTGCCAATCTCCAATATAGCTGTTAATATGAAATGTAAATCTTCATGACATAACTAGGTGAAACAAAACATTTTGAGGTTTGGACATGTAGACAGACTAATAATAAACATGTATGAATGAAACAAAACACAACTCGGGGTATGTTTTTGATGAGGCGACAACATTATAACATGGCTTAAAGCTCAGAAGAGTAAATTTTGTGTAGTATAGGACCTTTAAATACATATTTTAAGTAAACATAGATTCAGGATGTCACTGTCATGGCGAAATGACACTGGAGAAATGAATACAATATAATATAATCATAACAATCTTTTAACTGTCAGTAGCTCTACCTACACGCTTATTTAACCTGACCATCACTGAAAAGTCTGTGTTTTCTTCCACTGCCTAAACCCAGTTGCTATACCTATCTCTCTGTACCACTGTAGCCTCCCTGCAGCGCCGTAGCTAATCAAGCCGTGTTTTGGTCGTGGCTGGTGAACAGTTGGAGCTCGCCAAATAGCTTTCGAGGTGTAGAGTGTGTCACATGACCTGGCAGCTCATAAGAAGCCATCATTAGACCAGTCCTGGCTCCACATGCACCAGCAATAGGAGCTCAATTGGTGTTCCAGCACTGTATATTTTGAAAAGGACACATTAGAATGCCTTTAGAGACCATTTTGCACTCCAGAAGACAGATTTAGCTGTTCTCAAACAACCAGAAGTACCTGATTTTAGTGTTCAGTAAAAGTAGGTAGCAAGAGTTTAACTTTTTGGTCTCAAAGGTCTGAGGCAGGTGAACTTTCTCAATTCTAATCTGTGGCTAGTTTCAGGTCTTTCCCATGTTTTATGATGAGTATGCTTGTAATTACCGGGCTTATCCACATGATACAAATTCAGGTTTAAAGTTCAACATCTCTCTGTCAGAACAAATTAACTAAAACCCAATTTGCAATGGATAAACAGCACCCGTGGGCTCCCGTAATTAATGAATTACCACCCAACGTCACTGTTTTAAGTTGGGTTTTTAATAAGGGTAAGCCACTTTATTATCATTTTAAATCACAAATAGACCTAGCAAATGGTAAAGGGATTTTTAAATTTTTTAAAAATGTATTTAACCTTTATTTGACCAGGTAAAGACTCACTGAGATCCAGATCTCATTTACTGACCTGGTCGAGCACACGTCAAGAGCAGAAAACAATAATCAATTAAGATAAACATCAATTATGAAAGTAAAGTGCAAGGAATAAATATATCAATTTGTGATAAAGCATGACATTAAACAAAACTTTCAAGTATTTTTACTGAACAACCAGGTACCTTATTATCTCATCAAAAACACACCTGGAGTTTTCCTTCATTAACACATATTTGTGTAATCCTTTATTATTAGTCTGTCTGCATCTCCAAAGTTCATGTTCATGAAGTTCATGAAGCGATAGTTTTTGAGTTAACAAATACCTTTTACCTTTTGTTCAGTACATTGACAATTCCAGGGCTGAAATTATCCAAATGATTCTAGTGAAGGTGTGTGGAGTACTTCCTGTGCTTTGAGCGGTTTGAGAGAACTCAAAGGACTTGGTTTGTGTGTATGAGTGAAACAAAACATAACTCCGACTATATATTTGATGAGGAAACAACATTGTCACATAGATCAGAAAACAGCATAATATGTCCTTTAAAAACATAAAAAGCTGCCCACTGGTGGTGTATCGGTCATATTACATGTGTGTTACAAGTTACATCTGTGTTTCCCACCACCTCATCTTCATAGGTTTGACCCCCAGCCCTGACCACTGGCTAAATGTTTCTACCCCTCTTCTCTCTTGATAGATTTAGGGCAATTAAAGACATTTTGAATGAGATGGTGATATGATATGAATCACTTCTAATTGTCAGTGATCACCCTGGGTCTTTTTAATGTATAAGTCTATAGTGAATCTTCTGTCATGGCTTGGAGTTTGGAGGAAGACATTTGGCAATTTTTTGGAGTTAAAATGACTCCAATGTTAAATGATATTGTTTTTGTTATGCAATCCATAGTATAAAGACCGAAATGCCCCCTTTACTGCACCTCCCATCTCAAATAAGCAGCATGTCTCTTACTGTACGCAGAACCAACGTGAGCTGTAGAGTTTGCAGCCTGACGCCCCGCGGAGATAACACAAGTTTCCTCAGTCATGTTCTTTCTTGCTTTCATAACAGCAAAGTGGCAAAAAGACAACAACATGTGCAGGACCCAATCTTATACCGAGTAAACAAGAAAAAATGATCAAAGGAGCATATACCCTCATTGTGAAGGCGGCTTCTGTAGTCCACCACACACGAGTGAACAGAACAAGTCATTACTGAGACTTGTGTGGCCAAGCAGACGTCATTCAGAAAAAAAACAAAAAACAGGGAAAGGCTGTAATTGTGTTTGTTGGATGATTAAGAGGGTTCTGTCTGTGGAATAACTTGTGCCTCTGCGACTCTTGGAAGCTTCCTGTTGATTAGGAAGCCATTCATTTTAATGGCCTTTTTTCTCCTTCTGTCTTTGTTAAGCAGACACCTCTCTATAGGAGGAAAATGGCATCTAAATGAATGGATGGCGTTCTATTAAAGGAGAAGAGAATAATGGCATAATGAAGCAGAGGAGGGCTAAAACAATAGGGTGCAAAAAGGGGTGTGAGTCTGAATCATATCTTAAGCAGACAGTGTCAAGCAGACAGATGCATGAATAAGGGAACTGACGTGGCCATATTAAGAAGACATCATGACATCAAGCACACAACTTTAACTTTAAGTGCAGGAAGAGAGAGATAGAGAGAGATCGAGAGATTGTCACAAAAAAATAGTGTATTATCAAAACAGCTCTCCTGTTAATATGAATGCTGGCAGTTTGATTTCCCCTCTGACTAATGCTGCCTTTATGTCTTTGGGGTTGCCTTCAGTCTCTGTACAAAATGAGGATCAGTGGCGGAAGGTAACAAAGTAAAAAGAGAAAAAACTAAAGGAAAAAATGTATTAAATTTGACAGCGGATATTTTAAATTCGTCATATGTTTTATGTGTTTCATATTTGAAATTTAATTTTAGTTCAAGTCTGGGCCTTGAAGCTCCTATATTATGCCAAATTGGCCCCTGAGAGCTTTAAGCCATTTTATAAGGCTGTTACCTCCTTAAAAACATTTCAGTGAACAGGACTTTAAAGTACTTTATTCCTGGCTGGAGAGAGGGCTGTTCCTGGATGGAGAAAGGCTGTTCCTGGATGATAAGAGAACTGTTCCTAGGTGTAGAGAGGCCTGTTCCCGGCTGGAGCGAGAGGCCGACATGCCAACGGGAGGCGGCTGAGATGTGGTGGTCGGGTGGAGTCACCAACAGCTGCACCTTAGAGCCTGGCTTGTTTGTTTCCTTGCAAATACTGCTCCAGCTGAAACAGTAGTCAGCCCACAGGCAGCATGACAAGAAGGCTTCGTGCACTGGAATGCAAAGTTTAAGTAATAAAAATATAGTAATATTGCCCATTGCTAAAGATGTGTTCCAGTCATCCTCAGAGGCTGGATTTTCAGAGTTCAGACTTGTACGTGACAGCTGGAACTATCATGGAATTTCTACTCAGAAAGTAATTTTAGAGCTCGAGTTCCAAAATCCAACATAGCTGCGCCCCAGATATGATGGAAATTAAAATCCAGACAGTTAAAATATTGAGAGCACTAATGTTATTTTCCCTTTATTTGCTCCCTACTATCCACCTGCTGTCTCTGAACCTGCTCCTACACAGACATTGAACCTCTGCAGAAAAGTGGAATTAATTTAGAGTTAGTTAGTCACCACTTTCACATGGTGCCCCTTTAAAATGCCGTGTTATCCCCCATCTTGTTATTTTAAGTACAAAGGTATGTTTTTAAGATTCTACGTGTCTTTCTTTCTTTCTTTCACTCCAACTTGTATTTCTAAGTTTTACAAATGAATTTTCTGCAACCTGTGAACAAGCTGGCCTTGAAAACTTGCACTTGACTTTTTAGTTGAGCCACAAAGCGACTGGCGGTTTCTGAACAAATCCATTAGCTGCTTTTATCAGATAAAGTGCACAAATGGCTTCCCCAGTCTGAGAGCTGTCCTTGTGAGCTGCAAACATCAGAGAGAGACCACAGTTTTATCAGGTGCTCATAGAGAGACTGCTGCTCCTCTGATTTTAGCAAAAGCACTAATTAGAAACACTGGGTGGGGTGGTGTCAGTGCCTGTTGAAAACGGTTCTTCTGGGCAAACCGTATATGACAGCCAGGTAAGACCATGGGGCTGGGTCATTAAAGCTCCTGTACCTGATTTTTCCCCATATATTTGCGCAAAATTTGTCTTGCCACAGTACAGATATGTTGTATAAGCAGCTCTTGAGGTCAAAATAAGTCCGCTGTGTAATGTCTGTATCTAATTATAAAGAATTTTATTGTCTGATAATCAGGAAGTGTGCATTAGTATGCTAGTATGCTTTACTGTTACAACAAACCTCTGAAATTTCTGAAGTGTTATTTATCTACATTTTTTTTCTTAATACCATCAAAATTTTGTTGATTTTGTTGGTGCAGAGTCTCTGTCAGCCTACCAATTGAAGCTTTACATGGAAGAAGGCGTTAAAAAAACTAATATTGTGTTAGGTTTAGCTGCCCTGACAGGAAGTGCAAGGGTTGCACTTTTTCACCAGTCTATTTTAAATAATAATCTTTGTGATAATTGACAGTTTCCTCTCTATCCAGGCTGCTTTCCAACTGGCACTTTCTCTGCAGTATTTGATCCAGTACAAACCATGACTCTGGTGGGCTGAAGGTTCCTCCTCTCCTGTTACAGAGCCCAGGCTGGTCCCACAGGGGAAATGTGTCCTCCTCCTCCAATGCCTCTGTTCACAACTTGGCCAGGCTGCCCTCAGGAAAAACTTTAACAGCAAAACAAGCTGTATAAAGCTATATGGTACAAATGATTCAGTTTGCTGTCTGATTCCAAACAACTACTGCTCTGGAGCTGTTTTCTCACATGGTTAAGGTACCTGGCAACTGAACATAAGTAAAAGAATATGTGAGATGGATATGAGGGAAAGTAAGAATGCTACTACCCTTTAGAATAAAATTTAAAGAGCGATATAGACCTAATATAACCAATAGAGATTTTAAGATGCTAAATAATAAATGCAGCACTCTTTCAACAAAGTTTAAGTCTTAAGGGTGATTTATTCTTGTGGTGTCACCCATTCACACTCACATTCATACACCAGTGTACGCAAACACTAGTGGCAAAGTGGATTAAGCGTCTTGCCCAAGGACACAACAACAACAATAACCGGTGGGAGCTGGAATCACACCTCCAAAATGTGGGTCTGTGGATCTGACCGCTCTACCACTAATGTTTTTGTTGAGAGTTGAGAACGTTTGAAACAGTGAACAAACACTCTACAAAGTGAGCTACTGTTAAGACTATTTTTCCACTAAATAAAAATGTGATGAACTTCATATGTGATACTCAAAAGTTGTTTTCACGACTTCAAACTCCAAAAGTTCAGCTTGCTACAACACTAGGTCATATCTAACAAAATATCTTCAGCTTTTGGTGATTTGGGTAATTTGCCGCTCATTGATCTGACTAGGTGCATTACCCACGGTGCTTTGCAAATCTTAAGTCAGATCTCAGTTCACTTCGTTTTGCCTGTGCACCTCTGTTTTGATCTCTCGACTTAAGATGACTTGATAACAGGGAGATGCAGGCTGCTAGAATACCCCCTCACACACACACACACACACACACACACACTCCCACACACACTCCCACACAGACACACACACGCACACACACACACATACACACACACACACACTCCCACACACAAACCCAAACACACTGTAAGTTCATATCTGGAGGAGGTCACGAGTCGCTGTCAAACTGTCTTTACCAAAATGTCACCATTATGACAGGTGATAATTTAACACCGCGGGTGGAGGAGTGCCAGTATCTCCGAGCATTACATGTGTGAATCTGTGCATCCTTTTTTACAGGCCAGATAAGCAAAGGAGCTGTGAGTGTACGCACTTGTCTTGGCTCATGATGTACACCTAATATGACAACAATCCTGAGTCTCTCTTTCTCTGCCCGTCCAAACCATTGACAAGTGTCTGGGGCATCCGCTTCTCCTTGAACATGCGATAAATGATCTGTCGACTTGAAAGCCTAACAATATCAATGATTTATCCTGGCCAAAATTCATCTCTGTGATTCATAGAACATTGGGTATCTAAAGGTTTTCTGGTATCGACAGCCAAGAAAATTCACTTGGAGAATGTGGGAGTATAGCACTGTCCACACTGTGATTGCTGAAATGATTAATGAGCATTTGCATATTAATATTTCTCTCTTTTTATATTATATCATTTTGTACAACATTAAATAAATATTGTATAAATATTTTTCACATTTTTTTTTACCATGACATTGTCTTTTTTAATCCAATATTCCACTTCTTAAAGGTTTAACGGAAATTTATTGTGAGCTTTTAGCCCTGTTATAATGCCGTTAAATCAACAAAAACACACCATTTCAATAATTTATTAGCTTCATTTACTACTTTAAGTCAGTATTAAGCCCATGTACATTATGATGTGTACTGTTAACATGTATATTTGAGAAAACATTACATTTTGTTGAAATGCGTACATATTATTATTGGGGGGCCCTGTACAATCTTTGGATAAATAGTGGGGCCGTGACTCTACAGACTTTGGGGACGACAGCACTAGTCTATAATACAATAGTTTGTTCTGTCTTAAAGACTTGATACCAGAATGGGTAACTCCAATCCATGGCATCACAATGTAGAACAGAGTAGAAGAGCTAAGACAATATATGCAGGGTTTGTGTGTTAAACGTGTGAATGAAATAAAACAAAGCTAAACTGCACCCTCTCCTATTACTCAGTCCACATACTTCCATGTTTGTCCTTCTCTCACCCGCCAAACCACTGTCGTTCTCAACCCTACTCTTTTCACATCCTGTATCAGGTATTACAACTCTCTTCTCCAGCTTATCTTCAAATCTTCATAAACTCGTCTCAGCCACTTTTTATCTCACTAGAACCCCATCATCAGAGCACATCATGCCCATCCTCAGAGAACTCCATTGGTTACTTGGGCACTGACTTCAAAATACTTACCTTCAAAGCCCACCATAACCTTGCACCCTCTTACCTGTTGGATCTGCTCCACCATACACTGCAGCCAACTCTCTGCTCTTCTCCTGGAGCTCCTCTTGTCTGTCCTCCACTGGGGCTGCTCTGCCTCCCACAGCCTATCAGCAAATATCTGTGCCATAAATTCTATTCCTTCGTTAAAATCACGTCCAAAAACTCCCCTGTTCCAACATTGCTTTGCACCCAAATCAGTATATTAGAGCCTGCTTTGCTTTTAGTGAATTTTTATGCTCTTGGTGAACTGTTGTTAATGTGCTGCTGCTGTAAGGTGACCTTGAGGGCTTAGAAATAGCCTAGAAAAAAAAAAAATCATTATTAATATAAGCACTCATAGCTAAGAGCATTTAACATGTATTTCTGCATCTTCACACAGGCTCTTGTGATTGTGGAGCATTCATTCACCTGCTGTCACCCTTCATACGACAGGACCCACTTGAGATCTGTGTTGTACAGCGTGGGTGCATTAGCATAGAGAAATTGTTCAGCTCAGCATTACCCCAGTCATTAGGCCAGGGATGTTAGACATAAACAAAATGTGGCAGGGCAACAAATATTATGCCACTTTTGGTCTACTCTTGAGGTTTATTTGCCATGAAATGGAAAGAAAAGGCTTTTGTAGTGGCCGCGCTGCAAAGTAATGCTGCACATACTTACACCTGTTACTTGTTGTTTTATGGTAATTCTAAATGAAAGATGATTTTTAGGCCAACTCAATTAGCCTCTGTTCCTCTTCCATATTGAAATGAGTTGTTTCCACAGGCATTCACCTGCAGAGGATTTGTAATGGGCTTGTCAACTGTGTTAAAGATACTTTTTAATTACATACTAATTGAAGAGTATGTCTCTTTGCTTGCTGCACATTTATAAGTATAATTGTGCATGTAGACCACGTTATAACGGCGATTTTGCTTTACCTTAATTAGACCTAATTGAGTGCAGAGGCTCACTTTCAGTCTGAAGTTATCGCTGACAAAAATCACAGAGCATTCACGGGTCATGATCTGGAGAATTCATCTAATTACCTTTATCATTATTTTATTATCTGATAAATTAGCTGTTTCGACAAATGCTCCCAGAGGATGTACACAAGCAAAATGGAAACATGCACGATGCTTTTGTCTGGGAGAGGTTCTGGTACAGAGCGCTGATGGGAATGACATTGTCAGCAGTTGTACACAAGGGGCAGAGGAGGTTTAATTAGTTAGTCAGGAGTGATGGAGACGCATGACCTTCATCCACTCTTTTAAATTGTGCTCTTAACGCTTTACAGCTAGTCTCAGAGGCTGACATTACAGTGCAAATGCTATTATGCTTTAGCAACAGAAAAGATCTAAGCATGTAATTTGAATTATTTACAAATTAAAATCATGTGTTTGTATCATTTGCATCTTATTTTTGGGAGGTGTCTTACTCACTCACTAAGAATGTTTGATATCAGAAGTCTGTTGTCCTCTGCTGGGAATGATGAACAAAATAGCATATTAGCAGCATGGCTATTAGCAACATAACATTCAGATAAATGTGCTCACTATTGAATTAGTCCAGTAAAGATTTCTAAAAAGTGCAGAGTCCTTTACTGTGTGTCAAGTGTGAAACATGAATGAATGTCACAAAAAATGCTTTATAACATAGATTTAAAAATATATAGTGACCTAAAAGAAAACTAAGGATCATCTTGAGAGAAAATTCCTAATTAATCTAAATTCTGCAACAGCTACTGGCTACTTTTCTTTATATTTGGCTTAACTAATTTAGCACTCATTTAGCCCCTGCACCTAGTTCACTCAATCAGAAAAAGATAGTGCTGGGCTCGGGAGCGCCTCTACATAGGACCTGCCTTAACAACGGTAATAAATCCTTTCGATAACAACACAATTACATGGACAGTAACCACAGAGTCTACGACTGCACTTCCACATCTATTCTCCTTCTGTTTATTCAGTATTGTGCAGCCTTGTTAATATTTTCAGAGCACATGTGTAAAATAAATAATGACCCCACAGCCCCGGCTTGACTCCTCCACATCACTTTGACATAATAAGCAGTTAATCTCTTCTTCTATTGGCCCTTGGCCCATGCACACAGCGAGGAGGGGCTGACCTGTGTGAACCTAGCACAAAGCTGCTGACTGACAGACTGTATAATTCTCCCTCGTCATAATAAACGGTTGTGCTCCAGTCAATGTAGAAACATGCAGGACTCTAGCCACCATTTGTCAGCTCATATCTAAACAAAGGGAAAGATAGCCTGGCGCTGTGCCTGGAAAATTGTTATGCATATATCCACGGCTTAGACAATGCTCCCAGATGATTGAGCTTAGAGAGGCTACCAGAAGTCACCTTTGGTTTTGTTTCTTGCATTTCATTACTAGATCCTTCTACCTTCTAAAATCACAGTCCTCATAGAAATCCATGTCATTTCAATCTCCCACATAACCATAACACACTAACTTTTCTGATCCGCCACTTGCTTGTTTCCCGGAAGATGGTTTGGTTTTGTGTAAAATCTTCTGTGGTATGGCAAGAACCGTATTCCCATGGAGACATGATGGAGCAGATCAGTGGAAAGACAACACAGTAGGAATGCATGTTTAAGTATTGAATGTATGTTTGAAATAAATGCACTGACAGCAGAGTCTCAGTCTAGCACAAGAGAAAAGCAGTTTTTTACAACTGATTCCACTATTTTAAACTGAAGAATGTCTAGACATTGCATTTGCTATACACCCTCATTATATAGTGTTATGTTAGCTTCACACAAGGCCTTCCCACGTCATGTTTGTTCCAGCACAAGATGTACAGAGTTCACCTGCAATGTTTCAATAATCCGAGTTTTATAGACAAAAAGAGCTAGTGTAAATTCAGCATGGAAGACCTAACTTTGCTCCCATCTACTTCACTGCCTCTCCAAAGTTTACCTGCTCCTCAGCCTTCATCATCTCTCTCCATATGGTCCTCCCCACTGCTCACTGCACCTCCTCCTTTCTAATAAGCGCCCAGTCTCAGTTTGTGCCTCGCCCCACCTCCTCCCCAGCATCCCTTTGGCATCTCATCCTCTCATTGTCCCCTTCACTTTCCTCGGCTTCACCTCTACCACCTCTAGTGTCCAGGCCCCCGGAGGACGACATCTCCTAATCGTCATCTAATTGGCCGCGCCCTTCAGCGCAATGTCTTCCAGGGTCTGAGTGTCAAAGAGAACTCATTCAGTAAAACTACTAATACTTTCTCTTTGCCTCTCCAGGTTGAATTGTTAATTATTTTTTCAAGTTTGTCCACAGCTCTTGACCCTCCACAGCATTGAGGGATGTGTCAAATGCAGAGATCAGTGAAGTACATGTTACCATACATCACATGAAAGCTCTAGAAACATCTCATTTTCACTTTCCTCACTGAACCACAATACTGTAATATTCCCTATTTCTTCTTCAGCAACAGTAATTGCTCCTGGACCTAGCGGCAGCATTGTCTCACTCCTGTAAGCCTATTATCATACCAGAGAGCGCATACAATGGACAGTGTTTGCCAAGAGGGATTTAAACAGGAAAAGATGATCATTGACGTGCGCCCTATAACCACAGATGCATCAACAGTCTCAAAACCATCCCCGTTTTTTTCCCCCACAAATGCACTGATCCTTTCATCCCCCAAGTTTGCCCTGTCAGAGGATGAGGGGTCCCCAGTGGATTCACTTTGCTCAGACAAAAAGGAAAGACTGAACTGTTTCCTAATTTAGACTCCCTTGTTTGTTGTTCCCTCCCACTTGAACACTTAATCACTTCAAAAATAGTCCCAACTTTCATCTTAAACCCCAGAAGCAATATTATTTTATGGCATTCATTGAAGACGAACCAAAAAGAATCCAAAACATTTCAAATCATCACCACAAAAAAGATTTTAAGCTCTAAATTGAAGTTACAATAATGGCATTCAACAAAATAAAATAAAAAGTAGCTCAGTTCTGTGATGACTGTGCTAATTATGGCTCCACTATGTGAATATTTCATGATGCAATTAAAGTCTTTTAAATTGTATTGGATTTTCAAGTATAATTTTATGTGCAAGTTGAAACATATGTTCAAGAGGGATGAGTCTGAGAAAATGTTTTATCTGCAATAAAATATAACCGGGCTCTTCAGTTTTACAGAAGAGTTTGGAGTGGACATTCAGTCAAACATTTATACTTTTACTGCCACATAAAATCAACATGTGGTTCAATAATACAACAGTTATCAAGTCACAGGACAAAACAAGAAAAAAATAATTGTTTGTTTGGTGAAGATCTTTGGCAAAGATCAATAAAGACAATGGAGACTCAAGGGAAATGAAAGTAAATGAAAATTTTCTTGCTGAAATATTCAAAATTTAAAGGGTAGTTGTTTTTCAAATGTCCTAATCATGACCTATCTGTGGTCCCAGATACAAGGTAAACATGGTGAAATCAAATAGTACTTTTCCTTATAACTGTTGTTGATTTACTCTTACAAAGTCATAGGACATGATGTCGCTTGGGGTTTTGGTTTTCAAGTATATTATCCAGTCACAAAGCAGAATCCAATCCACCTTTTATTTATTTACATAACATATTTTATAAAAGGCTGCTTAGATAAATGAAAACTACGGCAAATAGTACTAGTAAATAACACAACAGAAAGCATTAAAACTGTGAATTCTTGCAACTAAATCTAATGATTCTCTGATCTGAATCATTACTTAAAACCCAGCAGCCAATCATAATGTGTGCTAGTGCAGCCTCTGCAGTTCAGTGAGGGAATTCTGCAGGTTCTGAGCTTTCACATGTGGCATAATCTGTGCATATATGAGAATGAGAAAAAACTCCTCTGTGTCCTCTACAGCTGTGGGAGAAGTACTAGATTTTGTTCATTTCTGTACAGATACCAGAGCTAAAAGTAGTATTTCAAGTAAAAGTAAAGTATCCCATGAAAAAATCTACTGAAGTAAAAGTATGAAAGTACTCATTTAAAAATGTACTTAAACAAGTATTTTTTAAACAAGTATTTTACACAGATTTTGAGTTTTTTGAGGGTTCAAATGTGCTGAATATTTGTTGAATTTTGTTCAATAGAAATCGATCATTTTTAACTAGCTTTGTATAGTTTTGTTTGCTCAAAATATGAACGTGTTAAAAATAAACCCGTCACCCTTTTCAGCAGGTCTCAAACTATAACAAAAACTTTTACTTTTCAGTCCTGTTGAAAAATGTAGTGGAATAGAAAGTACAGATATTTGCTCTCAAATGTAGTGAAGTAAAAGTTGACAGAATCTTCTCCAAATACTTTTACTTTTTTACATTCCACCACTGGTCCTCTATCCATCTGAAAGCAGTGGTCGACCCAGGTTCAGCTGTGATAAAAGCTCTTTATTGAAACCAGTGCGAGAGCTACAGAAGCTACATTTAAAATAGCAACTTACAGTCTCCAGGATCAGGAGGGCAGTATGCATGATTTCATGATTATTATGCCTTGGCAGAGGTCCCTCTTCTTTGTTTCTAATTTATTACTTGCATGTAGTGCATCTTTTTATGCCAACACAAGCTAATGTCATACACTGTTGCTGCTGTAATGGTGCAGAATAAGAAGCCAGAGAACTCGTGGGAGATAGATACCAGACACCTGAAAGAGTAAATCAAAACTAATGAAGATGTAGACAGTATAATACCTGGAACACAGACCTGTTAATTTGGCATGTGGTGAAAGATGAGCTGAGTTGCTTATTCCATGAGGTATGTACAAGCCTGCGTATTACCGGGTCTCCTCTCTGCTTTTCAATTAGATATGGTGTAGCTACAAATAATGGTGTGGCCTGTGGAGCTGTAGGCCCCTGCTTCTTTGTTCATTTTGCAGAGACAGTAAATAATCACACTGACTTATCCATAATGGCTCAGTGTGCAGTCGGCGATATAAGTGGAAAACCCAAAACAATGGAGCCTAATGAATGAGGCAACAGTACAATAGATGTCTGACAGAAATGGAAATGCACCCACTGCTCATCTTCCCAATGCAAGAATACATAACCAAATGTGTATCAGGCATAACAATGAGTGAATGATATACAGGCTCCACTGCTATCGCCCCAGCAGAGCTACAGCACACTACTGTTACCCTAGGGCCAAAAGTGCAAATACTATGTAAATATGATGACATTACTTGCTAAAAGTGTGGTTTTGCTGACTGTGGTCATTCCATATGCAGATGGGGGAAGTTACAAAATGCATGCAACATAATAAAAAACTAATAAAACTATGTATACAGATGTATTTGTTTTAATTGTTTTGTCCAAATCTCAGAAGTTAAGGAGGTCTGGTTATTACTTGGCTGGAAGAGCGTTGGGAATATCATGCGTCATAGTAGGGCGTCAGTGACAAAAGTGTTGTGTCCAAAGGTGAGACACTTCACCCATCTTGCCTAATGTGATGTAAATATTTGAGTGATGGTCGGAGGCACAGATGGGGCAGATTGTCAGTCGCATTCCAATCCCAGGGCAGTTGTGGCAACAATGTACAGCTTATACCATGTGGAATGAATAAATAATGCATTTGTAGAGGGACTTTGAGCGCCTTGTTATATAAGACTAATGCATTATTATTATTGTTATGTAATTGGACAACAGTATTAAAAATAAACAAAATTTAACTCCTCAATCATAACTTTGACATGACATAGTATTGCTTTTTATAATATACTTTATTTATTAGTTTTAATTTACATTATTATTTTCACAGTTTTATACAAATACAACCATAAAGAAAAATAAACCTTAAAAGAGTAAACAAACTGCAATGAACTGAACTATATTGAAGTAATACATTTACTTGAGTACATTTTCCTCACACAAGGTTAAGTCCATCGACTGTGATGGAATTGTACTTTTCACGCTAATGTAACACCCATTTTCAACTTATCTTTACTTCTGTGTGACATTCAAATAAGAAAAGGGGGGAAAAGTGCTGTCATATACTGTAATAAAGGTCCCATATGGATACATGGAGGGCAGATACCTCTACCACTGCGAATGGTGCAATCAGCGTATTCAGAGAATCACAAAAGAGTTACAATGGGAGCAGCCACATGGAGCGCCGATGTGAGACAAGTTCAGCTGCTCAATTTTCCAGCACAAAGACGGGTTCCACTGACCATGAATGCAACTTAAGCAAAGAGATATTACTGCTAAAGAATTGGGGTATATCTGTGCACATTAATTAATTTTATAAAACAAATGTCTAAAACCAGTTAGGAGTGCATTCAAGCAGCAAGAATAGAAACTAAAAATAGGTGGCTACTTATTTGAATGTCCCATATTACACAAAATGGATTCTTGTGAGCTTTAAATCATGTTATAATGTAGTTACCTCCTCAAAAACATCCCTGGAGTTATGTTTTGTTTCATTCATACATAGTTGAGTTAATAACTAAACTAAATATGCAGAGTTTGTGTGTTAAACGTGTGTGAATGAGACAAAAAACAATCAGAAAATGGAGCAATATGGGCCCTTTCAAATTTGTTAAAATTGATTCAGTATTTAACGAGTAAATATAGAAGAACTAATTTCCTGCTTTATTCCCCAGAATCTATCTGGCCGTACAGTATCAGTGTCCTCACTGAAGCATAGGTTCACAGCGTTTTACACCTTTCTACCCTACTGATATTTTCCAGTTGATGATCAATGTATTGGCCTTATAGAACCCTGCTGCTGCTATCAAGGAGCTGAGGGTGTTCTTCACACAATGACGCCAGGATGGATTTAGACTGTTCTTTATATGGCAGGTGTGAAACTCTAACAACACAGTACAATACACATTAGTTTAAACGCAAAGAAATACAGAAATCACATTTTCTAATGGTTAATCCTAACCCAAATGCACTTTAATATTCAACATGTTAGCATGCAAATTAACTTGTAAATAGCACATTTTTTTATGCCCATGAAATTAACAAACGCAAACATATTTTTTATTCAAAGATCAAGTCTTTCATTACTTTTTCTGCCACAAGAAAACATAACATCACAACATAAAAATCATGAACTATTTCTTAAAGAAGGACGAGACCAGCGTGTTGGTGTGTACTGTCGCGGTGTTGGTCCAGTGTAATTTGCTGCTAGAATGTAGTCTAACATCTGCCTCCCCTCTGTGAGAAACACCAAACTCTTTTTTATACACTTTACAGAATGCTTTCATTTCATCGCTTAGGGCTTTGGCAATCCACGGGTGCTTCCCCACCCACTCCTCCTGCTACCTGCATTGATGCGTTTGCTTTTTAGGGACGTGCTGGGATTCTGGTACACCAGCCATGTCAAATGAATGAAAATTTGCTTATCGTCAGTGCATATTCGCTAACTAATTGTAGAATATCAAAAAATAAAAAAGTAGATCCATTGTAGCTGGGGCAGCCACTTAGAAGCTGTCAGGGGCAACTACTCAGTATTCTGTTTGAGTGTAATTTCTGGGATATTTAGGGCCGGATTCGGGACCACGTCTTATATTTCGGGACTGTTCTGAATTTTTCGGGACATCTGGTCATCCTAGTAGTAACTAGGAGTGTTTAGACTAGGTTTAGACCTAAACCAGGTCTAAACCAGACCTGGTTTAGACCTGGTTTAGGTCTAAACCAGGTCATTTTAGGGACCACGGCGGTCCCTAAGATGGCGTTTAGACCTGGTTTAGACCTAAACCAGGTCTAAACCAGGTCTAAACTAGGTTTAAATCAGGTCTAAACCTGGACTGAACCAGGACTGAACCAAGTCTGAACCAGGCCTTGGTTGGAACTACAGGTGAGCTGATTTGTTTGCTTAAACAAGACTTTTGTTACCTTACCTTACCTTTTGCACATAGAATGGCAAGTTTTCAGTTAGAAAATATGTTGTTTAAATCTGCCGTTTTCAGATTATATTAAATCATTTTTAGCAGTTTTTGTGTGTGCATTGTGTCACCATGGGAACTGCTGAACATGCTGCCAACAGAGACACATTTAGAACACCCCCAGCTTGATGTCACTGCAGTGTGTCAATAAGGACAAGCGCGTCATGGCCAATATGGCATCTGTGAATCTCAGTTTTTTGATTGCAAGCGTAGACCACCTAAGAAAAGATCACAGAAATTCCCTTGAACACCCCACCACAGTGTGCGGCTGACTTCCTGACATACCACGCAACCAGTCTTTTTAATCCTGATCTTTATAAGGGTGAAAGAGCCCCATCTCTACGGCTCCATTTATATTCTTAAATTATTTTTTGCTGGCGATAATTGGTAGCTATGACATCTACTTTTAGCCTGTAGCAACTTTTGTCACTAATGTGGACCATTACAACGGTAAGTTAACCTTTTCAATGTTATTCCGATAACTTAGAAGCTAATTAGTCCTAGGTGCTATGCTAATTAAGACTAGCCAATATGCTAAATTATACCTCTCCTCAAGTCCACTTTCTTGAAGCGTGTAAGAATGCTAATGGAGAAGCTAATTAGTGCAGTTTATGTCCAGATTCTCTCAAGGTACATGCGAGCTGTCATGGTGAGCCTCTTGTATAATGACAGGACTGTATTTATTAAATAGTTTGCCTTTGCAACAGTGTCTTAATATAAGAGTTTGAGGCATTTAACAACACTTTATTTTTCAGTTTTATTCCTTTACTCCTTCTTTACACTGGGTTGTGTTTCTTTGTTGCCACAGGTGCATAACCAACATCTGTTTACATTTGGGACAGGAGGACACTGGACAAATTTCTCTCCATCATGGACACTCCTGCTCACCCACTGCACCAGACTATAGAGGGACAGAGGAGCTCGTTCTCCAACAGGCTCCTACAGCTCTGCTCCAACAGTGAGGACTATACAGGACTATATTCATACCATACTCCATACCACTGTGCAACTTCTCATCCTTATGTAACAGATAACCTATGTCGCGTCAATCACTATTTCATCTTTTCACTGTTTCTCCTTGTCCATCTCTTGTATATAACTGAGATATATCTGGGCTTTATGTTAACATGTACATATGCATTTGTATAATTATGCCTCGTTTGACTCCAGTGTCTTGCTATTTTTGCTACTTATTTAGAATGTATTATTATTACTTTTCATATTTTTGCTCATTGTTATTATAATATATTGTGATGTGTAAGCTACTGTGTCCAAATAATTTATGGACCAATAAAGTTTGTCCCAGAGGCCACACTGACAGCACATTCAAATATATTGCCCACTGACTCATTCGTGCACAAAGAAGGCTGTCAACAAAATACTGGAAAAAAATAAAATAAAATAAAAAAAAATCAAAATTTGTCATTTTGATGCTTGTGATGCTTGTGATGCTTAAAACAATATGGACAATTGTGTTGAGTTAAATGGCCAATATTCTGCTATTTTCTGATCTAAGTTATAATGCTGTTCTCCCATCAAAACAAACCTGGAGCTGTGTTTTGTTTCATTTAGACATGTTTAACACACAAATCCTATTTAGGCTGAGTTCTTCTCTCAAACTGAATACACCCTATTCCACCTTGGGAACACAGGTGCTCCACTGCGTTTTTAAACTTTATACACTTTCACTACAATCATCTGAATAATTTGAGCCCTGGAATCTCTGCTGAACAAAAGATAAAAGGTGCCATTAACTTGAAAAATATCACTTCATGACATCACAAGGTGGAACAAAGTATTTTGAGCTGGAGATGTAGACAGACTAATAATACGGGATTACTCAAGCAAGTGTAAAACAAAACTCCAGGTATGTTTTTGAGGGGGTAACAACATTCTACCATAACTTCACAAGAGTCAACTCTGCATATTATAGGACCTTTAAGTTTTTGGCAACAGTTTGCAACCTCATTCTCTTTGGAGGTTTTAGATGTGAATTGAAAATGCAAAGAAATACAGCAACCACATTTTAGAATGTTAATGCTAACCCAAATGCATTTTAATATTCAACATGTTAGCATGCAAATTATCTTGTAGATAGCTAATTTTCATGCTAATCATTTATGAAATTAACAACATATTAACAAAACATATTTTTATTCAAAGATCAAGTTTTTCATTATTTTTTCTGCCATTTTTTCATCCTTAAAGAAGGACGAGACCAGCATGTTGGTGTGTACTGTCGCGGTGTTGGTCCAGTGTAATTTGCTGCTAGAATGTAGTCTAACATCTGCCTCCCCTCTGTGAGAAACACCAAACTCTTTTCTATACACTTTACAGAATGCTTTCATTTCATCGCTTAGGGCTTTGGCAATCCACGGGTGCTTCCCCACCCACTCCTCCTGCCACCTGCATTGATGCGTTTGGTTTTTAGGGACGTGCTGGGATTCTGGTACACCAGCCATGTCAAATGAACTAATTGTAGAACGTCAAAAAATAAAAATAAAAATAAAAAAAGGTCCATTGTAGCTGGGGCTACTCTACCAACAGTTTTTAATGTTTATCAGAAAATAACTACTCCGTATTCTGTTTGAGTGTAATCTTTGGGACATTTAGGGCCGGATTCGTGATTCAGGACCACATCTTAGATTGCGGGACTGTTCTGAATTTTTCGGGACATCTGGTCATCCTAGTAGTAACACATGCGAGCCAGCGGAGCTTTTTCTGCTTTTTACTGTGTGCACTACTGCACATGTGACAACATTCTAACATAACTTAAAGTTCACGCGAGTCAACTCTGCGTATTATAAAACCTTTAAGCTTTTGGCAACCGTTAGTAACTCCATTCTCTTTGGAGGTTTCAGATGTGAATGGATGAAATTATAAAGGTAAACACAGAGTATCTTGACAACTTTGAACACACAAGTCCAGGCTGTCAATCATTCACTCATAGATCTGATGTGTGAAGCTAATTAATGGTTTCATATTGGTTATGGGCGAGACAGATGAGGCGATGAGTTGGTGCATGGGTGTCGTGAAGACAAAGCGCTGCGAGAGATGGAAGCAGCCTGTCAGGTTCTGGTGACAGCTTGGGTTTTTTTGATCAGCCCAGCCTGAGTGTGGCATGTTGTGGTGGCTGCGGTGATGTGGTCGCTGCGGTGACAGAAGGAGATGGGCGCTGGTACAGGCCCGCGTTAGGGAGAGGCTCTGTCACATCTGTTCCACTCAGCGGCCGGCTGTCAGGGCGCTGCTGATGCTGTACAGTGGTGCGTTCAGATATCGCAAACAGCCTGACAAGAAGGCACTCATTTGTGTTTGTGCATTAAGTTTTCCAGTGCAGATTAATAAATAAACAGAGGAGATATGAAGAGATGGATTCACGCCTTTCCTTCTATGTGACAAATCAGTGGCTTCCTTGGTTGCAGTGGTTTGATATGAATGATTAGAAGTGAATAGACCAGATGCCCATCCTGATACCGCCCTATTCAAAAGATGTGCTGTCCAGTGTGGCCAAATGATCTCACACCATTGCTCCAGAATACACACTTATTCAAGATCGATGAATCTCCCTGTTTTCAAATGGCCGTGGTTGACAAGTGGATTAGCCAATCAGGCGTATCATCCGTATCAAAAATAAATAAATACATAGATAAATAAAAGAACAAATATCACAGGAGATTGAAAAACATTGTGGATTTCTGGAGAATCAATGAGCCAAACGCAAAACTCTGTCAGTCTGAAGTGAGATAAATTTGATTTGATTTTTCTTGAGCAAGACACATGACCCACCTCACCCCCAGTGTCTGCGTACACCGGTATATGAATGTGTGTGTGAATCGGTTCCTTGATGTAAAGTGCTTTGAGTGCCTTGAAGGTTAAAAAGCACCAAATAAAAATGTGACCATGTGACCACTGCACAATCACATTTGGCCAGTCTTGAGACTCAGCAGAGAACATGGAGACCAGACTAATATCAATCTGTGCAAACAACACGGAGATATCATTTTAGATTTTTACCATACAGCTGCTCCACGTGCAAATATGGCAAAAGCACATATAGCAAGATCAAAGCTGACAACCATTAATTCCCACATTTTTCATCAAATTATAAGACATAATAGTAAAACTTTAGTTCTAGTCCAAAGCCTGGGTAATTGGTCAGGGCCAGTCACCAAAAGAAACAGGAGACCTGTACACCTCAGGTCAGTGTAGAGGTCACTTTAAGTGCAGAGTTAAATGTCCAAAAGTGTCCCCAAAGTAAGTCCTCTAATGGGCTTTTCCTTTCACATTCTGCACAAACGGAAACAAGAACAATGGCTTTGCTCACACTCCCACCGCTCAATACATCACAGAGCCACACGGGGCCACTGTATAGAACAGGGCACCTATTAGCGTGCTCCTAATGTTCTCAATCTATCACTGCGTCGTCTACTCTGTGGCTGGAGACAAAACATCACCTGAAATAACCATCTCTTTTCTCCTGCTCCTTTCTGTTCACAACTTCTTTTGAATAGGGATTAATTCAAGCAGGTGCCAATCCCAGTGTTCTTCAGAATGGGGAAAGGCAGCCAGGCGGGCCACTGCAATTTAATTGGAATAATGTATGAAATGAGAGTGCGGCTCAGGCAGGGAGTGCTAACTCTGAGCAGCGCAGGCTTCGACAGAGATCAATGCTCCTAACCTCAATTCAAGAAAACATTCTCTAATGGTTCCCCTCGAGAACAGCGCCCAGCCTCTTCCCTCTTCTTCTGCTCCTCACTTATTTATTTATTTCAATTTTTTCTCTATCTTTCTTTCTCCCTGACTGTGGTGCACACTTTTTAATTATCCGCCCGAGGATTACCAGGCCAGTGGGAGACGATTTTTTATCCTGTCACACTGAACAATACTGCTTTATCACGTCTCCCCCATTCAACGCTCTTTTCACTAAGAACTGTGAAAGTGTCGGTCTTACAGCCTCTGCAATAATCAAAGGGACTAGAACTCTAATGCATTATATGTGCATTCAGTGTAAATTTACTGGAGTCATCCTACCCTTAAAGGTGCATTGTGTAACATTTCTGGTTTAGGGCTTGTCACCTACTTGTTTCACTGCTCTGCCTGGAATATTCCACAGTATGACAGTAACAGCTCTGCCTTACATTTATGGCTTAAAAATACCAAAACGGGCATTCTAATAATAATAATAATAATGATAAATTTTATTTGTAATGCACTTTACATTTCAATGAAATCTCAAAGTGCTACAGTGAGAGCATAAAAAGATTATAAAAACCACTTACAAAGTACATTTAAAACATCCTAGCACAAGGTAAACAAGGCAAAATCCTAGTAGACCTTTTTAAACAGAAATGTCTTAAGTCCTTTCAGGACTCAAGGCCTCCAGACTCTGAGGCACCCTCAGGGACTCTGGGAGGGCATTCCACAGGCGTGGGGCTGCAGCCTGAAAAGCTCTGTCTCCCATAGTGGAGAGTTTGGTCCTTGGCTGATGGAGACAGTAGGTGGAGGATGAGCGAAGGTGTCGTGAGGTGGTGTATGGTGTGAGAAGCTCTGAGAGGTAGGCTGGGGCAGTTCCATGTATACACTGATAGGTGAGGAAGCAGAGTTTGTAATGAATCCAATGTTGAATGGGCAGCCAGTGAAGTGAGCGGAGAACAGGGGTGATGTGGTCGTATTTACGCCTCCTCGTCAGGATCCTGGCAGCACAGTTCTGGATGTGCTGTAGCTTCTGTAGGCTCCTGCCAGAGATCCCAACGAGGAGGGCGTTGCAATAGTCAAGTCGCGAGGAGACAAAGGCATGGATCAGTTTTTCAGCATCAGATTGGGAAAGGGAGGGACGGAGTTTAGAAATGTTTTTAAGATGGAAGAAGGAAACTTTGGAAAGGTGGCGTATGTGACTGTCAAATGAAAGATGTGGGTCGAGTTTGACTCCAAGGTTTGTGACAGATGAAGAAAAGGGGATGTTGTGACCAGAGAGAAGAAGAGAATGACTGGGTTTGATGTGGAGTTCCAAATACCATAGCTTCAGTTTTATTGCTGTTTAGTTGGAGGTGGTTATCTGCCATCCATGCCTTTATCTCCCCGAGGCAAGTGTGGAGGACAGATGGTAGGGCTGAGGAGGTGGGGTCCATTTTCATATAAAGCTGAGTGTCATCGGCATAACAGTGGAATGAAAGTCCATGTTTGCGGATGATCTGACCCAGCGGGAGCATGTAAATTGTAAAAAGGGGCGGACCTAGGACCGACCCTTGTAGCACTCCGCTGGTGACAGTGTGGGGAAGTGATTTGGCCTGCCCTAAAGACACATACTCTGTTCTACCCGCAAGATAGGATTGGAACCAGCGGAGTGTGGTGTCAGAGAGACCAACCACAGTCTGGAGTCGGTGGAGCAGAGTGTTATGATCAACTGTGTCAAAAGCAGCTGACAAGTCCAGAAGGATGAGGAGAGATGGTGAGCCCTGATCCGCGGTCACGAGTAAGTCATTTATGACCCGGACCAGGGCTGTCTCTGTACTGTGGGCTGATCTGAAGCCCGACTGAAATTTTTCATACAGGCTATGAGTGAGAAGGTGGTTATTAAGTTGTGCTGCCACAACTTTTTCTAGGACCTTGGATAAAAAAGGTAAGCTGGAGATGGGCCGATAGTTTGCCAGGTTTTCAGGATCTAATGAGGGCTTTTTCAGACGGGGGTGGATGACAGTAGTCTTGAGAGCAGGGGGCACTTCACCAGTTTGCAATGATTTGTTTATGACTGCAGTAATAAGTGGACTGATAACTGCAGTGCTAGATTTTATCAGTGGTGTTGGGAGAGGGTCCAGCGGGCATGAAGAGCTTCTCATGCCTTTTAAAATGTTCTCAACCTCATTGTGTGTGGTCATTGTAAACTCAGAGAAGATATTCTCTGGCTTCAAGGACATGTTTACAGACAGAGGACATACTGCAGCAGGAAGCGATGACCGTATGGAAGCTACCTTGTTTGTGAAAAAGTCCATGTGTTTGTTGCACTGAGCATCACTGGTGGTGTCACTGTGAATGTAGGTGGGGGGTTTGAGTAGGAGGTTTATTGTAGAAAATAATTGTTTGGAATTACCAGTAGTATTGGTGATTTTATGCGAATAGAATTTAGATCTGGCTAGTGAAAGAGCTTTAGAATAGGATTTTTTCGCGGTACACCTGTTTGTGCACTACCAAGCCACTAACAACGTATTTCCGCTCCTTTGTGCGACCTGCCGTTTTCATCCTCCTCAGCTCATCTGTGTACCAGGGAGCTGATTTAGAAAAGGAGACTGTTCTTGTTTTTAAAGGTGCATGAACCTTGTGATCTTGTGTAAACCAAAATTATAATAATCAACTGATTCACTAACCGATGTGGATTGTGTGGACAGTAGTAATGAATGTGAGAGTGACTGTATGTCGTGGTTTAAGGAGACAGGATCTATCTTTTTTAAGTTTCTAAACTGCATTTGGCGTTTTGGTTTGTGATGTGGGCATGCTAATGACAAGTTAAAAGAAATGGCCTTATGGTCAGACACACCTAAGTCATACACTTTTATGTTGTTAATGGGAGTAGTTTTAGTAATGACCAGATCAAGAGTATGCCCTTTAGTGTGTGTAGGTACTTCAATGTGTTGCGTCAGGTGTAAACAGTCAAGGAGTTCCAGGAACTCAGCAGCAGAGTGATTAGTGGAGGAGTCCACATGCAAGTTGAAGTATCCAAGTATTAGTGTACTGGAGGATGTGGCACAGAGCGATGTCAACAGGTCTTGTAATTCAGTGATAAAGTCAGGGTTTGATTTTGGTGAGCGATAAATGAGGATTATTGTTGTAGTTGTTGATTTTGATCTATATTTAAATAAAAGACATTCAAATGTAGACAAAGCTGGGAGTGGGAGTGGTGACAGGTGCAGGTCTTTGTGGTATAAGACTGCCAGGCCTCCGCCGCGGCCTATAGTCCTAGCTTTTTCAAGGTATGTGTATCCTGGGGGGCATGCTTCATTTAGAGCTAGAAATGACTCATGTTTATGCCAAGTTTCTGTGAGGCACATAAGATCTATTTTACTATCAAGGATATGGTCCTGTATAAGACTGGCCTTATTTGTTAATGACTGAGCAGTAAAGAGTTCTATTTTTATATTGGACAGGGGCTTAAGTCGTAGGAGAGGACGTAGTAAACTAAAATCCACTCCACGTTTTCCACGTCTCACATGGCCCCGATCCTGACGTAATCCATTATAGGGCATTGTGGTAGTCGTGTTCTGATGACGTAGCAACCACTGTCGCGCTGGATTAGCGCCGCAAAGCCGGTGAAACTTAGGTGTGGATGCACGAATGGTGAAGCTCCACTTTTTGTGAGATAAATCTGGTCTATTGGCGTAATCTGGCAGGCGAAGGAGTCCTCGCGTCCTCGCACTAGCCACATCAGCCGAAGAGAGGTGTACTGGAATCTCTTGGGGCTTTGGGTGCCGTTGTTGGAGAGTTAGCGGCTCGTCCCAGGTAAACACGCCCCTGCCGACTCCCGATGCCTCTGCTCCGTTTTCCCCATCATCGGTTGTGGTCACTGGTACCGCCACAGCGCTCGCCGAATGGATAGAACAATCCAGGTAAGTGTGTTGCTTTGTTGTGTAGAAAGTGCATAGTGCGTACCTGGAAGTTATCGGCGGTGCTCCTGCTGTTAGCGGTTGTGATGAGGGCTCTCTCCTTTGCTGGACTATTGAGTGGGCCGGGACACTGGTGGATGTCCCCAGATAGCAAAAGGCAGATGGTGATAATGAAGACCAAACTTTGTTGTGGTTTTAAGACGGTTTTAGAGTGTATTGATAGATGACTGAAGAGATGTGGATGAATGAATGTTGCAGCCAGGGCGCGTTTCCCAAATCCAAATCCAAAGTGTTTCCTTGCTTGAGTCTTGTGCAGAGATGATGGCTTGATGTATTCTTTAGTGTCTTTAAGGATTTGGCCAGTATCAAAAATACTAACATTACTTGTGAGTAGTGCATAGATAAACAGAGCTGCAACTACTCCAGCCGTACCTGGCGCCGCCATCTTCTAAGTGTGAGTGGGATCGCCTCTCCACAGATCTGACCTGTAACTTGGTTTGGTTTGGTCTCTATGATGATAGAATGTAATACTGTGAAACATTCCAGACTAAGCAATAACATCTCGATGCATCTTTAAGGTAAATGAGTTAAATGTAGTTTTAAATGTATTTGCTAAAAATGTAAACAATTCCACACTTTTTAAATAAGAAGAGACTTTTTTACATGGGTGTAGCTACTACTTCTTACTTGGTATTATTATTATGTAACAACATTTCTTGTTTTTGTTCAAGTTTTTATTTGGCTTCTCAGTCTTCCTTTGTTTTACTACTACTACTGAACTGAACAACACTCAGTTTCAAAATTCTGTTGAATCAAAGTCTAATTAAAATGTAGTTAGGACCCACTATTACTAAAAGTGTGTAATTGCTGTGTCATAGTCTGTTTATTTTCTCACAAAGTGTTGGGAAATTAGTTAGTGTTCCCCACAAAAACAAACTTGTGTCATGTTTGCTGCATTTCTGAACAGAAGAGAGAGACATCTGAGAGAGACAGAAAGAGAGAAAGAGTGAAAGAGAGTGTAGAAAGAGAAACAAAGAGCGAAAGAGAGAGGCAGACAGAGCGAGAAAGAAAGCAAGAGTAAGCGAGAGAAGAGCTAGAGATGCATCAAGAGCACAAAGACTTGAGTGACACAATATTTGCAGCGTTCACACAATGACGCCCCACTATCACTTATGAGGAACTGTCTCTCTTTTTACTTCTCCATTTTTGTGCTCCCTGGAGATCTTAATTATTTATAGATGCGATTCCACAAAGTCTACTTTTATGGATGGCCAAAAGTATTTTCTGTTCCAAAGGCTTTCATCAAAGGACATGGTGACACTTTTAAAAGACAAAAAGCAGAACACTTTTGACATGAAAACAGCAGAGTGACATGGACTCAAAGTCAGGACTAGCTCTGCACCATCACTTGTGCATATATTAGCTTTGAAGTAACACATTTGGAGCGGGGCCTGTCAGATGTATGTAACGCACTGTGACATTGCTGCATGTTCAATAATTGAGCTATATTTAAAGGTTTGCCTGCGTCTTTGGCAGGGTTTATATTTAGTTCAATCCACTGCTTAACAAAGATTTCAGAAATGCCAGGCTCCCCACTTGCTCCCTGCGTTTTTTTGTACATTTCTCTGACATTATTGTATGTTAGTAATATGTTAACTTAAGATAATAAGACATTAGACAAGTAAATGCTAATAAGTAATAAGACAAGTAAATGCTTTGTCAACTGAGCTATGTGAAAACCAAAGAATACAGACTTTGATTTGGAACTACTGCTGCTTTTTATTTATTTATTTTAATTATTTATTATTATTATTATAATTTTTTTTTTTTTTTTTTTACAAATTGCAGCTCTATAACCACATTGTCATCAGAAAATAAAAACTAAAAGAGTGTGATATTGTTGGTGGAACTGAGTTACTTTTTTTTTAGTCAAATAAAAACCCCTGCCACTTCCACCCTCTACCTGTCCTTGTGAGACTTTCATATTGGTGAAAAGTAAGACAAAATTCCCATGAAATAGCTGAAATTGTGCTAGTGAAAAGAAAAACAGGTACATAACATAGAACATCATTTGCCTGGACAGCAAAAAATAGCTTTTCCTATACTTAAAAACTGAGTTTCTATGGGCACATATGACAGGCCAGTTAATACATAGTCTGTTCATGTCAATACAAACATGTACGGCAGTTAAGGAATAAAAAAGAAAGTATGAAAAATATACAAAGAGAGAAACAGCACATCCATCTGCAGAATCAATGAGCAAAACCTGTAAAACTAAGTCTTTTGTAGGAGATAATTTTAGCCGATCCCAGAATCTCATGCATTGGGAGCTGACTCACCAGGCTAGAAAAGCATAAAATGTGTAAACTTGTTTTATATGTCTACTGTCTGATAGGGGCTGGCCTGTTCTCTGAAGCGTGTTGAAGTGACAGTGTGTTTGGCTCTGCACAGAACATGTGTTTGTGACAGAGGTGAGCCTATGCCAGCTCTATTCTGGGTCACTTCACTCTCTGCTATCATGTGGGGAAAATCTGAACCAAACCAAAACATGTTACACAATTGTAAACTCAAAAATCATATTCAACAACAGCAGCCCATACGAAACAGAAATAACGCAGAAAGGCTTCCAGAAACACAGGCCACTCTATTATGATGGCATCATAGACACTGCTGGACACAACACTTGACTCAGTCTTGATTGAAAAAAACAATAACAACATTTCAGAACTTTTAACCCCGTACGAGCCTCCCGCAGCCTTAGATCCTCAGGCAGGTCCCTGTTAGCTGGTCCAAAGTCCAGGCCCCAGACAAAGGGTGATCGAGCCTTTCAGTCCGGGCGCCTCGGCTTTGAAACGACCTGCCTGAGGAGATAAGGCTGCACCATCAGTATCATCTTTTAAACCACTTCTTAAAACCCATTTTTATCGGTTTCCCTTCCTTTAACTGGTTCTATTTCTTTTTATTCCCTACTTCTTTTTATCCTATCTCTTTTATTTATTTATTATAATTAATCTGATTTGCATCATTGACTGTTTTTTGTTTTGTTTTATGTGCTATTTTTATGTGTTTGTATTGTTCATTGCTGCATGTACAGCACTTTGTAAACCTTGTTTTTAAAAGTGCTTTATAAATAAAGATTTATTATTATTATCATTATGTGTGTATGTATTATTTTGTGTCCCATACAGATGTATTTTATTACTGTGGTGGTTTAAGTTTCTTTTTAAAGAAGAGTCTGGAACCTGCAACCTGCTTGTCTTTATGAAGATCTTATTGTTTTGGAAAGTGTGTTCCACATGGTATAAACCTGTCTCCATGAAGACTAGCAAGTGATGCCACCAGGCCAAGTTACAGGAATCAACAAAGAGAATACATGTTTTTCACTGTATTTGAGTTTAGGTTTATACTGTGGAATATTTCAGGCAAAGCAATGGACTTTCCATGGAGACAAGCAGGTAGCAAACCCACCAGAAAAGTCTAGTGCACCTTTTGTTTGCTAAGTTACCTGCTAGTCCAAATTCTGTGTTAAGAAAATGCTCTGTTGTTCTTTTCTCAAATACCACACTGCACATAAACAGAAGTCAGGCTTTTACAGCTGCAGTGGTGGCTGAAACACTCGTATAAATCCCAGTCTGTCAGGCTGGCTCTCCCAGGGGCCCCCAGCACAAGCACGACGCCTGTGAGGGTCAAAGGCTGACAAACTGCAGGTTAACGTGCTCCAAAACACTGCTGAATCAGGGACCTTTTGGGGTTCAAATGTCCTGCAAGTTTCTTTGTGGATTTGAACAACTTGAATCAGCAATCTTTCAAATCTAAGTATCGAACAAGCCCAGGAAGCATTAGGCAAAGCACTAAATAACACACAAAGTAAATCGTTTGAGCCTCATCCCGCTGGAGTGATATGCACGGATCTAACTGACAGTGGAACTGAATTGCTTTTTTGGTCCTGTTTTGCACCTTACCACACCCATCTGAAAACACAACAGTGCAATCACATCGGGCTATTTGATTACAGGCACAAAATGGATTTCCATGTCGGCTGTCAGACGGAGGATGGTGAGCGGCGCCAGTCCAAGCCTTTACATAAATGTTATTCATCATCAGGCAGCTTTCAGAGCGCGCAGACTTCAGTGGCCCACGGAGGACACAACACCCACACCAGACATCCTTCACCTCAATCCAGGATTAAAGCCAAACACACACTCAAAGACACCATTTTGTCCAATAGAAAATATGTTTTACAAACGTATGATAGGTTCACCAAGTGCAGAAATGTTGGTGATATGAGATATGCAAGAAATCTAAGTATTAAATCTGTATCTTCAGGTAAAAATGTCAAATAATGTGTGATTCAACAAACCCCACATATTTAGGCTGTTCTTCTCTCAAACAGAAAACACTCCACTAGAATCATTTGGATAATTTCAGCCAATTATGGAATTGCCAATCTTTACCAAAAGGTAAAAGTTCAAATAAAAAATAAATATTTGTAGTTCATTTCAACTTGGCATACTTTCCATAAAAAGGTTAATTCAGTATAATTAAAGACCTTAGTGATGTGTACCAATTAGCAACAATTACCTCTATTCATAGTTTTAGTCTTTTCATTTGCCAAAAAGAACACACAAAACCCAACATTGGATTAAGGATGTATCAAAAGAAATCATATTTAATATTAACAACATTGATGAAGAATTCTCCCTTTTTAAAATAGCCAAAAGTACTCAAAACATATAATAGAAAAGTGAAACTGCAACACTGCCTCTCCAACAACCATCAATTTCATGATATTCATACAACCAAGGTCCTGGGCAACAGTAGCTCAGCAGGTTTATCCACTGATCCAAAGGTTGATGGTTCAAATCCTGGTCTTCACATAAAACTTCCTCAGTAGACCGGTCACATACATTGACCCACAGGCTCGCGCTGCAATTCTAGCTCTCTCAGATAAATGCTGTCGTTGTGTCCTTGAACAAGACACTTAACCCCACTCACTGCGTACAGTGCTGTATGAATGTACGTGTGAATCAGTGAGTGGTTCCTTGATGTAAAGCTTTGAGTGTCAAGTGTCTTGCAAAATATCAGTTTTGCTGAATGCTTTTGATCTAATGAGCAGTAGTCTGTGAATTAAACAATGAAATTCTTTGGTTTGGTACATGAATGTAGGACAACTAATGCCAAGGTAAAACTGCCAATTTCTTTGATAATTGCATCTTGTCAATTCAACAAACGCACAAAAGATTCCCTCAAGATCTTTCTCCTTGATACAATATGAGGACATTGATCGAACGCAGTAGAATAAAAAGGAGGACACAGAGAGATAGAGGAAACATGAAAACAAGTCTGAATCAGCTAGAAGAAGCCAGCAGAGTGGAACATCTGACTAACAAGCACTTTTTGGATGCAGTAAAACGCAAAGGCTTCTGGTCCCATACATCTATCGATCCGGGCTGCTTGAGATGGAGATGTCAAGAAAAAAAGAAAAGAGACGGTTCCGAGTCCTAGAGGCAACGCCATGGAGGAGATGGAAGGGAGAACGAGAATAAGAAAATGGGAGAACAGATAGAGAGAATATAGGATAGATGATTCTGTTTGTCTGGTGCAAATAGTTGAGAGTATAAAATCGTAGACATTTTAAACGTCCTATTTTGTTTGATTTACACATGTTTAACACATAAACCCTGCATATTTAGCATATTTAAGATGACTTTCTCAAACGGAAAACTGTTCCACCTTATAACGTCATTTGGTAATTTAGTAGGTCCTCGGCTGTGCTTTTAACTCCTTCCCCCCGTTACTAGAATAATTTGGACAATCATCCAAGTAATTCTAGTTCAGCCCTGGAATTGCCCATCTCTACTGAAGAAAAGGTAAAAAGTAGCTGCTAACTTGAAAACTACCTCTATCTGACATCACAAGGAACAGAGCATTTTGATTTTTGGAGAAACAGGTGAGGTAACATTATAACATGGCTTAAAGCTCAGTCAGTTTTGTATAATATAGGACCTTTAACTGAGGAGATGTGTTGATAATACTGACGTAATATCATCAACACACCATTGTATTGATAATGGTACCAGGTTCCTCTATCGAACAATATGTAAATAAATATGCATGTCGGGGAGAGAGGGAGGCCATCTCTTATTACACAGTGCACCATGTTCAGATGGCTGCATGCAATTTGCGCCTTTCTATTTATGGCCTTGTACGCTACGCTACCCAATTAATGCGCAAACAACATTCGAGGGCTTCCTTGTATCATAAATATGCAAATCAGCTCTCGTCTTTTGATAGTGCTTGTTTTTACAGTGCATCTTTTAAATTGGCTTACACGGAAAAACAACAATCTCAAAGTCTATGGCGAGCCTTTGATAACATAATTTTTCTTTCATGGACGCCGTTGTTCCATTGACTCAGCTATAATTGCGTTAGGGGAAAATGCACTGAGTCATTTGACCTTCTATATCTATTCATAATGGGGCACAAGCTGCACTCTGATGTTGTGTTATCTATTGTTAAATGTAATTATGTTGATTGCTTGAGCTAGAAGACGCAAAGCCTAAACTGATCATATCGCTAACCATATTAGATTTTTGACAAATTATGCAGTGTTTTGACAGAAGTTTCAACATAGCACACTGTCAATAGTTTTTGTCCAAAGTGTGGTTCACGGACAGGTCATGATGAAACCAGCCTCCTTTAATGTACTGCTTTAAACAGTGGCTTAATCTGCGTATCAAATTTTCATAAACTACTTGGAAATAAATGATGAGAAAACCAGATTAAAGATGCTGCACCTGATTTTTGCTGTTTTAAAAATGTAAAAACTAAACTTCATTTTAGTTTAATATTTGGAGCAGTCCAAACATATTCCTTACTATTCCCATCCATTGCATTTATAAGCATTTTTCACATCTTTCAGACACCAGAATAAGATGACAATAACTAGCATATTAAGAGCGCACTTCCTGGTTCTCAGACAAGAAAATGCTTCATAATTAGATGCATACAGCATACAGTAAATCAAATTTTGCTCAACTAGATGAACAAAAATCTGGTACAGGCATTAAGAGCCTGTATCAGTATATTAAGACTTCACAAACTTTGTTTTATTATGTTATTTTCGATCTAGTCATAACATTATTAGATTTTAATTATTTAGGCTTTTTAATTGTGTATTTAGTAAAAATGTGTTACAGTGTCAGTACAACAATTATTTGTTCAGAAAAACTCTGTACAAAGATACAGCCACTTGTATTTTGGGCTATTTAATTTTAAATCCATCTTCTCCCGCTTAATCCGGCTGGGTCGCAGGGGCAGTTTGCTGCCCAATCCTCATAGCACCTGACCCCCCCTATGAACCCCTCTGCAGGTGGTGAGCCCACAGGAGGGTGGACATCATGGTCCTTGATGTTAGTTCATAGGGGTACGGGCAACCCAGGAAACCCATCCAGACACGGCCCGGGTGACCCGGGGATCGAACCCGCAACCTTCTTGCTGTGAGGCCTGAGTGTTGCCACTCAGCCACCGTGCCGCCATTAATTAATTTTAAATACTTTTTAAAAAGTAAAGTGCAATGAACTGTACAAAACCCCTCTCCTAAATCCCACAACCCCCATGTAAACAGTAGTACAATAATATTATTCAGTGCATTATTTTGTCTTAGCTGCAAAATAAAGGGAATAATATAAATATAAAGCAGTACGTACAGTGAGATTGAGAAGAAATTATTACATACTCATATAGATTGACTAAAAATTGTCTTGCTTCTTTTGTCCCTTTTTTCACAACAAACTTCCAGAGTATGGAAAACTAATGGAAATGCATGCAGGATTTCACCATAGCCTCCAATCCATTTTAATCCTGAAGGCAATTACGGCTTGGGTTTTAGGGTCAGTAGTGCTGTTGATTGATGGGGAGAAAAAGTCACTTTAACAAATCGCCCTGAACTCCAACCAAGTGGCTCCAGCGTGCGCAAAAGGGTATACTGCGTGTTGCACCAAGACAATGCTTTAATGTTTTTTTAATTCATTTGATAAGAGAATACCAAATGGAGGATTAATGATCGCCGACTCTGATTAGGCCCAGGCGTCAATAGCGACCATGCCATTTTAAATTAGAAGTGATTTACGTCTTTCTATGGATCATTTAGCTTGGGTGAACCTTTGCTCTTGTCACATGGGTTAGAGTAGATGACGAATTTGAAGGAAGCTTTGTTTGTGGGCAGATAATTTGCTCCACTGTTTTCTTACCGCATCTTCTTTAAGAGCCGTGGTCCGTATCCTAGCAACAGGACTCACGCGCCGCCTCCTCTGCTCGGAGCGTTTGAAGCAGGGACCTCCACTGTCACTGTCAGCGCACACAGATGCATTTAGACTCCAGTTAAAGTCCCACTCTCTAAATGGACTGAAGCAGGCGTTTATATCATAACCCTGAGCCACAAAGAGCAACCTCTATGTTCAAAGTAACAGTTAGAAAACCTTTTCCAACTGACTGGGTGCTCATTGGTCTTAGACAAGTATAGTGTAATAATAGTAAGAGTTCTAGCAGAAATACACAGTGCCCTTTAAAGCCAAGTTCATAACAGTAATCATTTGCTCAGACAACTCAGAAGAATTAAAATAGAAAGTATAAGAACCAAAGCAATAGAAGCTACAGGGGAAATATAGTTTGATAACAACAGTTATGTTAAAGGCCCTTTAAGTGATTTAAATTTATTCTAGTCATGATAAATGCTCTTTACATCCTTCATAGTAATGCACTGTTGAGTATAATGACACTTCTGGGTCCATCTAATTTAGGCTCATGAACTGAGTCCTACACATGATCAATCTGAAATGATTGAAAACGTAGAACGTCACGATGACCATTTGAATCTGATTGGTTGAAGCGACACAGCAGTGGATGAATTAGAAAAATCTATCTTTTGTGTTTTTCTCTCTTTCTAGTTTAGAGAAAAGCATGATAAAACAGGCTGCAGTACATCTGTCAGTGTTGCCGTGTTTGTTTGTTTTTTTTTCCCTCAACATCACAGCATACGTTAAAATGGATGGCAGTTGTTTAAAGCTAACAAGGATCTGTGATTATATGTGTGACAGAATGTGTGCAAGGGAGGTTGAGGTAAGAAGCTTGGCTAGGCTAAGACAGCGTTAGCAGTGACTGTGAGATGTAATATTCTACAACATATATAATATATTATTTACATATTTGATACAGTTTATGGTTAATTATACATTTTGAAATATAATTGCCTTGTTTGAGGAAAAAGGAACAAAAACAAAGCCAGAAATCACCTATGAAGTTGCTGGTTGCACCCAAAAGTGACATAATCAACACTCTATAATAGAAGCCGTTAAAGAAGAAATACAGTGTAATTTCACCTAGTCATTTTACATAGCATTGTCACCTCTTTTTGTTAAATAAAGTACATTGTTCACCAAGACTCATGGAAAACAACTGCATGGAACTATCCTAGACATCTGATTCTCTGTCATTGTACATTTTCAAAAATGTCAAAAATAATTGGAGATAGAAGAGCTATAAACAAACAACCACGTGACACTATCCCAGACAGGTGTTTCTGTGTCATGGTGCAAGATCTGAAAGGCAAAAGGGACTAAGACGGCAGCGCTAATGCTTCAAACTAAAACATGTTACTCTTGGTTCAAAATCAGATAGAGGACATTTACATTTATTCACAGGAGTAAATGTAAGCATTTTATAATTCAATAGGCCATTATTGTAGCACTTTGGGGACTATTTACTGGATATAGTCTGTAAACATTTATTTTGTTGTATCTGAATCAGAATAAGTTTTATTCCCTCTGTCAGACAACAAAATTCACAAACAAGAAACCTGCTTTGGCTGTATGATGCAAAATAAACCAGTGAACAAATACTGCATAAACAATATGATAAAAATAAAAATAAGCAAATGCATTAAATAGTGTAAATAAAAATAAACATTGACTGAATATAAATACAAAATATATTTAGATGTTTAAGAGCTCACTGACATGCAATTTAATTACAAAATCAAATGAAATATAGAGCACTACAATGCCAGGGCGCGGTATTAGCTTTACAACTATGGGCCTACATGGTATCCAACTGCACCAAGTAAAAAAAAATCTGGCTCAGAAATTATCTTTGGGGAGAATTGGCTGGAGCTTATTTATTTTTAATTAAACTAAAAATCTTCTTAAAAGTGAGACACAAGAGAGAACATTTTGCCTAAATGAGTGTTAAAAATGAGTTAATATGAATCTTTATCGTGTTAATCCTGTGTGGCCATGTATAAGAGTAGATTAATTGGTCAGTTTTGCTTTATTAGCCTTTGAGAGTGGCAACAGAAACATCAGCCATGCCTTTAGCTGTTCTTCAAAGATGTTAGACAAAAATTATAATTACAATTCTGGTATTCGGGGGTATAAAAATAAAACAACATTAGTTTTCATTTGCAACTTTAAGCCAACTAACTTTTGATAAATGTCCCTAGCTGTTTTGTGTTTTAAAAGATCCTGGGGGGAATTATATTGACTTCTTAAGCTGCTAAGTGCTACAACGTGTAAAGCTAACTGGAGCTAGTGGGATGTTTGTGCTCTGAGGCTGTGCACTCTGCTCTGTACAGTTGGATGGCGTTACCGAGCTTGTTAAATATGCCTACTGGCTTGGAGAAAGCATAGAAGTCGTTGGGAGGAGTTGGAAATGTATTTATAGTATTTTGCATATAGTTGTTTTTAGACCAGCTGCCAGAAACATCTACTGGAAATAATAACAACAGAAGATAAATGTGCCCAAGAGTAGAACAAGAAATGAAGCAGTAATACAAAGAATGCTCAGACACTTTCCCTTTCACAACACTGAGTTACCAAGCAAAACATATGAGGGACACTCTTCATTGTGGCACCTAGCAACAAGAGAACAACAACAGCAAGATACTGAGTCAGAGCCAAATATGATGTCCCCAAGATGTTGTCACACAATGTTGTGCTTCTCCCTCTAAAACTTTATGTTAGCCAGGTGCTAACTTGCAATTATAGAATAAATCTAACTATACACATGCACCTGAGTGTGGTGCTGATGAGCCTTTATGTAGCCCTAATCACAGCAATATTCTGAGATACAATCCTGATGTTCCAGCAGATTATCCAAAACCAGTGATATGTCCAAACTCACATGAGCACACTCAATGAGTGTATTGAGTGTATTATGCAGTAAATAGCGAGTGAGGGGGGCCAGGGTAGAGGTGCATAAGAGTGCACTCTGGTCATCGGGGGTCAGGGGGTAATGGGGGTGTTGAGTCCAGCACAGTGACCAGACACAGGGCTGTAACTGTGGCCCATATGGAGAGCATTGGGGCTGAGACTGAGGCTCACTGCAGACTGTGGAAAGTCTGTAGACTTCATGCTCCATAAAACTCCTCATAAATGTTATTGGATCACATAGTGATGTGTTTATAGGAAATCATTTAAGAAAATATAAAACTTATAAACAGTAAATTTTTTGTTCTTACAAGTGGTCCTGAATGTTTGTAGGATTTGTTCTTACAGAAGAACATTTTCAGTTAAGAAAAAGGTGTTCATAAGAAGGCCTTAAGTACAAATTTGTTCATAAGAAGATTTCATGATATATATATTTTTTTAACCATTATTTACCCAGGAAAGTCCCATTGAGATTACTAATCTCTTTTTCAAGGGAGTCCTGCCATGCACACCTCACTTTCACACTAGGCAATGTGGGTGAAGTGTCTTGCCTGAGGACACAACGACAGTTTTTGCCACTGGCGCCCCACTGTGGCACCTGGAATTCCCAGTGGTCTCCCATCCAAGTACTAACCCGGTCCGGCCCTGCTTAGCTTCTGAGATCTGATGGGATCAGGCTTTGACAAGCCGGTATGGCCATGAGGCCCAATCTGAGGCCCAGAATGAGGCCCAATTTTCTCAGTTGCACAGTCTGAAGTCTGTCAAATAATATAGCCAGATGTGACGCATGAATAAATCATAAATGGTGCATGAGTGCATAACAATTTTCCTTAATTACACAATCTTTTCTCAGTTTTATTATTACCAAAAGTTTTTTATTCAGAAAATCTGTTCACCCTATCCTCCATCCATCTTCTTCCACTTTATCCGGCTGAGTTGCGGGAGCAGCAGTTCACCGCCCAGTCCTCTGCGCACCCGGCCCCTATGAACCCCTCTGCAAGTGGTGAGCCCACAGGAGGGTGGGCCCACAGGGGGGTGGGCCCATAGGAGGGGGGGCCCACAGGAGAGTGGGCCCACGTTGTCCTGGCATTTGCAGTGTTTTATTTTTGAACCTTTGTTTATGGTCTAGAGTCTGAAATTTTCAAATAATAATAAAAGTTGAGGGCAGGGATATGGGGGTAACTGAAAACAGTAATGTTATTTCACCCTTGCTGGGCCATATAACTACTATAAAATGGTTACATTAAAAGTGTTGAGAAATGTATTTTGCATAATGTGTCTCCTTTAAATACATTATTGGAGAATATAGAGTAGCACTAAAGAAATACCACCAAATAAACTTCCTTTATCAGTCTCCAACTTGAGGTTATAAAGTTTAAACAAAGCAGTAAACAAAGGCTTACTGAAATAAACAGAATTCACATATTTTTGATAAAATGGCAGCCACACTGATGCAGTTAAACCAAGGTTCACCTCTGAGACTCAAAACTGACACTCTGATTGGGTGTTACTGCCCAGTGTGTATCTTTATACATTCACAAACTGTTTTGCATGGAGCTATTGTGAACTGAATGTGTCTGTCCTCGTTATTATGTATAGTGAGGACTTCCAAAGAGCATGCACCACTGCTTGAGAAACCACAACAGGAGCCCCATTCTTGTCCTTCAGACCAACTTGTATAATCTGACCAGAAAAGATCGTCAGGACACCAATTTACCGAGGCTGCTCTGGCTGGAGAGCTGTATGATTTTTCTTTGTCCCTGAATACATCACAAAACACTCCTGGCATGCTCCCCTATTCAAACGTCTCCTCTGCTCATAAAGCCTAACCCCTGCCTTTCAACAGTCAACACAATTTGGTCAGAAGAATGGCTGTACAAAAAGTGCAAAAGCCAACAATTTCGGAATTTTTGGGTCATGTAATGTTGGCCTATTGGACTGTACAAGGTCTCTGCAATGACCAGGTAAATGTACCATCAGCCAATGGGGTTGCCGCCTGCTGATAGGCTCTGATTTGCACTTGTTTGTGGACGACTTCAGCTCTGCCCAGAGAACGGCGCGGCTGCGTGCACACTGCACCCCTGTGGATAGGATGAAAGGAACAGCTCATACTAATTGCAGTGCTTACCAAGATGATCAAATGCTTTGTATGGAAAATGTGTTACTGTTTATTTCCCTTAGGTAAAGACAGCCATACAGAGGCTGGGGCATAAAATAAAATCATTGGAAAAAATACTTCCAAATGATGCTATAGAGGAGACCTCTATACTAAGTCTACATATTCACTGGTGGAAACATGTGTATGTGAAGACTTAGATTTAGACTTGGACAAAATTTATTAATCCACAAGGGAATTTATTTGGACACAGTAGCTCACACATCACAATACAATATAATATAATAACAAAGAGTAAAAAAAAAAAAAAAGGTAATAATACATTCTAAAAAATAAGTAGCAAAAAAGGTAGCAAGAAACAAGTGTCAAATAAGACATAATTATATAAATGTGTATTTACAGGTCAAAATGAAATAGAAAAATAAGTAACAAAATATAAAATCTCAGCTATATAGAAAAGGTCAAAGGAAGACAATAATGATATGATGATTGATCACGTGACCAAGCAGCTTTACGGATGACTTTATCAATTCTCCCAATGGCTCTTTTACTTTTGCCACTCCCCCATCAGACCACAGTGAAGTACAGTTTGCTGGCCACCACAGACTCTAAGAAGATCTCCAGTAACTTTCTGCACACATTGAAAGACCTGAGCTTTCTCAGGAAATAGAGTCTACTCATGCCCTTCTTGTACACAGCATTACTGTTGTACCTCCAGTCCAGCCTGTTGTTCACATGGACGCCAAGGTACTTGGAGCAGTCCACTACTTCCATGTCATAGCCACTTCCGTGTCCTCTTTCTCCTGAAGTCAATCAACAGTTCTGTGGGTATTGGGTTTTTGGAGGCACTTGAACAAAAATTAAGAAGGCATAATGCGGTCCACAGGAAGATCTTTATTCTTGGTTTGAGTAGGACAGGCCTTGAATCAGCCGGTTCTAAACCCCCATCTCTGAACCAGCACACTGCAGAAGTCCTCTTATATAGCCGGACTCAGACATTACCCCACCTGTTGATGCATGCAGCTGCTATTCTATCCTTGTTGTCTATGTATAGAGCCCATATGTTGAGCTTCTAGCCCACCATATAAGGTAGCACACAAGTCCTTGCAGAGATAGAACATCTATTTAAATAGCACTTTTCAGCTATCACAAGGTCCATATGTTCAAGTTAAAATAGAACAAAGCACACATGTGCTTCCTTCAATCATTCCTTAATATTAACACAAGAAAATAATTCAGTTCCTTGGTCTTGTCAATCTTCAGGAGCAGATGGTTTGCCTGGGACCTCTCCACAAAGTTTGCAATCTGTGTCCTGTACTCCAGCTCCTGTCTGCCTCTGATACACTCGACCACTGCAGAGTCATCAGAGGACTTCTGCAGATGGCAGGATCCGGAGCTGTACTGGAAATCAGAAGTGTTCAAAGTGAACAGAAATGGAGACAGGACTGTACCCTGGGGGGCTCCTACATTACTGACCAGGGTATCAGACAGGGTGGTCCCCAGTCGCATGTACACATGGATAGCAAACATATGCACTTTACAGTATTGTAACTAACAGCAGAAGGAAAATGTAAAATGCAAGAAAAAGCTCCATAAAAAGTAATGAGAATAGTGTTGCCAAGTGTCACATCACAGTATCTTAACATAACATAATGCAACACTGCACATGCAATCGAAATGTTTTTGAGGCACTAAATTAGATATTTTTGAAATATACTATTTTTTTGTGTATACTTAAAAGGTACATTGTGTAACTTTTCTGGTGGAGGGTCCATCACCTGCTAGTTTATAAGGAAGTCATGGCTCTGCCTATAATGTTTTACACTATAACACAAAGACAAAGCAATAACAATTCCAAGTAGAAAAATAAGACTGACCCTCCACCAGAAAAGTTACACAATGCACCTTTAAGGAATGTAAATATGAACGGACACTGCCCTAGTGCTTCTCATACAACAAATGCAACACAAAGCGCAATAACTGTTAAACTGCAGGCCTTGTTGATAATAAAAATGTATTATTTCTGAGCACACACACAGAGTAGTGACTAAAACAGGCTTATATGTATAAAACACACCACAAATGATGGTCTTCTATAGGTCGGTATGGATTTTGATTTGGGTGGAATTCAAGTGGAATGTAACTGCTACTTGCCGTTAACCCCATAAGAAGCCATCAAGTTAAATTATAGACTTGTTCCTGATTTATGGAAATGATCTGCTGTGAAATGCTGCTTGGCAATACATAAAGCTGCTGTCTGAGAGAATGCCATTTTAGAGCCTTTTATTCAAATGTGAGCTATTAGCCTGTTGCACTGCCTGTCGCCTGTCAGTGACATTTTTCAATTTGCAGTTTCCATATTGCTATTCATGCATGACATAAGCTGCAGATAAACTCCCTCAGACGGATATCCACATGTTGTTTATTCTTCCTTTAGTATCCACATATAGCTGGTAGCGGAGTTCCTTTTCTGTTGCATCAAGTTTGGTAAACTTTTCTGTGTGTTTTTTATTGACGAGTGTAGGGCTGCAGCTATCGATTATTACAGTAATCGATTATTTAGTTGATTATTTTGTTCGAATAATCGAGTAATCGTTTGCTAATGTCGCATCTACTTTGCACACGTTAAGTACACACCACATGCATTGATAGATACACGTGTTATGGACATGAAAAACGTAATTATCGCTAGACTAAGGTTGACTTACCTCTCGGTTTCTTTTCCACTTGATGTAATATACAGGTGCTTTCTGTTTAGATGTTGTAGCATCAGTGTTGAGAAGGTGACTTTTAAAATGTATTCCCCTACAGATTACAGATTACAGACCCCAAAATGTAGTTTGTAACGTAATCCATTAAATTACTTAAAGTGAGTAACGTAATCTGAATACTTTGGATTACTTGATATTGTCATGATTTTTAAAACTACATGGATGTAGCAACCAACTCCTGCAAATTCTTGTTTGGTTTTAGACCTGGATTAGACCTGGTTTAGACCTGCTTTAGACCTGGCTTAGACCTGGTTTTAATCCTGGTGTTAGTTCTGGTTTAGAGGTGCACAGGAGGAAGTGCGGTCCACGCAGCGTACGCGACAAGACACGATCCGTGCCGTACGGGAGGAGATGAGGGGTGCGCGGCGTACGTGAGGAGATGAGGTGTGTGCTCTTATTATACATCCATGGGCGCTGCGCTGTTTTGTGTACAGTGAAGTGCAGTGGTTGTGCGGAAACTTTACCTCCGGCCATCGCCGAGCGTATGAAAGTAAAACGAAGCATCGAGGCAAAAAATAATAATCAGTGCATTTTTCTAATCGATTTAATCGATTTACTCGAATCGTTTCAGCCCTAGATGAGTGTAAATATTAACATCACTTACGTTAGAAAAACTAAAATCTTGCCAAGTTAAAATGGATTGAATTAAAAACATGTTATACTGATTTGAGTAAATTTCACATGAAGTACAATTACCTACCAATTAAACAAGTCTATTTGTAGTTGAAATGCATCTAGTTACACTGAACTCTGTACTTAAAATAAGAAACTAAATTGTATGTTTTTGGTGAATTAAGAAAAAAATACGTATGCCATTGGTAGATATTTCTCATGGCCCTTATTTGATCCTTAACTAACTATATGGTCTCTTTAATTTGAGAATCTCATTTGTAAAGCCGTGGTCAAAATGGTGCATATGAACAATTTGCTCTTACAAAACCTCCAAGTCGTACAAACACTGGAGCTTGTAGACTTTTGTGGAAAGATGAGTGAGTCTGTAACCATATCCTGTCTCCATAATTTCATTTTGCTGTTAAATTCACTCTCCGAAATCAATAATCAAAGCACTAAACTCAGATTTATTGATAGAGGAAGTTATGTATTTTGTTCTGAATTATGAGATTTTTGATACAAATGTGATACAAATGCACGTGATACAAATTAGCAGCTGTGGTTTGACTGTGCCAAGTTAGGATGGTGGTTTGTCATGCTCTATGATCCAGACCCTTCTGCATTCAAACAGACTGTACAAGGGGCTGGCTGGTAAGGCAAATAGTCGTGGATTTCTTATATTATGCTCAAGTCTCCAATGTATATTTATCATACAGATATTTTATTGTATAGTTGCTGTATATCCTCTCTGTGTACAACTCAAGCATTGCCAAGTCATAAAAAGTTGTATAAAGTGTATAATGATGTTACAGACTTTGGCATATTCTTGTGGAGTAGATTCTCTTTAGTACAGAAGATGACATTTTCCCCATGACTTTATATCTCTCTCTTCTGAATGGGATAAACATAATAAGTGGCAATAGGTAGCAGTCTTCGTAAGAGAGATAAGAGTACTTCATTTGACCCAAGGCCAACTTAAGAGATCAAATGTAACAAATTACAGTCTTTTTAAGTTCTTCGGTATTCAGCCTTGACATTACAAATGTGGAAATATAAATGCAGTGACCGTCATTGCTGGAGCACACAGATCTGTTTGCGTACAAAAGAGCCTTAAGAACTGAGCAAAGAATCACTTCTAAACTGCTCTGAGCTGTTCATACGGGTCATAGTGTCTTATTCCAAAGACACATGAAAAATACTGCTATACATAAGTTCCTGTCGCTCTTTCAAAGTCGTGTGTGTTATTCCTTTTGTACTTTTTCAAGGATGTCTTAGGGGAAATGTTGTGGATATTATTTTCACATGTAGGTCAGCTTTTTAAGATTTATAATCAAACTCATTAACATTACTGCATTTATGACAGTGAACTAGATTTTGTGGTAACAGTGTCAGACTTGTGCTCCAAAAACACATAATAAAAGGGTTGTTTTTGAGAACATTTCAATTAGTGTTTTATACAGTCAAAGGTGATGGGAGCCACGCTACTCTCAGCAGACATCTTTAATGAAACACCTGATAGTTTCTTGTAATAACTGTCCTCAAGGTTTTTGGACTGATTGGTTTGTTTGTCTGAAAATGGTCACAATTTGCTCAAAAAGTTTTATGATGCCACCAAATAAATTGTAAAAAGTAAAAATTACAAAACTGTTAAACTGAGATAAATTTTGATGAAGCTCCATCGCCAAACTTTTTAGCCACAAAATAGACAAAAACAATGTATTTTCATTATAAATGTTTATATTGCACTATAAAACTTTGAAAAACAATACTCCCGCAAATGGCATTAAGCGTATGTGTTTCTATGAGAAGTCTTTTCATAACTGGAGTTGTGTTTTGTTTCATTCACACATGTATGAGTAACCCTTTATTATTAGTGTGTCTACATCTCCAAAGTGCAAAATGGTCTGTTCCACCTTGTGATGTCATGAAGTAGTAGTTTTCAAGTTAATAGCTACCTTTTACCTTTAGTTCAGTAGGAATTGGCAGATCCAGAGCTGAAATTATCCAAATGATTCTAGTGAAGGTATTTGGTGTTTTAGAACACAATGGAGCACTTCCTGTATTACCACATGACATCACAAGGTGTAACAGAGTGTTTTCTGTTTGAGAGAAGACCTCAGCCTAAATATGCAGGGTTTGTGCGTTAAAAATGTGTGAATGAAACAAAACACAGCTCCAGGTATGTTTCTGATGAAGAAACAACATAACAAAGATCAGAAAATAGCATAACATGGGCCCTTTAAATGATTGGCCTGTATGGAACAACTATTTGCCCAGTTTTGACATAGATTCTTGTTGCATAGATTAAGTCCACCTGCTTTGAAGTAACAAGTTTGTATTGTTTGTTCGTTTTGAAATGTTTTTTAAATTAAATTATAAAATTAATAATGATTTAAATAAATCAATAAATACATTTAAATCAGTTAAATTATTATATTTGTTTAAAAAGAAGTAAATTGTGTTTCTTTAATTAGGACTTCGGTAATTACTTATCCATTGATCAGTTAAGCTCTAATATTACTGAAACAACACAGCATTCTTAATATGACGGTCTTTTTTTTCTAAATGTGAAAGTGACACATTAACTACCACTCCAGTTTCCTAAAATGACTCCACGGCGATTGCACCGTAGTGATGTGATAATAGTTAATGTCTGCTTAATGCTGTAATTATGGCTTAACTCACATTATCCAGTGAGAGCCCTGTCCTCCTGAAGACTTGATGAATGCTTCTTGGCACTGCACCGTCAAGCCACTGTTTCTGCTGGTGGACTCACTGTCACCTATCCATGGGTTTCAGAGTGATGAAAATTAGCGGTGTTGCCATAGTGATTAACAATTTATAACAAAATATGATATCTTCTGAATGGGGATAAAGTCCTCAAAGTGATGCGTATAAAGGAAAGCTGAAACGCATGAATACTGTGTGTCTCAGAAAAAAACTTGACTTGCAGAGGAGCTATTAGAGGCATTTTGGTTTGCCTCGAAAACAAATTTTGCATTCTCTGAAATGAAGCCAATGACTGTTTACAAAAGGATGAATATCTTGTCCTTGAGGTTGGACCAAGAAAACAAGACTCACGTTACAGGCCAGAGTATACTCTGTAAATAGAACTCAATATCAATGTTGCTTATTGTGTGTAAATTGTCTTTGTAATTTTAACCTTTTATAATTTCAGTGTTATATTTTTTTTTCTTAAAATATCAAATTCTTGGGCATGTAAAGCATAAAGGTAAAGCTGTAGCCTGCTTGTTTTCAGTCAAATCCATCATTCTGGGAAGAATCGGTGCTGTACTAAACCACAAATAATCCACAAATAAAAATAATTCATCACATTTTATTAGGTCTTCAATCTGCATTCCACTTGAACTTTATTATTTAATTACAACTCCCTAAATCTAATTTTTGGTGAGTTTGCTTGCTTTGATTTGTCAAGACCCAACAAATGCTCAATCCATTGTCTGTAAGTGTCTCACAGTTGCAGCTTCACTCTTTGATTTCATTGTCCATAGCTTGTTATCACTTTAAAGGTCAGATACATTACATTAACAAGGCTTAACAAGCACATTACAAGTCTATCACATTATTATTATTATTACACTGGCAAATCCTCAGAAATGCCCGTTGATTCCTCAGACATAGGAAGCCTGCAAAATGGAGGATTGATTGAAGAAATTATGTGTTTTGAACAGTTCCACTGTCCACTTCACACTGAGCATTCCAATTTCTGGTTTCCAATAAAATTTCTAACAAATACATTTTAAGACAGCTCAGCTCAGGGCTTTCTTGTTCTCAGTATGCACTACTCAACAACTCTGACAAAAGAAAAGAATCAAATCAAAAAGTGTGTGCATGGTTGGTTTGCCGGTGCAGAGATTTGTGAATGCATGGGGCTTGAATGATTGAAGAAAGGCCTTGCCTTCACCAGAGGGGGCGTAGTGGAGCTCTGTCGGGGTGGAAGTGGAGGTCCTTAGAACATGTTATCTGGCAGCTTCTGCAGCCTCCAGCTGAAGCCTGCACTGCGCCAGCAGCTGTTTCTCAATCATGTTTGACAAATCACAAAGCTCATACAAAACCTCTTGACTAAGTGAACCCAAAAGCCCTTACACCTTAATCACATGTTATTATTCTTCACAATCCTAGAACAATACAACGCTGCAATTAGCAGCACCAGCTCACAAATTAAGACTATTTTAGAGGTTCTTCATTCAACATCTGAGTATATACATAATTACAGGGACAGTTGAAAAAAGTATTTTTGTACTTCAGAGAGAACTACTATCACATGGTTACTGTATTAACCCTTAACTAATGGGTAAGGAGTTGAGGAAAGGAGTATAGAGTAACCAGAGTAACCTTTCTTTCTACAGACAGCAGGGCAGGATAAGAAAACAAACTGTAGCTGCTGAGATCACAAATTATACATTCTCTACACTTGGAGTCCAATGGTTAGTTCTGGCAACCTGAAGATAAGACAAATCACAGAAAATAGTGCATTTTATAAAAGATTCCTTTGGTTTAAGAGAATGTGAGAAAACAAGCGTTCAACACTCCTTAAAACATAAGTCTAAGTCTGCTGCAGTTCTAAAACTTCAGTTGAATGACCTTAATGGCATCATCATGGATATTTATGCAACTTCTCTACAGATATCTCCAGGGCCCAAGAAAACATTTTGCATCTGATTTGTGCTAAAACCATGAATAAATTGAAGTAGTGTATAATAAGAGGGCTCTTCAAATGATAATAATGTGTATGCTGCTGGGGGCGAGTTGGAGAGCTTCGGTCTTCATGGCTTGCATCATGTAAATGATAACTTTTTTTAGTTTCTTCATTTTCAGCATCAAGACTTCGGAGGGCTCTGAGCTCCTTATGGTAAACAATGGAAAAACTGTGAAGCTTTGTAACAAGAGGTCCCAGCAGGCCTGCAGCCTGGCAGCCTGTGAGTTAGCCGGCAGTGCAGCTGACTCAATCTGTTTGACTTTCTCTGTGGGCTGCACACAGGCGCAGGAGCCAGCGCGCTCTCGGGCTTGGCCTGCATTGATCTGAAAATTCAGCCATGACCACTGGCCAATTCTTAAATATTTGGTTTTAATTACTGCCACAACCTTTACTCTGGCAGGTTACTGTTGAAACAGAATCCCCCAGGGGCTGCAAACCAAGGGCATCACACCATTATTCAGCCACAGAGAACATGGCAGCAAGTCCCATGCCCAGGCATTTTTTATCTAAGAAGTGGGACACAGCCATTGCCAGCTATATAGGCTGGCCCTGACAAAGAGCAGTAGAAGGTGGGGAGATGAGAGGCACTCTATAACCCTTAATTACAGCGCAGTAAGTTGGGCTGAGGAGCAGCTTATCTCCCTGCTGGGGTGCTGGATTTGTGAACCTCTCATTTGATTACTTGGCCTGTTCACCTATGCTGCAGCAGCAGCCTCGCTCTGCATTAATGTGCACAGATCTGCAGCTGATTTCATAATTCTGTTTCCATTGTCCGTGTGCTTGTGGGGAAGAAGAGGCTGTGATGGTGAAGCACTGGCCTGGGGGTAACATCTGTCTGTGTGGCTCTCTCCTCAGCGGGGATTTACTCTGGCTATAGGATATTCTTCCTCCTCGTTCCTGCATTAATTATCCATTAGGCTGCTGATGTCGAAAACAAAATACATTCCTCACTTTGTTTCAAATATCCTGCTCAGGAGAGGCTTTGTTGTTTGTCCGGGGGCATCACTATCCCAAGATACAAAGGAATATTTTATAGAGGGGGCCTAAGTGCCTTCAGCGCCAGTTCTCAAAATGCCAATGGGACGCAACTAACTTTTAGAGAAGGTAGACATTATGTAAAGTGTAGACAACTTCTGATTACTGATTTTCACTGAGTAGTTTTACTCAAGATTTGGAAGATTTTCCTCTAAATTGTGTCCTCCACAACCCTCCACTTTCCTCAGTAATTTAAATACTTATTTGGCAACTAGATTTTCTCAATACAAAGTTTGGTGTGTTTGTTGACCTTTATTTTGTTATCTCTTTCTGCCAAGTATGGCAAATAAACATTAAAGGTCCACTGTGCAACTTTTCTGGTGGAGGGTCTGCTATCTCCTTGTCTCCATGGAGATGTTATTGCTTTCCCTGGAATGTTCTATGGCATGACATTAAGCATATGCATCTAGGGACGCCTCTCCATAGATCTAATAGTAAATTGTAATGTGTGGTACTGTAACTTGCTTGTCTCCCTTGTTTTTGAGGTTATAGGTTCAAACTATACTGTTAAATATTATAAACAAAGCAACATTTCCATGGAAACAAGCAGGTATCAGACCCTCCACCAAAAAAGTTCTGCAGTGAATCTTTAAAATCTGACTCCGCATGTACTCCAAAGCATATTTTAACCTGACAAACATTAAACACAGGGAATAATGGAGTTGTAACTGTGAAAATTAACATTTAACATTTTGTGAATATCTATAACATACAGTACATTGCTGCAATAAAATGTTTAAAATGGTGCTGTAATCACTATTTGTTGCCTTCACACTATAACTTATTACCAGCCTGGCTTTATTTGCTTTGGTGAAATGGCTGTACCCCTTGGTGTGAGACTAAGAAAGCTTAGACAAGTTGGAAAGCTAAAATGTGTTTTACATATTGGCTCTTAATCCCAGCAGCTCTTTATAATTGGACTCCATCACATTTGGGCGTTGATGCACTGTACTTCCTGATAAGCAGAGAGCTGTGCCAACTTCAGCAGACCACATAGAGACAAAAAGGGACAAAACACCTATTTGTTGTAACTTACCCTCAAAATGGTTGTGTACTGCGCTTTAAAACAAGAATCGCCTCAAACCATACTCTTAGGCCAGCCTTCAGTGATAGCGTATATATTTTACCAAAGGCGCAAATGCCATCTATATAACGGTAATTCTATCACTTTCTGATTAAAAATGTCAGCGAGGCCCTGGAGGTGACAGATTGTCGGGATCGCTGGCATCCCGAGGTATTTTTGGTGCAGGGACAGGTGCAGCATGCCTTGGAGACTTGGATTGGGGAGTAGTGTGCATGATGGAGGGTGGGGACAGGAAAGTAGGGGAAGCATGGGGGAAAAGAGAGAAATGGGTTGCTTATGGATGGCTCAGGGCTACAGCCTACATCTACCTGTGCCTGGGTCCAGAATGTATGTGTATTAGGGTAGAGAGGAAGCTCATATTCCAATAATTCACTAAAGCACAGAAGTGTAGTTTTGTGGTCTTCTTGTTTATTTTTTCACTTGTGTGGGGTTTCTGCAGGCTCCAAGCCCATCCTGACATGCCCATCTACTTTGTCTTATTTTTTGGTACATTTGCACAAAACTAAAAACATATCCAAGATGCCAGTCAATTGGAAGTCCAAACTTAATATTTAGTGGAAAATTTAAAGATACAATTGATACTTTGCAACAACATAACGCTGGGGGTGCTCCATATGTTTATATTTATTTAACCAGGTAAAGACCTATTGAGTAGTTTGCAGTGTTGCAGTGACATCTTAAAAACACAAGGACTGATGAATGAAACTTTTTGACTATTACGTAGCAAATAACTAAAAGCTTTAAATGAGACAAGTACTTCTGTTAGCTGACATTAACAAACACATTAACAGAAACTGACAATTTTTTAAAAAGATTTTCCAGAAAATAAATTCAAGAAAAATTACAAAATGGAGACTGATCAATATGAGTCTTCATGGTTCTGTTTAGGTGTTTGAGTGACTGTGAACTGTTGGCTAATGCTGCTAGTTTGTAACTAATTTTACATGCAAGAGACTTGTTTCAGCACAAATCATCTCCCTGATTGCAGTTTCAAATAAGTCAGTTCTTTCTAGTCAGATTGTGTTAAAATAAACCTCAGATTAAGTCTAATTTGAGTAACAGAGCTTCAAACAGAGCAGTGCTTTCAGGTAGCTTCTGATCATCAGCTGCAAAGTATAAATATAAATATAACTTTATGAATAAATCCATGGAAATAGAAAGATAAAACTACACTTTGGAACATTCTCCATGGTGGAGATGTTACATACATGTTACATACTGGGGCTTTAAATAGCAAAAAATCTATTTTTTCCACTGTGTTCTGAGATCCATCGACCATTGTTCTGCAGTAGTACCAACCCATGTCCTCCCTGTCCAGAGTCTCTGAATAGTTGCACAAAGAAAGAATCCAGTTCAGCCACTTGATCATATTATATCTGAACAATACCTCATCTCTGTTATCTTTGAAAGATGAAAACACAAAGACTAATGGAGAAGTATGTCCAGCTGTTTCTATGTTCCATACTGTACTTTCACTGAGATCTCAGCACAGCATGCTTTGAAATATCCGCTCTTTAACTGCACTTTTCCTTTAGATGTACCTTTTAAGCTCATTGTGTACTTCATTCATGCACTTGCCCATATGGATAATATTTTTCATACTATTTTAAAGCTCTGTTGATAACATAAAAAACAGTGGTTACCTCTCCTCCAGTTTAGCCCGACGAGCCTTTGTGGACTTTGGTAGCATCACATTCTTCTTCTGTATAATGAATTGTATTGACACTTTGCAGCTAGATGGATGGATGGACTTTGCAGCTAATGTCATTAACATTCCCTGGGGTGTGATGCTAACTGTAGGCACTGCTCTATCTGAAGCTCTGTTACTCAAGTTAGATTTTAATCTGATCTTTGTTTTAACACAGTCTGACCATAAAAAACAGACTTGGCTGGAATTACAACAGGTAATCTTATTTGTGTTGTTAAGCAAGTCCCTCTCAAAGTGCCCAGCAGTCATCCTCTGGTTGAAAATCAGTCCTAAAAGTGACCATGAATGCTTGTATTGATCACAAGCTCCTGTGTTGTTTAAATCCATTTTGTATTTTTGCTTGAGTTTAAAACCTTTTGGTAGGTATTATCAACCAAACTGCTGAACATTCTGCCATGGTGTACAGGAAAAACACCCCCAGTGTGACGTATCAATAGATGGGAGTACATCTGACTTCAATTTTAGTCATATCATTTTGTCCTTATGTGATGGTGTGTTTTTAAAAGCTGAAGAGAGTTGCTATTGTGAGAGATGGCACACAAACACGATGTCCGTGACAAGGCCAGGACAGGTCAAATATACATAGAAACAGTGAGGATGAGCTGGACAGACAGTGAGTGCATGGTGAGGATGATGCATGCTGTTGATTCAGACCCAGACAAGTGACAGGGCATCAGGGCATATACATGCACCAAGAGCAGACATGCTGGTGAACGTAATCAGGACCCCTGCCTACCCACAATCCATCTGTGCTCACTGGTATCACTCTAACGTGTTTCTGTGAGGGGCAGACCTGCTATATATTTGGAAAATGATGCTTTTGGCACTTGTGGTCATTAAAAGTTTTCAATAGGCCATAGTCACTGAGTCAAGAACATAATTAGATGTAATGAAGTAACTGAAGGATCAGTCAAATGCAGAGGGCAACTCACACATGTTTTTTCTCAAACAGAAAACACTCCATTTTATAACGTGATGTGACGATACAGGAAATGCTCTACCGAACAAAAAGTAAAAGGTGGCTGCTAACTTGAAAAGGTAGATCACAAGGTAGAACAAAGGGTTTTGAGCTTTGGAGATGCAGACAAACTAATAATGCAGGAATACTCAACAAGTTTTTGAAGAGGTAACTACATTCTAACATGGCTTCAAGCTTAATATAGGATCTTTGTAATCAGTCAGTACATTTTCTGATCTTCTTTCAGGTTAGTAGGTTATGGGGCACATGTTGATGATTCTTTCGGGCCTGTAACTGTGGGCCTTAAGGAGAAAAGAAATTCCTTGAAATTTCGTTGAAAGCTGACACAACTTAAACACATGCAGACAATACTAATTATGAGATGGATATGCCTATATGCGCAGTACGAGAAAGTTGGTAATAGATCTCCTCCAAATGAATTCAAGCATCTCAAGCTTGAAGATGAACCGTTATGTTGATATGTTGATTGTTTTGGTTATAAGCACAATCTCCCTGGTGTATTCATGACATCCCTCGGAGCGCACACACGGACATAATGACATGTCAGGGAGCGATCGCTGTGCTTCCACCGGCCATTGCCTCTGGTCATGGAGACAGGAAACTCATCAGGAGGACAGTGTGGTCTTCTGAGATTTCACTCACTTTTCAAATGTGCCCCCTCCTCCTTCACAGATGACACCCTGCAGGAGACCAGACCCTTCTGTGGCCATGGTTTGGTCAAGCCTTGGAAAAATCTGTTCTGGAGATGGGGGGAGGATAAACAGAGCAACAGGATAATCCCAGATTATATCCATGAGGATTGCTTTGGATAGTGCAATCTAGTGCCTGAGATAAAACGTGTTAGAAAAAGTGACCTGCCCACTTAAGAGCACTGACACTGATCCCTCTGATGACTTCAGTCTGGGACATATCTGAGTTTGCCAATAGGGATTTAGTGATCAGCAATTACAGACCCAGTCAGTCAAATTATGTTTTCAGTATTTTTTATAAGTAATTATTTATTTACTTGATGAACTTAGATAATAGATAGATATTTATATTAGAGATTTCTGACATTTCTGACATTGTAACTAAGAAACTTTCTCTTTAAAAATCCCAAATTCTTGTTACAAGCTTATCATCAAGAGTAGGAAATGTTCTGAAACCAGTTAAATAATCAATAACAATAGTCAATTAAATCCAACCAAGACAAAATTACTGAAATTAATTTCTAGTAAAATAAAAAGTTTCCCAAATGAAGTTGACATAACAAGGTTGTTAATGTTTAGTTACTATTGTACTGAAAAAAATCTATTAAAGCAGAACTAAGTAACTTTTTTACCTTAATTAAATGTCTCTGAAAACCCCTCTGATGGTTACATGTGACATTTTGGGGTGTTTGAAGGGTTCACTGGTGCCCCCATCTGCCTCTGGGCAGAAAAACCACACATGCAACTTGGCTCCTACCGACCCGAATCAAGCTCTCGGGGTCTGTTCTCGTTCTCACGAGAACCAAACTGCTCTACGACACTTCAGCTACACACAGCTAACCGAGCTAGCAACACACCCCGTACTGACACTATCCACAGTTCACTGCAGGAATAAATATCTGGTGTTTACGTGTGAGGTGTCAGCCATGACCGACGACGCAAGAAAAAGAAAGTGTGAATCGGACAGAGCCCGAGCTCACACACGAGTAAATCTGGAGAAGGCATTTGAAGAATGGCGGAGCTCAAGGAAAGAAAAGAGTCCAAGAGCAACGCAGATCTAGCGATATTGTTATTGACACTAAGTTTCATAAGCACTGCTCAGATCATTGTTATACTTATGCAGTTTGAGTAAACCCGGGAGCTGCCCGCGCTACTGGCCGCAGTGTCCCGGGAGCTGCAGTGTTCCGGGAGCGGCCCGCGGTACGAGCCGCGGTGCTCCAGGAGCCGCCTGCGCTTCGTCCCATGGTGCAGTAAAAAAACATGACCCACCTGAGACATCGTCTTGCAGACGCTGTTCACCGACTTTATGTAAACAAATATGAGCGCAGATGAGAGGTAGGAGAGGGGAGGGGGTGAGGAGAGTATTTACAACAGTTCATTCTCACAAGAGACCTATAGGGGGAGCTCTACTACTGAAGTTACTTAGTTCTGCTTTAAAGGTTCTATACTACACAAAATTGACTCATGTGAGCTTTAAGCCATGTTAGCATGTTGTTACCTCCTCAAAAACATCTGGAGTTGTGTTTTGTTTCATTCAGACAGTGGAAAACACAGTGCAGCACTTTCTGTATTACCACATGACAACACAATGTGGGAAAGACTGTTTTTTGTTTGAGAGAAGAACAGCCTAAATATGCAGGGTTTGTGTGTTAAACATGTGTGAATGAAACAAAACACAACCCCAGTATGTTTATAATGAGGAAACAACATTATAGCACTGATCAAAAAACACTTGACAACAGACTTGTCCTTCTATTCAAAACAGCCTTTTCTGGATAGCACTAGAGTAAGTACATACTAGTATATATTTTTCTCACAGGCAAAATTATTCCTAAATTACACTTTTTACATTGATGGACTACATGCAGGCAGCAAGAACCACTCGGCTTTTGTGGAAACTATACAGCACTTATAAGGTAGTCGTGCATTCTACCTTATAAAAGAAACTTGTGTTGTATCCTATGTCTTACAGGCAGAACATCGCAAGGGCAGTGAAAATATAACCTTGTTGGTGGTAAAAATAGCAATCAAATGTTTATGAAAGATTTTCTTCAGTGGTATTCAGATATGTACTATCAATCCATGGAAGGCCAAACTCAAGGAGAGCACCCTTCTCCTTGAAAGATAAACAGAAACTAAAATGTATCTGACACTGTGACATGCATATAAAAACTCTAATAAAAAGAAGTGAGAGGGGGTGATGATTAGTTTTCAATTATGGACCAACAAACAAACAAACACGGTATAGAATACATTTGAACACTGAACAAAAAACTCTGAGGCTTACACGCATGTATTGACGTCATTATGTGATGAAAGGAAAACAACTTAGGGTGTAAATACTGATTCTAGTGAAGAGAAGGAAATGAAGAAGATGCTGCTGCGGTGAGCTAAAAATGTTCTGTCTAATTTTTAAGCATAATTAGGGTCCTATATGATGCAAAATTTACTATGGTGAGCTTTTACCATGTTATAAGGCTGTTTCTTCATTAAAACATACCCAGAGTTGCATTTTGTTTCATTCACCCATGTTTGAATATCCCTTTATTATTACTCTGTCTTCATCTCCAAAGCTCAAAATGCTCTGTTCCACCTTGTGATGTCATAGTGGTAGTTTTCAAGTTAACAATTACCTTTTACCTTTATTCCAGTCGGGATCGGCATCGTATTGACCCAGAAGTTATACAGGCTTACGAAGAAGCAAAAGTCTACCTCAAAATGTCAGACAGGCCTCTTCTTTGACTTTTAAATCCACGGTTCTTTTTAGATGTGCATATGACTGAAAGGTTTTTATTCTGCACTCTTCTCTCTTCTCTTTTAATGGCAAGTTTATGATTATTTTTTATATTTATGTGTTGATTTGATTGCACTCTGATTTGAATGTTTTTCTTATTCTGTTAAGCACTTTGAATTACTTTGTGTATGAATTGTGCGCTTTGTGTTGCATTTTTGTATGAAAAGCGCACTATAAATAAAGTTTGATTGACTGTGCTATACAGATAAACATGCTTTGCCTTAACTGGTAACTACGCAAGAGAGAATAAATGAAAAAAATGAGGATAAATGAATGAATATAGCACATTCACAATTGTTTGGTTCTGATGTCAGTAATGGTGAATAATTACAAAACTGTGATATTTCCTCTTACTAACACTAAGATTTGATATTATGGGGGAAGTTTCTCAATACAGCCTTGTCAACAAGTGTCAGACATGTTGAAATAAGTTAAATAAATTACTGATCCACTCTACATTGATTAGCTGAACAAACAGTAATATATGAGTTCTGACAAGGCCGCTCCACTCTCCCTGGCTTTCTACTGCTGTCAGCAAAGCACAAGCCAACCAAAGCGTGCCCCTCAAAGTCATTAGTCCTGATGTGATGAACTCGTCTAAGAGCTCATAATGGCGGGTAGAGATGCCCCGCTCTTCCCCATATACGCCACATGATAAAGAGTGTAATGAAATCAAAATAAATTGCGAGAGTGTGTGTCGGCGGCAGGATGTGTCCACAGAGGACGGGGGCAGCAGCTGTGCATGTTTGGCCCAGGTTCTGTTGGGGCAGAGCCAACGCCACAAACACATGACACACACACAGACACACACACAGACACACACACAGACACACAAACAGGTGAGGGCTGGAGGAGAAAGAGGGACAAGAGACACTGGGCTGTAGATAAGGTGAACCGCTAACACAGTGTAAAGGGTTTAACCTGAATGTGCACTGGCCTAAAATAACACAGGTCAATGCATGGAACTCTGAACTACGTGTACAGACAAATATCATGACATTATATTGTGTTTTCTTTTTGTTTTAAAGGGCGTTTATTACACTATTTTCCGATCTATGTTCTAATGTTGTTTCCTTGCCAAACTGAACAACCAAACTTTGCTATAAATATTCTTCCACTGGGTACTTCTAGAGATGTCATTTCTAATCTCTAGACAGATTCATTATTTTCCAGCGAGTCTGACGCATACAATTGTGTCACCATTGGGAGGTGGTGGGAGTACAGTTTTCTGGGGTAAACACAAACAAAGTTTAAATATTTGATTATTCAGGTCTCTGGGGAAAGCCTCAAGAGAGCTGGAAGTTATCCTCTGCGTACATAAAACATTCACAACCATTTTAAATCTTGAAATCTTTGTGTATTTAAAAAAGTATTGGGAATAAAATGTCCCAGAGTTATGTTTTGTTTCACACATGTTTGAGCAACCCTTTATTATTAGTCTGTCTACATTTCCAAAGCTCAAAATGCTCTGTTCCACCTTGTGATGTCATGAAGCAGTAGTTTTCAGATTCACCTTTTACCTTTTGTTTAGTAGAGATGAGCAATTCCGGGACTGAAATTACCCAAATAATTCAGAAAATAGCGTCATATAGATGCTTAACACAATAAGAAAATATTTTAAGCTGCTGAAGCACCATAGTGAATTCATTCCACACTGTGTTTTTGAGTTGATCTTGATCGAGCTGGGTGATGCAATCCCTGACATCTTATTGGGATACAGAGGTTTGCTTTGTTCTGTGCCTCCCTGACTCCTGCTCACCTGCTGCAGTCTGAGTAGGCCGCTGGGTCAGCATAAATAGTACTTTATATGTGCTGAGACTGTGATGATGAAGAAAGGGGCCCCGTGCTCTATGTGGAAACTACATCTGAGGCATATGGAGTATTATACAGGGGTCAAAGGTCAACGCATTCCGCAATTTTACCCAGGTGGAGATGGCAGCCCATATCTGTCCAAGCCTGACATCTAATTCACACATCAGCATTAAAATTCACAAAACTTAATATAGATGGAGACAGTATCAGAGATGACTTTAATGGCAGTTCGCTGTATACAAAATAACACATCTTCTGTGTAAAAATGCATTGTAATGGAACACTGTGGTTAGAATAAGCCTGCTGAGATGTCATTTTGAAAACAATATCGGAGTTACGGTCATGAATTGTGGGAACTGTATGCTGGAAAAATATGCAGGGGCTCACTGTAATATCTCAGTCTGTTTGTTTCTATGGAAACAGAGAAGTCAGACAAAAGACTCGTTCAGATGAATCAGTAATTGTGTCAAGCATTATTGTCATTGTTGTATTATTTCATGACTTTTATTTATAAAGACATGTACCTTTGAAAGTAATATGATTCTAGTATTGAACTGTAAGTTAGAAACAGGTGAAAGTAGCTGCTTAAGAAAGAAAGGACAATGTCTGGTAATATGTCTTTCAACTGACAGCAAATCAATCTTTGTGATTAAATCATGTGGTGGACAGGCCCACTATTTACACTGGCATTAACCATAAAAATGTCAAAACATCTCCAATCTGACAGGTAAAGGGGAAGTTCTTCTATTGAACATTGACCTGCTTTCTTGGTCAATTTTAAATATGGGGAAATTTTCTATGTTCACATATGGAACTGTAATGCCATGGTGTCACTGCTCAACTGTTTGTGAAGATGAGCTGTCCTTTTCAAGATTTTGTCTAATAATTGTAAACAACTATACATAAACCCCTATAATGTTATATATTGCTGTATTCCTCATCATGTCAGTATACGTTGATCCAGTTTTCATTGTGACATTATATGTGAATATAGCACTACTCTACTCACAAAATTTCACAAAAAAAAGTTTTGAGGGTCATGGGATGGAGCAGGGCTGAGTTGAACCAAAAGACCCCAAATTTCTAATGGCCCGAGGTTTACAATCATGAAAAATTTATAAAAAAGTAAGTAAAAGAAAGTGAAAAAATACAATGGAGGGGTTTGGCTTCCGGACTAGCAGTTTTAAATGTTGTCATGGCATGTGGTCCATCATCAAAATTAAAAAGATTTAGATTATAGGAAGTCCCTTTGTCTCTCCCTGTCTACTCCCCTCGCCCAGGCTTTGAAAGAAATAAGTCTCATACACTTTGTTACTAAGACTAAGTACAGTATGCATATGAAATGAGTCTCTCTACACCAGTCTCTACAAGTGATGAATGGTGGAGCCAATCTACTGCTGTCAATTATGCACTGCCAATCTACAACTGCTGCAAAATGTATTGCTTCAAAACTGCTCTCTGGGGACCCCTAGTGTTAGTGCCCCAAGCAGTCACCTACCTCCATTTCCTGTTCGCCTGCTACACCAGTGGTTATCAAACTTCTTTGTTTCAAGTACCCACAATCTGAGTACCCCTTATTAACTGTACTGAAGTTTCTTTAGTAACTATGAATTGGTTTACTAGTGTTATATTTTCTTGTTTTAATAAAATGTATTTGCCACAATTATCCAACAAAAATGTTTACCTGACCAGCCAGAACCACATGCTTAGATAAAACTTTACAAAAACAAGTGGATCTGGAGCCGTATCCTGTCTCTCCGATTTCAGAGGATGTGATTGACAGGCGGATTAACCAGTCAGAGACACATGCTCCCTTCACATCAAAAACATATAGCTGCTACACATAGAAAACGAGATCTACATAAAGGACTGAGAAACAATGAGGGTTTTTATAGAATCAATAATCAAAGTGCCAAACTATTCAGACTACTTCAGATAAATGAAGTTATATTTAGTTCTGAATGTAACAGGAACTTTGTTGATGTTTCACATTTGACACGTGGTACAAATTAACAGGTGTGATTGGATCATGTCAAGTTTACACACAGTTTTTTACTGGCAAAAATGTACTACGAGTCATATTTTACATTCAAATACCACTAAATCCCATCTATCCTTTAAATCTGAAATCATTCCAAGTCCCCCCGGTAAGTGCAAGTGTATCCCCAGGGGTCCCCGTAACGTTGGTTGGGAAACACTGCGCTACAGCCATGTGCGGTGTTTAACAGCAAGAGAACAAATGTTTAACTGTTGCAGCATTATTTACTGGCATTGATGTGTTCTGCTTCACACATTCAGTGCAAAAAATAAATGTGAGAACACTGACCAATTTTACTGTTTACAACATACTGTGTCTCATTATTTTTACTTCCTCAATTCTCATCATCACAACAGCGAAAAACAAAAGCTGGATCCAAATCAACATTATGTCCTGGTAAAACCCATTTCTGTCTTTCGTGCTGGTTCTGCAATATGAATAAGTCAGATGGCTCAAATGTCCACTTTAAACAGCACCCATTAAATCTCTATGGGCTTACCAGTGTGCACTTCTGAAGTGAAGGTCAGCAAACAGAGTTGTGAGTATATGAGAGGCATGAATACAGATGAAGCAAAAAATAAATATTCTTTGGAGATTTGATCACAAAATGCCAATTTGTATTTGTTGATTTCACTGTTTCTGTTCAGCTAATTCCTGTTAGGAGTCTCTGGTTTCCATCTCTAACAGCACAGTTGAGGAGCAGTTTTTACTCAGCTGCACTAAAATATTGATTGACTGAATAAAACTGAAATATAAACAATGAAAAAGCAAAGACCTCCACCAAGGCACTAGCCAATTTTACAATGGTAAATATGCCAAAGAGATAGCCTTTACATTAGCCATATAGTAATACCACTTCTCGATCACCACCTGAGCTGTCTTTGAGAATACTATGCTATTACTTTAACCTCAAATGTTCCACAGTATGGTATAATATTCCCAAGGAGACAACAGGTGCGACCACCCAATCAAGTTTCAGATCAGATCTTTTCAAGGTATTTTCAAGCAATAAAACACCTCCAGTTGAATAAATGCAAAATAAATGTAATGCTATACTTTGAAATAGTCTAGGAAAATGATAACATCTACACTGAGATAAACATGTGGCTTAAATGTTACATAGTGTTTCTTTAAAAACAATCATCATTCAACCTTGCATTGCTTAATCCATGCTATAAACAAAACATTAAAATCCTGTCATTCTTAACTGACTAAATAAACCTAGGCCTGGCCACTGCAACTGAAAATATCTTTTTGGTAACACAGTTTGTACTAAGTCTATCTCTCGTGGCTCTATTTCCTTGATTTCACTGTCATTTGCATAGCTTCTCTTTGTTTCCACTATTTGAGAGCTAACACGCTGTTGAACACAATAGCGTTGTTATGGCTCCTCAGTTCTGCCTGCTGACGACACCGGGACAAGGAAAGCATCTACTGGAACCATCTGTAGACTGGCTGTGTCCTGCCTCTGAACACTTACTTTGGAGTTTCTCTCCTTTCTCTCATGTCAAACTGTCAGATTCATCTTGTCTAGTTAGACTCAGGCTCTTTTTCAATACTGGCTAGGAGCAATTTTAGACACAGCCTTTCAGAAACAGTTTTTTTTAAAGAATAACTTAGACTTTAAAAGAAGTTTAAAATCCTAACTTTTTAGTAACTCTTTGACACTTACTGAAGTCTCATAGTTTTGGGTAAATGTTCAGACCCTACAATAAGGAGTCTATGTCCTATATCTTTGATCATATACTGTAATGTGATTGGGCATTTGCGGTGGCTCCTCCAAGGCTGTGGAATCGGCTCCCATTGCGCATAAGGCTGATTGACTCACTGCCTGTTTTTAAGTCCTTTTTAAAAACTCACTTTTTCTCCTTGGCTTTTAACACAGTTTGAGGCTTAACTTTTTACCAGTATTTGTATTGTGTAATATTTTACCTGGACCTATCACTGTATTTATTGCTGTTTGTTATCTGTTTGTTCTAGAGCACTTTAAAACCAACACAGTCGAACAAAGTGCGTAGTTCAGAGTTTATTATTTTTGACATAGATTGATACTTTGCAGCTGATGCCATTAAGGTTCCTTGATGGTGTGATGCTAACTGAAGGCACTACTCTGTCAGAAGCTCTTTTAGACTTTAATCTTATTTTGATTTTAACACAATCAGACCTGAAAGAGCCGATTTAGTTGGAACTACCACAGGTGAAATGATTTGTGCTTTTAAACAAGTGCCTCACAGGTAGCTAACATTAGCCAACAGTTTTTTAGTCACTCTCGCTTTTTTAATTGAAAAACAAACTCCTAAATGTCACCTTGTATTTATTAGAGGATCCTGAAAATGTGCTGTTTAAATCCATTTTGTATTTTTTCTTCACTTTTCAGACAATATTAAAAGTTTTTTGTGTGTGCTTTTACTACTGCATCCATTGTGTCACCATGGTAAGAGCAGAAACATTCCTCCATAGAAGCACATGCAGAACACCCCCAGCATGATGTCAGAGCAAAGTATCAATATCCCCAAATCCTATTATAATGAATAAGCTTTTTAAATGTTTTATATTAACAGAATGTTGATATTAAAATGCATATATCTGATCAGTTGTGTGTAGGTCATAGAAATCAAACAATAATGCACTCAAACAGTAGTTACAGGAGCCCATACTTTGCTACCCTGGTCCTCAGCTAAACCTATTGTATCAACAAGCCAGGAAGTCATCAGGGATCCAGAGGAGATCTTGTGTGTCAGGCGGAGGAGGACAATAGGGCTTGATGAATAGGTTTTCATATTCATAATTGGTCGTGGCTGGTGTCTGGTGTTCAGTGCATGCTTATCACAAATAGACACTGCGATAATGCTGTTATCTCAATCCTCCAAACACATACTTGAACAGAGGTCATTAGACAGTCCAATAGCAGTCACTGTATTCACATACGCCAGTGTCTTTTGGCATCGCGACTATTAAGAAATTATGATGATGATAAAAATAATGAATATTAGCATTGTCCTTCAAGACAGTGAGGAGTCACTGCTTTATATGTTGGATACGCAGCCCGTTCATTCTCCAGGCCATTTGCTTATCTTCTCCTCATGCTAAACTAACTTTTAAAGCTCATATTGCCTCTCTATGAAGTGTGACATTTTGATGCAAGTTGACCTTTATTATATATTATGCATGACTTTAAACATATCCATCTAGCATTTATTCATTACGAGTGTTTCTGTTGCTCAAAAATACAATAATTCCTTCTGTGAATACGGGCAACTCTCCACAGATCTGAAATGTAATGTTGAATTATAGTGTTGTGCTGGAACCTGCTTGTCCCCCCTGTGATAGGTTTGATCTATACTGTGGAACATTCCAGATAAAGCAGTGACATTTCCACTGAGACAAGCAGGTACTCAATGCACATTTAAAGTGGACGTCTACAATCAACTTTGCTAGCCTATAACTGTTTTCCCACACAAGCCTCTATTACCCTTCTTTTGGCATAAGTGCTCAGAAAATGCCCATTTTCACCTGCCCCCAATCCCCGCCCACAGCCCTGTACTTACTGCAGTGATTTATGTCTACAGATTATCACTAAACACCAGAAACCTTTATTTTTCAGTGTATCAGAGGATTCAGTTCTAGTGTCCTCTACTGGTAGTTTATAGTAATAAAAAAGACACCAACAGGGAGCAAAAGTATTATTGTATCTTTTAAGTTTTTTTGTTTCCCTACTTGGATTTGAAATGTTGTTTTGCCTGATGCTTACCTTTTCATCCAAGATTTGTATATTCCAAACAAGTGCATTCTATCATCAAAAGTAACCATCACACTTCACTTCTAACACACCAACAGCGCTCCCTGGTGGTAACACTATTTAAAACTAAACTCTCATGTTGTTTTATGCCCAACTGACCCACATTTGTGTTGCCGTGCTCCTGAAAAAGCCTTGACAACTGCCAGGCACAATTGAATGCAGTCGTCTTGAAAGCTTGCATCCACTGTAACACCACCTGCAATGAATTCATGCTCGGAGAGGTGCTTGGAGGAAATTCACTTCACTACTATTGGGCCATATGTCATTATCACAGATTTACTCTTATGTCTGTCACGGAAACAAGCGTGCCTCTTCCGTTTAGCTCTAGAGGAACCACTGGAGTTTTTAAAGCAAAGCGTGGTGCATTAACAGGTGCAGTGTAACAGGAACTTCTCTGTAGACTTGACTCATATTCAGGCTGTTCCTTCCACTTCATACTTGTTATTTTAGTCAAGAACAATGTGAATAATGTGGGAGGGTTTGTAAAAATATGCTTTTCGATGCTAGACGTCTACAAGTAAAGGTGTGTGTACATATACTCTATACATTCTTAAAGGTGCACTGCGCAACTTTTCTGGTGGAGGGTTCACTTCCTGCTTGTCTCCATGGGAATGTTATTGCTGTCCAGGGAATGTTGCATGGTGGACATCAAAAAAACAATAATTCCTTCTGTGAATAAGGACACCTCCATGGATTAATATCAATAAGCCTGGTTTTGAAATAATTGAGTTTGTGTTTTTATACATGTTTTAAATGGTTTGTAGTGACCCAAATTTATTCGTCACTTTAAAGTATTCCTATTATCCTAATATTCTAAAAACTTAGACTCTTTTCAGAGCCAAAGCAGAGTCAAGCTAAGAACAACTAGCATGCAACAGCAAACCAGCATAATTTATCTGTACTGGGGCAAAACTAAAATTGTAATTCCTTGTAAGAGAAATACTGGGTACAACCCCCTGTCAAAAATGTTAATTATGTTGTAAACAGACTTTTTCATGTTTTTTTCCCTTTAATGGATAAGGACAAAAGTTTTATCATAGTATTTACATACATATTTAGCACTTATTTAATCCTTAGCTTTATAACATTATCAAAATAGCATGTCTAAGTGAATATAGGAGGTATGTGTGGGCTAGGAGTCATCCCCAGTGACGTTGCATCCTCATTATTCTTTGGCACTTCAAAGCTCACTGTGGAATGACGAGCGGCTGTCTTATCTATAGCTCTGATGCTACTAACACCTACATACATACACAGACTCATATAGAGATACAGTTTTCTGGACCCTCTAACTTTACTAACTTTGCAGTGAGGTTTGGGAGCTGTGTTTCAAGCCATTTCAATATTTCATAAAATCAAGCTACGCTCTTGCTAATTTCACTGGTTTATTCAGAGGGTATCATGCTATAGGACTCCAGCACGCAGGGGGCCCTTTAAAAAGTTGGATTTCTTGTCTTTTAGCTAAAGGGGCTTGCTCATGCGTGCTAAATGAAAGCTGAAGCCACTTCCAGCAGAGTTAATGGCTCAGAGCTGGTAGTTGGATCAGTCTAAGGATGTGGACTATATCCTCATTTCGCTTATATTAATTTAGGGCATATTCTCGAAAACCAGTGGAGAACATATTGCTTACATTAGACTATTCAAGCCACCAGTATTAAGCCATTTTCTTCACATTTAAACCAACCAGGTATAACATATGGCTACTAACAAGTGGAGTTAATGACTCAGATGATATCATTATATGGCTCTCATCAGGGTGAACACATGCTGGTTCTGATACAGTGGGCTCCAACAAAGCATCACAATTCTAAGCCATATGAGATGGTTAGAGGTCCCATATTACACTAAAATACTCTTGTGAGCTTTAAGCCATGTTATAAAGTTGTTACCTCCTCAAAAACATACCTGGAGTTACGTTTTGTTTCTGTCTACATCTCGAAAGCTCAAAATACTTTGTTCTACCTTGTGATCTCCTGTAGTGGTAGTTTCCACGTTAACAGCTACCTTTTACATTTAGTTCAGTAAAGATTGGCATTTCCAGAGTTGAAAACATCCAAATGATTCTCGTGAAGGTGTATGGAGTTTAAAAACACAGTGGAGCACTTCCTGTATTATGGCATCAAGGTGGAACAGTGTTTGAGTGTTGAGAAAATAACTCAGCCTAGATATTTAGCGTTTGGTAAACATGTGTGGATGAAACAAAACAAAACTCCAGGTATGTTTGTAATGAGGAAAGAACATTATTAGATCAGAAATTAGTGTAATATAGGCCCTTTACATGTTGGTAGTTTAATATTCTTGCGCATAGATTTTGTGCCCTTGCAGCCACCTTTCTACTATATTTATGGTTTTGTAATAATAATAAATGGCAGCTACTTCACATCACTAAGATTGAGAAAAAACTTTGTCAAGAGCATTTTTGTACTTTAGTGGAGGCCCTATTTTATATTGTACATAATTAGATATAAAGCAGTTTTATGAAACCTTGATATCAGAAAATTCAAAATTATTAGTGTTTATCATCACAGTTATTATAATTCAGAAAATGGAAGAGAAAATGATTACACGTTGTATATTTAAAACTGCACCTTTCAACTGTGAAAAACCAACATAATAATAATACAACTCTTCATCAATTTTGCACTTTTTCATAACCTGGTTTTAATTGAGGACAGCCAAACTTTGTCTCTATCAGACCAGACTCCTCCTTTAAGTAAATGTCACAGAATCGTACCTTTGTCTCCTGTCTCGGCTCTGTGACAGGTCGAGCGAGAGGGAGGGAGCGAGGGGCGAGCAGGACCTTGTAGGCTGAGCGTCTGCCACAGCACAGCACCTCAGCCTACGGGGACAAAGGCGTTTGAATAGTGCTCCCCATCCAAGGATGTTATCGAGGAATGGGCACGAGGGTTCAGCAGCAAATACAGCTGTTAAAATGTTCCAGTGTAATCACCAGGCAAGGCGCCATGTAATCTTTTATGAGTCTCTTTGCTGCGCATGTGGTGGTTAATATTGTAAAAGTATTTTATTTGTGCTATTTTCATTTTTCTAGCGGGGGTCAGATATTGTGTAAATGGCACTGTGGTGTGAGCATGTTTGTGTTTACTTGACTGAAAACACACCTTGTCCATGCCTGATCTAAGCAGGGTTGAGCAGCTTAGTACTTGGGTGGGAATAGCTGCTGCCACAGTGGGGAAGTAGTTCCTTTAGCACAAACTGTTGTTGTGTTCTTGGGCAAAACACTTTACACACTTTGTCTAGCGTGAGTATGTAGCATATGAATGAGTGACTGGTGGAGGTCGGAGGAGCTCACTGTACAGATAGGCCACTTTGCTTTTTACAGTCTATCTCATATATTTAAAACAGTCTGGAAACATTCGTGGCCTTCTTTGCTTAAGGACAGCAGTATGGAGGTGGGTATAGTGGGCTTTTCCACAGTCACCGTGCATTTCTGAATCACACATGATCACCAACAGGCCACCTTGGTCATCTTGTAATCACGGCTCCCCCTTTCTTCCCTATCTTTATGGTGTATAATCAGTCCCATCCTGGAATAATTGATTCCCGGTTTATGCTAATGGTATGGATCTGGAACGGAGATGAGAAAATACTCCTCCATGTTGTCTCTGTGCGTGACATTTAAGCAGCGGCTGAAGAAAGAGTTTGGTTTTAGAGTGATAGGAGGAGCGTTCTGCTTGGTCAGGTTATACTTGTACTAAACAGATCAGACAATGAGCAGCAATGAACTTCAGATGTATTTTATCACTGCCTGTTTAGGGACCTTCACTATTATGCATTCACTGATGAGGCTAAATGAGGTGGCACTCATGCATGCAGAGGCACAGCAATTAGGTCCCTCCCACCAAGCAGCCAGGAGCACCAGTGGCACCATCACATTAAGATGCTTGAGACAATACCGTATAACCCAACCATAATATACTACAGTGCTTTCCCTTGTAATTCAAAAAGTAAGATCTCATTAAAATAGTGTGGACTCTATTATTGCAAAGATTAGAAAATTATATCATGTGAAAAACATTTGATGAACACAATTACTGGGTTTCAGACACAGAGTCTTTAAAGAAGTGGACTAAGAGAGTCTCAGGTCATCCACAGAATTCGGTTCCAGCCAAATGAAGCTCACTGAGGCCAGCAGTTATAGGAGCAAATTTAGAGCTGTATTCCATTTTGGAAAAAAAACAAAGTGCCCATCTGGAGTAAGACTGTTGAGGGTAAGGTAACAACCTTGCTAGATTAGCAGGGAGCAATCTTAGGGAAAGAAGGCACCTAATTTGTCTATTATTAAAGTTCATATCTTGATTTACAGACGAAATAGTAAAATAACCATGTAGAGCAGGTTAATATGAACATTTTAAGACCAAAATGACAAGTATGACAGCAGCAGATACAGAGAGAGGGGCGACAGCTTTTCAATACAAAGTGAATTGGAGTCAAATTCGATGGAGCCGGAAGCATGCCCATGCTCAGATCCTACTTGTAACGCGGCAGATAGCAGGTTAGCTACAGTATGTCCATTTATGTATACAGTCTATGGTTTCAGATAACATCACCCCCTCTCCCCTGTGTCATTGCAAATGTCATTGCAAAGTACAGACTTATTTGGCTCTTTCCGCCCATCTGGGAGTACATCATCACAAATATAAACAAAGTGTCCATTTTCTTGTACAAAAATGCCTGAGGATTTAACCCACAACCTTATTTTATGCAGGCAGCCACTGAACAACTCCCAAAAGGATTCCTACTTTATTCGTTTTATTTATTTACCCAGGGCAGAGTGTTCATTTCCCCTCAAACACAAACTTTCAGACTGGAGTGCTGTAATGGCTCTCTGTCAGAACTGAATGATGGATGTATTAGATCAATGTCCTGAGGGACTCCATACCTTATAGTCACAGTCAACAAGACTACATCTGGAGAAAGTATGAATTGTTAGTAAAGTGCACCAATAGTAGCCAATGCCATTGTGTCGGTCCAAAGCCTATATGTAGAAAATGTTGTGTAACATGCTCTGAAAAAGACCTGAGACAATAGCAAATTTTTGGTGTACAATATATTGCTTTGGAAAATATCATGATAACCAAATATGACACTCAACAGTGGCGGCTGGTGATATAATTTTTTTTATTTTATTTTTTTTGGGGGGATGGGGCGCACATAAGTAAAAATTATAAATATGTATTATAAATATATGTATTATGTATAGGCCATATAAAATTATAACAAATGGCAGAAACAGTCATTTTGGTCACTATTGGCTGAACTTTATCAAGAGCACAACACGCAGCACAACCTGATGCACCTGCTCACACCCAGCCCCAACAACACAACGTAACACACCGCTCACAACCAACCCCGACACCCAGCCACAACAACATCGTGAAAAAGCAGCAAAAAAGAGGCTCTGGTCACAGCACAAACACATGGCATCAGCACCGCTCCTACAGCACACCAGAGCGGCCCCATCTCTAATTCATTTATGCATTTACCTAACTCTATAACACTGTTAACCTGTGAGGCTCCGTCCTCAGATTTGCCCAAAATTAACAAAAACAAGCCTCTAACCTTCTCCAGAGGACTGACGCAGAGGATGTCCTCTACCCGCTGTCCTGTTGATTCTGTCTCCAATATGTCCCGGTCCAGTTAGATCCGTGTCACAAGGTCCTGGAGCCGAGTACAGGAGCTGTTTGTAAAACTGTCTTAATCCCACTCCTCACTTCAATCATAAAGTTACATCAGTCCATATTAGCAGCAGGTGGACGTAAACCCTCTGCGCGCTACGCCCAGAAATGATGCCGCGCGTTAAGCAGGTGTTCTGGCCCGGGGCGGCAGCGGGTGTCGCGATCCCGGTCTGTGTCCATGTGTCCGGTGTTTTGGGTCTCTCCTCCCGCTCTCCTGTGTGAATGTTTAGGCGAAAGTAGCTAGCCGCATTTAGCCAGTGTGTGAATCAAGAGCCGTAGGATGTCACCACAGCCCATGGGCGTCACAAGCTTTCATAATGTGGGGGGGACACAGTGGCGGGGGGTCTGGGGGTTAAGATAGCTGATAATATTGACTAGCCAGCTAACTGCATTAACATTTCCATTTTCACTTACTTTCCGTTTCTTTGTCAGGAATTTCCTTATGTCCATTAGTGTCTGTCTGGGAAGGGAGCAAATATCAAAACACATCTCATCAACTCATCAACCAAGAATACCTCCAACCACCAAGAAGGATCTCTTACTGTTAGCCTAAGCTAAAATAAGCACTTACTCCTAATATTTCATTGTTCAGTTGAACATTGATTTAACATGGCCTAGGCTTAATTTTGAGGGACAGAACAAAAATAGGGTTTTGACAAAAAGCTGGATGGGGCTGACGTTACCTCCTTCGAGCAGCCTAGAAGCTAACTGAAGCTAACTGTTGCACTGACGATTCACTTGCATGTGATGAGTTCCAGGCAACACACACGCAGACAGCCAACATAGAAAACCCGGAGCGGATCGTCAGTGGTATGTGTATCTCTCAGCGATTAAGTGGAATGGACTGTTTTGGGAAACAACGCTGGATGAACTTTTTGATGAGTCCAAGGCAACACGTGCGGGTAAAACGAACAATTCTGAAATATTGAATTGATGTGACGCCCATGCCACAGCCAATGCACTCATTTCAGCTCAATGCTGCTTTTCTTGCTTGGCAGAAGGGTCCCGCTGAAGAGAAGACATGCTACTCCCTGAAAACTTCCTCCGACGCACTTCGACTGATGTTGAACCATAGAACTATAATAAAATTATATTTTCTTATTATATATCCGTGAGTTGAACCACTAACATTAGCATGTAGCTGTAGCTGCCAGTGCAGTAGGGGTGAGGCGGGACCATGGGCGGGACAGAGCAGCTGAATGTCACAGGTCAGAATTGTTATAATGTTTATAAAGACCAATCACTTGAATTGAGTGCGCCCCCACCCTGCGCACCAGGACGATTATTTATTTATTTATTTATTTATTTATTTGTTATTATTATTCAATACAAGTGATATTAAATATACACAAGTGATATAACAAACATGGCTGTGTTGCAGTCAGTTACATGTTGAGATGAGGGAACAGAAATAGCAAAATTATATAACAAAATAGTATAATACAATATTAATCGAATAACATAACAAAATGTGCATTTAGGAAAAAGGATTGTAGAAAGGGGAATAGAGTTCATTCATTCTGAGTCCATAGAGTCTAAGGGAATTTCACACATGCAGGAAAACACTTTTTGAGCTTTTGGTCCTTTCATATGTTTCAAAGATTTTTTATATAATTTGAGTTCATTTTTAAAATGAGTAAGGTTAGGGGGACATTTCTGAATTTTACCCTGTGCACCAGGACATATTTGAATCAAGTTCAGTGATATGAGCACATTTAACATGATAAAAATATGTCTATGCAGATACATGTTCAATTTTAAACAAAAATATTAAACATATAGCATAATACAAAATAACTTTATTATTTTTATTTTATTTTTTATCAAGGTCAAGTTAGGGAGTGCGGCGCACTTGCGCCCTCTATTCACCAGCCGCCACTGCCACTGAATAAACCCTAAAAATAGATAATCCCAGTGAACTCTTTTCTTAAATCTACAATATTCTTAAAAAAAACAAAAGTGCTATAAATGAATAAATAGCAGAATCAGTTACTCTTAAGGTGACCGTGTACAGCTCAAAATCTCATATTATAAAAAAGTTCCCCACAAAAAAAAAAAAGTATGCACAAAGAACAAAAATGTTGCTCTTATGATGTAATTATGACAGGGCTACTCTGAAATGAATAATGTTCACGATAGTTTGATCTTTTATTTTAAACGGTCTATGACTATGCTATATGATGCACATTTTCAAATGCTAATGCCTATGTTGCGTTCTCATTCATATCCATTAATCCTCCGTAGACCACATCAAACCCTGCAGGTGTCACTGTGACAAAAGCTGCGGGAGGCTGTGGTCTGTGCCTCAGAAGCAGAATCCACTTCTTAAATGTCAGTCACCTGTCAGGCCACGGCTGAGCGCCTGCCACCCGCCCAGCAGGTCGCTCCTGCCACAAAAGGCAGCACTCACTCCACTGAATTAAAGTTATTCACTTCCTATTCATAATATGAACAAATTACCCATGTGTCACTGTCCACTCCACTTAAGAGGTTTGGATGATTTCTATAATAACAAAATATAAAATTTGTGCAGAATCACGTTATTATTAATGGTGTTTTAGAAAGGCAATACAGAAAAACATTTTGCATACTTTTGGCTGGCAGATGCCATTGTGCAATATTGGACTGGGAAAGACTCCAAATCAAACTTTTGGTTCTACGCACAACTGAAGACCAAACTTTGGACTTAATCAGAAAATCGTCTAAATCTGCAAAATCTACAAGACTAAGCAGTAGTTCACCGAGTCTGAGTCATGCCATTACTGAGTTTGGAAATCTTTGTGAATTTATTTAATTAATGACATAATTTTTCTATCACCTGCCAAAACATTTACCGCAGAATGTATCTATTCATTCACACAATCTCTTTTGTCTCTTCCAGTGATTCTCTCAAAGCCAAATGGGCTTTTCCAAATGGGCCAGTTAACAAAACGTGCACGCCAGGCTGTCCACATATTGTTCGGTATCTCCCAGGAGAAAACACCTGAAACAAAAGGAACACGGTGATGGCTCTATCTCATTGCTAGCTGCCACTCACACGACACATGCATCAATCACGGCAGTCACCCCCGGATCCAGCAGCTCCATGGAAGCAATTTGTCACACATCTTTAGGCGTCTGAGACATACCTCTGTAGCTTAACCAATCTCCCCATGATAAACAGGCCAGATTTATGTTCATCTAAAGTAGAAATATTATGCCTTTCACATATATGCCTATTCTTATTTTACAGTTTGTTCATTGTAAAACAGAATAATTATCTAAAAGGAATTGCATTAACAATAGAAAGGGGTCCACTGACTTCCTGTTCAGACCTAATTCTGTCTTACCTCTGCATTGTAAAATTTCACCATAGCAAGTAGTTAATTTTCATTTTTGGTGTTTTTATTTCTTGAAAAGGGCAATGTAACATTTTCAACATTTGTACTTGACCCACAATCTGAATTTCTCATGTAACTGCAAGAAAGGTACAGAGCTGTGGACAGGGTTTTTGGCTAAGTGCAAAAAGAAATGAACAACTCCTGAGCAAGTAATGATGAGGGAAACCCACATGGTTAACAGTTCATAAATGTTTTTTAATTGTATATCTTCTCTCCTGGATTGACTCTTTGAGGAGTTAGCTTTCTTCATATAAAACATATTTCAATAGTGCTGATTGAGTTTTGAAAGACTTCTTGTTATAAAGCGCAAACCTTGGAGTACAACTCAGGTGAAGTTAAGAGGTTTTATTTTACAGGTGGGTATGGAACTGGGGGGTCTAGTGGAGCAGGTAGGTATTGGGCAGAGGGAAAAACAGCTATCATTCAAAAAACAAGATCTTATATAGGCAGGAGTTGATTGAAGCTGGATCTCACGTATATGATGATCGAGAGACTGTAGCTGTTGGTTAGGTGACTCCTCAAAGGCAGGTGAAACACAAACGGAGGGGGAAAGGGAGAAACTGTAGGATCATGACACTTGCCCAAATACATCTGGTCCTATTTAAAACATTTCATCCCAAAGTTGAGGCCATACCACCTTGTCAATGCCCGATCAGATCTTGTATTTATCATACAAGAGGGTGGGACCTATTCAATACGTGAATACCAGGGGCCACAGTGCAACAGTAGTGGCTATAGTGCATACTGTTGTCGTGTTCTTAGGCAAGGCACTTCACTCACCTTGTCTTTAATTTAGTTTAAGAGTGGAGTGGTGAGAGGGGCTGATAACGTAGATTGACAGCATCTGTCAATTTACCACAGGGCAGCTGTGGCTACAATAGTAATATTTATAACCATTGAGTGTGAAGTGAATGAATGAAAAATGCACAAAATTATGAAGCATTGTTGGGCATCTCGAAAAGCACTATATAAGACGTATGTTTTTTTTTTTATTATTGTTCTCAGCTTTATTTAAACTGTGATGCCTAATCAAATATTACTCAAATAACAAACATAATTCTTTTCATATGGCATCTTAAGTGTTGGATGCTTGAGATGAGTAATTTTGCCTCCAGATGGAATAAATCAATAAAGAAATCTATACACACCCCCTCTATGTAAACCCTGGCAGAGCTCTATAACCCTGAAGTATATTATTCACTAAAATGTGGTGCGTTGAGTGTGTAACTGCTTGAGCTGCCCGGTGAAAGCAGAGTCAGGGAGGATACATGTCACCCTTTCAAGAGCAATTGCCATTCTTGGTGAGGCCTCAGTGGGAGCAGGCTGCTGAGAGGTGTCTGTGATGGGCCCAATTTAATGCTCCATTATGCAAATTGATCATCTCAATTGACCATCACTCTGGTAATCGTATGGGCTGACTGGGTTTCAGGGATGCTGGATGTCTTCAGCAGAAAACCACACATCAGTATCAAGAGGTAAAAAAAGAAGAAGATGGAGTGATAATAGGGATGAATGTATAATTATTTCCACCAATAAGACCCCGACAACTGGCTGCTATACTGTTCTATACCAAGTGGTCTTGTCATGACAGTAAAGTATTTAACTTGATTGAAATACTGAGGAAAATGCTCAATATGGCATAAAAAGGACCCATATTACACTGTTTTCTGATCTACTGTATGTTATAATGTTGTTTCCCCATCACAAACATACCTGAAGTTGTGTTTTCTTTCATTCACACATTTAACACACAAATCAAATAGAAAACACTCCATTCCACCTTGTGATGATTTTGTGTGGCAATACAGGGAGCTCCATGGTGTTTTTAAACTCCATACACCTTCACTAGAATCATTTCAATCATGAAAGTGCCCATCTCTATTGAACAAAAGGTTAAATATACTGTTTTTGTTAACTTGAAAACTACTAGTACATGACATTACAGGGTAAAACAGATCATTCTGAGTTTTGGAGATATAGACAGACTAATAATAAAGGGTTACTCAAACATGTGTGTATGAAATAAAACACCACTCCAGGTATGTTTTTGAGGAGGTAACAACATTATAACATATCTTAAAGCTCACAAGACAATTTTGTGTAATATAGGACCTTTAATATTAGCATGGCCTTGACCAAGGTCATAACTATTCTATTCTCGATCCAGTTTTGTAATGTTCTTGGGAATTCTTTCAGTACTGATATATAGTATATATCTGACATTCCTACAAAGGAGCAAAATATTGGTAAAGTAAAAATAAAGCCTTAACATAAATTAAAGAACATACAGGCTAAGTATGATACATTAAAAAGCCATTTAAAAAAAATAAATAAAACTCTTTATAAAACTTATTCAATCTTGTTTTCTTTAGCATTTTTACAACGACAGAAATGATTTTTGAAGATGAATATTTGGGCCTGCCAGCTGAGATTTACAGCTAGGAAATGATTGTTGAAGAAGTGATGCCATCTCCTGTCACCAGGTAAATTGTAAGGTAAAATCTGAAGGCAATTGGCTGTGGATATGAAGAGTGTCATGTAACTTCTATGATGCAACTTACGGCAAGACAGCGCAAAGAGACTGCACATGTTGGGTCAAAACTGTCTTTTAAATGTTGATTGTCAGGTGGACTGATGAACCCTCCATTCAAACATGCAGGATATTAGCTCATCACATTTAGTCAAAACAATTACTTGACTGTCCCTCCACACAAGCGTTTTCTTAGCTCCTTTTAGTCCGAGCATTTTAGAACTGATGCAACTGACGTTTTTCATGTGCCTGAAATTTCAGCTGACTTCCATGACCCAACACCTTGCACAGACATGGAGGCAAGTTTCAAAGTTAAAGCAACAATGTGTATTATTTCTAGGTTTGCACCAAGTTAAAATGTATTACTCAAAAGCTGAGTCTTTTTATAGTGTTCAGAGTTTGATGGGTGTCTGCACATTTGAATCAATATATATTATAGGCAGTCTTAAAGGTGCACTATGTAACTTTTGTAGCTAAGGAGAAATTCAAAGCAGTGTCCACCAGTAATCTGACCAGGACTGAAGAAGCAGCTTGGATGAGCTGTAAATTGTATTCGATCAAAAACTTTTCTCCAGCTGACAGAAGTGAATTTCTCCTCTGGGTCCTACCTGCACAATTGAAGGATTAGACAAATATGTAACTTTTGTCTCCATGGAAATATATAACTTTTGCTTGTCTCCATGGAGATCTTTTTGCTTTACCTTTTCCACAGTGGCAGTGAATTTATCTATCTTGCAAAATATTCAATCAGGGGTTTATATGCATTCTACCTGTGATTGAGGTCGTGTCTCCACAGATCTAACCTGCAACTTGCCCTGATGGTGCTTGTGTCTTGGGAGAGCGATAATTTTAATGCCATACTGTGGAACATTCCAGCAAAGCATTAACGGATACAGTAATTATGCCAGCCTCATATTATTTTTGCTACTTATTTTGAATCTATTATCACCATTTATATTTTTGCTCTTTATGATAATATATTGCGATGTGTGGGCTGAACTGTGTCCAAATAATTTGCCTTATATATTGATAATAAATGTATGTTACATTATGTTCCAACCTTGTACCTCCCTTTTAACAAAACAACTCCTACAGTCTCAAAAACAGTTTTCTACAGGCTCCATCGTAAACAACTGAGCTCTCCACGCACACACAAACCCAATGGAGTGACCCAAGCATGAGTCAGTGCAGTTCATTTCATGTCCACCGATGTCCATGTTGGTTCTGAGCAGATTAGAGGCGGAAAGATGGAAGTATTTGTTTTCATTTCAATCCTGTCCCGTGTATATTCCACACAACATGCTTTGTACCATAAATTGAGTTAGATTTTGTGTTTAATAGGCTTCATGTTCTTGCCTAGTGTCCCCTCTTAAGTGACCTGGAGACATACCACCCTCTTGTCTTCTCGGAATGGACAGGCAAAAAGTCAGGGCATGGGAGAATTAATTTAGTCAGAGCCTAATTGCGTTTATTGCCCATGCCTGGCACCTTCCTAATCTGGGATTATGATGATGCATTAACAGAGGCGACTGGCTGTTTACAAGGCATTTATTAGGCCGTGTCAACATAACGAGACAAATTCCACCTATCACATTAATCACTGCACTGCCATGTTGAGGTGCAGCGTGTAGCCAGGACAGGCAGAGTAGCATTAGCCATTGGTGTGTGCAGAAGAGAGTGACAAAATACCAATACCTGAACTGTTTGCAGTGACATCATGCTGGGGGAGTTTTACATGTGTGTATTGGCAGAATGTTCACCAGTTGCCATGGAGACACAATGCACACATTTTTACCTATCTTTTGATCAATACAAGCTGTTTAGAAGTTTAATTTTCAACAACAAAGGTGAGAGTGAATAAATGAAAACCTGTTAGCTAATGCGAGCTATCTTGTGACTTTAATGCTATTTGAGAGGGACTTGTTTCACAGCACAGATCACATCACCTGTTGTAATTCCAGCTAAATCAGTTCTTTTTGGTCAGATTGTGTTAAAACAAAACTCAGATTAAAGTCTAACAAGCCTCAGAATGAGCAGTGCCTACAGTTAACATCACACCCGCAGGAAATGTTCATAATATGACCTGCAAAGTATCAGTGCAGTATAGTATAATTACTATATGGTTATGACAGGTATTAACTTGAAGTAAATGTTTCCACTATTTCCACAGAATAAGCTTTTTTAGTGAGGTGCACTATGTAAATTGAAATTTGGTGTCACAATTATCATGGTAAAATAAAATGTTATGAATATGAATTATTATTATAATATTATATTATTAAACTGTTTTATCATGGAGAAGAAACTTTTTTGCTGCATATTTTGGCAATTATCACAATTATATAAAGTCCCACAAATCGTTGTTTACTCTTCTCATCACGATAAATGTTTATATTGTTTATTGTCCCATCCCTAGGTAACAGTAATGTTGTCGTTGAGGATTTTGCTGGTCAGTAGTACTGTGGTTGTGTCCTTGGGCAATACATCCTTGTTGCCCAATCACAGTAACAGTGACAGCAATGAAAAGTTTTTGACAAGCACTTTGGTACATAACTTTTATTGTGCTAATAATTAAGTAGATTTATTCTGAGTAAGTAGCAAGGTGGTGACATGAAACTTATGGAGTGACTGAATAAAGCTAAGTGAATTTGCAAAGGGTTAAGATAAACAAAGAATAATGGCGGGATCAAATGCATGCTTGAGTGAGTCGAGCTACAAAAACAATTTTCCACACACGATGCCTCTAATTGAAGTCAGGTCACTTAATTACATTCACAGTATTGTTTACCTATCGCCTTTTTCACTCTCCGCTAATCTGTCTGTGACTTCTTCGTCTCACTGATTGCCATTTTTTTCTTTCTTTTATGGCACAAGACTATAGAATACAGACAGCGGCTAAGTGAAAAGAAAAGGCAGCAGGAAGAGAAGTGGCAACAATAATGAATGCATCTTTAATTGACAAAAGGGTGATTTTTCTTGTTGCCTTGTAAATGACATATATTTAAAACAAATGGAATATTCCTAGAGATCCATTGTTGATAACATCAGAGAGTCTTTTCAAGAAGACATATTGTGCTTGTGGCCGCTATATTCTAAAGAACTGGATTGTTATATAATAAATTGGACATTTTAAAAGGCAATATTGATCTAAAACTACTTAATTAAAGAAGTCTTCTGACACTCACATTAGAAAATTGTAGTGCGTAATGGGAGCCTATGTCACTGCAAAATGTCATCACAACACTTATGGGTAGTTACACGTCACGATTTTTTTTGGCTGAATTCTAACTGCATCACCAATTAAGTAAATAAAATAAAATTGGAGAGCAAAGTCTATACAGAGCAGTGGGCTAGTAGTGGTGAAAATGGGGGGTGATGGGGTGATCGGAGCAGTGACGTCTTAATTGCAGGAGTATAAATATTATTTTGACATGCATGAATCATTCTGAATACAACTTCAAGAGGGGGAATGCGAAAAGGAAACAACTATAACATGCTTAAATATAAATATCTATAAATATTAGCTATAAAAATGGCATAACTGGTTTGAGGGGACAATTTAGTGCCCTGACCTCACAGCAAGAAGGTACTGGGTTTGATTCCCAGATTGGGCTTTCAGTTAGTAACAAGAAAAGAATCAACGCATGCAATCTCACATGCACTTTTTTTAAATAATTTTTTTGCAAATGCATAAGATTCTGCTACAAAACTTTTCTTTGTGCAGTATCTATTTATATAAGTTTCAGAAGCTGGTTAATTCCACCAATCCACACTGCTCCTCTCCTGTATTGAATTGGACTGCTGTGCACTTGAGTATTTCCTATTATTTTTCACTTCATGCTTAGACATACACAGGGACGAGGGGCCACAGGTTGAATGATACTCACTTTATTCTGTCTGGCATCTGTGCAGAAGGGACATTGATTTCTTTTCCCTTTCGAGCCATCCCTAAAAGTGATGTGTGGCAATTAAAGGCGCGCCCGCCGCTCTGACCTGACACGGCCGTTTGAGATATGACAGAGGAGAGCGTCCCCCCAGCCAGGCCCTGGTGGAGGCATGGCTTTGGATATTGCATTTTGTGCCGAAACACGAAAATCATCAAGTGGTCTCGCCTCTAACCTTGTAAACACTTTATAGCTGGATATATCTCCGATTCCATTTGAAGAACTATAGCTTCTACACTCCACGCCGGCATCTCTCTCTGTCAAGATCTGCTGAACTCAACAACAAGCACAAGCTGTCAGCAGACCAACTCAGATATCATTGTGTTTTCAAAGTCAAGATGGGAGAACATGATTTTGTAATAGCCCCTCCAGGTAAAGGTCTTCACTCAAGTCAATATAGGGAGGGGATGGGTTTGAATATACTGAAAAAGCACCGATGTGCACATCAATATATTCAGAGCACATTATAAGCAGATATTTTGTATAGCAATTATTTAGACGCAAGGTTGGTTTGTTTTCCTTTGAATAATTTGTACAGAAATGACTTTGTGTAGGCAGAGAAAAGGCTGTAATTAGCAACTGGATAAATTCACATTTTTAGTCAAACAATGTTAGTCATGCACGGTTAAACCACTGTCTTGATCTAAGGTCATTTAAGGACAAGTTGACTATAAAAGTAGAAGTATGGCAGAAATACAGCATAAAGTTATTTTTGATACCAAGTTCTCAACTCAACATTTTATTCAAGTCCAAACAGATGATGTGCCCCTCATTTACCAATGTGGAGTTATTACGTTAAAGCTTTTCGTCTTCTATCAAGTATTGGAGATTGCTTTTGCAGGAGTGTTGGGAGTGGACTGTAAAATGCACGCTCTCTGCTTTTCAAAATGAATGTGCTACAGTGATAAGGTCCGGATGAGAACGCGGGAGATATGGCACAAAGCAGTGGCACATCTGCCCACACTGCCTGTTTCTCTGAGGAGGAGCTCGCACTGATACAGCATTCTGGTGGGGCACATATACAACCTTGTTTCCACTGTTAGCTTTGGAGCAGATTGGTCTGGTCTTAAAGTGTTTCCACTCTGTTAGGTAAACCATACTGGACCATGTGAGGGGTCCTGAATGCCACATGTGAGGTAAGACCACCGCCCACAAAGGTTTAACCTTTATAGAGCGACGCACTGGAGCCAAAAGATTGGAGAGAGTCTTGAAATTACGAAACACCTTTCTGTGAAATTCTGAGACTGACGTTATGATTAAAAAGTATAATTCAGGTACTTTGAATTTATTTATTACAAAAGTAATTGTTATGTTTGGATAACATCAGTTGCTCACAAAGCAGACCTCTGTCCCTGTCCCATGGAAACACACTCTTTGTTAGCAGTGATTCTTTCTGGAAATAATGAACAAAATACTAGCAATGAAACCCACTCTCACAATTCTTGCAACCTTTGGCACACTGCCATAATTGCAGTATTGTGGAAAGTTTGATGAGTCAAAAAATTTGAAATGATTTGCAACTTGGGCAGTTTTACAAATAGTGAAAACATTCTACCTTGGCTGGACCAGATGTGTACCATTAAACCTACTTTCACATGTATTAAACAAACCCACACAGGAAAACCCATGTCACCCTGGTACTTAGAGCTGATTCATGGTATTAACTCCAGAATGGAGTCCAAGTCCAAGTCTTTGCCTCTTTTCCCTGGGTACAGCTCAGTGCCATCTGTCGGATCTGGAAACCCATAGTGGCTCGTGGCAGGTCTCTTCAAGCCTCCATACATAGTGCCTCTTTCTTGTCAGACCGAACAGTGCAGGAATGCCCATCCATGACCGGTCTGGGAGCATGGAGTGTATCCACACTGCTTAAAGCTTCATTTACATCCACGTATCTTGGCTGGGGCTGGTATTGAACAGAGACGTTATCAGATCTTGGGATGTGCATTGGTCAGAGAAAAGAAAAGCACCAGACAAAGCTACTTAAATGTAATGGGACATGGTCTGCCTAAGTGCTGTTTAATTGGCTGACTGCTCATCGACTCTTTCATGCCATTCTGGGCTGCAAACAAACATTCGATAACACAGGCAGAATGTGTTGGCACAAGCTGCACTTCAGTTCAGTACTTGAGCTATAGTACAATAGTCATTTTAAAGATGCACTACATAACTTTTCTGGTGTAGGGTCTTCTACCTTCTCATGAAGATATCTTGACAAAATTCTTCCTGTGAGAGAGGGAGCCTCTCCACAGATCTACCCTGTTGGCATCACCTGCTTATCTCCATGGAAACACATTAAACTTGTCTGACATTAAACAGACAAGTTTAATGTCATATTGTGGTATACCTTAGAAGAGTTACATAATGAGCATTTGATGTACCACACCATTTGCTGTAATGATACTGATACTATCATAACTGTTACTGAAACTAATACTTTTCCTTATCATCCACTACATCGACTGTAAGAAAGATATCATACCATAGACCCATTTGAACTTTGACAATTACTTGTCTTATCTTAACCCTCTAATCCTAACTGTGAGGATCAGTTGAATTTAGTTAGTCTTTTCATTGGGGCAATAGAGTAGAAATTTGTAATCATTTCAAAGCTCTAAATATGGAGTCCGTAGGGGCATCCAGCTACATTTGTTCACCACAGCACAGAGGCAGATTGTTGTGTTAGGCCAAAGACGCAAAAGCCGAAAGGAAAACAACAGTATCTTGTGGCTATTCAAAGCTTTATTTGCTTGTTTTAATGCTATCCCCAGATGAAGTTGTGAATGGGTTCTAAGAGGAACATTCTTCTATACAAGTCTTAAACAAATAATCTAAGTTGTCTCCAAGGAGCAGACTGTGCAGTGTTCATATTGCGTTTGAGATGCCACTGATGGGGTCCACAAGTCATTTCCTCGAACACAAAGAGGACATATCCCGATGTGTGACTGCAGACCATATCTTATCTTCGCTGGCCTGCACTACGCCTAATAATCTTTGTTCAGAGGGCTCATAAATCAAGTCTATGTCAGCCTAACAGATACAAGGAGATTAAAACAATGTATGATTAAAAATGGGCTCAGATCATCAGGAGTGTATTCAATTAAATAAACCCGTCAAGGCTGAAAAGTGGAGGACAAGGCTGGGTGGTTTTGGGTGGAGATAGACAGGGGGCTGTAATGGAGTGCAGTTAAAATGGTGTAAGAGACAGTGGTGAGGCTCAGGGTCGTGCAGCAGCTGTGGCACTGACCTCCAGGGCTACTGACTTTGACGACCACACACTCAACAACAGACTCAGGAAATGCACTCAAAAACACACAGATTCACAATATACTGCATACTTGTGGATGCTTACCAGAAATTTTACTCCAAGGGTTCTGTGGGTGGATATGCATGTATGTGAATGTTACAGTTGTCAGTCAGTGCTATTACCTTGTTTCACTGTTCTTTGAGTGGGCTGTAGCCAGGGCTCTAGTGAAATATCAATATGGCAATATATATCGTTACAGACTTCTTGGCAATATGTGTAGTATATACAGAAATGTGTATCATGATACTTTTAAACAACATTAATTCATAAAGAAATGTCACATTATTAATTTAATTACTTGCTCACTACTGAATTAGGGCTTTATCTGCTGGACCGAGAAAATGACTTAAGGCAATTGTACTGTATTGTGTCATATTAAGGGCATTGTGAACATATATATGTATCAGAACATGTATTGTATGAAGGTCAGAGTATCAGGATACATATTGTATCATTGGCCATGTATCAGGATGTGTATCGTATCATGAGGTACTTGGCAATCAGACACAGTCCTAGTTGCTGTTCATATATGCACATGTACATATATCATATGGCAAAATCAATCAATTATTAAAGGTGCACTATGTAACTTTCATGTGGAGGGTCCACCACCTGTCTCTATGATGATGTTATTGCTTTGTCTGGAATATTCCACAGGATGCAATTAAACATATCCATATCCATATGCATTAATTCAATTAAATTATTGCACAAAAATACCTTGAAAAACATGCATTCTTACTGTGAGCATGGTCACCTCTATGTAGATCTTGCCTGTAACTTAACTTGGTGGCATCACATGCTTGTTTTATGGAAGTAGGACGTAGAAGTAGACTAATTCCATATTGTGGCACATTCCAGGCAAAGCATTAACATCTCTATGGAGATGAGCAATAAGAGGTCCCTCCACCACAAAGGTTACACAGTGCACCTAAGGACAGGATGTGATTTCCCCCTACAAACCAGGAATCACAGTATTTATGGACCATCCTCTTCTTGACATGAACACTCATCATCTTACGTTGTGCAATTACGAGACAGTGTTCAGGCTTTGACAAAGAGAACAGACATGTAATAAATAATAAAGTGCTGGTTGCTGCTGTAATTATGGTAACTGCTACACTACTGATGCACTGCTTGTCTTCAGCACGTTGAGTTAAAGTATTACAAAAAGCTCAGTTGTTGTTGAATAGTCAATTTGAGTTTGAGGTGGAAAAGGCAAACATAAAAAGGAGGGTGTGACAAATTTGCAGCAATAAACCTAAGCATTAACTGCCATCTGGTGGCTCATCTTTTTAGTGCAGAGCAAATACAAACGGCAAAACTTCATAGACACATTATTTACTTGTGACAAATACATTTAGCTATGTAGGTCCCAGTAGAAATGTAGCCCAATTCTAGTTTTACATTTAATTCTCATTAAGTGTAGGAATAGCATTTTGATCTTGCAGGTCTACAGTTTCATAGAGGTATAGTGATCCTTACTAAATTAGTATCGTGATGTTTTGGCATTAGTTAGCAATGATGATGATTCGCCACCACTGGAGAGTTTTCTTCAACTTTACCAAAGCCCTGTAGAGCAGCCTGTATACACCGGCAGGGGGCGCTCTTATATCTGAATGACCCACGTGGCGCATGCGCAGAGGCAGTGCACGTTCAGCGCTCGCACAGCGTGTCGTGTTCGCAGACTATACAGACTATACAGTGTATGGTCGTGCTCTATGCTCAAAATGTCTGGGAAGAGTTTTCGAGTAAGTGACGGGGACTGGATTTGTCCCGATAAAAAGTGAGTACATTTCGGTCACGATAATTATGATCACATAGATTCTCGCATAAACACAGGGCTGAACATTATCAACAAACATTAGCAAGTAGCTAACTGTTAGCTCCTAGCATCCAGTGCATAGCTTTTAGGCCGAGTGGTGTTTTGTTCGCTGATCACACAAGTTTTTACCTTTGCCATTTTATTTTCTATGCACCACCGTAGTAACCTGAAGGAAACCTAAATACCTAATATTATTATGAATTTAGAACACGAAACAATCACTAATAAATATCGCCTAACACGACAAACCAGTAAACCTTGCTAAGTTAGCGCTCTTGCACTCGACATGATATTGCTTCAAACTCGAAAGTAACAGTATCACGTTACATGCAAATCTATTCTGCGTATTTGAGTGGTAAACCAGATGCAAGATGAAGTAAGATAGTCAAGTTTTTGTTTTCAATAGTATCTATATTATTTTTATTAATATTTTTCAAAGTACGCTTACACAGCGTGGGTGTGTAAAGTAAGGCTCATAATCTATTTTTACACTTCACAGATGCGGAAATGTAAACTTTGCGAGGCGAACTAGCTGTAACCGGTGTGGTAGAGGTAAATTACTGCTGTTTCGCAGTTGAGCAGATTCTTGTCAAATCTTCATTTTAAATGTATTATTATCTGTTTTCTTTGTCAGACAAAACCACAGAAGCCAAGATGATGAAAGCAGGAGGCACTGAAATTGGTAAAACTCTGGCAGAAAAAAGTAGAGGACTCTTTAGTGCGAATGACTGGCAGTGTAAAACGTAATTGGCTTATTCATATATATTTTTAGAGATTAATTATAATTAAATCAGTAATCATTATTTTTGGGTTTATTGCTATAGATGTGGTAATGTGAACTGGGCCAGACGATCGGAGTGCAACATGTGTAATACACCCAAATATGCCAAACTTGAAGAAAGAACAGGTAACTAATGGTAACAGATCTTAACGTTGTTACTGTATGTTAAGCCCTCTTTTAAAATCCTTATTGTATTTCTTTGTCAGGTTATGGCGGGGGCTTCAATGAGAGAGAAAATGTAGAGTATATTGAACGAGAGGAGTCTGATGGAGAATATGATGAGGTCAGTGTTTTTGACCACTTTCTCAAATTGACTTGTATTTTCCAAAGTTTATTTCCTGTTTTAATTCAATTTTTTTTTTTTTTTTTTTTTTTTTTTACAGTTTGGTAGAAAAAAGAAAAAGTTTCGAGGTAAAAGTAGTAGCACTTCTTCCTCAAAAGAAAGTGAAAAGAAAGAATCAAAACGGGAAGAGGAGGAAGAGGAGGAGGAGGAAGAGGAGGAAGATGGTGACCTCTCCAAATATAAGTTGGATGTAAGTTTTATTTTAGCTCAAGATCCTCAAGAGAAGTGATGTACAAAACTTCACTGGAATTATCTTTTTGGAATATTGGGGGAGATGCCTTACAGTCATTTAGAATTCCTTCCTTTAATGAGAAATCTTGTTACATTTATAAATGTTTAATGACTCATTCAAATATATTTTTTAGATATAAAGAATGTAATAATATCACATTTTAATGTTACATTTATTTTGAAAAGAAACATTACGTTTAATGATTATTGACGCCATCACTAAACAAGAGTTAAATCCTTTATTTTCTTTCATTCCCATTTCATTTCTGCTTTTTAAAATCAGACTCTTTGAATTATATATTTAAGGTTGAAATTGAAAGGGCATATTTATTTATAAAACTCATTTTAACAAAAATATAATGTATACTTCATCTTTAGGATGATGACGAGGAGGATGAAGATGGAGACCTTTCAAAGTATAACTTGGATGCCAGTGACGAAGATGAGGATAAGAAGGAGGAGGAGGAGAAGAAGAAGGGCAGTCGCTCGGGCTCGTCCCGCTCTCGCTCTTCTTCTCGCTCCTCCAGCTCCGCCTCACGGTCCAGGTCCAGGTAAACGGGTACAGGTCAAAGGGTAACAACGGGCAAAATGTCAGTATCAGCACTTTATTCCATTTATGCTTTGAATGATTGAAGGTTATTGTCTTGTAATTTTTGTTTTGTTTTCCCCCACCATAAAATGCGCCCCAGTTGTGAGGCATTAGCTATATATCTTCTTTAACAAAAACACAACTCCACTGATTTAAGCACACAGAAAATTATCGTTATTAATTAAAATGTGTCATGATCATTAAAATTGTATTGTACAAATGACCAAAAGACATACTCTGAACATTTGTGGCAGTCTAACCTGGTGTCCGTTATATTAAATTAGGGCTGCCTGTTTTGTTCAGCAGTTTGGTAAGTTTTGGCTGTATTAAATGTGCTTTAGAAATACATTTAGATTTTTTATTTGAGAAGTAAAACTGTTTTCATGAAAATGTTTCCACTTCTAAATGCTGCACGCTCTAATGACAAAGTGTAGTTGTGTAGTATTCGGTCTATATACAGTATCATTCGAGAGAGATAGGTCTGTGTCTTGTCACTGCAGAAATGTAACTTGAGACATGCAAGTGTATTTTTAGGTTTATGGCCTCCTAATCCTGTAATGGCAGATGAAGTAACCTGTCTCTGTTGTCACAGTGTTGAGATGATTGGAAAGGGTTTGTTTTGTGTTCCAGGTCCCGCTCTAGAAGCTCGTCCAGCTCCAGGTCTGGCTCTCACTCCAGGTCCCGTTCCAGGTGAATGAGGTGACATGCACTCTCCCTCTGAGAGTGGATGTGTGGGGCAGACGCCCTGCTCAGTCCTTTGGCCTAGTTTAACTTTCACTGTAGTTTGACATAAAACAGGCCAAACGCTTATGACTTATATCTACTAGAATCTGTTTGGTTAATTGCAAATGAATAGAATTGAACAAAACTAGAAACCCTGGGGCTTAATCAAGCAGCTCTTATCAGTATTATACCTAAAGGTTTAAGACTGTTATCCAAACTCTCTGATATATTTGAAAGCTGATGAGAGCTGTTAGATTAACCCATGCAAGTGGAGATGATTGTGACCTTACTGACCTCAGCACTTGGTTTATCCTTTCACAAGATCCAGCTCCAGGTCTGGAAAGGGCTCATCACGGAAGGCCTCCCGCTCGCCCTCCTCTTCCCCTGAGAGGGCACTCAAACGCAGTCGGTCCCGGTCCTCTTCTGGAGGGAGGAAACGCAGGCGCTCTAGATCTCATTCGTCCGAAAGGTTTGGGTTTATGTGGAATACCACAGTGGCACAGATCATACTTCTGTTGCCTTTTTTTGGATTTTGCAATTGGCATTTTATCATATCTGGGCATTTTTATCCTATACTGGTGTTATTGTGATTTTTGTTTAGTATTAATAACTGAGATTGTAATTTGGTTTACTGACCTTGTACTTCTTCCCTTGTGTTTGTGCTTGCAGGGGGCGTGGGCAGTCCTCTGGGTCATCAAATTCTGGCTCCAGTTCAAAAAAGAAATAACTTTAATCAACCTATGAACACATCAGAAAACAAAAGGAACCCCAATACCAGTGCATGTTGTGTTGGAAATATCAAATGCTCCCATTCAGTATACTGTTGATCTACTTTCTTAAAGTAACATTTATACTGTACTTTGAGAAAATGCAGTACAACCCAGTTTATCCACAAGTCTGTAACTGTAGGTGTCCAGGGCATAACTGTTAAGAATGAATACTGTGAAAGGTTTTCACAAAGTTAATTCTTCTGTGTAGTAGTGTCATTGTAGTGCAAACTTCACTTTTTAAACATGTCAGAGGAACGCTTCATGAGATTTCTTTTTTCTCCTACAATTAATTTTATAGAAAAAAAAGAACAATGTAGCAATGTTATTATGGCCTTTTTTGTTTTTGAAGGTAAGTATTCATATTTTTTGAATTGATGTAATACTATTTTGTTGACTGTAGTTCAGATTTTATTGCATTTCTTTAAGGCTACATTTGTGTCACTGCAAATAGCTAATATTCACAATTTTAAAATAAGATTAGCAACAACTAATTACCCATCTACAGTAGTATTGAACAGTACAGTGTGTTATTGGTAAAGTATCACTATGTACACGTGTAAATAAAACAATTTAAAAAATGTTTGTCTGAAGCCTGTTAATGCACACATCTCCCTTTATGTTTAAGCTTATGTAAAACCGATAGTTGCCAACAGATGGCGTCGAATGCACCGTGTCCAACAGGGTTTAGCTTAATTTTAGCGTTCTCAATTCCTCGAGACACTGAGGTAAAAGGGACATGACTGACTGTTGAGGAATGAATGTGAATTAAACTATTTTGAAAGGAATAACCCATCTGCTATGGATTGTTCAAACGATTTATGTTTGTATTACATTTCGCTCTAATAAATGACACACAATTACGGATTTTAGACTTAAGTATAAATTTGAATATTTGGACCCAATACGCCAGCTGCAATTAGGCTACGTTGACCCAAGAGGTCCCAAAGTCGATAACGTGGTAAATGTCGTTTACAATTTAAATTCTACCACTAAAGTTGTAGCAGCAGCTTCTCCCCAGACTGTACCTGCTACAGTCAGTCTTCAAGTGCACTTTGTGCAGTAAAACAACTAAGATTTGTATGATGGGCGGTCTTTAAGTCCCGCCTGTCGCGCGTAAAGACGCCGGTGCGCTTTTACGCAGCGCATTCAGTTTCCAGCGTATTGGAGTAGGAGTACCAGTGGTTTATGTCACTCACACATGGCTTATCATCTGCCCGCGTGTTTATCTCTGCCGGCAGGATGACAGGGGATGCGTGTGATTCCCTGGAGGACTTTCAAGCGACTTTTGGAGACATGCTGAGCTCCAACATGTCCAAGACTCAGCACGGGGACAATATCACCAAGAATTCCAGCTGTAGATCCGTTTCAGTCGGATTCCCAATTACTATGATGGTGACTGGGATGGTGGGCAACTCCTTAGCACTTATCCTAGTATATATTTCCTACAGAAAGAAAGAAAACAAAAGAAAACGGTCTTTCCTGCTCTGCATTGGTTCATTGGCTTTTACAGACCTCTTTGGACAGCTTCTAACAAGCCCAATAGTAATATCAGTTTACAGAGCCGACTTGAAATGGGACCGAATCGACTCTTCTGGCTATTTGTGCCCTTTTTTCGGTGTTTGCATGACAACTTTCGGACTGTGCGCACTGTTTATGGCCAGCGCGATGGCAATAGAAAGAGCCACAGCCATAACAAACCCGCACTGGTACTCTAACCACATGAAAACCAGCTTGACCAAACAGACTCTAGCTGTCATATGGTGTCTTGTGTTGCTTTTTGCGCTTTTACCCATCGTTGGAGTTGGAAAATACACGCGTCAGTGGCCCGGGACGTGGTGCTTCATTAGCACGGGGGACAGAGAGGTTCCTGGCAACATGTTTTTCGCCATCACTTTTGCAGCACTTGGGATTTTCTCGTTGCTTGTGACACTTTCGTGTAATGTAGTGACAATACGGGGCTTGATCTTACGGTGTAAAACGAAATCTGGCACTTCCCATTCCTCAAAACAATGGGAGAGACTCACGACAGAGACTGTTATTCAACTGTTAGGAATCATGTGCGTCTTGCTGATATGCTGGTCCCCTTTGCTGGTAAGATTTCTTCCATGACATATTTGTTCCTATAGTTTGTAGCCAGCGGAAATGCGTATCTGTCTCTTGCACGTTTAGCGTGAGAGTAGACAGCTGCGTTGCCAGAGTAACACTGAATTTATTGTTTTATAAATGCAGTTTTTTTTTTTTTAAAAATCTCTTTTATAACACACCATTTTCTTTTCTCTCAAGCCTGCCCTGAAACAATGCCCCCTTTGAAAATTACACTGGTGTCATTTACAATTATGGGCCAATCCACTTAGTAGAGTCCTGTTGGAAGGGTCTGCTGGTGATGCTGAGGTCCTGCATTGTCAGTTACATATTTATTAGTCCCTCTGTGGATATTAATAGAAACACACATGACTGTAGGAGCAGCATGCATACATGTAGCATGTGGAAAGTTACTGGTGGCTGCTGAGGATTCATGAAAATTGCAATAAAGTGAGGTTATCCTTCTGCATATTAAAGATGTGTGTATAAGCATGTGTGTGTGTGTGTGTGTGTGTGTGTGTGTGTGTGTGTATAGAAACAGATATATAACTCAACCCAGCCCATCTGCCCTTGACAGTGTGCAGTAATTTCTTCATTGATTATGTATAAAGATCAGGCTTAAATGTTGCCAGACACTTGCTACTGTTAACCCTCCTCAAGTCTTGCTCGAATGTTGCTACCTCCTTAGAAACATACTCAGAGCTGTGTTTTGTTTCATTCACATCTCTGAATCATAACCTGACACAGCTCTGTTCTACTTTGTGATGTTGTGAAATAGTAGTTTTCAAGTTAACAGATACCTTTTACCATTAGTCCAGTGGAGATGGGCAATTCCAGGGCTGAAATGATTCCAAATGATTCTAGTGAAGGTGTTTGGAGTTTAAAAACACAGTGGAGCACCTCCTGTATTACCACATGATATCACAAGGTGGAAAAGTGTTTTATGTTTGAGAGAAGAAGCCTAAATATGCAGGCTGTGTGTGAAAGAGTTTTCTTAGATTTCCCTTAGTCATTTTACATCCAGCTTTTCCACACTCCCCTGAGAATTAGTTTATCTCTTGCACATAGGCATGACACCATCAGACAACATTGCATTTTATTGCATTAAGCTTCTAGCAATATTGTTCTCCCCCAAAAACAAATCGATCTGAAAAGCACTAACACTTAAGGTCTCATACAGAGGCCTTTCTCTGTTGGGTTTATATCGTATTGTGTGCGCAAAGCAAAGCTGATGAAAACACAGAATATAGAGTCTTATACAGAAAAAAAAACTAAATACAGACACTCCAGAAAAAGTAAAAGTTGCATGAGGAAATATAGTTAAAGGTGGTTATTTAAATGTAGTTAATATGATTAACTGCCTCAACCACCCTCTCCTCCTCTCAAGCGAATCACAGCTCACTTCTACCACACCTGAATTTCCCAGAAGCCTATTTGTAGCAGCCTATCCCGGCAACCCAGTTTGTCCTACTGGGCCATGTGAAGATTGAGACTGAACCCCCACCCTGAGACTCAGCCCAGCTGACCCGCCTCATCTCCATATAATAAACTCTTTTTGCTTTGCACATGTGTTGTTGGCGTGGTCCTTGCTAGTGAAAGATGCATTATATAGCTTCTAAGGAGGAAGGTCCGCCACTTGCTTGTCTCCATGGAAATGTTATTTTTTTGCATGAAATGTTCCATAGTAGGGGCATTAAACATATCTGCCTTGTGTTTTTTCAGTTACAGGTATGTTATAGCTTAAAATACCTTAAAAACACAAATTCTTACTATGTGCAGGCTTGCTTCTCCATATGCCCGAACTTCTCTTCATTATGATTACCAAGTTTACTGTGGAATAATCAAGGCAAAACAGAAATATCTACCTGGAAACAGACCCTCCACCAGAAAGGTTACACAGTGCACCCTTAAATGGCCAAAGCTAACATGTTTTCACCATACATGGTCTTCATCAGGGCTTAGAATAATACAAATTGTACCCTGTTGTATGTTTTACTCTAATAAACCATTTTGTAACTGATACTGTCCAAATCCTTTTAAATTATTTTACTATTATATTTTTACTCTCCATTTACAATGAACACTGCTAACTCTGCTGCCTGTGCAATACTGGGACCATGTGCAATACATAAGGTATCCAGCAGTCACTTTACCCACTACAAATGTATTTATTATTGTAAGATACTGTAGCCACTTTAAAGATATAACGTTATTTATACTGTACAAACTGTAGCCACTGTATTCAGATAGCAATTTATTGTATATAGAATTTTATTTTATTTTATAATCCTTATCTTTATAGATCTTTATAGAGTTTGTCTATTTCTAAGTAATTCTGTACTTCTATGCTGCTACTGTTTTCTTGCTGTTCTCTTAACTGTGCGTTGCAACACTGAAATTTCCCCACTGTGCGACAAATAAAGGATATCTTATCTTATCTTATCTTATATGTTTTGCAGGTGTTAATGCTACGGATGATTTCCACCCAAACCTCCTCCCACGAGTGCAACCACACCACTGGAAACAGCATCATACACTCCGGCCGGGATTACCAGTTAGACTGTAACTTCTTTCTGACCGCCATCCGCCTGGCCTCTCTCAACCAGATCCTGGACCCATGGGTGTATCTGCTCCTCAGGGAGATACTCCTTCGGAAGTTCTGCATCATGGCCAACGCTGTGTCCAACTGCTCCATAGACGAACGCAAGGACACTCAGACCAATCTGGATGCTCTAAACAAACAAAACCAGGACGACGAAAGCCTTCAAAAAGCACAGACAAGCTAAGATGAAGGTTTTAAACTAAATGTATAACTTGAAGATGTTGGATACAGGGAAACCATTGCACTCATTGGAGTAATGGAGTGTTTATTTGGGGCAGCCGAATGCTCCAGAACTAACGAGACTGTGGAGGCATAACCATTTTCAAACAGTACGCTTCTTGGATTCTTCCCAAGTTGCTAAAGCGCCAGCCATATACACAGATCTGCCATAACCTTTATACTGTTGGAAATGTTCTGTGGGTACTGTATTGTAGCCTTATTAGAGATGGAACAAGATACAATTTACACAAGACTGACAGACTGACACATGTGGAAATGTATTTTGTGAGATTTTTTTCCACATTTAGTTTGGATTTAAAAAATGTATCTTCTGCCTCATCTCCATCTCATCTTGCAGGACATGTGTCTAGTCCCATCCCTAAGCCTTATACATAGCAATACCTTGTGTATTGTGACTTCTATCTGAAAGAACCAGCATAAATGTCTAATAACTTTGAATCACTGTAACTCATCTGTTGAATTGCACCATGTGACCAAGCCTTCACTCTCCACATGCATCTGTTGTCAAGACCTGCAGTTTCAGAGACATAGAGGCACAGCCGTCTTATGCTTAATTTTCACTGCAGATCAATCAAAAACGCTCTCTTATTGCTTAGTAACATGGGGTGTAATGAAAAGAAGTTTGTTTTTTTCAGCAGAGGTCATGTCATGTCCAATCAGTGCACCATTCAATCAAGGCCTATTTTGTAAATATGTGAAAAAACTTGTATATAATTGACAAAATATATTTAAAAAAGAATGTGCAATTTACAAAGGGACTGTGCAAAGACAATGCAAATCTCTATTTATTTGTACAAAAGTAAAACGTCATCTTCATGTATTTATTATTACAGTGTTTTGACAGTTTGATAGTTTATTATTCTCTCCCATGGAAAATATCTGCAACGTTCTGTTCCTTCTCGAAACAATTCTAGCTTGAAATCACGTCAATATATCAAGTTTTTAGCTCGTTAGTTGCTGCATAAACAATGCTACTGAATATGTTTTTAGAGCAGACAGTTGCTGCATTGAGGACTACATGCTTGACTATAATCAACAGAGAATCGTATATAGGATTACTAACTTGGCAGATGATTTAAAAAATGTAAACACAGAGCGATCGATCTATGATAACACCAGCACAGGATGTCTGTTCTTTTTTAAGCAGCTTCAATGGAAAGAACATGAGGTACATTCACCTACAGGTACATACACCTAATTCATACAATACAATATGACACAAATATTACAATATGGTTCACGTGAAAAATTAAGGCATTATTTATGTGTTTACTATATGTATTTATAATTTTGTAACTTTTTTATCCTCATACTAACACTAGGCAACATAATATGACAAATAAAGGGGAACTATGTAACATTTTAGGTAGAGCATTCATATTTCTTTCTTTTTTAGGCGTTTAGGTTGCTTTGACTGGAAGCTTTGAGGAAATCTCCAGGGATATCCACCAAATGTATTTGAATAATTAAATAAACGAGTTAATACCATACCGTGGAACATTCAAGGCAAGGCAGTTTTCATGAGATAAGCAGGTGATGGACCCTGCAGAAAACCCCACCCAACTCTAAGTATCTGTAGGGTATTTACATTTTTTAAATTGAAATTACTAACGAGTTTTCCCAGAGTTTGCTGAATGCGTTTAGCTTTCCACAAAATCAGATCTTGATTTTGCCTCTGACTTAACAAAAGACCTTCTGTTTCATAAGCTTTTCTGAAACATTTTATTCATAAACGTCTTATTACATAATCTAGTGCTGTGTTGTTTGTCAAGATCATCTGCTTTTGACTTAGTTACCATGGCGACGGGTGCACGGTCCAGTTGTGCGCTCTGCCCAGAACCTTGTCCAGTCTTGCCTTCAATACTTAAGTGATAATGACGCTATAGGAAATCTTTAGGTGAGAGCCCACGTGAGGATGTTCTGTTCAGTGTTATTGGTGACAAATGACAGTATGTTCAATGCATTTCCCCAATGATTTTAAAGCCTCCTTACCACAGAGAGGCTACATTTACATGGCCTATAGTTAAACGTTGTGCATTTGGTTTTTACTTGCAGCGTAAGCTCTTACTCCGATTGGTATTGCCTCTCATTTCAAGATCCTATAGAGCAAGAACTACACAATTTCTCATCATGACATTTTAGTTCTACAAAAGTAAAAGAAAAATTGTCTATTGTGTAATCCCTCAGTCATCCAGGCAGGATCCATGACAAGAGAAAAATAAGATTCTGTCAACTGGATAAAAAGCATCAGAATATAAAAAAAAAACAGAATTTAAATTTTCTCTTGCCATAAAAGAAAAATGATTCATAGTTTGCAATTTGCTTTTGGGTATCAAAGTTTCTGATTGAAGTGGCTCTAAATAACTTTTCTGGTGGAGGATTTGCATAACCATGGAAATGCTTTTGCTTTGAATGTTTCACAATATGTCATTCAACTTCAACTCATCTCTGACTGAATAAAAGCAAGATAGATACTGTGCTGTAACTCTATACTCTAGTGTTACTACTGCAGGCAATAAGATATAGAAGGAAGCAGGTGACGTACCCTTCACCGGAAAAGTACCTTCTGTCTAAACCTTCAAACACAAAATGCTCTTTTCCACCTTGTGATGTCATGAAGTGGTATTTTTCAAGTTAGCAGCTCCTTTCACCTTTTGTTCAGTAGAGATTGGCAATTCCAGAGCTGAAATTATCCAAACGATTCTAGTGAAAGTGTGTGAAGTTTAATATTGACATCAAATCAAATGTGGAACAGAGTGTTTTCTATTTGAGAGAAGAACTCAATGTGAATATGCAAAATGTGTGTGTTAAACATGTGAATGAAACAAAACACAACTCCAGGTTTGTTTTTGATGAGGGAACAGCATTATAACAAAAGCAGAAAGTAGCATCACATGAGTCCCTTAGGAATACTTCTGCCACTGTTTTTCAATCCTTGTATCTCATTGTAATTGGTTAGTGGATGTTCCGCCCGACCTACTCTGTGGCTGTGCATTCTTCACTCTTATTTCAGCTTTGGTTCACCGCTCGCATCGGTTAATATACTCACTTAAAGACCAACATCTGGCATTTAATCCATGTAATTAAAACTGTGATTAGATTTATTTATAAGAGGCTTCAGGATGTGGGCAGTTTACAGTGTCTCTGTCATTTTTTCACATGAATGTACAGCTCATTAATGAGGTCCAAAGCAGAAAATGTCTCAACCATAATTAATTACATAGATTTTCACTGTGCTCTTACCGCTCCACTGTGGAAAACTGTGGTGTTTTTCTTCACTCCCCGGGTGTAAATGGTTGAGAATTTATCAATATATCTTTTCTCAATCAAATAATATTGGTAATCTATTGTAAGGTGATAAGTGATAATCTAACCTTTGCTTTTGGTTGGTTTTTAACTTCTTCAATCTTAGCAACTTCTCTGCATTACTATAATAACATTATAATAGTTAGCATGGACTTTAGACCAGATACCCTACCTACCCTATCAGGATTACTTCAGAGGCCATCCATCTTCTCCCGCTTAATCCAGCTGGGTCGAGGGGGCAGCTGCCCAATGCTCATAGCACCTGACCCCCCCTATGAACCCCTCTGCAGGTGGTGAGACCACAGGAGGGTGGACATCATGGTCCTTGATGTTAGTTCATAGGGGTGCGGGCATGTTTTAGGTTGATGGGGGAAACCGGAGTACCCGGAGGAAACCCATCCAGACACGGGGAGGAACATGCAAACTCCACACAGAAAGGCCCGATCAAACCCGCAACCTTCTTGCTGTGCGGCCTGAGTGTTGCCACTCAGCCACCGTGCCGCCACTTCAGAGGCCGTCACTGTAAAAAAAAAAAAAAAAAAAAAAAAAAACCAAAACAAATGTAAAAAAAATGTATCCAAGATTGGAACAGGCACAAAAGTTAACTGGCTTGTGACTCCCTGTATCTGTCGACGAGATGATGTGGTGCGTCATTAAATTGTAATTGGAAATGGAGTTTACAAAAGCCCCGCCAGCTAGCTCTATATATCTGTACACAGATTTACTGACTGCTTTGAATCCACTTGTCAATCAATATTTTAATGTAAAGGTGCACTGTATAACATGGGTAGAGGGTCTGTCACCAGCTTCTCTCCAGAAAAGTTACACAGCACAAAAGACAGGAAAATATTGTTTATCATTGTGCGAAACAGACCAGTGTAAAAACATTGTAAAGCTATTCTCACCTCGGATTTAAAAAGAAAAATACCACTTTATAATGCAATGTGCTGCCTTAATAAAGCATGAAGAAAGGCTTAATTCATAATAATATAATTTAAGATGTATTAAGCCTGAATAATTCTTAATAAACTATTAGTTCATTATGTTTTTCATGTTTTTATCAAGGTGCAGTATTAAATTGTGCTTCTTTTTTTTTGTATTACAGTTTTGGGAAATGGTTTTCAAGTACTGACTTACTAGAATGCAGCGTAGAACAGGTCCAACTCCATTCTTCCTCTTCTGAGGTTGGGTAGGCATCAGAAATGCCTTGCCACATTCTGCACCCATATGTTTATTAATTAGGTTTTATGTCAGATGCCCTTCCTAGATTTGTAAAGTTTAGTTTCACTGTCAGTTCTATTTTTGTACAATTGTTTTTGTCCTTTGAAGCTTCTGAATGTGAAACTCTACACTTGGAAACCTGAGACACGATTCTCAGATGAGGGCTAGTATTTCAACACTTTTATTCTTTTGACATGCTCCAAATACTGAGAGTTCCACAAATGTTTGCTAACGTCACTGTAGATAGATATGTTTGTGCAGGATTGCCCTTATGTAATATGTTCCAGAAGAAACTATCTACAGAGCTATTCTAATGTGTGTGTTTTATTCGCTGCTTGAACTGTTCAAAAGAAATGCACTTTTGATTCATTTATGGATTGGCGTTTGTGCCAAGAAAGAAATGTTCCTTGTCTGACTAAAAGCATGCTTTCTGTGTGTTTTTATCTCGCTAAAGGGGATTACAGTGTATACATGTAAAAATGGAGCATAAACTGAACCTCTACATTTTGCTAACTGTGCAGCAATTGCACCGATGTATTTATTATACAGTCACATGTAAGATACAAGACTGAAATAAAGGAATGTGACTTTTTCTGTATCTCTGTGCCTAAATGTTTCAGGGAGTCAAACCAATGCAGTTGTCCATTGTGAAGTTTGTGCTGTTGGTTTCTGTTCATTGTGGCTCAATAAAAGATGTGATGGTCACTCATCGTCTGCAGAGAGAAAGGCTGTGATTTCAGTGTCCTGAATCAACAACATATATATTATCCTGTAGGTATCATAGCTGCTTTCATGCCTTCACTTTGATAGGATTTACATAATAAGTGGTTGTTACATTTTGGCTGCCTCTCGTCAGGAGAAAGGTCAGATTGTGCTGGTGCTGTGGATTGGAAGGACCTGGGGTTGTTACCGCAACATAATACCATAGATTCACATAATTCTGAAACGCATTTTATATTTATTTAAATGGAACGTTGTACGTTTATCCTGGAGGGAAATATGCTGGTCAATCACCGGGCAGAAAAAGGTGTCTGTGAAGTGCAAAAAATAGACAAATGCTCATAAAAGTAGATACAAAGTAGTGGGTCCTTTAATTCATTCAAATGTGGAGTTAATGATGTTAATAATAATCAAGCCTATTGATACTATACTATAGTATGATATAATTTTATCAATACCTCCAGGAAATGTTGATGTCAGCAACATTTGAGGTGTGGATACTCACTAAAGGTACTGCACAATCTGAAGCTCTGTTACTCAAATTAGGTTTGATCTGATCTTTATTTTAACATAATCTGACCATAAAGAGCTGACTTAGCTGACTCTATAACAGGTGAGCTGATCTGTGATCTTAAACAAGTAAAATTACAGTCACAGGATAGCTAGCATTAGCCAGCAGTTTTTCAGTTAGTCGCTCCCACCTTTTTGTTGAAAATCAAACACCTAAACAGGACCATGAATGCCCATATTGACCACATTCCAGCATAGATTGTATATGTTTTCATGGAGGCGCGTCCATCAACTTTAACTTTTGACTTTGTCTCTCTGTAACTGCTGTTATGAGCTTTAGGATTTTGGTTGTATTAACCTGCTCTACATGATCCTGGTGTTTTTATTTGTCCATTTTGTCCATTAATACATTTCTATTCCTAATATGGAACTACAAACTTGCTAGCCTTGTCAGCTTCATTTGGTGGGAGACAAGCCAAACGCTATGGGTGACGTCACACTCCCTTAGTCCACGCCTTTATACAGTCTATGGTTTTCATAAACCTTAAAACCTTTTTTGGCAGTGTGCTAATTTGTGCATTGTGTCTCCATGGTAAGTACATGTAGAACACCCCCAGCATTGTGTCAGTATCAATACAAAAATGCTCTTTTGTACTAAACATTTCCATTAACATTTGCGATAGGACACATCATTTTACTAATTCAAACTAGTCTCCTTAGGCCCAAATTTGGACTCGTACAGTTACAGATGGTTTTGCATTAGGTTTAGAGAAGCTCCAGCGTTCCATCACCTCTCAGTCCCTCTCCAGACTGCAGGTGCCTCGTGAAGACATGATTTAAAGTTCTGCCCACTCACTATCTGTGTAAAATGAGCCTGAAGACGAGAGGCAGCACTTGCAGCTATCAATAAAAGCTAAAGAGCCATACAGATAACATCTGAGAGTGATTTTAAAGCTTTAATTCAATTAGTCACGAGGAGTGTGTGAAATAAGCACCTGCTGACTTTTATAAGAGGCATTTTATTGCTGAGTAAGGCCCCCGTCTCCATCTGATAAACTCTGTGGGCCTATTAAATGTTATCATCTCATTATTCATACCTGTGGGCAGCAATGGACCAAACCAGGGCAGAATCTCCACAGGCACCAATCGAGAAAAGCACTTATCTCAAAATGGTTTTAAATAGAAAGACAGATAAAAAGAAGTGTTGGGGACTTATTATTATTGGCCTTAATGGACTAAAGTGTTCTTAGTTAAATGATTAGTAATAATACTGATTCAATTGCACAAATTATAAAAAGAAAGACTGTGGGTAATCGTGTGTGTGGAGGTCATTAAAAATGGGAGAGCATGGAGAAGGTTTACTGGCCTCTGTAGTAAATCTGGAAGGAGGAGAAGTGACTGTGGCATCACAGCAAAAAACATGAAGAGTGAGTGGATCACTGGCTCAACTAGGTTACACAGGTGATCTTTGGGGACCCAGAAGGAGATCTGAGGCATTCTGACTTACAATAAGTCAGAATGCCCGACTTTGCATCGACTTTGCCTTTACCTCAGCTCCTTCTTCACCACAATGGTCCAGTACAGCAACTGCATCACTGCAGACACGGCGCCTGTCAATTGAAATAGAATAATAGCCACAGAGAGGAGACACACAGGAGAGAGGACCTACGTGGAACCAGCAAAATAAAGAACACTTATGTGCCCATAGCCATGTCTACTAAATGGCCATCAGTGTACACAATAAGAGGTGGGTACACACTAAGGCTAACAGTTATAATAATCTAGAAAATGTCATTTTAAAGAACAGTGTAAATAGATTAAATACATCCAATGAATAATTCTACATATACAATACAAAAGGACACCGTTCAAGGAGTTGTTTTCTTAGAGCAAAACCTGGGAAGTTTTTTTGCTTGCAGGGTTTCAGTCCAAAAGGTTTCCCTTTGACACAAAGTTTTTATTCCATCTTTGCTCCTGATAGTTTTGGGGATGACCTCCAAGACCATGATTTTAAGGAGGTTGATGTTGCACTCAGAACTTGCTATTGGGTAATAGAGGTTTTGTGTCTGAATGGCATATTTGTATTCAGAAAACTGGTCTCTTAATCTCCTTTTAGGTAATCGTAGAAACAGCCACAACTGCAGTTCAAGTGATATAGTACATGGGTGGAGTTACAGTTCATCAGATAATGGCAGTGAAATGTCCTTTTGCCACTGGAGTCTTTGAATGTGGTTGCCCTGAGGCTACAGTAGTTGCAGGAGCCACACTTTAATGTGTCTTTGGGTTGGGGGAAGCATGTTTGTGTTTTTTGGCCAGAAGTTCCCAGTTGGTCTCTCGGAGCTCTTCTCACTGCTGTGTCACTTTGAAGAATGGCCCAGTATTTATTAATAATGTGTTTTATATTGTTTGTAAGTTTGCCGTATTGCAGAGACAGAAATGGTAATAAGGCTTGGTCAAGGATTTCCTTTTTAGTCTGAATCTCTGATGCATATCGCCCTCTTGGCTGGTGAAGTCTTCAGAGACACTGGAATATTCCATATGGAATATTGGAGATGAGACTTTTGACGTGGAAGCTGTCAGCACGGAGAATTGCGTCATGATCGGTTGATTTTCTGTAGATGGATGAGTGTAGCCGTCCTCCTAAATCCACTGATATATTGAGATCGAGAAAGATGATTGATTTGTCACTGTGGTCCAGAGTCAGCATAATATTCGCAATATTGTGCAAGCCAGTGAAGACTATGGCAATCTTCATTTTGCATACCACGTTCGGTTTGATCAGCACTCAAAAAGGGCAATTTAGCACCAAAACTTGAAATTAAGACAAGGTTGGCAAACTAACCAACACCTATATGGCCACTGAAATCCATTGCAAAATAACTGTACTAAAAGAACAGAATTTGATGTAAGATGAGAACTTTTATGTCTTTTACAGAGTGGACCCTTATTTCCTCTGCCAGTTTTCTTACGGAGATGAATGCCTGTTTACTCCAAATGGTATAATTGCTCCTCCTCGGCCTCTCAAAGGGAGTAGAGGCATGACTTAAACTGAATTAATCAGGAGTGATGGATGCTGCCTATTACTACTTATGTGCTTTTAGGCCCAGCGTTGAAGACACAGTCCAGGCCAGGCTGCTGTTTTAGTCATGAATAAGTCTTTGATCATGGGAACAATATGGAGAGGTTTTGTGGCCAGCAGAGGTGACCTGAGTGCCTGTTGGACAATATGTGACTCTTATGTCTTCCACTGTATGTCCTTCACTAAACGCATAATGAGCTTAAACAATCTGACTATCATAAAGATATTAAAGACCCCTTCAGAATTACAATGTCCACAGACGGAAGCTTGAGTATGTTTGGGTGTGCTTTGTCCCGTGAGACCAAACTGTATTTACATTCTACAATAAAACTGATGAAAGGGTTTTAGAGCTCATTTCTGGAGCAGGCGTCTTCATTAATATTGCACAATGCAAATGTAATTCATATAATTTATTAGTAAACAAGTCTTTGCCACCTTTTCACATATAGTGAGATGAATTTTGATTGAAATATAAATGAGGGGTGGCAGTTGGAAGTGTGCTCATCCATCAAAGGTTGGAGGTTCAACCTTGCTTAAACAACATCTTGCCCCATACTAGTGGCTGGATTCCATATCCTACAAATGAATGCTGTACTTAGGCAAGAATCCCCCAGTGTCTGTGTTCACTGGTGGATATGTGTGTGTGTGTGTGTATGAATGCGTGAGTAGTTTGTTGATGTGAAGTGTTTTGAGTGCCTTGATGGTAGAAAAGTTCCCCATTTAAATATTTTAAAATGTAAAAGCATAAAAACTACAACATACGACAAAGATAAGTCCCCGATCAGATACGGTGCCTTTCCTGATCACTTTCCAAAGTGCATTCTGGAAACTAGTGCACTATGTTGGAGTCAGTAGACATTTGGACGCCATTACTGCAAGCACCTGCTATACATTGGCCCATAATATGCTTATGTATATGAAAAAAGGAAAACCAGATTGATGCATGGGTTTGATGGTTAAAAACACCCTACACCATATTTCAAACTACCACACCTTACTGAGGCATGATAAATGTATTGTTATGATAGAGACAAAGGTATTCTATCTTCCTTGTTCTGTCCTATGTAGTATACGCTACTGTTGATCCAGTTGTTTGTACCTTCTCTTCTCCCTTGCTCTGTCCGGTTAAAAAAAAAAGTAATGAAGCTATATATCGGTCCACTCCCCTAAGTGATGCCACTCCAGCAGAAACACTCCCCTTTGATCAATACGAGTCAGGGGACAGGCCGGTATCCTAACTACTGCAGTCATGGCTCTCCTTCTCTCTGTCTCAGAATGATGAAAAATTAGCACTGTTATCATAGTATTTGACAATTTAAAACATAATAATATATATTTTGAAGATAATAAAAGTATATCTTTATTCATCCCACAATGGAGGAAATTCCAGTGTTGCAGCACCTGGAACAGCAGGGAAATAGAAATATGCAATCGAAAATTAGCTAAATAATCAATTAAAAAGTGTAAACTAGAACTAAATCTAACCAGTTTAAGAATACTTTGAGTTCATACAAAAAATATGTAAAGCCAATAAATTATAACACTGGAAGTAGAATAAAAATATAAGGCTAAAAACTATACAGTACGTGGCTAAGATGATTATGTTTATATAGGAAACATAAACCCACGAATAGCCTGCCTCATACTCCCATCTTCACATATTGAACATGACGATAACTAATAAAAAGAATTGATGAACTCATAACCACAGGCGGCGGGTTACATATAACACTGAGGAGATAATTAGAAAGGCACTGATGGCGGAGGAGCTTTTAGCCTTGGTCAGAACGCCTGAGGCTTCAGTCGATTACACAATGATATGAAATCTGACCAAGTCTCCCTCAGACACAAATATTTACACTTAATGAGTTTTATTAAAGCTGTAGTATAGAGAGAAATTCAGATAGAGTGTGGGATGCTGTTTTGTCTGTTTGATTAAAGTGGCAATAAAAAATATGACCTACAAATGGTAAAAATAATATGGCTTATAACAAAGTAAATAGAGTAATTAAAGAGGTTTTATATACATTACCAGTCAAAAGTTTGGATACACCTTTTCATGTATGGTTCTTCTTCAATTCTATGAGTATTTACATCATAGTTTCTCATTCAAGGCAAAAATATGAATGGACAAATATGGAATATTGTAAACAAAAAATACATTCAAAATAATTCAAAAATTCTCTTCGAATTCAGATTTATAAAAAAATAGCCACCCTTTGCTTTGATCACTGTTTGCACTTTTGGCATTTCTTGACCGTGACAAGGTAAAGCTGTGAAGTGAAAACCATTTCAGGACATTTCATCAAAAATAATGATTTTTTTTTGTTTTGTTACATAATATCATACATCTTCCACCACATATTTAATGTCTTCTGTATGTATATTAAATGTAAAAAGCATTAAACATAAAGAAAAAAAACAAAACAATGAGCATGTGTAGAGATGGTCGTATTGAAGTTTGTCAGTTTCAGTTGTGTTTTACCACTAATTGAGCTCTGGAAAATGGTCACATACTTGAATCTACTTTTTAATCTGAGTAGATTTGAGTAGGCCTAATGACATTTCAAAAGGGACGTGTCATGTAAAAATTATTTAGTTTTTACCATTAATAATTTAATGGTGTGTCCTCATTATTAGTTTACTCAGAGTTGTATTTCAGTTGATTCATGCATGTCTGAGTAAATCCTGCATTGGTCTAGATTCAATCCTTGAGTGCTAAAATTTCTGTTTTCACCTACCACCTGTCTCCACCCACAAAAAACTCAGACTCTGGGACATACATGAAGAAACAAGTTAATTTTGTACACATCAGCCCTCTGTTTCTCTGTCTCCTTTGGCCCCATGTGTCCCTACAGGATTAGGATGGCACATGTTTTTAACACATGACACTGAGTATCATGGGCCCTGCTCAGTTACCGTGGTTACACACACATTTCGCTGATGAAGCTGCTCCTGCCAGGCTACGGCTGTTCCTTCAGCTAAATGAAACTTTAATGGGTTAGAGTGAGCTTGTAATGCACCATTTAAAATCAAATAAACAAAGCGCTGCTGTTTGGGGTTTACGTTTTACGGAATAATGAACTAATCATGTTTTCACGTTCTAATGTGTTCTCCCAGTTTGCGTTGTGGCTGCTCCAGAGAGAGCCAAGTTCAGCTTCAGAAAAAAGGTACAAATAAACATACTTTGAAGATACGCATGCAGTTATCCAGGCAACATGATTAGGAAGAAGTGATTTTCTCCATTCAGCTAAATACATTATACAAAGGCCTGCTGCTCCTTTTAAAAATCATCAAGCATTTCACAAAGAGACAGGCGATTTTGAGACATTCTTGTTTCATATAATGCAACCCCGTCTGCCTGTATTTTCTATGGCTTTCACCGTCTCTATTAATAATACTTCTTAAAACAACTAAATCTGTAACTGAAGAACTATATGCCACATTCAAACATTTACAAAACAAGATCCACTGGAAGTTCTGTTTAACTTCCAAAGTTTTATTTCCGAGGCGGTGGCCAGGAAAATGTCTCGGTCAATATGTCCAATGTCTGAATCAGCAGGTTTGGCTGGGATCGTCAAAGCAACTCTGAGGGTAACTGTGACAGACTGCCAGTTATGTCTACACAAAATGCCAAGAAAAGATGTTTATGGGAGAAAGTCAGACCTGGTTTTTGTAAACATGTTTATTTATTTTTACTTTAAAGGTGCATTGTGTAACTTTTCTGGTGGATGGTCTGCTTTTCCCCATGGATATTGCTTTGTCTGGAATGTTTCACAGTATAATATTAAACCTTTCTATCTTCATGAAGACCAAACCAGACATAGTTACAGGTCAGATGTGTAGAGAGACGACCTTGCTCATAATGCACAGATTGTTTGTTTTTCTAGGTATTTTTGAGCTATAAAACTACCTGTAATTGGATAAATGGAAGGTAGAGCTGTTTAATGTCACACTGTGAAACATTTCAGGCAGAGAAATTACACCTCCAAAGAAACAAGCAGGTGACCAAACCTTGACCAGAAAAGTTACACAAAGCACCTTTGAATTACTGAAGATTGAAACACTGTGTGCACAAATATTAGGCTAGTTACATTTATGAGGATTCATTTTATAATTCAACAATTACGGTGTTCTGGGTTAATCCTAAATGTTAACCTTAAACCTGAATATTTAAGAAAGTAAAGCTGAAGTTTTGTCTTTCTTAGGGGAAAATCTGTGTGCACAATTATTGGGTAACTATTAATGTGCAGAATTGTTACACAACTAAATGAAAAATTAACATTTTCCATTCTCACTTGCTCATTTTCATCTGTCAGAATAGCAAACAACTCAAAATTTTCAAATAAACATTTCTGACATAAAAAAAAACAAAGTAGCGTCCAATGTAGCCACCCTTTGTCTCAATAATGGTCATAAACTTTCCATTCACAGTCTGTCAGTTTCTTGAGCTGTTGACAATCGACCTTTTATGCAGCAACAAACAGCCTCCCAGACACTGCTCAGAGAGGTGAACTGTTTTCCTTCACCATAAATCTCCCGTTTAAGAAGGGCCCACAAGTTTTCAATGGAGTTTAGTTCATGTGAGGAAGGAGACCATGTCATTATTTTTTCATCTTTATGGTCTTTACTGGCTAGCCACACAGTGGAGTACTTCGATACATGTGATGGAGCATTGTCCTCCATAAAAATCAGAGTCTTCTTGAAAGATGTAGACTTTTTTTGTACCACTGCTTGAAAAAAAGCATCTTCTAAAAATTGACAGTATGTTTTGGAGTTTATTTTGTTTTGGAGTTTATTTATTCAACCTGAAAAGGTCCAACAAGCTCATCTTTAATAATACAAACCCATACGAGTACCCCACCTCCACCTTGCTGAAGAGGAGCTGTGTACCCGTTACTGATCCAGCCATGGCCCATCCATCTGGGCTCATCTCAAAACCTTTGAAAAATCTGTCTTCAGGTATTTCTTGGCGCAGTCTTGACATTTCATCTTATGTTCTTGTTCAGTCATGGTCTGGTTTCAGTCTTCCTCACCTTGGCCTTGTCTCTGAGCACTCAACACTTTTTTCTTCTGGCACTCCAGGTAGGTTGCAGTGCTGGAATATGACAGACTGGAGGGTAATGGGTTCCTCGTAGCTTCAGGTTTCACACCTTGAGATAAGATGTTGATCTCCTTAGGCCACATCTTCCCTCAATAGATAAATTGATATGCTTAAATCCAGTAAGAATTCAAGTTTATACAGCCTGGATTTGGAAACTATGCATAAAAATCATGATATGGTCAAAATACCCACTTGCCTAATCACTAAACACTATTCATTTTCTTTTTTGAGGAGATTCTTGTTCAGATGACATCACAACACTCTATATACCAATCATATTTAATACAGATGGAGATGCCAAATGAAAATGCAGATTTTGTAGTAAAATAGTGATTACGAGGCAGTCACTGAATCACGAGCTCATATAAGATAATCCCATATGGAAACCACCAAAATGTTCATGTTTTTGTATGTTTATAGGCTATATCCTTTCACAACTGCTCACAGCTCCTGCCCGTTCCTTTAATAGTCAGTATGGCTGTTTGGACTGTGTGACCTCAATCAGCACTTTCATGATGTTGCAAAACCTCCTTATACACAAACAGATTAGTTCACCATCTGTATTGATGAGCGCTGCCAGACTAAAGCCCAGTACACAACCTTTTAACACTTCATTTATATTCAATAATAAAAAGAAAAGAGACATTGTAAACACCTCTTTATGTGTCCCTATTGAGCAATGGACAGCAAAAGACCCACAGTAAAAGAGAACCACATAATAAACTGAATTTTAATGACAGCGTGTCTCTTAGGGGAAGGAATGTCAATATAAGTGTGCATTGGATGTTTTTCGATTTCTTTATGTCTCGGTTGCTATTTTTTTACTTCAAAATAGCTCATGTAAGTCTGTTTACATTGTACATTTCAAAATAGTCTTTCAGAGAAGTCCTAATCCAATGTTCATTCGTGTATCCAGGTGCCCGGAGAGTGGTTTGTTGATATGAGGTGTGTGATGAGTTGAGCTTCCTGTAGTCTGGATGGAGCTGGTTCAGTACTAAAGTCCAAAATCAAACACATGCATCTCTATTATGGTGCTCCCTCCTCCCCCTCTGCTCCTCTGCTCTCCCCACACCATAGTACACTTCCACATTGTATATTTCACAAAGGTTAGACAATCATGAGAGTTTTAATGTGAACATGGGTCTTATTCATTCAGTTTCAGCTATGCAACATTTTGGAGACTTTTTATAATATTGTGTTTTTACTTGTTAATCGCTATGGCAATGGTCCAAAATGTTCATAATTCTGGACCCATAGATGGTACACTGGATGTTATTACTATTCATTCATTCTTAGTCACATTTTTTTAGTACTGGTGCCGCCACGATGACTTCCAATCAGTGCCACATATTTTCTGTTCAAGTGAGCAAGGTTAAGCAAGGCAGTGGGAGTATGTTTATGCTTTCAACTGTCTAAATGTAATATCTGTTCATTTTACTCTTATAATTTTTTTCATAGTTGTGGTAGGACACATTATTGCTGTGTATTTACTGGCTGAACGGCAGCATGTAGAGACTGAACAAAGGGGGTCTGAAGATCGACCCCTGGGGCACCCCACAGGTCAGGGCCATGTGAACATACACTTAGTTGTGTTTTGTTGTATTCACACATGTTTGATTTGTTGATCCTTTATTATTAGTCTGTCTAAATCTCCAAAGCTTAAAATGCTCTGTTCCACTTTGTAGTGTCATGTAGTGATGGTTTTCAAGTTAAAAGCTACTTTTATGTTTCAGATCAGTAGAGATGAGCAATTCCTGAGCTGAAACTATCCAAATGATTCAAGTGAAGGTGTATGGAGTTTAAAAACAGTGGAGCACATGACATCACAAGGTTTAACAGAGTGTTTTCTTTTTAAGAGAACTCAGCCTAAACACAACACCAGGTATGTTTTTGATGAGGAAACCACATTATAATATAGGAGAGAAAATAGTTGAATATGGGTTCTTTAAGTTCTTGGAAGTTTAATTCTATAGTTGTTTCATTTTATGCCTGTATTTGAGCACAAATCCCAAAGCTCTATGTTCACTGCTGTAGGGTCCATGTGCTATTTTGTCACTATTATTAAACTGTAAACTCCTAACATATTGATTTAACCATGTCAGCTAAAAGGCCTTGATCCTTATTTCCTTGGAAAAAGTGGTCTGGTGTGAGGTCCAATTAGATACTGGAACCATAGCAGAAGCGCTTCTGTTGTTTTTCCCCAAGGACTAAATACGTTTAGCTGTAAATGATATTTTCGAGTCTAAGGTAAACATACTTGAGGGATTACATTGTTTGAAGTGGGAAAATGTACAAAGGGGGGTGAGTAAACAGAATCCATAAAACCTCAGGGCAATGATTGGGTTTTCAAAGTGGGCAGTACACAAGCATCATTGTTTATGGCAGTGATTCTTAAATTGTATGACATCTTTTTCCTGTGAGCTTTTTTATTCTCCATCCAGCTGACCCCTTTTTTTAACTCTTTTGGATCATTTTTACTCACCACTTACCCAAATCCTATTATTGGCACTCCTCTGCTAAGCTCTAACCTTTCTTGTTCCCAAATTTTGTTTCTCCAACTTGATCTCCTAATATTAAACCCCGCAAGCAGCAATAAAGGCCCTTAACCCTATCTGCAACCCCAGGGAACCCACCACTTTCATTTTCTCTGTTTGGATTAGATTTGGTAATGGGGTGATCATCTCCTGTATCTAGTTTATTTCCTCATGATTTTTGCAGTTATCACCATTACACATTACCTTGGCTTAAATGTTTTATGTAACATTTTCTCCCTCGACACATTTTACATGAATTTCTAAGTTGTAGAATACTATCCATAACTGTGGCCATTGATTCTGGTTCAATCAAAAGTCTTATCTACCATAAGGAATCATAAAAGTCTGTGGAGCCTCGTCGAAGCAGAAATATACTGTCCACCGCACCATGCCTGTAATCATTTCTCTTTGGTCAGGAACAGGCTTTGCTCCAGGTCATGACCTCTGCAGGGGTAACAGAGGAGCCAGGTGAAGGTTAATCTTTGTTCCTTACATGCACAGCTCTGCTTTATGTATATGTCCATTAAACAGGGTTGTATATGAACACGTCCTGTCTATATTACATTTGCCCACATTAGCTGTCATTTATCCACCCGCTTGAGGCGAGGTATTGTCAAAAAGCTTTACTGTAATTATTGTTGGGTTATATTTTCCATGTAGGTTGTATTTCAAGAAAAAAATAAGATGACAAAACCTTATAATTATGCCGCAGTGGAAAGAGAGCTTGGCATTGCATTTAACAAGTTGTTGGATAATGGATAATGGTATAGCCAAGACCACAGATAATGTATTTATTTACATGATTCCTGCTTAAGAATGGAAACTGACAATATTTCTTCTGGCAATCTAGCAGCTAGTGTGGGTTATTTTATACAGGCTTTTGCAGTAATCACCATGGAAAGTTCCACTCGTGCACGTTATATGTGGTAATCGGGAGTCAATGTATTTCAATCTATTTGGAATTACAGCCCAGACAGGAAAAGCTAAATATAAATATACAACAGATGCCATGCTAAAAGATCTCAGGAGATACTAAATCAACTGAGATTTAACACTGGAGCCTTTCTGGTGGGGCGGTCTACCACATCCTTGTCCACATGAAGACGTTATTGCTTTGCCTGTTATCTTCTATGACTGATTCTCCTCAGTGTAAAGCTTGTTTCCTCTTCAACTTAGAGTAGATCAGACAGTAGTGACCGAAACTACAGAGCCTCAGTTTCACAAAGAGTCTAGCCATTTTTTGTGCTCCAAAGGGTTCAGAAATAGATTCAATTTGAATTGACTAATTTTAGTCAGATGTTTTAGAAAGAAATAGGCTGAAATGGAATTCATCTTTTCTACCTTGCTTTTAACACATTCTTATTGCAAGAAAATACCTTGAAAAACATGCATACTTGCTGTGCAGATGGTCCACAGATGGCCTGGTGTGATTATCAGTCTCCATAGCGATAGATCATATTAACGTTATATTGTGGAACATTCCAGTCAAAGCAACATTTCCCTGATGGAGACAAGTCAGCAACAGACATTCAACCAGAAAAGGTGTTAAACTTGAGCCTTTTTAATACGGCTTGCATACTATATTCAGCCTTTGCCTTCCTCTCCCGTGCTCTTCACTTTGAACCACCTTGTGATGTCTTTAGGTTGTATTCATAGAAGTGTACTCAAATCAAATGTACAGGCAACACCACTTATACCGGAGGCCACTAGAGTTGATCATTGATATTCTCTGGACTATGAGTGTTTTGGCAGCACCTGTGTTGCATATAGAAGCTATAGGGCCATTCCTCGCTGCTCAGCACATAGACACGAACAAATTAAGCAAAGGCTGTAAATTGTGCAGTGATTCTCCTGAGCCTATAGGCGAGGTGACAGAGGTAAGAGGAGCCACCACACACACTTTATCAGCAGTAATCTGAGACCACATGGAACGAATAGTCCAGGAGAAGATTGCTTTGGGCTGGAGCTGATTTCTAGACTTTGTGGGGTCATTCTCTGTTATCTGAATGGAACAATAAGTGCAGGGTTTATTATTGGTGATGGAAATGTTATTATAATGATATAATACTATTATTTCATTTTGTTTTTGCTGAAAAAACATGCCTTTTTATGGTGATCAGGTTTGCATCTCCACAGATCTGACCTGTAACTTGGCCTGGTGGCACCACCTTCTTGTCTCCATGGTAGATGATGGCATTAAAGTGATAACATCTCCATTGAGACAAGCAGGTTGCAGACTCTCCAGTTATACAAAGTTTTGCATTACACCTCTAATTTGACATATCAGTGTTGATGTCATTGAAAACAAAACAAAAAACAATGACAATGTCTTTTGATGTTTTATTCAGCAAACCTTTACTGGTATTGAATCTGTCATTGTCAAAACAGATGCTTTCAAAAACAATACATTCTTCAAAGCTATAGAATAATACATGATGCAGCTGAAGAGTTCAATAATAAATATAGGTACCTCTGTTTTGAAAAATTGCCTTTTTTTTTCTTTTACCATGTTCTAGAGATATTATCAATGACAATAATGCACAGTGGATTAAGAAGGGGTGGAATAATATTTTGAGTAGCAGCAAAATATATTTGGTTTTGAAAATATTACTACAAGAGTAATTTCAAGCCTCTGATGACTTTTTCAAATGGCACTTATCTGATTTTGCAAATGAACTCTTTACCAGCCATTTGAAAATTTAACAGATTTATTTTTCATGTTATAAAAGTCTCCAACAAGTAAAAAGTCATTAAATCCTGTGGGTAAACACATTTGCACACTTCATCAGTCTGTCATCTCCGGCTGTGAAATACGGGCTGGTTCTGTGTCTTAAAGCACTTACACTATCATTGTACTTTTATAATGACATCCTCTCAGACAGATCATGTAATTATATATATTACATTTGCTTTTGCTTAGGGAAGATTCTACAAAAAATACATCTTTTGTGCAGGTTGGGGATGAGGGATTGTTGTCTTGCAAAAAAATGTCCAAGAATTTAATTATATGACAGTATCAGTACCAATCTTCTTCCATCTCTACATAGCTATTCGATCCCCTCTCCATTTTAGCACCCAAGAATACAAAGAAAGGAAGCAGGGAAATTACATGCAACAGGATGTTTACAATATAAAGCAAGTCCTATTGTACATACATGTGTTACATGCCAGTATGTCCAATTTCCGTGTATCCAAAGACAACATGTGCAAAAGATAATTTTAGCTATTTTGTCTGTCTGCTCAGCCTCAGACAAAATGGGGGGATGTAATATTTTGAAGAGGCGTTTGTGAGACAATACAAAAAGTAACAATTTCATACTTTAAGGGTCTTATATTATGTAAAATTGACTTTTGTGAGTATTAGGTCATGTCAGAATGTTGCTCCTCAAAAAACATACCTGGGGTTGTGTTTTGTTTTATTCAGAAATGTTTGAGCAACCCAATATTATTCATCTGTCCAAATCTCCAAAGCTCAAAATGTTCTGTTCCACCTTGTGATGTGATGTAATAGTTTTCATGTTAACCTCATGTTACCTTTTGTTCAATAGAGATGTGCAATTCCTGGGCTGAAATTATCCACATGGTTCTGTATGGAGTTTAAAAACACAGTGGAGCACATGACATTATGTATTACCACATGGCATCACAGGGTGGAACAAAGTGTCTTTTGTTTGAGAGAAGAACTCAGCCTAAACATGCAGGGTTTGTGTGAGACAAAACAAAACACAGGTATGTTGATGAGGAAACAGCACTGTAACAGATCAGAAAACAGTGTAATATGGGCTAAATCATTCACTGTCTCAGATTTGTACTCTCCCGTTTTAGGGCTGAACCATTTGGGGGATATATTTAAGGGTGGTTTATCCGACAAGCATTGCAATTGCGACAAAATTTGCAATTCATGTTTTAATAACAGAATTCTGTTCAGAGTTCACATTGTAAACACATCCAGAAGAACTGCCAAAAAGGATTCCGAAAATGTTTTTATAGGATGTAACCTACATGGTTATTTGGTTTTTATGCAGAACAATACTGGATACTTGTTTGTGGGGAAAATTGTGATACTTCAAAAACTGCAGCCGTTGCAATTTGCTAATTGCATCCATTCAAATTGTGATTTTGGTTTGATTGTGACTAATCTTGCAGTTCTGCCTTTATATCTAATAGTTCTTTCATTAAATTTGATTAGCCCTGTTAGTGGTTGTAAGGATACACTGTTCCAACCATTTCCTGCAGCCAGCCTGTCCTGTATGGAAATATACTTTGACCTTGTACAGTCATTTCCCATTGCACAGACATGGCCTACACATAAACATGTCCCTTTAACAGTGGACTCAAATAAATTAGCATTTTTATACAATTGTTTTTATTCCTCCCCCATTGCATGTCCCCATTGCATGTCTCTCCAGTCTAATGATTTCTCTATTGAATTTTTCCATTAAAATTCCATATTGAGCTACCCCTTAACTTATCATGCAATGCACATTTCTGATACATTCGTGATTCATCATTGGACTGATTGCATTTTACTTATTGTACATTTTGATGCTCGCCTAGGCTCATAATGTAATTTCAACAATCATACTTCAATGCATATGGGCTTATGGCACTGGACACATGAAGACCAGTGATGACTATTTCATATTCCATAACCATATCATAATCATATCATATCCATATCCAAATAAATATAGAGTTGATAGACCCTATAAAGGTGAAAAGGTTAATCATCTGTCATGCAAGAGAATGCAATGAGAGCCATGATGAAGAATTTGAATGTGTACATGTACTACAATATGCAGAGACCAAGATACTGTGCACCTGCAAAATGCAGAAAAAATGGTTACAACATAAAAAAAAAAAAACATTTATATAGCAAATCATAGACTTAGACTTAAATTTTTTGAGCCACAAGGGAAATTACTTGGGCACAGTAGCTCACACAATATATTATAATAATAAAGAGAAAACATGAAACACTATACCTTAATTTGTTATAAAACATAAACAAAGACTTAAGAATGAATCTGTCCTGTAACTACTTAAAGCCACAGTGTGTAAAAATATAATAGAAAAATGAGAAAAAACTGGTTTTGTATATTGGACTGAAAAACGTTGAAAACCAGGCATCCTTGTGACAAGGGCTTGCATCTCCACAAACCTGACACTTCTTTGACCTGGAGAAGGGCCTACTCCTGTTTGTTTGAATAGAAAAGTTGTTCTTTTTGGCTCAAATGTTCCACAGTATGGCATAAAACATATCTATCTCTATGGAGAATATTCCCAAGTATGGTTTCAACTTTTTCATGCTTTTCTCATGCAGGTAACTTGCTGCCTCTTTTCATTAAGGTTATAGTTTTGGAATTAGGGTTAGGGTCAGCCTGAATCATTCTTACTAAATCTTCTGTTATTATATGATTTCTTCATTATGAATTAAGGTTAATTAGCATGTAGTTATAAGAAAGAGTTACAAAATCTTTTTATTTTAAAATTTTTATTTGCCACAATAGGACAAGAATTGGGCAGAGTAGTACTGATGCTATAGGCTGAAGTACATCTGTTGGCGTCACCATGTTTGTTTTGGTTCATTTGGGCGTTTGGCCTTTGGCTTCTGCACAAATCTCAATGCTGCTCTGTGATTGGACTGCCCACCCTAGACTAGGACGAGAATGCAGACAGTAAATAAATATGAAGACCCATGTCCAAACTGCTGGACACATGCTTGTTGTGTTTATTGTTTTCTTGTTTTCATCCATCATTGTGTTAATGCTGCTAGTACAAGATTAGGGGTATCACAGAGCAGAGGGTGGGAGCACAGTAGGACTCTCTTTGACAAACTGGAACTCCTAATGGACATAATCATGTTTTCCCTGTTTTGACATCATTATCCCAATGAATCATGCCACAGCCCTTATTGTGTTCTACAGGATCATGTGGGTGAATGCTTTTAACACGGCTATAATATTTCAGTGCTTGCTTTATTCTTAAAACACTCTGAATGTATTCATCTGTAAAACCACAACCATGGAAAAATCACTATTGGTTTAGTTTTCATTAAATTTCAGCATCTATTAATTCCCTTTTTGTTCTCCAAAGCCTTGAAAAGACATCACCATGTCCCAATAACCCTTAACAACAGCACTTTTGAGAGCTATTAAAATCAAGTGCTCTATTGTTGAGCTAAGTGAGCAATGAAAGCCAATCAAGGAATAATGTATCCATTGTTTAGTATAGCCATGACAAATTAGGCCTAATCATCTGTCCCATACAATTAAGAGCTGCAGCCTGTTTACAAAACACTTTATTACTACCATCTGTGGAAGTTGAGAACCATTGTTCAGTGTTTGAACTCTGAAAATAACAAAATATAGACATCAACAATATACACATTTATCAGTTTGCTGGTTTGCGTGTTCATATTTAAAAAGCACATAAATAAGCTTCTTATACTTATACTTCTATACTGCTTCTAGGGTCAGTAAAGCAATACTGAAAGTGCAATCTGGAGGGGGGTCATTTGTCTCTAGATCTTATTGGTTTGCCTGGAACTTTCCACAACATGGTATTAAAATATTTTAGTGCAGTGGCCTAGTGGCATCACCTAGTTGTCTCCATGGAAATAGAAAAGTTTAATGTGGAACATTCCAGGCAAAGAAACATCTACATGAAGACAAGCAACCTGGCTCCCACCAGACTGATTTGTGTATCACTACAAATACAGTTCTACACATTATCAATCTGGAACGGCCTATTACCTGCTTCATATTACCTGCTGTGAATGATTGTTGTTGTGTTTTGAGTTCTGATCATCCAACTAATATTGTGCACTCAAACTACTGTAATCCTGTAAATATTTGGGTATTATATTCTATTTTGTTTTGTATTTACTTTATTTCCACTCTATTTAATACATGGTGCCATCACCAATCATAATTCAACCTGTGTCTGTCATTAATTACTGGCCATCAGCTCCAGCAGTCGTTTCCTTAATCTTCTGATCTACATCCATCTTTACACATAGCCTTGATCCATTCTAGTCTATTCATCATTAGTGCTACACCAGTGCTACACGTTGCAACAGTGGAACAAGCCGAAAAATGAAACTTTTGTTATAGTTGAGAAAAAAGCACAGACATAATCCTTGCCTACAAACGCACACAGCCTTCTTTGTGCCTTCTGCATGTTTTTTAACAAAGAAAATAGACAAATATTGTGAGAATTCATTTTGCCATGCAGGTGACAGGCCATCCACCAGAAAAATTACACAGTGCACCTTTAACCGGTTGTGATATTGGGCTATAAAAATGAATTCCATTGAATGTGGATCTCCCATTTCAGGGTATTAAATTGTATGATGCTGGTTTTCTGTGTGGCCTGTTCTTGCCACTGATTGTTGCTATTGAATAAGATTATTCGTAAACTCTCCCTATTTTAAATACTGATGGTGACAAGTGACCAGCCAGCATAAAGCATAGTGCAGCATGTGTGCAAAAGAAATGATGTGCACAGCAGATTTAAGTCATGGTGTGAGCTGATATCCGCATATGTGAATGTAAATGTGTTTTGTGTGATATATAATTCAATTATGGTCCCTGCAAACTTTATGAAGATATTTCTTTTACATGACATAAGCATTTCTTTATTGATCTACTCCCAAATAAAAACTTCGATTTTGTTTATTTGCATAACTTACCTCACGCAATTCCATCTTGAAGTTCAGTGAAGCCAACACAATGACCATGCACACTCCATAAAGTGAACAATATTTTGGTCTAATCTCTCCCATCGCTGCTTACATTCACTCAATCTCTGTCTGGCTCACTGCTGCACTCTCAGACAAGTCCTTCTGTCGTATCGTGCCAAGAGGTTGTAATGGCCTCTAGGGATATTTTACTCCACAAATCGTACAAGCTGATGGTGAAGGCCAAGTTGGAAAATGCTGACTCATTTAACGACGAGAATATGTGATTAAATTTTAAATTAGACTGTCGTTATGTTAGGCATGATATACAGACAGCTTTAATAGAGAAATATTCAAGCAGAGCACATATAACCGTGTTTGTAATGATTTCTGAATAGTGGAAGGAGCGGTATTGACATTTTGCAAAAATAAAATCAGATTATAGTAACTCAGGGTTTGTTTTGTTGACGTTTTGATCTTAGTTTTTTTTTTTTTTTTTGAATACTATTTTGCTTAAAAGTGGTAGTTCTTATTTTGATGGAAGTATTTGCTTGTAACAGTTAAGCTTTACAATCATAATAAGTACAAAATGAATTGGATAATGTCAGTTGTTAAGAAGGGCATCTGGTTTCAAGTTTTCAGGGAAAGTGAACAGAAATTTCCAACCAAGGTGACAAGCCCCCACTTTGGTTTCTAAATGAGTCCCCCAGAGATTAAGACTAAAATACAATAATAATTAACAAATAAGTAGGCAAGGCAAGTTCATTTGTATAGCACAATTTGTACACAAAGTAATTCAAAGTGCTTTACAGAATAAGAAATACATTAAAATCACAATACAAACAAAACATGTAATGGCACTTTAAAATGTAATACATTTTTGTTAAAGGAGCACTTATATGTAAACTTTTCTTTTGGAAAGTCCGCTACCTGTTTGTCTAAGGAGATGTTATTATAATTCATTGCCTCTGTAATGTTCCACAGTATGGCATTGAACTAGCACAGTTTGTTGGGTGGGAGGATGATGGGGTCACTGGTACACTTGCAGTCACTGAGAGAAAACTGATATATAAAACAAATGCATTTCATCTGTGGCTAATATGTTGTGTGTTGTTCTTGGCTCATTGCATTTCCCAGCTCAAAGAATGGGTGAAGTGCTTTTCGTGGAAAGGTCATTAGATTTATTGCACCTTTATGGAAATTAGCAGTGCACTTTAGCTCATAATTCCATCTTAATAAATATTTAACAGCCCTTGAGCCAACTTACGTTCTCCTCACGTAATCATTCACTTAAGTAATACGGTGATGTATTTTCTTCATTTCCATGATGAGATCGTAAGTGTGATTTTTCTTGCTTCAGTCATGCTAAAAGTATCCTGTGAAGTTAGCAAACAACATGAACATTACAGCAGTTGACTGACTCTGTGAGACCACTGCCAAAAACAAGTTTATGAGGAACATGAAGCAGGCAACACAACACAACACAACACAATATAAACACCACAAATCTAGATATGCAGAAAAAAAGAATGGGAAAGTGTAAAAACTGAGAAATTTTATACTATTAGTTAAAGTAGACAAATCATTTAAAACAATTTTTATGTGCTTTGAATGTTATAATGGTGTTCTCTCATCTTTAACTTCCTCAAAGTTTTATTTCAAGTCTTGATTGATGCATGAATCAGTGACTTTGAGGCTTGAATCATCTGAAAATTTTAGTTTTCACCTACACCCATCTCCACCCACAGCTCTGTACTTACTTATGATCATTGAAAATAATTTAGACTCCGAGTTATAGGCTCAAAACGTCACACTCAAGGGGCAGATTATCTCAGATGTGCAATTTAGAGCTGTTATTAAGCTGCTTGAGATAAGTTTTGTGGTTTACAATGAACAAAATGTAAGATAGTGATCTACCTATGTTACAGTGTAATATTAAAAAACAGTAAAAATATTATATGTCTTCTGCCATCATATAAAATAATACAACCACAAACAACATTTAATTAAAGTCTAAATTACGACCAACTGAGCATTTTAATATGTTTGTTCTCCCTGGAGCTATAAGAAAATTAAACATCCCAGGAACTAGGATTTTTTTCTCTTTATCAATCATTCCCCAAATATATCAACCAGGAATGTAATCATCAGGCACCAGTAGTTTGAGAAAAAAGACAAGAAAAGACTGCACCCTGTGGACAGCGGCTGTGTTTGGAATAAACCAGGGAGAATTAGCATAAACCTTCAAACAGAAATATAAAACCGTTTTACACACTGTGGCAATTTACATATAGCATTTGTGTTTAGGGCTTAAGGCTTAAACAATGTAAGTTTGAATACATTAAGCCACAGTAAGTATTTATAGTGTGCTGTAGGTTATGTTCTTACAGTTTTATGTTACAGTTCATAAACAAAAGCATCACTCTTGTCACCAGTCCAACAACATTCACCAAAACAACTATTATTTTTACAATTAAAAATTCCTCTTGGGCCTGGGTCCATATATTTTAAGTTGATTGATTATGCTGATTATGAGTTTTAGTGAGGTGAACTCGCATTGGAAAGAAATAGAAAGACAAACTGTAAATATTAGACTGGACAGGACTGAAATTATAGCTTGAAATAGGGGAGGAGAGTATGAAGAGACATTCAAGCCAGAAATACACCTTTATTTATTTAACAGCAAAAATGCCCATTTCCATGCATCAACAAAATAAAAACTCTGTGAAAAGTGTCACCTGTGGCCCTTCTTCCCCATGAATGGGTTCAGATTTGAACAGCATTTGAATAAAACATAGAGTTTACATCCTTAAAATGTTTGGAAGGAATTTTGACATAATATCATATAGAATATCATTAAAACAAGAAAATATAGTAGTAATGACAAACAATATACTATAAATAAAAACACATTTATTTGGGAAATTAAAAATGTTTCTACCACAACACTGAGGCCAATACCGAGCTGTAATACTGCAGCCTAGATATACACAAAGCCTGGAATTCTATTAGCTTCTCTATTACAAAACTACAATAGCTGGACTCCCAACATTCTCTGAATACTGGAGATATCATATATGTAATCTGAAAGAGGGCCAAAAGCTCTTTATATGCTGAGACTCAACCTGCAGCTCCCAATGAGATCAAACCCTCACCTCTTTATCTTACATGATATGAACTGTACTACTTTTGCTAAGAATATGTATTAAAAAGTACGATATCTTGTCCACAGCAGACACTTAATTAGCAGTAATAATTAGTTTCACATTTCTTTGCTATTTCCTTTTAAGGTATGGCAGTGTGTCCCATTAATCAAAGTCAGAAGGTTGAATTCATTTCCAAAACAGTCCTATATTAAATCTTAAATAAATGCAAAATATTCCTCCCTGGATTATTACGTAACACAAATGTTTTCACTGGATATGTGATGTGTGTTACTGTTGGGAATATGTAATTAGTCCCAACAGAATTTGAAGGTCATACATCACGCAAAATGGATTCTTGTAAACTTCTAGCTGTGTTAGAATTTTGTTGCCTCATTGAGGACACCTGGATTTGTGTTTTGCTTCATTTCACACATGTTTGAGTAATCCTGGAATATTAGTCTGTCTACATTTCCAAAGCTCCAAATGCTCCATCCCACCTTTTAACCTTTTAACAGCTACATTTTCCCTTTAGTTCAGTAGAGATTACCAATTCCAGGACTGAAATTATCCAAATTACTCTAGTGAAGATGTATGGACTTTAAAAACGCAATAGAACAACCCCTGTATTACCACATGACATCACAAGGTGGAAGGTGGAAGGTGTTTTCTGTTTGAAAGAATTCCTCCTAAATATGCAGGATTTGTGTGTTAAACATGTCTGAATGAAACAAAACAACTCAAAGTATGTTTTTGATGAAGAAACAGCATTATAATATAGTTCAGAAAATAGCGCAAGATGGGCCCTTGAGCAACACTTAATCGTTGATGTGCGTTACCATTGGGAATATTTAATTAATCCCAACAGAATTTAATACATTTTCCAATGCTTTCATCCTGTGTGTAAATGCTACATTCATATCACTACTACTGCTTCGTATGCTGCTACTGTTTCACAAAGTGCACCTCACAAACTGGACTTCTCAAATCCATCTGAGCCAAAACCTTTCTCCAGTTGTGGGAATATAAATGTCCCATATATGTGTTGGTCATTACTCCTTACTACAGTGATTGATGCAGTGGGACCACACAAACAGAAGTGCATCCATCTCCAGCTCCTATAGCTCCATGACAATTCCACTGCTGTCTGGTAACACAATGCTCCCAACACACTGGTATTTTTCTCTATTTATCAGCAGGTTTGTCCGCTCTGGGGGTGTAGACATATATTAGGATGGGCTACTTTTCACACTTTAGCCTCGTATGTCTACACCTGTATTTTTACTGTGATGGTGAAATATTGCACTGGTGGCTACAACTGTAAAATGGAGGACATGGATTAAAATGGCCATACTAGACTTTCTGTATAGTTAACTCCGGCATGTTTGAAGCAAAAGTCCGTTGCTAGAGGTGGTCGAGTACTGTCAGAAGCCAAAAAATGGCACAGATCAGTGGTGCTGAGGATGATTTAAATACTTAACCACAGCATTTTTCAAAAAACATAATTCATCCGTAAATGGGAAACGACATCGGCAACCGAGTCTTTTGGGCTTTCGTATGCTCAGTGGGAAATCAACAGAGATAAGTGTAAAGCTGCTTATAAAGTTGTTTTCTAACGCTTCCAGACACTAATGAGTGAGCCAGGCAGAGCGTTTTGTTTGTTAGACTCGTGGCTGTTGTAAGATGGGTTAGAAAGTGGTGTTAAGTCTCTTCTGTGCAAATTGGCATTTTACGTGGAAGATAAGAACTTGCCCCCATCACTATGCTAGTTTGTTGCCTTGACAGACTCAATACCACAGCGAGATCTCCATCAAGGCAACACTGATCTGTGCCGTTTTTTGGCTTCTGACAGTATTCGACCACCTCTAGCAATGGACTTTAGCTTCATTAGGACTTCATTAGACTTTAGCTTCAATGGACTTTAGTTTCATCCCAGATACATTGTAGAATCAGCATTTAAGGTAGAAATGAGAACACTATGTGCTGTCAGTATCAAATTATATAGTGTTTTATCCTTTGTGAAGTGCACAGTTAGCATGATAGTTCTGTGACTGCAAAACCCTGATCCAGCCTCTGAAAGTTGTAAAACTATAAACTCATCATGGTAATGATTAGAAAGCTAGAAATGAGAAGTCACTCTGGATCCTTGCAAACTGATAAAAATAAGATTTGTTTTTGGCTTCTCCCTTCTTTTTCACAGGTTGCCATATTATTCATTTATTTATTTATTGGTGGTCTAATCCCCTCTGTTGCCATTACTTTTGATGTGTCCTTGGGTAAAACACTACACTCACCTTGCGTGTGTAGACATGTGGTGAGTGAGGATTTGTTGTTTGTGGCTCAGATTGACAGCCATGTTTTTTATCATTCTACTCGAGCTGTTGCTTCAGTATCTCACCATCAATAATAAATGAAATTGTCAAACAAATCCCAGAAGGTTGCATTCACGCTGTAGAATTTGAAGATAGCGGGCAGGGGCCTAAGTCTATAATAATAAGTCTATGGGCGATTTAGTGTTTTATGATCCACCTTATCATTGAACTTTATCATTATTTGTTATGGATTGGCTCCACATATTTTCCATGTTAAGTCCTTTCAATTGACAGTCTTTGGGATTGAATAATGGCACCACTTTCTGAAGCTACAGTGAAAAAATGATTAGACTTTTGTTCATTTATACTTAAGATCTGGCAGTACTGGTTTCATATGGATAGGCCCAATCTGCACAGAGATATTAACCCTAAACCAAGTCAACAAATCTGCAATCTCACAATAAACAGTGGAACAGAGTTAAAACTTGTCCTCCAGCTCCAATTTAAATTGTAGTCATTATTGTTGTTGACTGCTGTTTTCTGTTTTAATATTTCTTCTGTAAAGCGTCTTTGAGTGTCATGAAAAGCACTATATAAATAAAATCTATTATTTATTATTAGTACATTAGTTTTAATGTAACACTTACAGGGTCTACAGGTAAGCTTTAATAACAAAGCAAGCAGCTTTTATTTACAGGTTGAATAAAACATTGTTGTTGATTGACTTGGGGTAGATGCCACTGCAGGGGTGAGGCTCCCCCTAAAGCTGGGGTGAAGGAGGCTACAAGTAAAAAAGAAACAAGATTAACACTAAGAAAACCACTACCACAACCAAAAAACACCCTGTTACAAGTACCACCATCACCAATAACTATAAATAAGGTCACCCTCCAAAGTGAGCCCCTCCACACCAGCTATCTGCAGCCTACACCCACTGCAAAGCTACAATGTGAATAGTTATAATTCAAACCCAAAAACTATCATAAAACTGCAACCAGCACTGAGCCTGTAGTGCAGCTACTATCACAATTACATAAGTCACAATTATATGATAGGATAAATTGGTTAAAGGCATACTGCCACAACCTGGACTGTTAGGACTCTTTCATATTTTATTCACAAAAGTAGAAATTAGTCTTTTGACAACAAGATTAATAAATACAAAACAGACTTATTTGGCTCACCAGAAATAACCATGTGTTAGGCCTGCTCAGGAAGAAGAAGTGAGTTTGTGCATCTCTGATCTTCCTCAGCTGCCTTATTACAATAATTCATATTTTTATATTAAGATTTAAATTAAACATTCGGTTTCATGCTTACTGGAACTGATTATTCTCACCTGCAAATTAGACCCAGACTTTGATGTTCAGTCCATTTGCTCTGAACACCAGTAAACGAATGAATTATTTATTATGGAATCATAATCTGACAGGAAATCTCTTCATATCACTCAACTCCACTTAGACTAGTACACTTGCACTTTGGTAGGAGTACTCCAACACTGCTGCAATTATGGTTTCACTATGTAACTTTTCCAATACAGGTCTATCACCTGTTTGTTCTTATGGCAATAGATACATTTAATGCCTTACTGTGGTACAGTGTAGATAAACACATAACATGCATGGAAACAACATCAGTAAAGTTATAAACATAGTGTTCCTTTAAATGAGGAACAGCCAAAAACCTGTTGGTGTCAGGCCCACAGACTGTATAAATGAGCATATCTAACCTGCTTGACGCCGCGTTCCAAGGAGGAAATGAGTACTGGGGGCGCTTCTGGCTCCACTGACAATGCTCCAATTGAGTTTACCTTGAGAAATGGGCTCTCTCTGTAATTGCTGCAGTTGAGCCTCATCATTTTGGTCTTAAAATGTTTGTATTAACCCATTCTACATGATTCCAGTGTTTTTATTTTGCTATTTTGTCCTTAAATAAATTTCTATTCCTAATATGGACTTGGCGCCAAATTTGCTCCTGTAACTGCTAGAGTTTCATTTGACTGGAACCGAACACTATGGGTGATGTCACCCTCCCTTAGTCCACTTCTTTATACCGTCTATGGTCCTGCTACAGAATGGTGCACATGGCCATGTTCCAGCAGAAACACCTTTTAGGATGTTGTGCACATGAGAGTGTAGCCGTCTGTCTCCTGCGCATGTGTTTCTGTATCATCTGAAGACTCTGGGTCCATTAGTGCAATGTGCTGTTCTATTGGAGGAGACTGGATGCATTTTGGGCTTGTAATAACCCCATGAGGAAGATGAGCTCACTTGGCATGGCGCCATATCATCTGCACCAGTCTCCTTGGAGTTACCTTTCCACGGATTTATAGGCCCTACTGTGGTCTATCTATGGTTTGTGGAAGCTGAAGAAAATACAATATATCTTCCATCTCATTTATCACTGAAAAAAGATAGGATAGATCAAAGGCAACTTTCATTTTTAAAGATCTGGGGGTAAAATCTTCTCAGTGTAAAGAAGCAAAGGGAGACCCAAAGGAGAGATGTAGCAATAATATGCATTTTATACACTTCACAAGCTAACACTAAAGCTAAAACTACAATTTGTATCCACCCTAAATAGGAGACTACAGAGCTATCAGCAGCAGTGTCTGTTTAACAAATAAAACTGATTAGCATATTGATTTCCCATTAGCCTAGCACTCAACATCAGACACTGCTGGAAAATACTGTGGCTACAATTAAGACAAAGGTGGGAACTTTTACAAACACAGTAAGGTGACGTCATAAGACTAAATTAGTGAAACTTATAAATATATTTGGGTGTCTGCTTTTCATTTACTTTATGTTGATTCAAGGAAAATATTTTCAATTTAACTAATTCCGCTTAAAATGTATTTTATACATTTATACAACATGTATAGAACATAAATAGAAAATAATGTATATTAGAGATATATATATCTGTCTGGTTTACCGGTGCCACCTTGTCTCAATGGAGATGCCTGGAATTTGTTTGCTGCTTTATTTCGAGCATGAAAGAAAACATGTTTATATACACATACACATATATACATATACAGATATATATAAACACAAATAAACATCTATATATACATATACATAATACAATTCTTATAATAAATAATAAAGTGTGAGTGCATTTCGAAAGGGAGTGGGAAGAAGTAAAACTTATTGACTCCCACCCCTAATTTCTTTCTTTATGCAAGCCATAAGGTTGCCTTCCTTAATTCAATCAATATGGTTGTATATTCATTACATATTCATATGTTCTATAATTAACCACTATAGATGACATTACTATCACTGTCGAATTCATACCCTATAATCATCACTATAATACTGCTGTATTATTATTATTATTATTATTATTATTATTATCATTATTATTATCGTCATCCTCATTATTTTCATCATCATTATCACTATCACATCACCATTACAACCACCATTGTTGTCATCATTGTCATCATCATCATCGTCATCGTCATTATAACTACAAACAATGTTCTGTTTTTGGTGAAGATGGTGGATCTTTCAGGAGATGTGTGTTGTGCATTAAAAGAGGCAGGATGTTTTGTGGAGCTGCTGCCGGAGAGGGGCCGCCCTCCAACAACAGGACCACCCTTTGCCAAGTGTCCTGATCTGTGCATTAGAAAAGCAAGTATTTGTTTTAGCTCTGCTCACAGCGAAGGATCATCTCCCGCCACAGAGCCACAACTTGCCAAAGCCCTGTTCTATTGAATGTGTTGTACATTGAGAATAATTTTATTTTAAGATAATTTGTATAGTACCATGTACTGTCAGGACTTAAATAATAATAATAACAATAATAACAATTATTTATTTATTAGTTATTATTATTATTTATTGATTTATTATTATTATTTTTTTTATATATATATTGTCATATTAATCACTATTTCCTATTACTGAGGTTGATTTGTTCTATATTCATCATATGAAAGATATTGATATAATGATAACAATAATGACAACAATAGTAACATACATGATAATTACCGGTGTATGGTTAGTACATAATATACTATGAGTATAAACATTAATAATATTTATGAAATATTTATATTTATCACCCATCCTCCCCTATATAATGTGACCATATGATTTCTTTGAATTTACATTTAAATTGATGAGTATTTGAGCATCGCTTTAGTTGATCCCCAAGACCGTTCCACAGTTTGACTCCACACACAGATATACACAAACTTTTCCTTGTGGTTCTTACTGCTGGTAATATAAAGTTACCACATCCCCTCAGATTGTAGGATCTTTCACGAACAGTGAAGAGCTTTTGAAGATTGTCAGGTAAATTATTATAATATGCTTTGAACAAGAATAATAAAGTATACAGATTTATTAAATCAGACATTTTTAACAATTTTGACTTCAGAAATAACGTATTTGTGTGGTCCCTATAAGCTGCATTGTGAATAACTCTCACAGCACGTTTTGCAGAATAATGAGGGGATGTAGTGAACTTTTGTAAGTATTGCCCCACACCTCTACACAATAAGTTAAATATGGTAGAACTAATGAACAGTACAGTGTGTGCAATGATTTGTGGTCAAGAACAAATTTAGCTTTGTTTATTATGGCAATATTTTTAGAAACTTTAGATTGAGTATATCTGATGTGTGGTTTCCATGTGAGTTGTTCATCTATAATTACACCTAAGAATTTATTTTCTGGCACCACTTCTATATTTACACTATTAATGTTAATTTGCAGGTCAGACTCAACTTTATGTTTCCCAAAAAACATAACTTTTGTTTTATTTAAATTCAGAGATAGTTTGTTATTATTCATCCAATTATTTAATTTAATTAGTTCTTCATTAATATTGTTAATGAGATTATTATAATTGTCATTAGAGTAAAATATGTTGGTATCATCAGCAAATAGAATCATTTTTAATATATTGGATATATTAAATATATCGTTTATATATAAATTAAATAATTTGGGACCCAATATTGAGCCCTGGGGGACCCCACAAGCAATGCCCAAACACTCAGATGTAAACTCACCCATTCTCACAAATTGTTTTCTTTCAGTCAAATAGCTTTTTGAGCCATCTTAAAGCCACTCCCTGATTCCATACTGTTCAAGTTTATTAAGTAATATAGAATGATTAATGGTGTCAAAAGCTTTCTTTAAATCTATAAAAATACCTACAGCATATTTTTTGTAATCCAAAGCATTAGTGATTTCTTCTACCGCCTCTATAATGGCCATTGATGTTGTTCTTTTTGTTCTAAATCCATACTGACATTGATTAATTATATTGAAATTTTCTAAAAACAAGTCTAATCTTTTACTGAATAGTTTTTCAAGGATCTTGGAAAATTGAGGGAGCAGAGAGATGGGTCTGTAATTTGTGAAAATGTGCGCGTCACCATTTTTAAATAGTGGTATTACTTTTGCGATTTTCATTTTTTCAGGAAATAATCCAGTTTCAAGTGATAAATTACATATATAAATTAAGGGCTTAATTATATTATTGATTACCTTTTTTATCACTACCATATCTATTTCATAACAATCATTGGAGGTTTTAATGGAATGGTCCATAGTATGGCATTAAACGTTGGGTATATGCAGGTGATGCCACCAAATCACAGTTACAGGTCAGATCTGTGGAGTGGTAACCCATTCATGCTTACAGTAGAAATGCATGTTTTTAGCACAATAAAAACATTTATTATTTAATAGATGCAAGTAGATAGAAGTTCAGTGCACTGTGGAACATTCCAGGCAAATCAATACCATCTCTATGGAGACATATTTGCATAATGCTATATTCAGTGCATGAATATGTTCATCAATACAGTATTTGGGTTGCATTTTCTATAGGTTTTGGGATACGTTTACAGTTTCTTTGTCCAAGCTGGTGGAAACACCTCCAGCTGTGTAAATATTCCAGTCTGTGACCTTCCTGGAGAAATGGGGTAGAAAAGCTCATTCGAAGGTGCAGAGCTTTATGTCCACAGGCCGGAGCAGTGGTCAGCATCTTGTTATGTGTTCACGCTCATGTGCTCCTGTAGTCAGCGTGTCAGGGTCAGCGGTGGGTTTGTTCCAGTGGTGACACAAAACAGACATCAGTCATTCTGAAGAAGCCTGTTAGGGACTGGACGCAGCAGGAAGCCAGAGATTACAGGCCTGAAATATTAGGCACTGGAGCAGAATGAGTATAAATATAAATATTATTATAGAGTCTCCTGCTTGAAGAATGATCAGTTTCATTATAAGCAATGACTGTACTAAAATATTATTACAATTAAAATGAGATACCAATAAAACATGTTTACCCACAGATGTATTTCTCATACTACTGCCCATAGTAGCAAATGATCTACCATTGATACTTTGCGCCTGATGATATCAACATTCCCTGGAGGTGTGAAGGTAACTGGAACTCTGTTACTCAAGTTAGACTTTAATCTGAGCTTTATTTTAAAGCAATCTGACCAGAAGGAGCTGACTTGGTTGGAGCTACAATAGGTGAGATCATTCGTGCTGTTAAACAGGTCTCTCAAATAACATTACAGTCCCAAGCTAGCTCACATTAGCCTACATTTATTCAGTTAGCCACCCTCACCTTTTATGTTGAAAATCAAAGCTCTAAACAGGAAAATCAAAGATCTAAACAGGACCAAAAACGCTTGTGTTGATCACAAGCTCCTGAAAATGCGTTGTTTAAATCCATTTTGAGCCTTAAAACTTTTTTGTCTGTGTACTAATGTGTGCTTTGTGTCACCACAGTAACTGCTGAACATTCTGCCACTAGAGATACATGCAGTACACCCCCAGTGTGATGTCACTGCAAAGTAGTAGTATTACGCAGGCCCAGTTCCACTTCCAACCAAAGATGAAAGGACTGAAGATATAGGTCAACTATAAGCAGAGGTGAGTGGTTTGTTAGGTTTGACTGGGCAAGAATGAAAAATGTTGCATTAGTTCCTGTTACTGCCCGACAACTGCTACTACAACTACTACTACTACATATTATACTTTTACTACTACTATACTGCTACTTCTGCAACTGGCACTGCTACTGTAACTTCCATGTAGTGCTATAAAGTAAATTGAAAGTATCTGTTGCCCTCATATCAGTTTGGCCACAGCATTGTTTCAGAATGTACTATGAACTGTTGAAAATAAGTAATATTATATAGGTTAATATAAAATGTGATAAAATTTCCACCTTTTGTATTTTGGTTGGAGAAATTAGCTGGCGAGGCAGGATGTGTGTGTGTGTGTGTGTGTGTGTGTGTGGTGTTGTCATTACTGGGAGAGCTGCAGTGGCAGGTCAAGACCTTGGACAGTGTTCCACAATGCACTTTAGCAAAGCACATTCACACTGATAACACATACAAGAGGTGCTAGTTATATGTGGCTCCTATGGTCCCTGCAGGCTATCAGCTCATTAAAAACCAGTACAAACACAGGAAATCATGAAACACATCAGCACCTATAGCGTCAACACATTTTGCTCAGTTTTCACTCTTCATGTGCTCTTTAATGCCTATAATGAAATAAATATAATTGCTTTGTTTATTTATATGAATTGAATTATTGAGCTATTATATTATATAGCATACGTCTTGCACGAAACTATACATCACATGATTCTCCCCTGACAAAATGTACCTTATATGAAGACTTGAATTATAATGGCTATGAATAAATATATAAAAAGAGTTTTATCACATTTTTATTACATAAACTACTGGACTATATAGAACTATAGTAATACATCAGTTTTATATAGCGCTTTTCTGGACACTCAAAGACGCTTTACAGAGCATAGATAGTGCCCTATCTATATAATTATAACTCAGTGACCATTAATTAAATAAACATTTATACTGTGTCAAATTAAGACTCGAATTGTGTGTTAAACATGTGTGAATTAAATAGGTAAGAAATAAGGTCAGAAAATAATGTAATATGGGCCCCAAACCTCAAAGAAGCAATCAGACCACAAGACAAAAGGACAAGGAAGAACAAATCAGGATGTAACTCATATTTTCAAACAAGCTGCGTACAACAATAAAAATGACATACAATAATGCAAATATTCATTTTCCCAAACATACAGACATAATCATTTAAAATGGTCAAATTCCTTCCTCAAAATCTTGCAGTGCATGCTCCAACAAGAGAGGACTGACCCAAGCATCGCTGACAGTTCGAAATAAAATGACTGAATCTCAGATCAAATTCTATTGCACCACTCTAACTCAGATATATGTACATGATTGTATTGTACCTCTCTAGCTGTTAGCTGCTCTGCTCCGTGCTGACACTCAAGAATGTGGACTATGGTTCATGTGGTGAATTACTACCGCGCACAGCTTGTCTTCCACTGCCGAGATGAAATAGAAACATGATGACAAACATAATGTACTTTTTAGGCAGAGCTGAGAACAACAAGTCCCTGAATAAAGTATCATAACAGAGATGTATTAGAAAAACAATATTAATCCTTCATTTTATGATGGCAGCAGTTGTTTGTGTTGTCAGGCACAACAGGAAATAAACATTGTGTCATCTGCAAAGAGAAGTGCTGAGGGTATAAGTCAAAAGCTCTATTACAAGATTTATTATAACATATGGTTGTAACCTTTGAATGCCTCAGTGAACATTATACACTCTAATTTAAAGGGGGTCTGCTGCTCTTGTTTACAGATGGTTGGTTATGTTTAATGAACTCAGAGATTGAAGAACTCCAAGTAAAACATTGAGAGTAGTGTTATCTGTTAAATAGACGTGTCCCCTAATTTATCAGCCTCAAAAATGCAATACCACACACACTGTTAAAAATACTGGTGTATGTTTAGCTATTTTGCTCTCACATGGTTTATTTTTATTTAGTCTTAGATTTGGACCCAAATTTGATTGGTTCACAAGGAATATTAATTGTACATAGTAGCTCAGTAGCTTTATTATAATAGGAAAGAGCAAAAATATAAATTGTCATAAGAAATGTAAAATAAGTTGCAAAAATAGCAAGAGACTGGTGTCGTTTAAGGCATAAAAATTGGGACGTGCCTGAAACACCTCTTGAGGGAGACATTCACAGTGCATCAGGAACAGATGCCTGAACCACCTTAGCTGGCTTCTCTCAACATGGAGGAGCAGCGGCTTTACTCCAAGCTCCTCCTGTGTAACTGAGCTCCTCACCTTATCTTAGGGGGCACCCAGCCACCCCAGGATACTCTGGAGGGACTATGTCTCTAGGCTGGCCAGGAAGCGCCTCGGGGTCCCTCTTGCGGAGGTGAAAGGAGTGTCCAGGGTAAAGGGAGTTTGGGAGACCCTGCTTAAACTGCTGCCCCTGTGACCCGGCCCTGGATAAGCGGAAGAAATGGATGGATGGGCTACTGTGACCCGCTGCCACTCTCTCAGGCGCTCAAGTCAGAATTTAATTTCAGAGGTCCCATTGAGATTTATATGTAAATTTGATTTACCCAAGAACCTTATTAAAATGTAGTAGAAATCAGTTCAATGCAATATAGGGGTCTGTGCTATACAGTTCTAAATGTCTTTGGTCACTCTCTGGTCTAATTGGCATTTTAATTTACATTCTGGTGTTAAATGTTTCTAATTTGTACATGATAGACACTGTTTCTGTAGTCTATGTAAATATTGTACATATGTGTTTTATTGTCTATTGTCTGAAACATCGTCCTGTCAGGGAGTCTGCAGAGGGTGAGGCAGGTGAAGTGTCTTGCCCATGGATACAAAAACAGTAATCTGTGGAAGCTGGAATCACACCACCAGTCTATGTATCAGTTGATCTTGCAGTACTATTTTTTTTACCTACCATGTATTATGTTTTTAAAATGCTGTTTTTCATTGGGTGTTATATATGTGCGGACAAAAGTATTTCTTAATTGTTTTGACTTTTTGCAAATGGTTTATGTTTTAGCCCAAACAAACAAATTTGTTCTAGAGATTTTCTGAAGCCTTGAGCTTCTTAACACAAATTTACTGTCATTACTATACTAACAGTTGACTATGCTACTTTCAGTCAGTCAATGGGCCATATAATCACTGTTTTTCCATGAGCATGTTCATTCACAGAAAAGCTACTCTTAGTATTTAAGCTGTTACAACTGGCCAGAACTGCTTCATGAAGCGCCTGCTCTGACCTGGCTTAGTCAGGGGGAAGTAAACAGTGCCGGCTGTTCTCTTCTGTTTGCTTTTAAGTTTCACTTTCAGGAAATAGTGACAGCTCCAGTCTTCAAACATAAATCAATGTTAAACTTCAAACTACTTTTAAAATTTGCACTATGTAACTTTTCTGGTGAATGGTAGGTCACTTTCTTGTTTCCTTGGAAATGTTATCTATTGCCCTGAACTGTTCCACAGTATGGCATTTTTATTAAGAATACATTAAAAAACATGCAAGGTTTTCTCTCCACAGATCTGATCTGTAACTCAGCCTGGTGATGTTACCTCCTTGTCTTCATCGAGATAAAAAAAAAAAGTGTATTGTTTATACATGCTGTAAAACATTTTAAGCAAAGGAAAACCATCTCCATGAAAACAAGCAGATGATGGACCCTTCACCAGAAAAGTTAGTACACCTTTAAGATTTGCAAAAGTCCACTTAAATAAGTCCTTTCGATAACTTAAAGTGAGTAATACAAAAGCCAAGGGGCAGATTGAGGAATTCCAAGGTGAAGTGGTTGTTATAGTTTTTCTGATTCTCTAGGCAGATGGTCCGGTGCAGTGTTCAATGGTGCATTACACACTGCACGAAATTTATGAGGCCAAAGCACCTCATGTGCACGGCTACATGCCAAAGGAGCTCAGATGTTTCAAAGAAACAGCTAAGACCAGCAGGCAGGGCTCTGTCGAGAAGCTGTTAGAATGAATTCCTTCCCAAAACCAGAATGATCATACACGGGTTTAAATTATGTGTAAAAAGAAATTTAATGATTTTGGATGATGTTTGGAAATAATGCAGCATGTAGGCCTTTTTTGACCAGCCAGTCCCTACTACATTCTGTTTGAATCCAGAAGGATACTGGAATCAGACCATAGACCTTCCAAATTTGGGATGATCCAACAACAGACACTAATTTGTAGTCCATGTCTCTCATATGAAGTTTGGTCAAATGAGTTTGGTGCTTCCTGTTATTGATTCTGCAGAAATCAGCGCTGTTTCTTAGTCTCTGTGTTATTTTTTCACTTTTTAAGTCATCTCACCATGCGTCTCTCTGATTGGTTGATCTGTCTGTCAGTCATGGCCTCTGAATTCAGGGAGACAGGATACATGTCTAGACTCATCCATCTTTGTAAAGTTTTGTCAAAGCATGTGGTTATAGCTGGCCAGGTTCACATGTATTACCTTATAATATTATTTTTTCTTGCTTAGCCTATCATGTCTAAATGCCAACAACATCAATAGATACATTGGTTATAGTTATAACGGAGCTATTGCCAGATAAATCAATAACGTCTATTGGATCAACTCTGCATGTTGTAATAAACTTTCTTTGACGTTTCAAAAGCTGACCGAGGCATTGAACTCTGTAAAAGATGTTAGTGACTCACGAGTTTCGGTAAATCATAAACCAATTACACTGCAGCAGGCGGTGCACCAAGGCCCACCCTTTGTTCCATTATTGTATTACCGTTAACGGCAGACCTGTGCAAAGCCACTCCAATCCTGTCCGCCAGCCATCATCCTACACTAGTTACACACAAGTAAAATCAATACAAAGCGGAGTGTGAAGTATAAATAAATAAGTAGGCTAATTATGCTCTAAGAGGAACTTCATTTAAGGAATCAGAAGAAACGTGAGCAGAAGCTGTTTTTATTCTCCACAACAGAAACTGCTCATTCATCATTTTGACATTACAGATTAAAGGTACTGATTGCAATATTTTTTGTAAAAGAATGTCACTACAATCTGTTTAAAATCAGCTGTTACTTTCTGTCTGGACTGTAATGAAGTCTGTGTATTTCTTCACTTGTCCAGGAATGTCCAAAAGATCAAAAACTGTCCAGGTGTCTAACTTAGAAATTTGTTGAATACTTTATCACCAGTGAGAATTTCTGAGACAAAAACACAAACAAACCAACACTTAAACGCACACAGTTTTTTTTAAATATGTGGTTTAATCATTAGTACAGTTTCTATCATTATAAACGAATATCTTGTTTGAACATGTTATAAAAATATCGTGGCTCATGTAGTAATAGTACATACATAGTAATAGTATCTTACCACCACTGAGTGTGGAGTGAATGAATAATATACCAATTTCTAAAGTACTATGTGTGGGAAAGCACTATATAAGACTAAGACATTATTATTGTGATTTCTATTTATCATTGCACTGCCCTTTTTATGGTTACAATGACTATCCTTAATGGTTATTTTAAATCTGGTGGTGATAATTCAATAATTTTCTGGGCCTAGTGGCATTGTTGACTCTTTTTTATTTATTTTTACATTTAATACAGTTATACCTCCACCCAGATGACACACTGATACCAACAGAAATCCAAAATGACAGAGTCTAAGAATCAACAGATGAAATGATCATAGGACTTTTGTTTCTCCCGTTTTCTGCGTTCCATTGAGAGAAAAATGGCCGAAGTTTGTCTTTGAAACAGCAGCCAGTGAAGATGTAGATGGGAGCTGCAGCATCTACATCATGGAATGAGACAACTCCGTCCTCATAATCCACAAACACACCAACCTTTTGAGGGGCACACCTCAGGGTAAGATTGACAAATGGACTGGCAGCAGCTGCAAGCCTACCATCCCTTAAATAAATAAGCCAAAAACCAAATGAAGGGCTTAATGTCATCCTTCCCTTTCTGTTTATGGACTCTTTGGCCACTCCTAAAAACCAATTAGTTTTTCCTGTGACCTGAACCTCAAAGTAAAAGGAAAAAATCTGCTGCCCCATAACAAAAGGAAAGTCAGAAAACCTTTCAGGATTGTCTGGAACATTCTTCCTCACATCTCTGTAATGGACCTGCTTTCTGCCATGAGTCATTATTAGGTTTGGGTGTGCTGTATCAGGGTCAAATGTTACACTGACTGCACATTTTTGTTTAGCTTTTAAATCAGCCTGATAAGTTTTGTTTAAGACATCGGTGAACGTTTTCTCCAGCTCAAACAAAGATTTCACAACTGCTCCTTCAAATAAGGCCTGACAGTTGCTGCCCCCGGTGCAGTTCTTCATGTTTGGATCAGATTTGAGTGGTGTAAATATCTTCAGAAAGTGTAGGTAGTCCTGCGAATTTGCTGGTTTCTCCATCTCAGTGTTTCTGTGGTCCAGCTCAGATATTTGCTCTTCTAGTTCAGCGATCAGGTCTTTATTTGGGTTTGTTGTTGTCTTGAGTTTCTCTTGAATCTCCTCTTTGAAATGATCCAAGTTCTTCTGCACAGCCTGTCCCAGAGCTGCATACAGCTCCAGTCCCTCTGTGGTCACTTGGTCAGCTGCTTTCTGACTGAGCTCCGAAGAAGAGCGTATTTGTTCAATCTTCTTCTTTTTCTCATCTATTTTCTTCCTCACTTCTGCTTTTCTCTCCTCGCATTCTTCAATCAGAGGAACAATATTGTGACTTTTGTGGTCTGAAAAAGAGCAGTGGGTACAAACACAGATGCTGTCAGTCTTACAGAAAAGCTCCAGAGGTCTGTGATGTTCTCCACACATCCTGCTCTCCAGGTCAGATACAGGATCCACCAGCTGATGACGTCTCAGAGCTGACACTGTCTCATGAGGCTCCAGGTGAGTCTCGCAGAATGACACGAGACACACTAGGCAAGACTTCACAGCTTTGAGCTTTGGTCCGGAGCAAATGTCACAAAAAACCTGTTGGTCTGGAGTTGGTTCTTCTGGGACTTGACAAATCTCCTCTTGTTTTTGTGGTTGTTTGGGAAACTGAGAAGCCATGTGGGAAAGCAAAGTGTTAATTTTTAACAGCGGTCTTGTGTTGAAGGCTTCTTTACAAAGTGGGCACATGCAGCGACTACTTTTATCCCAGTAATCGCTAATGCAGCTCTTACAGAAATTGTGTCCACACGGAGTGCTGACTGGGTCCATGAAGACATTCAGGCAGATGGAGCAAACAAACTGGTCTTCTGACAGCGTGTAGCTCACAGCAGCCATATCTACAAAGTAGGGAAGATCTCATTTAATTAAATCAAATTAAAGATCCTGTATTACACAACACTAACTCTTGTGAGTTTAAGACATGTTATAATGCTACCTCATCAAAAACATGCCTAAAGTTGTGTTTTGCTTCATTTGGACATGTTTGAGTAACCCATTATTTTTAACTTTATTTTTTATTTTTTTATTTTTTATTTTATTTTACTTAAGTCTGTCTACATCTCCAAAGCTCAAAATGCTCTGTTCCACCTTGTGATGTCATGTAGTGGTAGTTTTCAAGTTAACAGCTACATTTTACCTTGCGATCAGTAAACATTGGCAGTTCCAGGGTTGAAATCATGCAAATGATTCTAGTGACATGTATGGCCAGGAGAACACAGTGGAGCACTTCCTGTATAACCATATGCCATCATAAGATGGAGCACATTTGAGAGAAGAGCTCAGCCTAAATATGCAGGATTTGTGTGTTAAATGTGTGAATGAAACAAAACAAAACTCTAGGTATGTTTTGTTAAAGAAACAACATTAACATAGATCAGAAAATAGCACAATATAGGCACTTAACATTAGTTAACCAAACATTTAATTCATCATTAAAGCCACTGTTCAGACATTTCAGAGCTTCTGACTTGGGAGGTTTTGTATATTTTCCTTTGTAACGGTAGAAAGATAAAATACTTTTATTGAGTGGATATGAAACTGCTAATACAAGATTTTCTCAAAGCACCCTGCACCATTTACCTCATTAATGTCTAAAGTAATAATATTTTCCTCGAGACAAGCACAAAAATTATATAGTTCCCCTCTAAAAGACTAATACTTGACTTTTGACATTTTATAGCTTTCAAAATACAGTCACCAACTTGTTCAAGGTTACTTAACTCAGACTGGTTACGTAAACTGCGCAGCAAAACCTAAACCTTAAGTTAGAGTACATGTTATCACAAAGTAAAGATGCATAACCTAAGTTTTATCTAATAACCTTTTATCAAATTGTACTCACCGTTTTCACCTCAAGACAAGAAATCTTCAATGTCACAGACAAGGTAAAAATGACACAATGACACAAGTTTTGTTTCAGTGTTAGTCTTGCCCCTTCCTGGTTTGTTGTCCAGGGGTTGGGCAATATGTACTTCCCTCCCGGAGTTGGAGCACCAAATTTGCTTTTTTTTTTTTTTTTTAAGATCTAAGATATATATTATTTTATTAATGTTATTTGTTTATCACTATTTATGGGTTTGCTTTTAGTTGACTTTACTAGTTTTAATGTTTTAGGACTGGCAAGGTTAAATTGTGCATTTATACCTTTATACATTTTTAATACCTGGATTTAAACTGTTTTGATGATAAAATGTGCTATAGAATTAAAGTGGATTTGGATTTGGAATAGTAGTATAGTTATCAAATAATACAACTGTGATCAAGAACTATATGCAAAATACTAATAATTACTATAGAATGTTGATATTTTATATTTGGATATATTTATTATGTTATATTGCTGATGTGTAAACCAATAGTTTAGATTTTTCTATCGCATGTCAACATATTGTGACCAATCATCTGTGGCAATTCGATGTTTTAGGACTACAGTTTTGTTTATTATCACTCTGTCCTTCAGTACTGTAATGACAGATGCACTTGGCCCAGATGCACTTGAAACTGTATTGTGAAACATGTGCTGCTGTTTCAAATTCTAACCCTAAAAGTGGAATATTTTACTCCTGGCTGCACAAAGGGGTTCACATCCTCATATTAATGTTCCTGAGCCCAAAATGCTCTTTCCAGCAGATGTCGACAATAATTCAGTGAATGACTCCAGACATATATTGGCTTATAGATAGAAACGATATCTGAGCTGCCTGCTAATGTGGCGGTGTTTATAAACCTAATAACCCAGAGTGTGAATGTAGTGTGGCTCTGAGCACTGACAGATGTTTGCTTTGACCGGGGAGCTTCTGAACTATAATAAGGGAGTTCTTGTGATCTCTGATGATTTTTTTTTTACTTTTCAGATTTAGCAGATGCTTTAGAAGAATTCCTAAGGAGATTTGAGATACACGATGATCTAAATTAACAGTTAAAAATGAATTCACGCAGCAGGATAATATTTGATAATTAAAAAATAAAGAAAACATGCCTAAATTGTGTGGCTTTTGTTGTGATATTTTTGATAACCTGAATGCTAATATGTCAATACCCAAGTTCTGTTTTTGTGTCCTTAGGCAAAACACTTCACCCCTTTATGTAAGTAAGTATTAAAGTGTTTTGTGTGTGAGTGTTTAATGGGGGTTTGAGGGGCCCATGGTGCAGATTGACAATTTCTCTTCCATCATTATTTGTGTCCCTTAAAAGTGCACTATGTAACTTTTCGTTTGGGGGTCCATTACCTTCTTGTTTCTATGGATATGTCATTGGGCCCCCTCAAATGTTCCACAATATGCCATTAAGCAGATTACCTTACATTTAGTCAATCACAAGTGGTTTTATAGCTCAAAAATACCTGGGAAAACAGGAATTCTGACTCTCCACAGATTTGACCAGTAACTTGGCCTGATTTGGTATCGATGATGGTAGAAAGCTTTAAAGACATACTGTGAAACATTTCAGACAAAGCAATAACATTTCCCTGGTGAAAAGCAGGTTGCAGACCCTACACCAGAAAAGTTGCACAATGCACCTGTGGCAGTCGAGGGGTAGACACTTAACATGTGATAGAGTTGCAGCAACGCCACCCCAAATCTAGTTTGGGGAAATAGAAGTCTAGGTCTAAGGCACACAGGTAAGTATATCAAAATGCAAGAGCCAGGTTCCATAAATTACAAAAGGCTTTATTTGGCATTTCGTTTAAAAAAAGAACAGATTTTTAATTCAATTAAAAGTAACTATACTAATTAAAACCAGTAAAAACAGTGAAGAAAAACCCAAAACAGTGACAGTGGGACAGTGAAGCAGAATACAGCAGAAATAAAAACGCAAAGCCGAGCAAGAAAAGGCAAAGCACAAAAAGGCGAAGCAAAGCACAAAAAGGCGAAGCAAAGCAGCAGACACGGCGTGCCCAGCACCACTGCTGACCGCTCCTGACACCTGAAACAAACTGGTGGTTAGGCGTTTAAAGGTAAATTCTGTCGGTACACTGGAATTGCACGACGAGTGCATATCGCTAATGAAAATGTGAGCGCGATCCCAGGGTGGACAGCTGGGATCCCGGCTTAACGCAGCCCACTTTGAGTTTGGGTTGACTGGTGCAACACGGATGGAAAGGCGCAGGACTGTGCGCAGAAGTCCTGACACGGCGAATGCAGCCGAGCAGCGGGGCTATGAGGGACAGATACATTAGAATTTGGGAATTATATGAATGAAACGGTAGTAAGGGGCGTTTACCTGTCGCGACAGATGAGGACGCGCGGTGGCGTGCGCGTGGCCCAAGCAATACGGAGGCGACCAGGACACAAACTACGGGGAAACAGTGACTGTGACAACTGGGATATGGTTGGGACTAAAATGGGACCAATAGAACGGTACCAATAGGCATTCCTTACCTCACCGAAGCCTAGGCACACGAATGCACTGTTAAAGCGCGTTTCAAAAGGGAGCAGAGCGGTGCCGGACGCGCAGTCAACGGCGGCACTAAAAGACCAGGAAGTAATAATTTGCTTATTTTCATGAATGGGGCCAAAGGACAAGAATGTTACCTGGTCGTGGAGGACAGAGCAGCCTACACGGGGACCCGGAAATGCGTATGGGCAAAAGGGGGAGCAACGAGAAAGGGAGCGCTTATAAAGCCCACCAGCCCGCGCCGCGGGGAACCAGGTGAGCGCATTTACGTCATAGGCCTCAATAGCCGTCTTACCACATTCAACCCCCCCAAATGGCATCGGCGCCCCGACGATGGATGTACATGGCTAGCACCATGGCCTAAAGACTGCACACGTAGAAATGGATGACACAGTTTGCCCACCCACCGGTGCGTTTACTGTAGGCCTTGGGAGATGGTGGATATTAGGATGTTGACCTGCGGTAGAGCGTGTAGATCTACGCAAGCCCTGATCACCACTGCCGGGATCAAGGCTGGAGGTGACCGGTAAAGGTGGACGGCTGGCACTCAGTGGAACCAACGAGGGTTCCTGGCCCCTAAGACCGGAACGCGACAGCTCCCCAAGTTGTGGAGTCGTTTGAGTCACAGCCACACATTGAGCGGGAGGAACTGAACAGGGTTCCTGTGGTTGTGTCCTTAGGAACAGCTCACCATCAAAAGAATCAAACGATGAGTCCTCAGAATACACGTGCTGTTCGCTTGGATTGCAGGGCAAGTCTTCCACAACTACAGCAGGTGTGCCAAGGCTAACCAAAGCCTTCAGCAAAGAGCGATGTACCCTCTTAACCTTACTGTGGTCGTCAACCGGTGCCACAGTATAGACCGAACCCTCTTGTCCTGGTGCCTGTAGGACTTGATAGGTCACCGGACTCCAAAGGTCTTGAGTCTTCTGGCGCCCTCTGACGCCATGGTCACGCAAAAGCACAAGCTGACCTTCATGTAGTGGTGCTTCTCGCACATGTTTGTCATACTTAGCCTTTCTGCGATCCGCAGAAATCTTCAAACGGGCTTGAGCCCCATCAAAAGCAACTTGCAGCCGGGCTTGATGCTCCTGCACCCAGTCATTAACATTCCCAGACACGGGCTCTGGTACTTGTCCCAGAATGAAGTCAACGGGAAGCCGCGGTTCTTGTCCAAACATTAGGAAGTAAGGTGATTCTCCAGTCGACTGATGAGGTGTGGTGTTGTAAGCGAACAACACCTCCGACAGACAGGAACTCCAATCTCGCTTCCTTGAGTAGGGTAACGCACGCAACAAATTGTGCAGTGTCCTGTTGAAGCGTTCACACTGCCCGTTACCGGCCGGATGATACGGCGTTGTCCGTGACTTCACAACGCCATACAAACCACAGAGCTGTTGGATCAGCGCACTCTCAAAACTACGGCCCTGGTCCGAGTGGATACGAGCCGGGACACCAAGCTTCGTAAACCACTCTGAGACCAATACCTGTGCCACCGTAGAGGCACGTTGGTCCTTGGTGGGGATGGCCAGCGTGTACTTACTGAAAACGTCAGTCATCACCAGGACATTCTCCAACCCTGTTGGGGTGGGCTCCAGCATAGTGAAGTCAATGGCCACAACTTCGTTTGGCCTTGACGCCAGCAGATGGCCCATATAGCTGCGAGCAGCCGGTTGGTTGTTCTTGGAGAACTGGCATTGCTCACACGCTTGACACCACTGAGCCACCTCCCGAGACATCCCTGGCCAGTAGCAGCGAGACCGCAAAAGAGCTAGGGTCTGGTCAACTCCCTGGTGTCCGTGATCTTGGTGAACACGTGTGAGGACATCCTTGACCAAGGCCCTAGGCAAAAGGAGCTGGTATACTACACCTCCACCATCCGAACGGAATACTTGCCGATACAGTAGACCATCTAGGTCAATCAACCGGTCCCACTGTCCAAGGAGGACTAAGACAGGCTGAGAGACTCCCTGGCGCTCCTCGTGAGTTGGCCGTTGCTGTTGCCGCCAATATGCTGCAACTCCGTTGATAACAGGGTCAGCTTGTTGGAGAGCACGGAGGTCAGCCGGAGCATAGTGGGGAAACACTGCTACCACCGATTGGGTTGCCTGTGTCTGTTTGTCCTGCAGAGCTTGTTGCAGTGCTGCAGGCAGGGAACTCCCTTGGGCAAAGGGTGTCGGCGCCTCTAAAGTCCGGGGTTGCCGGGACAGGGCATCAGCGTTCTTGTTGCTCTTCCCTGACCGATACTTAATTTCAAAGTCGAAGGAGGCAAGCTGAGCGGCCCAACGCTGCTCCACGGCACCCAGTTTCGCCGACGACAGATGGCTCAAAGGATTGTTGTCCGTGTAGACAACACACTTGTGTCCCAACAAGTACTCCCTGAACTTCTCTGTGAGGGCCCATTTCAAGCCCAAAAGCTCCAATTTCATTGAGCTATAATTGGACACATACGACTGGCATAAGCAATGGGCCTTACCACACCCTCTTGCTCCTGCGACAGCACAGCTCCCAAGCCACTGTGGCTGGCATCAACCTCCAGAATAAAAGGACGAGAGAAGTCCGCATAGGCCAGGACAGGGGCAGAGGTGAGCTTTGCCTTAAGGGCATCAAAGCTCTGTTGGCACTCCTCGGTCCATGGTCCGGCAGTACTGGGGGCTGAATTTTTCTTCTTTGACTTACCTGTAAGATCAGCCACTCTGCGGTGCAGAGGAGCGGCTAACTTCGCAAAGCCTTCCACAAAGCGACGGTAGTAGCTAGCGAATCCCAAAAAGGATCGCAGCTCCGTGGCTGTAGAAGGGATTGGCCAGTTAGCTACTACCTCGACTTTGCTGGGGTCTGTGGCTACCCCCTGGTCCGAGATGACATGACCGAGGTAGTTCACCTCCGTCCGGAAAAAGCTGCATTTACTCAGCTTAGCCTTCAGACCCTCCTTCTGCAGCCGACCCAGCACCACGGCCAGCCTCTCCAAATGTTCCTCGACTGTGGATGAAAACACCACAATGTCATCCAAGTACAAGAGGAGAGACTGGCATTGTTGGTCCCCAAAAATGCGTTGCATTAAACGCTGGAAGGTGCTGGGGGCATTGCAGAGCCCAAAAGGCATGCGATTCCACTCGAACAGCCCAAACGGTGTACAAAACGCAGTTTTGTGGCGATCGCTCTCAGTGACAGGTACCTGGTTGTACCCGCTGGCCAGATCCATAGTTGAGAACCAATAGGCACCGGTCAGAGCATCCAGAGATTCCTCTATGCGGGGGAGTGGAAATGCGTCCTTGCAGGTCTTATTGTTGAGCTGACGGTAGTCAACGCAAAGCCTGAGGCTCCCATCCTTTTTCCGGACGAGAACAATGGGAGAGGCATAGGGACTGGAACTCTCCCTAATCACCTTGGCCTCTAAGAGCTTGTGAATATGCTCCTTCACGAGTTCATAGTCCGAAGGTGGGATCCTACGATAGCGCTGCCTGACAGGGACATCATCCAGGAGTGGGATGTCATGCGTGACCACCAGGTTGGTGCAACCCAAATCCTGGTCGTGGGCAGCAAACACTGACCTATATTGCCTCAGGAGGGACCTCACCTGGGCCTGCTCCTCACTAGACAAAATGGACAGATCCACCTGGTCGATGGGGTCTGTGGTTGGGGTACCAGCCTCTTGTGACGAGACTTTTGCTATGGTAGTCGGCACCTCTGTCACACCTGCTGGTAAACTCACAACGTTCACCTGGTCCAGTGTGCCTACGACGGTGCGAGGGTACAGCAGCGCGTCATTGGTTCCTACATTAACGACCGGAATATAAGCGGTCCCTCTAATCACTCGAACCAGTGCAGGAGAGGCTAGCAGCCCAGCTGGTAAGCCAGACTCCAATGGTTCGAACAGGACTGACATGCCACTGTACTGTTCTGAACATGTAGCAGCCACAATCTTCATGGTACCAGGAGGAATGCGGAAAGCCTGCTTTCCCCTTACCCGTACTCTCCCAGGTTGCATCTGGGCTTGTTCCTGAAGTGCAACATGGCACTTCTGGAGAGCGTCCACCAAGTGGGTAGGGGACGCTGTCACGGGACCTGTATTAAACAATGCAGACCCGTGCTGCCCAAAGAGCTCCTGGTAGCACTTCTGAATGACATTCATTCAGAGAACCCCCGGGACCTGTACCGGCATACTTGGTGGATCTCTAACGACCAGAACACCACAGCGAGGCACCAACTTATCACAGAGTTCAATGTCCAGTTCCAAGTAACCTATGTAGGGGATGGCCAGGCCATTGGCTGCCCTGAGTTGCAGCCAGTGACAGGCTTGCAACCGCTCTTCTCCCCAGGACTCGAAATGCTCGCGAAAGAAACTCTCTGTAATGGTGGACACCATAGACCCAGTGTCCACCAAACAGGACACCTTCACCCCAGCCATGTCCACCTCTATGTGTGGGCAAGACGCTACAAGCTTGGGAGCATCAACCAAGTGACCTGAAACTTTCCTTGAGCCAATAGAGGCCCCCTCCGAGCTGTGGCTCCGCAACCCGGTGGGTGCTAGTTTTCCGACGACTGTCCTTGACGGAAACGAGCAGGACGGGAGGACTGCGAATTCCAGTCTGGGACACGTGGACCATCACAATTCCTAGCAATGTGGCCAGGTTGTTGACATCTGTGGCAAATAAGTGGGCCAGGGCGAGGGGAACGGCTCAGCTGCCGCTCAGTTTGCAGGAGAGCGATGCTCTGAGTGAGCCGATCCAGCTGCTCTTGTTGTTTCCTTATAAGTGCTTGCATTTCACTTACCTCTATCTGGGGGGGACAAGTTGTTCGGGGTGGTCCACCTTGTACAGCATATTGCAGGCCAAATGCCAAAGGCACAGAATTACTCCGGCCGGCAGACCCTCACGCTCCCATCTCATTGCCTCCCCCCTGACCTCCAGCAGGGTCGCAGTGGCATTTTGGCGTACATGCTGCTTCAACACACGACGCAAAGCACCATCGAGTACATATTCAATAAATTGGTCACGTATTAGGATGTCAGCATTGGGCATGGGATTGGGAGCACACCCTGTTACTTTGGCCATTAGATGCAACAATGCGAGGGAGAACTCTAGCAGGGTCTCCCCTTCCTGTTGCTTCCTTGAAAAAAAAACTTCCTGTAAAGCCACGTAAGAATCAGAGCAACCATAAAGTTCTTTAAGAATGGAGATAATTTTATCTGGGTCCTCTCTGTCCACCCTAGCACGGTATTTGATCTCATTACGAGCATCTCCTTCTAAATGATCATCGATCTGCAGACTGTGACAGGTGCCTGGCCCTCATGCAGGCCTCTACTTCTTCAATCCATTCGTTTAAACTGATTCCTGTATGTCCCCTAAAGGTTGGACACTTTCTGTCTCGTGGAATATAGACCAGCCGATCAGTTGCAGGCGCAGTAGCAGGCCCTGCACTGGTGCCAGGAATTTGCCTCACCTGAGCTGAACGCAGCCTCTTGTTCTCAGCCGTTAACTGTGCCAATTGGTCTCTGAGACTCTCTACATCGTCCGCCATTGCAAACCACACTGCCAAAATAGAAACAAAAACCACGCAAAAAGGATCTGCACTCCGTCTGCTGCTGCTTTGCCTTACTAAAAAAAATAAAACACAGGTCTTTTCGACCACAACAGTCAACAAGGAATCAATGCATGAACTTCGACTATAGATGGCGTAGTGATTCACCCTAATTTGAATTTAACATTGGTGCTAGGAAGTCAAAGCCAGTTATAATAGCAGTTATATACACAGCAAAAACAAAATCAAACATGCATAGCAAAAATCAAAACATGCAAACAAGCAAAGGACTGGTTTAACTACTTTGATAGCAGCCAATTTTTTTTCACTATTCACATCCCATAGCCGAGTCTTACAACATTCCAACAAGACAATTTATCATTAAATGGAACCTGGGCCTCTGTTTTAATTGATAATCCTGCCAGCAACGCCAAATCTGTGGCAGTCGAGGGGTAGACACTTAACATGTGATAGAGTTGCAGCAACGCCACCCCAAATCTAGTTTGGGGAAATAGAAGTCTAGGTCTAAGGCACACAGGTAAGTAGGCCTATATCAAAATGCGAGAGCCAGGTTCCATAAATTACAAAAGGCTTTATTTGGCATTTCGTTTAAAAAAAGAACAGATTTTTAATTCAATTAAAAGTAACTATACTAATTAAAACCAGTAAAAACAGTGAAGAAAAACCCAAAACAGGGACAGTGAAGCAGAATACAGCAGAAATAAAAACGCAAAGCCGAGCAAGAAAAGGCAAAGCACAAAAAGGCGAAGCAAAGCACAAAAAGGCGAAGCAAAGCACAAAAAGGCGAAGCAAAGCAGCAGACACGGCGTGCCCAGCACCACTGCTGACCGCTCCTGACACCTGAAACAAACTGGTGGTTAGGCGTTTAAAGGTAAATTCTGTCGGTACACTGGAATTGCACGACGAGTGCATACCGCTAATGAAAATGTGAGCGCGATCCCAGGGTGGACAGCTGGGATCCCGGCTTAACGCAGCCCACTTTGAGTTTGGGTTGACTGGTGCAACACGGATGGAAAGGCGCAGGACTGTGCGCAGAAGTCCTGACACGGCGAATGCAGCCGAGCAGCGGGGCTATGAGGGACAGATACATTAGAATTTGGGAATTATATGAATGAAACGGTAGTAAGGGGCGTTTACCTGTCGCGACAGATGAGGACGCGCGGTGGCGTGCGCGTGGCCCAAGCAATACGGAGGCGACCAGGACACAAACTACGGGGAAACGGTGACTGTGACAACTGGGATATGGTTGGGACTAAAATGGGACCAATAGAACGGTACCAATAGGCATTCCTTACCTCACCGAAGCCTAGGCACACGAATGCACTGTTAAAGCGCGTTTCAAAAGGGAGCAGAGCGGTGCCGGACGCGCAGTCAACGGCGGCACTAAAAGACCAGGAAGTAATAATTTGCTTATTTTCATGAATGGGGCCAAAGGACGAGAATGTTACCTGGTCGTGGAGGACAGAGCAGCCTACACGGGGACCCGGAAATGCGTATGGGCAAAAGGGGGAGCAACGAGAAAGGGAGCGCTTATAAAGCCCACCAGCCCGCGCCGCGGGGAACCAGGTGAGCGCATTTACGTCATAGGCCTCAATAGCCGTCTTACCACACACCTTTAAAAAGATAAATATAGCTAGATGTAATTGGAGTAGTTCTGGACCGTCTTTGATAAAGAGAAATTCAATATAATAATAAAAAAAAAACATCTTTCTGAACAGTAAAAATGCAGTTTAAATCATCATAATAATGTGGAAATCTTTAAAGCAGCAATTTGCAGAGTACTTTTAGTAAACTGGTTCTTGTTCTGTAAGCTTGTGACAGAAATGCTGACTAATTCACCTCAAACTGAACATTATAGGAAGTCCATGAGGAGAGAGCTCAGCATCTTACACTCACAAAAAGGTAATGAAACCACAGCTGAAGCATGTGGCTCATATAATGTGGCTTTATAGGCATCAAGACGGTGACAGGAGCAGACTTTTACAATATTCAACACAATGCTTTTGCGAAGTTATAAATCACACTCACTGCATTCTTATTGACTTATTGGCTAGTTCATTTACAAAGGTGTCGCTTTATTGGTATTTTGTCACTTATCTTAGATTTAGATTGAAGCAAAAAACTGCCTGCAAATCAGATTTTTATAGTCAATTGCAGTGATGGGAAGAATACTTAAAAATGTATTTAGTTACAGAATACTGAATACCTACATTAAAATGCATTTTATAACATATTCCGACACAGTGTACTGTATTCAGAATCATTGGAATACTTTCATGCAGGGTTAAATTAGAGTGTATAGTCTTAAAAAAAAGCTTTATATTTGTTTGAGAAGGAAATATCACAGGCACCACAAGACCACTGTTTTTTATTTTTCTCACTAATTCAGTGCCATTTGAAGCCTAAACTGAGTGTATTCCTTTGATTAGTAACCATTCTGAATACTGTCAGGTGAAAAAGTAACTACCAGAATACAGTATAATTAGATAATAATGAATTATAATAATAATATATAATATATAATTATAATTCAGAACACATATTCTTGGTACATGTTTTCAGTTACCTAAAGGTATATGATGTAACTTTACTGGTAGAAGGTCCACCACCTGTTTGTATGGTGGTGCTATTGCTTTGGGCTTGAATGTTTTACGATATGGTAATAAACTTATTCATCTCCATGGAAACCTCATTCAGCCAAGTTACAGGTCTGATCTGTGAAGAAGTGACCACAGTCACAGTAGGAATCCATGTTTCTATGGTATTTTTTTTTCCCAAGACCCATAACAAAATAAATGCTGGATAGATGTTTATTGCTATACAGGCAAAGCTATAACATCTCCATGGAGACAACAAGTGACAGACCAGAAAGGTTACGCAGTGCACCTTTAAACACTGGTTAAGTTCTCCACATTATAAGTCTGCGACTGCTCTTGCTGAAATAGTGGAATATTCAATCTAATATTTCAATATTATTGGACAAAGTGTCATGACAAAGGAACAAGCATAAAAGCACAAAGCACTTTCCAAAATAGCCTGCTTCACCCCAGGCTTCTGCCCAAATGACAATGTTGCCTTGTGATTCAAGCTTTCATATTCAGACAAAAAATAAAATGAGAAGAAAAAGGGGCAGACATCATTATTAGTCTGCCCATGCATAACACACTTCACAAACGCGCTGCACAGGGTTTTATAAGATCCCTACAGAGCCTTCAGGCAAATTTAACAGTTAGCTGGGCTTACGTGTAAATCACTGAATTTGATGGAAGTAAATGTATGTTGAGAGAAACCCCCTTTGAATCCTCACAGAGATTGTCTTTTTCTTGAGTGGGTTTGACATCACATACATTTCACACAGAGAAGAGCAGCTGGCATTTGGCGGGGAGTCTTTGAAGTACAATTATTCGCTCCTGAAAAAGTCTATAGGCTCCCATATGGACCAAGTGAGTGGGAAGTTGGTGCACATCTGATTAGTAGCGCTGATATAACATGAAGGTGAAGGTTATGGTAATGGATAAGGGTAAGCCGCAGGTCTGTGAGACAGGGAGGTCATGGGAAATCATGAACCTTTGCAAGACCTCAGTGAAAGTGCCTGGATCTGTCCTCTGTGAGATGTGTTGCAGCGTAAATACATGTACTACCTTAGGATACATGCATATATAATGTGTGTGTCATGTCCTGCTGCTAAATGATCCACCCTTCCATCTTCTTCAGCTTATCTGGGGTCGCGGGGACAGCAGTCTAAGCAGGGGCTTGTGAATTATTCTCTTTGTGTTAATATTAAGGAATGATTAAACGAGTACATATATGCTTCTTTCCTATTCTGACTGTATAACATATGCTCAACTTCAAATGCCATAGGAGCATGTTAACCTTGTGACCCTTGTCTATTTAAATAGATGTGCTGTCTCTGCAAGGGCCTGCTTTAAACGATGGCCTAGACGTTGAGCTAGACGCTCAATTTCGGCAATTTTACGTAAGCAACAAGGATAGAATTACACCTGCATGCATCAGCAAGTGTTGTGTCCAGCTATAAGAAGGGTCTCGCAGAAAGGGCTTTTCAGAGACGGGGGTTTAGGACCAGTTGATTCGAGGCCTGTACTACTCAAACCAAGAATAAAGATCTTCCTGTGGACCGCATTATGCCTTCTGAATTTTTGTTCAAGTGCCTTCAAAAAACCCAATATCAACAGGCTCCCAAGCTTCCCACTCCCCAGCCACTTTCTCTAGCTCCTCCGGACGTACCCTGAGGCGTTCCCAGGCCAGGCGAGAGACATAGTTCCTCCAGCGTGTCCCCGGGGCCTCCTACAGGTAGGACATGCCCTGGAACACCTCCCGAGGGAGGCATCCGGACCAGATGCCCGAGCCACCTCAGTTGGCTCCTCTCCACGTGGAGGAGCAGCGACTCTACTCTGAGCTCCTCCCGTGTGACCACACTCCTCACCCTATCTCTAAGGGAGCGCCCGGCCACTCTGCGGAGGAAACTCATTTCGGCCGCTTGTATCCGCGATCTCGTCCTTTCGGTCATTACCCAGAGCTCATGACCATAGGTGAGGGTAGGAACGTATATTGACCAGTAAATTAAGAGCTTCGCCTTTCGGCTCAGCTCCCTCTTTACCACAACGGTCCGATACAGCGACCGCATCACTGCCAACGCTGCACCGATCCGCCTGTCAATCTCACGCTCCATCCTCCCCTCAATCGTGAACAAGACCCTGAGATACTTGAACTCCTCCACTTGAGGCAGAGACTCCCCACCCACCCGGAGAGGGCAATCCACCTTTTTCCGGTCGAGAACCATGTCCTCGGATTTGGAACAGCTGATTCTCATCCCAGCCGCTTCACACTTGGCTGCAAACCGCCCCAGTGCAAGCTGCAGGTCCTGGTTTGATGAAGCCAACAGGACAACATCATCCGCAAAAAGCAGAGATGAGATCCTGTGGTCCCCGAACCGGACCCCCTCCGGCCCCTGGCTGCACCTAGAAATTCTGCCCATAAAAACAATGAACAGAACTGGTGACAAAGGGCAGCCCTGGCAGAGTCCAACATGCACTGGAGTTGGTGAAGCACTGCTTCCCCTTCCTGAGGAGCCGGATGGTTTGCCAGAATTTCCTTGGGGCCGTCTGATAGTCCTCCTCCATGACCTCCCCGAACTCCTCCCAGACCCAAGGTTTTGCCTCTGTGACCACCCGGGCTGCACCACGCTTGGTCCGCCAGTACCCGTCAGCTGCCTCAGGAGTCCCCCGAGCCAGCAAGGCCTGATAGGACTCCTTCAGCCTGACGGCATCCCTTACTTCCGGCGTCCACCACTGGGTTGAACTGATCACCACCAAGTGGTGATCATTTGACAGTTCTGCCCCTCTCTTCACCCGAGTGTCCAAGACACACAGCAGATGACACGACAACAAAGTCAATCATTGACCTCCGGTCTAGGGAGTCCTGGTGTCACGTGCACTGATGGACCCTTGAGCTCGAACATGGTGTTTGTTATGGACAAACTGTGACTGGCACAGAAGTCCAATAACAGAACACCGCTCGGGTTCAGATCGGGGAGCCCGTTCCTCCCAGTCACCCCTCTCCAAATGTCACTGTCATTGCCCACGTGGGCGTTGAAGTCCCCCAGTAGAACAATGGCGTCCCCCCTCGGTGCACTGTCCAGTACCCCTCCCAGAGACTCCAAGAAGGCTGGGTACTCTGCACTGCTGTTCGGCCTGTAGGCCGACACCACAGTGAGAGACCTGTCCCCAACCCGAAGGCGCAGGGACGCGACCCTCTTGTTTACCAAGGTGAACTCCAACATACAGCAGCTGAGCTGTGGGGCGATGAGCAGGCCCACACCAGCTCGCCACCGCTCCCCGCGGCCAACGCCAGAGAAATGGAGAGTCCAGCCCCTCTCAAGGAGTTGGGTTCCCGAGTCCAAGCTGTGCGTGGAGGTGAGGTCGACTATATCTAGCCAGTAACGCTCAATCTCCCGCACAAGCTCAGGCTCCTTTTCCCCCAGCGAGGTGACATTCCATGTCCTCAGAGCTAGTCTCCATGTCTGGAGATCCGGTTGCCGAGGCCCCCGCCTTCGACCGCCGCCCAGATCTCTCTGCACCCGGCCCCTATGGCTCCTCTCGCAGGTGGTGGGTCCACGAGAGGGCGGAACCAAGTTGCTCTTTCGGGCTGTGCCTGGCCGGGCCCCGTGGGGAAAGGCCCGGCCACCAGGCACTCGCCGACGTGCACCCACCCCAGGCCTGGCTCCAGGGTGGAGCCCCGTTAGCGCCATTCCGGGCAACGTCACTGGCATCGTTATATCTCTCGTCATAGGGGGCTTCTGAATCGCGGACCTGTTTGCCTTGGGTGACCCTGCCAGGGGTCCCTGACAACATAGCTCCTGGGATCGTTCAAGGAGGGCTGCTAAATGATGTTCCACAATATTTATTATTTATCTTTTCCCCTATAGATACTTGCAGCTGATGTCATCAACATTTCCTGGAGGTGTGATGCTAACCATAGGCTCTGCTCTGTCTGAGGCTTTTATCTGACCTTTATTTTATCACATCTCCACATAAAGAACTAACTTTCCTGGCACTACAACAAGTGAGCTGATTTGTGCTGTTAAACAAGTCTAAAACATGAAATGACAGTCACAAATAGTTAGCATTAGCCAACAGTTGGCCACTCTTACTTCTTGTTGAAAATTAAACATCCAAACAGGACCATGAACACTTGTATTGATCACAGGCTCCTGAAAATGTGTGGTCCATTTTGTGTTTTTTCCTGCATTTTCAGACAGCTAGTCATTTTCGGCCAAGTTTAGTTTTCATTTCCATTTTACTCTCCAAACTCTGCTGCATCTGTGAGTGTCATTGGCTCTGCCTTTGGCCAATCAGAATAATTTCTTACCCAGAAAACATAAACTCCTCGTCATTTAATTGCAGTTTATTTTTGTATTTTCCCGAAAACCTTGGAAAATGACTTAGGCAATTATGCTATGAGGCTAGCAATATATAAATCTTTATTTTACATTTAGTTTGTTGTTTGTATATATATTTATATTTATCTAAAATGACTTAATGGTGGCTGGTCTTCATAGTGACATTTCATTGTAGCAAGTGGCAGTTTCATTTTCTTCTTTCTATTGTGGAAAATTGGCCTCTGACATTTTTGAGTCTGAATTCTTTTACATAATCTCAAGTAAATTAGCAGTGGGCAGGCATAGGGGGCAGGTGAAAACAGGATTTTTCTGAGCACTCAAGCCTCGAATATAGAACAATGCAGGCTTACTCATGCTGAAATTGAAACACAGCTTTGAGTGAAATGATGAGGGGACACCACTTTGGTTAAAAGACCAGGTCAAGTTACGAGTCAAGTCTCTGGGGAGGCAAATTCACACATAGTTTTATTTTTGTCTGTTGGCTGTAATGTTACAAAGTGAAGCTTTTATTGTACATTTATTTATTATTTATTTAGTAAATAGAAGAATAACCACCCTGCAAGACCACACGGTAAGTAATTGGATCATGGAAGTTTGTCTCCAGACCTGTTTGCTATAAGATGGCAGAAAATTAACTGCACACTTAAACATGCACTCAATCACATTAGTCACGACTATAATTTGAAGTTGTATGTACTTACACTTTTATTTACTGTTGACAACACACTGTCTCCTGCACATAGAGGCCCAGTCAAGGAAAAGCACCTGGAAAAGGTCACACAATGGAAACTAATAGAGGCTGTAGTGACCACTGCACTGGATGTAAATCACTTTTTATCGGGGGCTCAGACTTTGGTTTATATTGCTACACGCGGAGGTCATTAACAAGAATTTACTATGGTGTTTGACTTAATATAGCATGCTTTTTACGAGCTGAAGGATTATTTTGACCTGACAGGTCAAGGTAAAAAGGAGGAACAGACAAATTTACATCTCTCTCACGACGGAGCAGATGAATTTGCCAAACAAATCATCTCTAAATATGCTTTCTATCAGCTCTAACAAACTGCAGTCCCCCGGTTCTCACTGCAGTGGTATGAGCTGGACTCTTAATGGCATAGTAAATTGGTGGTGTCAGATGTAGTGGAGAAATGCATATCTAGCAGAAATGGAGGGAGTGTAGTGTGTTGGAAAAGAGGTCTTTTTATCATTAAGCTGTTGCTCTGAATAGCGTTTTGTGTGAGAGGTGCTATTAAAGGAATTAAATGAGACCTAAGGTTAATGGAGAGAAATGCGTCTGAATTGATAAATATTAATGTACCCTTTTTATGTGTACTTTGTACTCACTTATTTTATTTGTCATGGTTTATTTAAAGCCTGCTTAATTTAAACCCTGTGGGTGGATTTTCTTTTATTTATCTATGGAAATTATGTAAGTATGATACAATATAATATAATAATTTGTACAAGTGAAGTTTTGTAATAGACTTTTGGTACTTTCCAGACTTTTCCAATAGGAAGCGGTAGTGTGGCAAGAGAGACAGCGGATGCACTTTTAATTAATTGTTATACAGTTGGCCAAACCTCCTTGTCAAGATCTGGTCTTGTCTGATCTCAGAAGCTAAGCAGAACTGGGCCTGGTTAGTACTTGGATTGGAGTGGCAGAATGTTGTGTCCTTAGGCAAGACACATTACCTACATTGCCTAGTATGAATGTCTGTGTGTGTGTGTGAGTGATACATAATACCGTATGGAGTGAATAAATAATGTTCAAAATTGTAAATCAACTTTGAGCATCTGGAAAAGTCATGTGCATTATTATTATCATAGTTATTTTTTGCACATATTTGTAATTTACTATTTTGTTATGATTCTGTTGGATCTATGTACCAGTATCCTTAAGAAAAAAATTACACCAAAAAAGCTTTAAATATTACATTTTACAGTCATTGTTGCCTTATAGCCTATCTTATAGATTAAACAATGCTTAATTTGTCTTGTTTGTGGTGGTACAAATTCACAGATCGTTTTGATTGATTTTCTGTCCATTGATCACAGAAGCAGGAACCACATTGTAATCAAATTAACATAACCAATGACAGGGTGTTCATTCTTTCGCTCATCTTTAATATGACTTTGAGACAGTGTGAACTCAACACCTGATTACAACTGTCAGCGGGACTTATTGCATTTAATTAAACTTCCCTTTTCAAAATCATTCTTACTGCCTTGTTTACCGTTAGCTTAGCATATTTTGGCTATGCTTCCTGTAGCCTCTGTCAGAAGGGTCATGTGATGGCGTGACATGCTGGGTCATCAAACACCACAGCCAGCCTTTATTGTATGTGCAAACATAAGGAAGTCCTACAAAACACAAAACTTCTCTATAAGGACAATTAATGTACTACCCTTATTACATAAACCAATTCATTTACAGTAATTTTAAGTTGTCACTTTAAATTTAAAGGGCCCATATTACGCTATTTTCTGATCTATGTTATACTGTTGTTTCCTCAACCAAAACATACCTGAAGTTCACACATGTCAAACACACAAATCGTGCATATTTACACTTTGTGCCACCTTGTGATATCTTGCGCTAATACAGGACGTGCTCCACTGTGTTTTTAAACTTCATAAACCTTCACTGGAATAATTTTGATGATTTCATCCCTTGAATTGCCCATTTCAAACTAAAGCCAAAAGGTAATTGTTAACTACCACTAGAGGACATCACGAGGTGGAACAGAGTTGAATTTTGGAGATATAGACAGACCAATACTCAAACATGTATGAATGAAACAAAACACAACTCCAGGTATGTTTCTGAGTAGGTATAACATTATAACATGACTTAAAGTCAGTTTTTGTAGTATAGGACCTATAATTGAGAGTAGAAGTGAATTTATTTCACTGTAGCTTCATCTTAATTATTTTTTAATATGAGACAAAGGCTTTTCTTCTTCTGCAAACAGATGAATAAGAAGCACTAGGCCACATTTTTACTCATAAACAGCTAAATATAGTTAAGGGACTGTAGAGCTCATATACAGTGAACTGCATGCCACAGTAAGTAATTAGGATGACAACTGTGTTTCTAATTTTAACCACGGTCCACTGTATCATACATTATAAATGCTGGTGGTCAAGCAGCAAGTGTGACCATTGCATTTGTAATGAATCTCTTCAGTATTCATGGAGTTGTAGCTTCAGCATCATAATTACTTTTCACTATGTAACCTCACCTGCCTGTTGATGCTGCAGGCTTTACAGTTTTTACAACGCGGTTTACAGTCTTTACAATGTGGTAACAGTAATGAAAGTGACACCGGTGGTTTTACATTGGCCATTTAATGCGTCTTTTATTCCCGTTCACCTGTTGTTCTTACAGGTGCAGTGTTGCCATCTGACTCATAGCATAAATTGATTTTGTCTGCACTAGACCTTGAAAGACGTCATTGAATTAACTTTAAAATGTGAAGATTTAACTCATTCTATTTCATGTTTCCTCATTTGTTTTTCACGCAGATAAAAAGCCAGACCTATGAATCACATCTTTGTTTGTGCAGCCTTCAGATCCACCACAATAAATCTATAATCAGTGACTCTGTGGGTGACTGAAACATGACAGGCCTCAAAGTGCCTTCTGACCACCTATATTTTCTCTCTTATAGTTTGATTTATCATTATTGGAATGAAATGACGGAAGAAAGACAGGCAGACAGATAAGTGGCAAAAGTCAAATCCATAAAGAAGATGACAGAAGAGGATTTGGGCTTTTGCCACAAACCATCAGTGTCCATTGGCCATGAGTCAGATTCATTATTGTAATGGGCTCAAAATGCGGCTGTTGAACAAAAATACACTGTTTCCTTCCATCAGTGCAGCCATGTCCTCAGTCATCTCCTGACATTTTAATATTGGCCATTTTGAAGCTTAAGATGGCAATAATTACAAGTTTCATGTTCAAATGTACTTGTAAGAATTAATAGGCATACTTGTTTATAGCTTTTGGACCTGAACGTAGGTAATGTAACGTGCATTTTTAACTGTTTTTAAGAATGGGCTTCAATTACAACTGAACATGAGTCGCCAGTGCCTTAAACTGCATTTAGAGGACACATACAAGTTTTTCTTGTCATCTGAGTTTCTGTACAGAATAGTGCCTTTAGTGAAATCTCAGAACATCAAGAATTCAATGAGCAGCAGAGGCTGCACTAGCACTGATTAATGATTAGGTTTAGTTAGTGATATTCTGATTAGAGAGAGGCCTTTTGAGGTTATTTCCATCTGGTTGTAGTATGTGGTTGTAGGAACTGGCAACCCATAGTGGGAGGCTCAGGCTGCTTCTTTTTTGGATAATCATCTTGACAACCAAATCACAAAACCAAAACCACAACTTTACCATCTGCTCTACAGGTTTGGAATGAGAAATGATTGGTTGTCAGTAAAATCAATATTATATACACACAGATACAGGCAATATTAATGAAACTTTAAATAAAAAAAATTGTACACACCCTATTCTTTTACAATGTGGAAGTAGTGCGTGATACAAGATGTGACCTTTACCAATTGAGGAGCTGAATGCCAACGTCCTATCTACCTAAAGATTTTATAGATTCTTTTTGAGAGAGGCCTGAGCCAGAGACTAAATCAATAGTCAACGTTGTGATAAGAGGATCCGAAAATGTTGGAAACCGTCATTTCCAAAGTGATCAAACCTTTTATGTTTTAACAGTGCTCTGTGTAACTTTTCTAGTGGACAACCCGCTGTCCACTTGTCTTGAAATTATGGTTGATTAACTTAGAATAATCCACAGTATTGCATAAAACTTATCTGTCTCTGTGGAAAAAAGCAGGAGACAACATAAGACCAAGTTACAGGTCAGATCTGTGGAAAGACAATCCTGCCCACTGTTAAAATATACACTTTATTATTATTCTATACACCTGTAGTTGAATAAACACAAGATATTTTTAATGCTATACTGTGGGACATTCCAGGCAAAGCAATATCATCTCTATACAAGCAAGTGGCAGACTGACGTAGTGCACATGTATATGATAATAGGTAACTTATTGTCTTTTACCTATACATTTGAAATAATACAATAGTGTAGGAAGCAGTGTTTGAGTGACTGTGGGGATAACTATATTCTGCCTACATGTTATGTTTGTGTTTCTCTTGTGTGCACCTGCTCCAGGGGTAATTATATTTGAGTGTTTTCATGGACTCTAGACAGGCAGGTTGAAGAAGCTGGTAATTGTACATGTGTGGTAACAACTATATTCCCTCACACTCATGTTAACCCCATGTCAAATAGGATCTACGGCATCCATTTGGAAAACTACTTATAAACAAACACATTTTATAGTACTGTGGACTTCAGTATACAATGAGACATCAATTAAATTAGGAAATACTTGCTCATCTTTCTTAGAAAAAGAGAAATCCTTACTTTTGATATTGTGTAAGATGAGGTCCCTTTTAGAGGTGTTAAAAACGTATACCCAGATACTAATAAATAAATAAATAAATAGAAAAAAATCAGCAAGAGTTTTTCTAATTTAAACCATTGTGGAAATCATTATTGAGCCTATTTCTCTATTTCAGAATCAGAAAGGTTTTATTGCCATATGAGTGTTGTGAGTGCTGTGATTTGCACCTCCAATTTGTGCCCACATTGCCTCTAATTTGTTCCATCGTTCCACAGATGTTATCAGCTCAGACACAGCCCATTCAACATCTAAATGGAAGTCGAGGGACACAGACAAATCTCACCCAGGAGCAGAAAGAAACCATACACGCCCCCTCGTGTTACCAGCCTTCTTAAAAAACATATATTTACTGTGAGCAGGTTTGCATTTCCAGAGATCTGACCTGTAACTTGGCCTGGTGGGGTTTTTTGAGTGTGGTTTTGAGTGTGTTTTTGGTGAAGGGTGGAGAGGACATAATATGGCTGCCCCAAAGTAACATGCCTGCAAATGATTTATGGACTCAATTATAATATAAATACTTAAAAGTGAATAAACCAAAACAATAATTAAAATTGCTAAAATTACTCATCTTAAATCAGGAACACTTAGAATTAGAGGTTTGCCAGAGCTAATTTGTTTATGTTCCATTTAATCCCATCATAAAACATAATGGAATGTTATTTTGTTTCTTTGGGTCATGCACTCTTTTACTGCAGAGCATTTGCATCATAAAAGAACAATGATTGTAGCCAAAGGTTTTCAGCTCATTGTGTGCTCAATAATAATCCTTGGACACCTTCCAGCCGTTGTTAATATGCTTTAAAAGGTGAGTTTGAGGTTCAGTGCTTTGGACACAAATTGTTATAGCTCTTAAACATATTTATATTTGACTTGGCTGGTCTGTTCCTGTACAAATGTCAATTTTGTATGCTGTATAAACAAGATTAAATCACCATCACTGTCTGAATGTGATGTTAAACAAGCTCTTGATGCTTTCCTGGTGTTTTTGATACTGTTACCCTGCAATGAGCGTGGTTGGGATTTGACTGAGAAAAAACTGAACAAGGAAGAAAGATGCTCAAGGGAGATGAATGAAACATAGATGGATTGTGAAGGAGACAGACCTAGCTCCGTCAGCCGGCCCGTGTCCACTATAAACTACTCTACCAGCCTGCGTGTGAAGAATGGATGTTTTGTTTCACTTGGACAGGGTCAAGCTCAGGCAACTTGCCGCCTCTAGCTTCAAAATCTCAATTTCTGAAATCCATGCCCGTACACCGGGATCTGATATGTTTCTGATAGCCCTAAGAAATTAACAGATGGCATAGATAAAATGCAGATGGAGGTGTTAATGGAAAACAACACCAATTTTCTGCATGGTCTCCTCGTAATCTACAGCTCACACCACGCTGAAAAAAAGTACAATGCAGAACTCCACTGCAACTGACCACAGGAGATGCATCAAAAAGAATAGGCGCCATGTTTGCATTTTCACTGAGACTTAGACTTAAAGGTGCACTGTGCAACTTTTCTGGGGTAGTGTCCGCTACCTGCTCCATGAAGGTGTTATCGCTTTGCCTGGAATGTTCCCTGGTATGACATTAAACATAGCAGGAATGTTATTGCAGTGTACCTTTAAACAATCATATTTGATCCATTGATTGAGAGAAATTATTTGGACACAGAAGCTCACGCATCACCACAAATATAATAAGAAAGAGCAAAAATATAAATGGTGATAATACATTCAAAATAAGTAGTAAAAATATAAACAAAACTAAATAAAATATAAAAATATAGTAATCCAAAATATATCTTGTAGAACCAGTGCAATAGTGACTGACATTAGCAGTAAATACAGTTATAGAGAGTTAGAATGGGCCCTGTGCACATTTGGAACCTTCAATATTGCAGTGTATACTACAGGTTTCAGAAATATGAAAAATGAGAACAGTTTCCATAGCAATTGATAGGAAATATTACACTATATATTTTGAATGGGCAAAAATGTTTCAAATATTTACATATACCAGGAAGCTGAAACCCCTGAATGTGCTCAGTGTGTCATAATAAGTAAGTATAATTCACCATCTGCTCAGTTTCCTTTCCATTTTTATTCTCAATTTCCTAACATATGTGCATTAGAGTGATGTATTTCTTGTTATAATTACCTCAAATCTTTATTAATTAATTAACTTGTCTGCATAATGCAACATTGAACCTTCAGAGCAGCAGCCATATTGAGCTTCTGCATCAAGTCGAACAGTTTAATCAATATTATTATCAATATTGCAGTGAGGATGTTTGGTTTCTGACTCTTAAAGGGAAAATGTCTGGAAACTATAGAAGATGTGTGTGATCCATAGATTTATTGGCTTTACATGTACTATTATGCAATGTTTATGCTTTGTAAACTGTTTAGGACACCCAGTGATATATGGAACTAATGGATCACAATTCAAGATTATCCTGATTTCCACATGCATAAAATCACCAGCAGGAGGTGAAATGTCTCCAGAGTAAACAAAGGCAAAACAACAGCTGCTATAAGTTGGATAGCTCCATAGTAGATCATTTTAAGCCTAAAATTAATAGAACATAGCCTTGTCCACTAAATGGGCTTAATTTTTCCATTTTAGCCTGAACAGGATCTGTTTAATAACAGCTTTCCAGAAATATCCATCTTATTTGAGGAAAAAGGTAAATGGGCATTCATATGTTCTCAGTCTCAAGGTAATAAATGGATGTTAACAACAGCGCTCCAGGTTCCAGGTAAGTAATAGCCTGCTGCCCTTTTATCTGGAAAAGATTAGGTGAAATCATGATGCCAGAGTAGAAAGTTAATCATTTGTCATTAGTTGAAAGACATTTGGTCAAAGGCTGAACAATGAAAAAACATGATTGTTCAAAAATAATAACAAAAACTATTATATGCAGGTTACTAATATCAGCTACTCCAAAACGTTTGTTGCTGCAAAACGATCTCTTTGTGAGCAAAATGAAGGAACATATTGATAATTGATGAGTTTATTTTGATTCACTTCAGAACAAGAACCAGGAGGTTTGTAAGGGGTGTGTAATGAACAAATCTATTGTTTTTGTTGCAATTACATAAAAATAGAAACCAAAAGTTTCATAAACTGGGAAAAAAATTCTCAGAACTCTTATGCAAAGAGCTTAATGATCTACATATGCGTAATTTCCTAATACAGAGAAATAGATTAAATTATGATCTAAGCAGTGCACAGCCTAGTCATTTACTTGCTTTTAAATGAAAACAAAGTGTTGTGGGAGTGGTAGTTTTATACAGTTTTCTGGTCTCAACTTGGACTTATATTTCACAAAATGCTTCTCAGCACAATTGAAAGAGGTGCCTTTTCAAAAATTGTGAATATTGCTCCTTCTTTTCATCCATTTTTAACCCAAGTTAACTTCTCATCTGCTGTCTTCTCTCTGGACAAGGTTTAGCAGGATTTCAGGTTATAAAGGGAATTGGAATAAGTCCTAAAGTCCTACTCCTAAATTACATACCACATGACCCATTGTCCATATTTAATATTCCTGTCATGCAAATATCTAGGGGCATATATTTACCCTTTTATAGCATATATAATAAAAAACAAAAACTGAAACAGATATTTTTTTTTTTTAAATTAACGAAACAAAAAACAGACTACAGGGGGAAAAAAAGTTCACTCTGTAATCTGTAATTTTGTTTGGGGCAATAAAAAAAACTCAGAAATTGGGGACTCTCCAACACAAGCCAAAGAGGACTGTGTGCCCCTAATTTCCAGTGGTATTATTGGCCATTCATTATGTGATTCATGTCCAAATGGTGCAATCCAATTTCAAAGATATCTTGGAAAGAACATGAATAAAACATTGCTAATTTTCATATATTGGAAGACTTTGTATATACAAATGTACCTATTAAACAAATTCCAACAGTAACAGAAGCTTTTAGTATGGAGAACTGCTGAGAAACACAAAATAAAATTGAATTGGCATACACAATGTCCTATTTTTCACAATTTCAATCTCAAATGATCTAAACAACCAATAAATCTCAATCAATGGAGCAGCAATGGAGAACTCACATTTGGTGGTATAATTAGCTCTATGGGCCTGCAGTCCTTTCAAGACATCCAGAAAAAGTTTAAGCTAAGTTTAAGTCTTTCAATTTCTGTCTTCAGTTTCGTACAGTAATGAGAACTACATCTCTTCCAACTCATCCTTTATACATTAATTTAACCAAGGCAGATTTATGTCCACAAAGTATATCTCTTTTGCAAATCTTCTGATGAGCCCTTCTCCCGTGAACAACTATGGTTAGCAGACTTTCCCTCAAAGGTGCATATAAACTGGAGTGATATCTGATATCCCAACCATTACATAATTCATTATAATTTTATTTATATAAGTGTCCAGGGGTTGCAGCATTTTAGAAAGATGTGCGTACACTCTCTTGTGTTTTAGAGACAGCAATATCTTATCTACCAAATACACTCCTATTCAATTACAGCTTTTGCCACTATCTGTCAGGCATAAACATATTCGGCTGTCAGGCCTCACTGCAGCCAAACAGATGGAAAAATCATCATTTTCTAACAAAACAAAAATGGCTTCTTGATTTCCTTGACATTGCTAACATGTAACAGTGGTTCTCCCAACTGTATCAATCTAAAAATGGAATGAAACACTAGCAAAACTTTAATCTTTTCTTTAACTTGCATACTACCATGTGGTGGGCTGAGACAGTGGGCTGAGTTTGGGCTACACAAGAGGCACTATTTCTGTTAAGCTCTCTTCAGATGTGTTTTATTTATTTGACTGTTATGTTCCTTTGTATTTTGTTGGTGTAGCTTATTTTTTTTTATTTTTTTTGTGCTATTCTCTTTTCTGTACCCCTTATTTCTGCCATTGCTGTAACATTACAAAAACTACAGGATCCAGCTGTAAACAGGAAAGAAAACAATGTGTATGAAACTGAGAAACCCTGTCAAGTGCGCTAATGTTATTCATACAAGGAAAACACAAAATATAGTCCACTCCAAAACATATTGCAAATACGCACACTTTTGATAAGGACTGTGGCAGAGACAGAGGTTTTGCAGGCTCTCTCTTCTGGCTGTTCTCACTGCTCCAAGCTGTTGTTATCTCCATAAACTCACGGAGGAGCGTCTATCGCAGCCGGACTCATATCTGTCTCACTATTTCATAGATATTTGTGCCGCTGGACTTATTTTCTCCACTAAAGCGTTAGCTCTGCTGCTGCATATAGAGCCACGTGCTGCTGTGTAATGACGAAGAGAAAAGAAAAACAACAAATTTGATCACACATTTTTTTTTGTGTTTTTGAGTGACTCATTTGACTATTTAAAAAATTATTCATAACTGTACAGGAAAGGTAAGTTAGAGAGGAGCTAGTGGAAATTTTGATTATATCTTCTATGTTATCAACCAGTAACATTCAGACCAGTTCCCTAGTCATTAGCATCAATAATCATAGTTCAATTTGCAATTAAGCAACTGTCAAGTAAAATATGTGTACAACAAAATGGACATATACCTTACAATTTTAAGACAGAGACAACATAAGCTGTAATTACTCATCCTCCATATAAGATGCTAAACTAACACAGTAGATCCCCTCCAGCTCTCTGCAAACACAGGTTTAACAGTGGGGAGGTAATGGGTTCAGGGAAAAGTCATTATGGCTCTTGTACAAATACAGACTGCGCTACAGTTTTCATATGATTAGGCCTCAAAGTAGAGAGTACATCTACATCTAAGCGACGCTCAGGGAGGAATGAGCAGCTTATTCTTCAAATGGACACTTGATAATGACATAAAATAGACTTAAGTGAAAATACTGCATTATGCATCAAGTAAAATACTATGCAATATAGTTTTTCTGGATATGATTTTTTAAGGAAAACACTTGATAAACTTCTCAATCCTCATATAGAATGACAATAATGTAGTAATTATATGTATCAACAAGATTCTATAAAATGTTTTATGTTTTTATATGGATCGATTTAAATTAGTATAGTTTTGATGCTAGTTTTAGTATTGTTCGTATCTTAGCATTGACTTTTTCTTTTGCCATGCTTATGCAGAACACATCAATAACGGTACTTGGATATACAAGTAGTGGCTTTAGTAGCTAATGTATAAAAGTAGACAAAATGAACATTTTTGGATTGATGCTTCAAGTGTATTAACTAGAAATAGGTCTGTTATGACTATTGACTAAGCTGGCATTGCAGACTCATGGGGATTAATTAAAATCATGCTGGCACAACCTTTTTTGGACTCCAATAAAAAAAAAGTTCTTCCAAGAAACCTAATCTAATCATTACAACAGGAGCTACGTCAGGCAAATAAGGGCCACTTTATGTTTATTTTAAAGATGTTTTAGTTTAAAATAAGTGTCCGGATCAGTGAATAGTGCTGCTGTCACGTCTGAACTGAGCTCCCTAAACCCAGACGTCCACTGAGTCATGTCTGCGTTCCATCTAAGCTGACAGATGTGTTCCCCAAACAAGGATATGAAGAGGCTGTGTCTGTGAAGGCCATATCAAACAGTGTGGAGGAGCTCACAGGTGCCAAAACTGCTCATATCACCGTGGTATGAATTACAATCACATCTGCTGCACTCAAAAAGACAATTTTACTTCAAACTACTGCAGAAAGTTACTACTGTGTGATACTGTGTGGAAACTGCGACTATTACTTAATGGCTGGGTTTCACATTCATTCAGCAGACCTTTAATATTAAATGGAGTTGGGGCAGGTAAAATGATCCTGCTTTGCCCCAGTCAAAACAAGCTGAAAGGAAAATTGGTATAGTCGTAATTATTTATTAGTACTAAGGTAAGGTAAGGTAAGGTTTATTTATATAGCGCTTTACACAGACACATGTCCCCAAAGTGCTTTACACAGCATTTTACAGAGTATTCTTCATTCACTCCATACCCGGTGGTGGTAAGCTACTGTTGTAGCCACAGTTGCCCTGGGGCAGACTGACGGAGGCGTGGCTGCCAAGCCAAGCAGCGCCAACGGTCCCTCCGACCACCACCAACACTCACTCACACCTACAGTGCATGTTTTGAGTTGATGGGGGGACTGGGTGGTGAATAGCTGTCCCCGAGACCCAGCCGGATAAAGCGGGAGAAGACGGACGGAATATTATTGGTGTTTTTTTCGTAAACAGTTCCAAAAATGTTGAAAATCGTGCCTTCTCACGTTAGGTGAGTTTGCCTCTCATATCTGACCTGTGAAACTTGACCTGATGGCGCCAACATTGAGACAGATTTAATGCTATACTGTGAAACATTTTGAGCAAAGCAATGACATTTTCACAGAGACTAGCAGGTCCTCTCACACAGCTGTTAAGGTTCTAAGATTGCCCTTGTAAATGTGCATCGGTTCAATATATGTAAAGAATTCTTGTCAGGCTGTTTCTCTAATCAGTCACACTACCAGCTTTGGCTGTTAAATCATTGCACACTTCTAGGTAAGTGCAAATTACACCTTAAATGGACCATTGTCAAAACAGGTCTCTTCTCTGAAAACATTAAACCTGATCAGGAAAGGTTAGTGGCAGTTTAGTGATTAAAGAGACAACATAGTTCACTAAATCCATCAGCTTAAAGACATCTGTGCAGTCAGAGCTAAACTGAATGTGGTCTTTTACTTTTGGGTACCGATGCTGGACCAGTGTTACCAGTGGACCAGTCGAGAAGTGACACACATGGAAACAGATTTAAAACTGCTTTTAATGGTTTGTCAGGTATACAAAAGATAACGTACATGTCAGATCTGAAATGTTTGAGCAGTAATTATTGTTCTTTACATTTTTAAAGGAACTTTTATTATTCAACTGTACATTGTTGTACATTTCTGTACAATTTCTGGTATACACACTCATTTGGAAAGCAAATCCACTGATTGTAACTGCTAAGAACATTCACAGAAGCACAGCACTTTCAGTCTATGCTGTGTACATTGTGAAATTAGCTTTGATTTGTGTAAATGAATTCCCTGAAACTGAAGCATAACATAACATTATACATGTAAAAATAAAGCAATCATGAGATAATACAACTGTTGTTTATCACTGTTAAGTATTTACTAGGTAAAAATGGCAGTACTAACAATAAAGATATACTTGTTCCCTGACTATTGATTCCATGCAGCTCACAATCAGAAGTCTCGACAGCAGATGTGTCCCTTTACTTCATCTTCCTGAGCTGGAGTTGCTTCGTACACTCCAGTCTTGACAGGGATCCCCTACAAACACTTCAGTTCTTCTCTGGGAACTACGCAAAGGGAACAAGCACAAATAAACAAAAAGATTAATAATCCTGTACTAGAACCAAGGAAGCAAGACTTTGGCACGCTTAGATTTGGTTTTCCTCCACACCCATGCACAAATTAGCCACTATAATGTTAGTGGTTTAAGTGGCTAAACCAGATATAAACAGGAGACCGGAAGAACAACCTACTGTCCCAAACAATCAGGTTCATGGCTCATCAAGCATGCATTTCCCTGGGTCTACTGAGAGTCAATAGGTGTATATCTGTCTCCATTTGCTACATATTGGCAGCTAAGCACTTTAGATTCAGGCTGCATGGATCCTAACTGGGAAATGAGGCACAGACCAATGCTCTGGATACAAAAGCAAAAAGGCTTCATGAAAATTTAAATTACAAATGATTGGAAATTACCCAAAAATCATATCACATGTTCAATACTAGCAGAATAGTTATATTAGATAATTGCATAGATATGGTACACATAATGATTTGGGGATCTTTTTCTCTTTTGAGCAGATGTCGGTGCAAATCTAAATAAATAGTGTATGCAGATCTGGGAACTGCACCAATGTGAGACACATTCACACAAAGGCAAGGTCTTGCCCAATGACACAATGCACTGATTGAAGTGATGTGTGAGTGATCAGTGATGGTTTGAGGGACAGATGGGGCAGATTGGCAGCCTTGCTTCTGTGTTTACCCCAGGGCAGCTGCGGTTACAAAAATAGCTTACAATCACAAACTATGGAGTGAATGACTATAGCATAGCGTCTTAAGAGGCTTGTCAAGCATTTAAAGGGCCCATAGTCGTGTTATTTTCTGATCTGTTTTGTTGTTTCCTCATCACAAACATACCTGGAAATTTGTTTTATTTTATTCACACAGGGTTAACAAACAAACCATGCTTATTTAGGCTTTCTCTTGGACAGAAAACAGAAAACACTCTGTTCTGCCTTGTGATGTCATGTGGTAATACAGGAAGTGCTGCACTGAGTTTTTAAACTCCATACACCTTCACTAGCTGAAAACTACCACTACATGGCATCACAAAGTGGAACAGACCATTTTGAGATTTAAAGTTGTACACAGAGTAATAAAGAGTTCCCCAAATGTGTGAATAAAACAAAGCACAACTCCAGCTGTTTTTAGTGAGGAGGGAACAACATTATGGCTTAGAGCTCCCAAGAGGTTCTGATTCTGTAAATTGGAAGTCGAGAAAGATGGTCATTTTAACTGTACTTTACAGCCACAGAGTGTATTTAATATTGATAATGTTCTCTCTCAAACCACACCAAACTATATATAGTACAAATTATTTATTGCATGCACTCTGTCCTGACTCATCCTCTATTGGGGCTTATGGTTAGTTTTAAGTTTTAGGATAAATTCAGATAAAGTTGATGTCAGGTCAGACAATGATTGTTTATTCACCTCACTGCTCATCTGTCTCCATTCTGACAGATGTGGCTTTTACACAAAACCAGACATCGTCATTACCATCACCAACACTTACAAAGCTTTAGAAAGAAGCACACAGCCAGAAAGTGCATTAATTCTTTGATTAATGATTAAAATCCAGCAAGCCACATACCAGTCACCTTGTTAATTTAGCTAGACTTAGACAGAAAAAATAGTTTTTTTTTTGTTTTATTACAATATGCACTGGTTTATACAAGACTATGGTGGCACAGGCAATCCTTAAGGAATACATTCATTTAATTTTTTCTAAGTATATTACTTAGTGTCTCTAGAAATCAAAAGTCTGATTAAAGGTCCTATATTACGCAAATTTGACTCTTGTGAGCTTTTAGCCATGTTAACTCTTGGTATGATTTTGATCTATATATTTATGTTAACACAACGGGCAAAAAGTATCATTTCAATACCCATTTATTGTTCAGCTTATTTTAGACTATTTTGTCAAAATTTAGCTTATGTGGGGCCACTTTAATGCTCTCTTCCTATAATTATTGAGAAACACTTAAATCTGGGAAGTACCATCTTTAATAATAATAATAATGCATCAGCATTATATAGCGCTTTTCTGGACACTCAAAGACGCTTTACAGAGCATTACTCATTCACTCCGTACCCAGTGGTGGTGCTACTATTGTAGCCACAGCTGCCCTGGGGCAGACTGATGGAAGTGAGGCTGCCAATCTGCGCCATCGGCCCCTCCGACCACCACCATCACTCACGCACACACCACTTTCATACTAGGCAATGTGGGTGCTGTGCCTTGGCTAAGGACACAACGACAGTTTTTGCGACTGGCGCTTCACTGTGGCACCTGGAATTCCCAGTGGTCTCCCATCTAAGTACTAACCGGGCCTGGCCCTGCTTAGCTTCTGAGATCTGACGGGATCAGGCTTTGACGAGCCGGTATGGCCACACATTATGATATTGTTCAGAGCTTAAATACTTACAGTTGCACCCAGTGCCTGAGAAAGATCTTCAATGATGTCCTCCTCATCCTCCAGCCCCACAGACAGCCTGATCAGGGTGTCACTGATCCCAAGAACAGCTCTTTCCTTCTCAGGCACTGATGCATGGGTCATAATAGCCCTAAATGAGAAAAACAAAAAAGAATTATTGTTGTGGGCCGAACACTGAAGAATTGGCAGGTATGTGATAAACATTGTGGGGACTAAAATCTGTGTACACATTTACTTTATGGGGACCTGTCTTACGAGAACAAAAATCAGGTCCTCAGACAGCAAATCCTTTCATTATTGGGGCAACAACATGGTTTAAGGTTCAGATTTGGGTTAAAATAGGTTAAACGTTAAGTTAAAGACAAACTGAGGTTTGGGGAATAGGGCTGTACAATTGATCAAAATCTCAATTACAGTAAGTGTAATCATCACATGGCAAAGACTAGAAGGCATTTAGGTTAATTATTTAGGCAACTGAAATATCACTGTAAACAATAAAAAATCTTGTATTTTTTTTACCAACAATATTGTAATATTTTCGTGTTTTTTAGTCCTACATGGGATTATTGTATTATTGTAATGATTATTGTTTACAATGTGTACACTGAACAGTATCCTATGTTTTAAACATTAATTGCAAATCTAATCTCAATCACAGTATTTGTTTTTTATTTGTAGTCCTACAGGAAGTGAATGTAAATCAACGAGCATGGAAACCCAAGTTATCAGCAGTGGCCATGTCAGAGAGGTGCTTTATTTGTTTAACTCTGCTTCCCCCAAGTGGTAAAAGTGAACAGCGCAATGAGATTTAGTTTACTTACGGATGCTCTGCTAAACTTTCATATCCACCAAGACTCTCGGCAACTGCAAACATCTGAAATACAAATAACATTAACATAATGAGTTAAGATTAAGTAAAATGGAGTAAAAATCATAAGAGATGATAATTACTTTGAGGTTGCTGAGGAAGGCACTCGCATGCTCCAGTTTGCCCTTAATATAGAAGGTGATCATTCCAGGGCATCCAGTGCATTGCCTCTTCACTACATCATATTGTGGATGGGAAGGGAGGCCTGTTACAAAAACAAAAATACATAGAGGCTTATTATTCAGAAAATTAAATCATATGTCATCAGTGTTTGTGACTATTTAGTACCTTAGCGCTCTTAGCTTAACTTTAACACACATAATTTATTATTTTACATTTTGTTCAATGTAAACTGTAGTATTGATCTAAAATGGATTATTAATAAAAAGAGATCCATTGACTTCATATTCAAAACTGTAGAACTGCATCTTCATAATGAAATTTCACCGTAACAAGCATTTACATGTCTTTTTGGTTATGCAGTATTTTTAACCCTATATATATGCCCCAGAGTCTGATTTTTTTTGACTGATCTAAAGGAAAGGCTAGGTGAAAACAGACATTTTCTGAGCACTTGGGCCTCAAGAGTAAAACAATGCAAGATTATTCAGACATTCCTGAATTCATCAAAATACAACTTTGAGTAAGTTAATAATTTACAACCCTTATACAAGAGGAATTTACATAATACGTCATCTTTAACTATCTTCTAACCTGCACTACAAATGTTAATCTTGTGATTATTCCCTATCATACAGAATATATTTTGTCACCTGGAAAGATAACCTGCTCCACTCTGGGATCCGCCTCTAAGAACTTGGCAGCGGCCATTGCATTTTTGAAGTGTCTCTCCATACGAAGGTGCAGTGTCTTGAGGCCCCGATTGCACAAGTAGCAGTCAAAGGGAGATGGGACTCCACCAAGAGCTGAAGGAAAAACAAAAACGATTAGAAACTTTTTGCAAAATGAAAATACTGTGTAAAATGGAAACTGAACTTTAACAGTTGAATTGCAGTATTGGATTAGCTCACTGCTATATATCAGTATGAACTTGACTTAAAAGGCAATAACTTTATTTTACATTCAGTGTTTATTTTACAAACCGTTCTGAAGAAATTTGAGCCGGTCATACAGGGCCTCATCATTGACAGAGATAAGACCCATTACTACATCACTGTGACCTGTAAAGTAGATGAAGGCAAAACTGAAATTAACAGCAAGTAAAATAACAAAGATGTATGAAAATAGAAGAGTACTGTACCATTCATGTATTTTGTGGCAGAATACATGCAGATATCAGCTCCTAGTGCCAACGGCCGCTGGAGAAATACAAGATTCAGTTGACAACTTGTCCCATCATGAATAGTAATTAAAATACATACTAAAAAACATTTACAATACATATCTCTCACCTGAAAATAGGCCGACATAAATGTATTATCCACTACTACAATTATGTCTTTGTTGTGTTCATGGACTAAATCTGAGCAGGCTCGGATGTCCACAACTTTCATTGTTGGATTAGTTGGGGTTTCAATCCATACCATCTAAAAAATAAATATGATTGTACTAAATAAGACTAGAGGCAACTGTGACTGTTAGAAGTATCAAAAAGACTGTTTAAAGAAGCAATTATTGTGTGACAAAATAGGGACACACCCAATTAATTTGCTCATTCATGCTGATGAAGACAGTTTGCCTCTTACTTTTGTGTTGTTCTTAATAGCAGCCTTGAGCAGCTCTGGTTTAGTGCAATCGGCAAAACTGATTTCAAGACCAAACTGAGCAGCAACTCTTTGGAAGTAGCGATTTGTTCCTAGGAAAAAAGTAACATTTGAATTCAACAAAACAAATTTTATTTTGAATAGACTTGTATCATTTAAATCTGACAAACCTCCATACACATCATCCATGCAAACAATCCCATCACCAGCTTTGAGCATGTGGGTAATGGTAACAGTGGCAGCAAGTCCAGATGCGAGAGCCATAGCTGTAATGTAGAATAACAATAATAATAATGATAACAACAGAGCATAACTTGTGTCTTCTCCTATTCAGAAATATAAGCTTGTCTAAAGGGAGGCAGTAAACTTTGGTGAAATTGACTTTTATGTCAGACTCAATATTGTTTCAACTGTAATAAAATCCTTAATAAGTAGCGCATAAAGCTTGTGCGTCTTCCTTTCATGTGAGTTTATTGTTTCTGATATTGTACCAATCAGTTTGTGTTATGTAATGTTAACTCAGTTGGATATGATACTGGAGATGATAAAGATTAGCTAAAAGTATAACTTAGGCAGCACTAAAATTAACAGTGTACTTACAATACTTGGCTCCATCTAAAGCTGCCACAGCCTTCTCCAGGACATTTCTTGTTGGGTTTCCACTTCTGCTGTACTCAAATCCCTACAAAAGTCAAATAATACATGTGAACAAAAATCTACACCATGTGCTTTACATTCAAATAAGATATAAATGTAAAGCTTGTAGTAGAAAATCTGGCCTTGAGACGGTTTGTGCAACTCTGTGTGAACAATAACATCTGTACACATTCACGAGCAGTGAGTATAGTTCTCCTGTAATCCTGTAATTATTGCCAGAGTTCATCTAATGACAAGTCTAGCTGTTTTGAGCTGTAAGATTTTTTTTCATTATGTTATTATAATACATATATACATTATATACATTATATACAATATAGTGAAAAAAGTGAAACAGACAATGAAAGCAAAGCACAAAGTTAGGTAAATACATGGAAATCACTTATGAAGAATCAAACCTGATAAATAAAACTTGATAGCAGAGGACTGAAAGGAAGAGGAGTCTAACTGTTGATTAAGTCTATGATTATGTTTGTTATTGAGATGGCTTTTTTGCATCGTAAGCGGTGAATAGAATGAAAATAGTTATTTATGTCAAATATCAATGATGGAAAAATGGTTTAAATTTGGAAAAAATTTGCTTTATGGATATGATACTTGCCTAAGAGTATAAATAAGCTGATAAGTTTTTCGTATTTTGAGTTTTGATGTGAATAGTAAGTAGGGAATAGTAAGTAATGATATTTTCTTCTCTGTTTTGAGTAATAAGAAGGGAGAGCAAGACAGGACATGACTCGAAATGATTAATACAATAATGCTGACGTGGATATGCCATGAAGGATATTTGATATATGAGCTGATATTTAAAACAATGTTGATTTTGGTTGTTTTCTATGAGGCTGGGAGGGATCATGGTCAGTCCCAGTCGCCCCCCTCTCGCACACACTAAAATAACCAGAGCAGATCACTTACAGCGTGGTTCCCGGGGCCATTCTGCTTGAATGTCGTAGAAAGAGATATTGGCGGCACCACGGCCATTGACTTCCATTGCTCTGGCTCCTGACCGATGTGAATGGCATCTGTGGCAAACGACTTAAAGACGGTGTGGAAGCCGGCGAACAGGTCGCCCCTGTCCTCCTTCTTGAGCTCCATAGCGGTACACGTCCTGAGTTAGAGAGAAATGTGCGAGAGAGTGTAAAGCTGTAGGCTAAAGGCATTTACCGGAGCCATACTCGGTTGCTTCGGGCCAATCAGTGCGCATAAACAAGCCCAGAGTATCTGCGATTGGTGCTGGAGCTGGGGCGTCCAGCCCATGTGACCCTGACACGCTGTTTACGCTCATCTGTGAACGCGGAGGCTTTGGGAGAGGCACTGATGCAATCCACCACACACAGGAAACAAACCTACAACAATAAACTCTTTCCTGTCATACTGCTACTGCACTATTTTTATCTGTATCTTACAATCTATGCATAAAGAGAGCCAGTAGGCTCATCATATAATGTGTGTATTTTTACCTCCCTTCTCTCTCTAGACTGTAGTTCAGTTTAAGGACATGGCCTCTTCCCTCCTGTGTGTTGGTGTGCAAGTGTTTTGTTTTTACTGATTGATATTCATTATTGTAATAATAATCTGTACTACATAATCTGTACTACATTGTTTACCCCACAGAGGGAGAACTTGCTCCTACACAGAGGCCTATAGCCTCTTATCACTTTGTTTGGGATAATTGAATTTATTTTATTGTGATATGTCCCTCCTTTTAGTACAAAATCATAATTCGTTTATTTTGAGACACGCTACGGTAGAAATCGCCAGTATTTGTGTACATAGGTACCCTGCTAGTTTTGGTTTAGATCAATTAATTTACTTGGATACAAACACTTTTAGCATGCAAAACTTAGTTCGTAACAGTCATATGAAACGGGGATATATCATTTTTATTCCTAACAAATTCACAAACTGCAGCAGGGCTATGTCCCAGGCCTGTAGCCTACATCTTTATCCCATGCTTAAAACATGTGTTGATGTTTTGCGCTTTCTCCACTTGCCCGATAGTAACCTTCAGCAAACTCTCGCGAGAGTTCACGGCGGAAGACATCACCCAATCTGCTCTGTTCAAGTCTTGTTGGAGCCGCGTATGGTGTGCGGTGACCGGGGACAGTTTGTGGGAGCGAACTGTCTCTGTATTTTCAGATCGACGTAGTTGTAACGTGCTCTTAATACGCCGTGACTTTTGGGCGTCCAGAGTTTATGCGGTGCATTTCTCCGTGTCTCGGACTTCCAACGGGTGGATCGCCTTGATCGCGCAGAGGGTCCTCTCCACGGCGGCACCCTCTGCTCCGCCTGCCGCTGCCGCCGTCGCCGCCACGGTGTTTAGAAGATGACCGGGGAGAAGATCCGCTCCCTGCGCAAGGACCAAAGGCCCAGCAAGGACGAGGATTTACTGGAGCCCGACGAGGAAGCTGCCACCGGGACTTTCACTGCCTCCAAGACGAACAACAAGAGCAGAGCGAGTAAAATTTTCAGCAACCACAAGTTAACCCGGTCGTCCTCCACTCAGCAGCAGACCAACCAGCAGTCACAGATCAACGCCAACACTACTCCCCTGTCCACGGCCGATGTCATAGACGACAACAACAAGAATCCCGTTATCCGAGCCGCGCAGGACTATCCCGTACATGAGTGTGTTTTTAAGGGAGATGTCCGGAGACTCTCCTCTCTTATTCGGACGCAAAATATCGCTCAGAAAGATGTCCATGGTGAGTTTGTCAGCTGTTCACTCTTACTGTACTTTATTCACTGCTCTAATTTCAGGTGTGGCATGTTTTGGCTACAGCTCATATGGCCACAGTCTAAAATGTCCACAGTCTAAAATGTCCACTTCTACACAATAACTTCCACATGCATCTGCATTTTGTTGTAAGAAGTATAAACACAGCACCCTCAAAAAGAAATGTAACCCACCCACTTCAAAATAACAGGCTTGACGTGTTCACGTGCCGAGACTGGGGATTATGAAGTCTCTAGTCCTCCAGTCAAAGATCTGGCATGTGCCCTAACAGAGCAAACACTACAGGATTAGATACTGACACTTACATTTGTTAGTTATGATACCAAATTTCTGTCAGTTTTGCACAAAGCCTTTTTACTTTAGCAATAACCTAGTTTTCAGAATCTTGCTTCTGAACAATTATTCTGGATACTCAGTCTTCTCAGGAGGGGCTTGGAGGTGCTGATGTAGCACTTCAGCTTCCTCCCTTGGACACACCAAAAGCTTGTGAATGCCATTCTACTCTAGGGTTTTCAGAAGTATTGAAAACCAGATACTGATTGGTATTAAAAGTAATACTGAAATTTTATAATAATTTGAACATTTTTGGGCTTTATCTGAACTAATCTCACAGTAACATAAACAAAGTACTATTATTTTGTATATGAAAATTACATTATATTACTAAAATATTTATTATGTTCATCCGTATCAAGTATTGAGACAATTTCTTAGTATCACAATCAAGTTTGACTTTTATTTTTTATTTTAACAACACTATTCTACACCTTCTGTGATCAACAGTCTCCCAACATTAACTTGTGTCATACACGCGTCTATCGGAAAAGCTGCATTTTATTTGTATTTAGCCTAGAAAAAGTTCTTACACTTATTAACAGGCTTTGAATAAAACAGAGGTTGTATCTTCAAGTTGTGATCCAAATGTTATTTAGAAATGCTGTTTATAGTGATGTTTTTACGTGGTTAAATTGTTTTTCTCTTTCCCTTCTGCAGGAAACACACCCTTACATCTCGCTGTCATGATGGGGCACAAAGGTGAGCAACTAATCAATGCTTGTCACTGGTTTATTTTTGTATCTCTGGGTTGATCTTTTTAAACACGTGTTTTGCTTTTTACTGTCACAGTTAATACAGTTTTTGACAAATTGAGTGGGGTTTTTGCAGTTGTGCAATACGAAATTGTCAGTTTTTCCTTGGTAAAATATTACATTTTAATGAGCTCAACAATTGATCTTACTGCATTCATTCTGTCCCTTAACCACCAAAACCATGCATACAGATACTAGAAATGAAAAGACACCCTAACATATGACCCGACCAGCCAGAACCACACACTTTGACAAAACTTTACAAAGACGAGTGGAGCCTTATCCTGTCTCCCTGATCTCAGAGGACGTGATTGACTGAGGAATCTGTTAAAGAGACACATGGTCTGATCACGTCCAAAACAACTTGTTGGCAGTTTACACTTTAAAAAAAAACGATCGTAAAAAACAACATAAAGGACCGAGAAATCGCACAATTTTTTGCAGTTATTGTAGACATAAACTGTTATTTATGTCAGGTAAAAGAAGTTATATATTTTGTTCTGAATGATGCGATAATTTTGGAGAGGAGATGTCTTCCGCCTTAGAGAAACACGTGCTGCAAATTAGCAGCTGTGGTTGGATTGTCTCAAGTTTGGATTGAGTATTTTCACTTTCTATTGTCCGGTTCAAGCACCTTCTGCATTCGAACATAATGTAAAAGGCACTGGCTGGTCAAGCAACCTAGCATATCTATTTCCATAATAATAAACTGAAAAGAAGAATCTCTTGTTGTTCATATTGTTACACAAGTTAGTTTTCAGCTGACTCTAACTTGCACTTGTGAACTAGAAACAAAAGATAAAATATTGATGTCCTGCCCCTTTGAGAATCTGTGCTTATATTCAAGAAGGCTTCTGTACATACGTTTGAAATTTTAATCTGTCTTTTTTTGGCCCCTCTGTGAATAAGTCAAGCGTAGAGTTACCCTTGTTGCTCTGTGTCTATTTGTTTAGCGTCTGCCACCGGAGCAGAGTTTAGATTGATTTCACATTTGCACTGTGCGATCCTTGTCACCGGAGTGGAGCCCGTGAGTACTGGTAATGCAGACAAGCATCCCTATAGTGGATGGGACACAGTGGAATTGATTGTGCTAATGTGGTTGCCTGTCTTTTGCCTCAGTGCTGGGCCAGTGTCCTCTAGGGATATTCAAACCAGGCATGCAGAAGGCTGGAGATGAGATCATAGTTTTGGGTGGGGCAGTCCTGCTGTGATGAAGACAGAGGGTTTTTTGTTTGTTTGCTGAGCTAGAAGTGGGATGACAAATGCATTTAGTAAAATAATCTAACTTTGAATTTATAATCCCTTCAACTAGGGTGGTGTAATATGATGTGTAATAACATGAGATAAATGAGATGCTGAAAATAGCTAAATGAATGGTGATAGTTATCAAATGTCAAAAATCCTTATTGTCCAAACTATGTTCAATTATAGCAATAGGGGCTCAACTAAAAATGCAAAAATCATGCAGGCAACTCTTGAGAGGAAGAATACGCTACAATTAATGCATAGCCGAAATATTTTTCTTACTTAGGCTTGAAAAGGAGTGGAAAGAGGAGAAGATTTCAGATGTTAACAATTCATTATAATATTTATTATAGGGTTTGGCAAAAAATCTCTTCAAATCGAAGTTCAAATTGATTTGTTTGGAAGAAAATCAGCTTTTATTTTCCCCACTTTCTTGCATTGCATTTAAAAAAAATTGAAAATACAAGAAGACTGCTCACTGCAGTCAGAGGGCCATGCAGCGCTGACTGCTTTGTAATCAATGATGCCAAATTAAATGTTGAGGCTGCATGTTTAATGAGTAGTTTGTTTTCTCCCATTCATAAAAGATGTCCCCAATGGCCAATGGGTTCATATGATCATTAATATGGTAGTTTCACTTTTGACCATTTTGTTAAGTAGAAAGGGGAATTTAAAAAAAAATCAAATTGCAAAATTACATTTTTTTTTAGAAAAAATCTACAATTTTATTCTCAGGCAAAATCTCTCTGCCCTATTGTAATACTTAAATAAATACACAATATTTAATAAATACACAATATTTAATAAGTTAGTTAAATACTTATTCATACTGTCATGATAGTTCAGTGTGAACTGTAATATTTATGAAACTCATGGTCTGCTGCCATCTGACTTGGTGACAGGTGGATTTAACTAATCCCAGAGAAGTGTGAACTCTCAGAGCCTTTGGTTTGTTACCAAGAGTACAGGAATTATAATACAATCACAGCACATCAGAATATAGGCTGTGTATGAAAGTCATAATATGAACTTTCTGTCATATCAGCTGCCCTGAGTTTTACAGGTGGACTTTGTTTTTACTGCTCCATATTCACAGACTGTATTCACTGTTGTGTGCACGGTCAGTATCACTAGTGACACAAGGAGTAAGTGGATACAAGAACAAGAATGGCTGTAGAATAGGCTGGCACCATAACTAATTTTGAAGTGTGATATATTATTGATGTAAACATAGACCATAATCTGTAACACTGAAACTAATTTATACTTACACTATAGCCCTAAAGCAAGATTATCCCCCCAAAATTATTCTAAATTGTTAAAATGTATGAGCTACAATGAATAAATAGCAGAATTAATCACTTTTGTAGTTAGTTTCTTTCTAAATCTGTCCATATGTGTCATAGATGTTCAATTAAACCCTCAGCAGCTCAAATCTTATTGTACTGCAACAAAAATAACCAGAAGTTTCTCACTGTGCAAAGAAAAGTAGTCACGATGAATACTGACCCCCCCAAAATTATTGTTGCATCATATATTGAACGGTAAGTTGATATAGTAATTATCATGACAGGCCTACTGTACAAAACTGATTAATTTTCAAGTTGTTGCTGCCCTGGAAGCTGCATGGATGAATCATTGATTATGGCTCTAGAACAGCAGCCTTTTTCCATGTAATGAGAATACTTAGTACAACACTGACTCATTGTTAGTAATGTAACCTGAACCCTCCTTGGTAACACGATAATCATTTCTGCCGTTAAATATAATATGGTGCCAATAGGGCAGTCACATTTTCATTATATGTTTGCATCTACTTCATTGAGAGCTCCACAGACAATCATCTGTAAATAAAAGCATGTAGTTCGTGTTTAGGAGGAAGAAACTGTACTATTTTTGTATCCAATGGCACAGATTAAATGTCTGTATTCTTTATGCTCAGAAAATGAATATCCAAAGTGATATTGTTATTAATAAAACAAAGGAAAACCACATAGAACAGTGAGATTCAAAAGCAATCCTTTATTTATCTAGCACATTTTATAAACGGAAGAGTTTCCAAAGATCTGCACATATAAAGACAACATTAAAAACAACAAAAGTTATACAATATAGGGTGTAAATGCTCAGTTTAACTTTGCCAGTCCTAAAAAACTGGTCAATATGAGGAAAAAAAGTGATTACATTTTTGTTATATTGTGCAATATTTTGCATTGTCAAAACAGTTATAAACAAATGCTGCTTTTCTATTTTTTACTAATTCTATGTTATATGGTAGTTATGAACCTGGAGTATTAAGTATTCACACAGCTGCCTCATGATCAGAGCCCCATCTGTAGCTCATGCACGTCCCAGGGTATTAGATGAGCACTTTATTTCCTGCTCCCGCTTCTTCCTCTGCTGGAGTTTTCTTTGCAGCTGATGCACATGGAGTCAATCTGCAGAGCTACAGGGAAATGCACAATATCAGTAGATTCAACACAGCTCCAAACTGTGGCTAATGACATACAGGCTAAATGTTGATGGGTATACAGCAGCAGTTCTCCTTCAGATTTTATTGTGAGTAAAAATAACTCAAGATGAAAATGGCATACTGTAGATAGGCCTGTCACGATAACAAATTTTGACGTGTGGTGTCTTACTGAAGATAATATAGACGATAAACAATAAGGAGACAGGGGTGGGATTAAATACACTTTCTTCTTTCGAGCTACAGATAAATATATGCATCTTGTAGTTATTAATCTGCCCAAAATAAATAAAAGAAATGAAATGAAATGAAAATACTATTGCAATTAATTGAAATAATAACCCAAGAACAGATTTAAATCAAAAATAGTATTCTAAATGTATAATATTGCAAAAAAAAACATCATGAGCTGCAACAAATAAACAGCAGAATGAAACCCTTTAGTATTTAGTTTGCATCTGTAATAATTTTGCGTCTTAAATCTTTATCAAAATGCCCCAAAATAACCAAAAAGCTCCTATAACAACTACAATGTGCCTTATTTTTGTTGTTATCCTCTATTAAAATATCTTAAAAGTTTTCATATTTCAATCTAATCTAACTGTAATATGTTCACAAAGAAGACTTTTATTAACTTTACAGGAACCAAATGAAAACCCTAACCCTAACCAGCCATATTGCAAATTAAATACTACTGCAATATTTCTTTCTCCTGCAGACCTGTTACAATAACACATTTTATAGCACGATATACTGCTACAGTGAAATATTGTAACTATTTAATGCCACTGACAGAAAGCAGGACAATCCAAGTAAATTTATAAATATTCTGTCACTGAAATGCCTAAAATGCAACAAATAAACAGCAGAATGATCTACTATTAGCCACAAAAGTTACGTATTCAGCCTTCTACAGCTCAGATCTTATTGTATTACATAAAAAGGTCTTAAATCTCTCCGCTATTGCACATGATATATATTGAGCCCCAAAATGTATTCCAGCTTTCATCTATTGAACGATAAATTGATATAGTAATCATTGTGACAGGCATACTCCCCTGGTGCGTCCTTTAATCTCTTATTTAACTTGGATGTTGTTTGTGTCAAATACTGTGCAGGCTTAGTTTAAATCCTCCATTAGATCAGTATATGTCTCACTTTGTACCTGCAATGTAACAGCTTGCTGGGAAACTCAGATGAACACTGGGCCTGACTTGTGCCCTCCTGTTCTCCGCACATTATTGCATAATGTATATCAGCTAAATGTTGTCATTATTATTACACAATCATTGGATTTAGCATTGTGATATATAGGCCACAGACTCTGGGGAATGTGAACTTGCGTCAGTCTCTAAGTACCATTGCATTTAGCCATCCCCCTTTCCCCTTTTATCAGTCTCTCTCTTCCTGGATTAGAGTAATGCATGGAAACAGATGAATATTGTACAGTTGCAAATAAGGCTCTTTGTATGACTGCACAATATCTCGCTATCGGCTCGAAATGTCAATTTGAGTAGGCGCAATTCCCCTCAAATTGCAAAGACTCCAATTATTTAATGGACCTTTATTCCACAAAATTTACTCTTGTGAGCTTTAAGCCATATAATGCTGTTAACCATACCCGGAGTTGTGTTTTGTTTCTTTCACACGTACTTGAGTAATCCTTTATTATTAGTCTGTCTTCTCCAAAGTGCAAATTGCTCTGTTCCACCTTGGGATGTCATGTAGTGGTAGATTTCAAGTTACCTTTTGGCTTTAATTTGGCAATTCCAGGGCTGAAATCATCCAGATGATTCTAGTGAAGGTGTATGCACTTTAAAAACACAGTGGAGCACTACATATCACCACATGACATCACAAGGTGGAACATGTGTGAATGAAACAAAACACAACTCTGGGCATGTTTGTGATGAGGAAACAACATTATAACATACCATAGATCGGAAAATAGTGTAATATGAATCCTTTAAGCAATAGAACGTCCCCTTTTTAGACACAAATCTAATTGCAATAGTAACAGTTATCAGAAATGTTTTTAATGTTTAATGTTTTTGTATTTTTCTGTTGTCAGTGATTTTGAAATTATATAGTCACTGCAAATGTTGGTTTGTTCTTTGTAGGTCAGTCTTTTGGCTCATCTTCAGTGTTTAACCTCTCAAAAACATATTGATTTCAAGGATCAGTGTTTTTACTAACTTCTACTGCTGACCTCATTGTTTTATTTTGACCGATAGCAGTAGCACACCAAGTACAGGGTTGTATGGAAAAGTCAATTCAGGGGTTTTATCTTTCTGTTAAAAGGTGACATTTTGAGGAGTTTTTCCTATTCAAAAATGTAATATTGACTTTTGAACTGTGCTACTTTTTCATCGCTTGAAAACTCATGGATAGACTAGCGTTGAGGCTGTAGTGCTACTAAGTAATGAAAAGAGATCAAATAACAAACATTGAACTCCAGTGAGAATGGGACTGTGTATGGGTGAATCAAACAGCGTTTTTTCTTTTTATTTACTTGGCGAAAAACAGGAAAGAAACAAAGAAAATGTCAACACCTCCGAGACGAAGAACAAAAACATCAAGACAAGAAAGTATAGTTGTTTACTTCTAAGTTATTGTAGCATTCAGTTTTTTCATAATATAATAATTGTATTTCCTGAATGGTATTATGAGAACCCGTTCTCTTACATTTTCTCAAGATTTTTATTTGTACAAACTTTTAAAAGCAGGCCCACATCAAACACTAGAGCTCTTCTCATGATTAATGCAGTACAGAGACAGGCCGGCCAACTGTCACTGCCGAATCTGTCCCTTTGTTGTGTTTATTTTGGAAAATGTTTCCAAATGTGCCACACTAAGATTGTTTGAGGCTCTACCCTATTTATCAGTGTGGATTTTAAGTAAGCTCTCAACAAACATTAGAAAATAAGTGAGATTTTTTTTTACCTATATTTGACAGAAACAATATTTTATGAAGTATTTTAAACTTCAAAGAACACCATTCCCACCAGCATTTACATGAATAATTGGTTTTATTAAAAAAAACAAAACAATTTATTCTTAAAATTCTTATAAATATAAAAATAAATTCTTTGTACACCATAGAATTATAGCTATTTTCTTTTCTTTTCATATTACACTATTTGCAGCTCTATGTTACAATGTTGTTTTCTCATCACAAACATACCCAGACTTGTGTTTTGTTTGATTTACACATGATTAATACACAAACCTTGCATATTTAGAATAGTTCTTTTCTGAAACAGAAAACACTGTTTCACCTGACGATGCCATCTGATAATACCAGAAGTACTCCACTGTTAAAACTTTTAAACTCCATACAGTTTCACTCTAATCATTTCCAATCTCTACTACACTAAGGGTAACAGTGGCGGCTGGTGGTATAATTTTATAAGTCAAAATTAGAAATATGTATTATAAATATATGTATTATGTATAGGCTATATAAAATTATAACAAATGCCAGAAACAGACAGTCATTTTAGTCACTATTTGCTGAACTTTATCTAGAGCACAAGCACAGCCAAGCGCAAAGTTTACGCAGCAGCACAACCTGATCCAACTGCTCACACCCAACCCAAACAACACAAAGTTACACACCGTAACACACGTAACACACCGCTCACAAACAGCCCCCACAACCAGCCTCCGTAACGTCATGAAAATGCAGCAAAAATGACGCCCCGGTCACATCCTGGCATCAGCACCGCTCGTACAGCACACAGCAGAACACTGGAGCGGCTCCATCGCTCATTCATTTATGCATTTACCTGTTAACACTATAACACTGTTACCTGTGAGGCTCCGTCCCACTGCTCGCACACTCTCAGCGCACAAAATACTAACTAACAAAAACAAACCTCTTACCTTCTCCAGGGGATTGATGCAGAGTGTGTCCTCTGTCCACTGTTATGTTGGTTCTGTCTCCAATATGTCCCGGTCCAGTCCGGTCCACAGGACAAGGTCCTGGACCTGAGTGCACGAGCTGGTTCTAAAACTCGGTCTTAATCCCACTTCCCACTTCAGTCTGAAAGTCCATATTAGCACCAGGGCACCGGGTGGACTTAAGCTCTCTGCACTACACTTTTACGCCCAGAGTGCCCTGCTGGCGGCAGCGAGTTTGCCGGTCCCAGTAGCGACGACCCCGCCGGTGGCAGTAGTCTGTGTCAGTGTGTCCCGCGCTTTAGATCTCTCCTCCCGCTCTCCTGTTTCGGTTTGGGTGAAAGTAGCTAGCGGCCATAGTAGGGCTGGGCGGTAAACCGTTTGAACCGGTATACCGGTAATTTTTATTTTTATGATATGAATTTTTTATTTACCGCCATACCGTGTGCGCGCATATGTCGGCAACACAGAGCGGCGGAACGTCGCACAGCGGTAGATTGAGCGGGGGCTGTTTTTCAGTGTTACACCAAACAAGCCAACTCTGCAGGAGAGCGGTAGTGGCGCGTTTGCTAAAGGGACCGTCTGTGTAGTGTTTTGTGACACGGCTCCCTTTTTCGGAGAGCGGGAGTGCGCGGAGCCGTGCCCGGGCGAGAGAGCGTAGAGCGCGGGTGCGCGGAGCCGCGCCCGAGCGAGAGAGCGGAGAGCGCGGGTGCGCGGAGCCCCGCTCTTCACGGGCACGGCTCCGCGCCCCCCCGCGCTACGCGCGCTCGCCCGGGCACGGCTCCGCGCACTCCGTCTAAAGGGACCGTCTATGACAAGAAAAGCAAACGTTGGAATGATATTACCAACTCTATCACACTCCACTTAGCCAAAGACAAAAATACCGTTAAATACCGTGATACCGTGATAATTTATAAAAATACCGTGATATCAATTTTTGGTCATACCGCCCAGCTCTAGGCCATAGCACACAGCTCTGTAGTTCTCCATTCATTAGCCTGTAGAAGTAGCATTAGCCTGTTGGGATGAGGCGGGACAGAGCAGCTGAATCCTCATTGGTCAGAATTGTGATAATGTTTCTAAAGTCCAATCAGTTGATTTGAGTCGCCCCCACCCTGCGCAATACGACGTTTTTCAGGGCCTGCAATACAATCTAACGGGCAAAAGCAATGTAATGACGTCACATTTTCTAAATGTTTCAGGTCCCTCCATAGACCCTCATTGGGTGCGCAAGAGACTCTGCGCACCCAAATGCACCACGTGACTCAAATACAGTGATATGAGCACATTTAACATGATAAAATATGTCTATGCAGATACACGTTTGGTTTTAAACAAAATATTAAACATATAGCCTAATGCAAAATAACTTTATAATGTATTATTTATTTTTTAAAATCGAGGTTAAGTTAGGGAGTGCGGTGCACTTGTGCCCTCTATTCACCAGCCACCACTGAAGGGTAAAAAGCAGCAGTTAACTTGAAAACTACCACTTGAGTGTTTTGAGCTTTGGAGATGTAGAAAGACTATTAATAAAGGAATATTCAAACATGAATGAAACAAAACATAACAGGTATGTTTTTGAGGAGGTAACAACATTACATCATGGCTTAAAGTTAACAAGAGTCAATTTTGTGAATTAAAGGACCTTTTAAATGTTCTGTTGAAAATGTGAGGAAAATGTGTTTATTTCCTTGGAAGTGCTCAAGGTTACAGAAGTGGCTGCTTATTATACTGGAAATCCTTTTTATAGAATTGCTGAAAAACAGGTCTGAACTGGAGAGCAGGCCTGTCTGGGTATGTTTGGATGACTCACTGGGTTAACTGTGTGAAAGGCTTGCATAGAGATCACCTGTGTGGGATATTGTCAGCATAAATGATCAAATAATGAAAAATCTGTATCTTGTATAGAATAGATGGTTAGTGGGCAGTGTCCATGGCCAGCACACTTTGTTTTTGGTTGTTTCAGAGTTGTCCAGGTGCCAAGGATTTAATGAATATTGTCACCCACAACAGAACTGTCAACTGAGCCGGAACAACAGGCTTGAGTTTTGGCAGGCAGTAGTTTGCTGATAGTCTGCCCAAACATTAAAATGGATTTGGTACTGCACTTACTTACTGCTAATGTAGCTGCAGAAAAGAGAAGAGGCTTGCTGGCTGCCAGTCTCAGTTTAAAATCTGTAAAGATGGTGCATGCACGATTAGAGTACATACAAAAAAACAATGTCAGTATTTTGTATGTATTCTTTTATATGGGTGAAACATATTTGAAGACACCATTGATCAGGGTTACAAGATAAATCACAATTGAATCAACAATGTAATTTGAATAGTCACAATTGGAAAATCCTCTGCAAACACCAGGATTGGGACGAGACACAAGACAAGATTTTGACATAGAATCAGTTTTGTCATTCAGTTCACAATTTTGGCCTTATTTAATATTTTTGCTGACATTGTACCACTGTTTTTTAGTACAACGGTGTCTCAGGAAATGTAACTTGCTAGTACTTAACTCTTTTTTTTGTCCCATCCAAATGTAAAAACATGGGTGAAAAATCTCACAACATATTTTTCTCATGTGTGCACAGTCTTGTCTTCAGTCTTGCAGTTTTATCTCATAAGAACTTGTGGTATGAGATCTTGATCCCATCTCTAGCAAACAACTAAATGTCTGGTCTAGTTATGAGCCCTAAACCTGTAGTTTAGACCTATGCAAACATGGTCAGAAGTGCTGGTGTTTCTTGTTTAACCATTCAGTCTTCTCCTTTGAAAATCCAGATTTTGTCATTGTCTATACCATACCATGCATTCCTGTTCTCCACTTGCATTGTGCTTATCAAAAATGTACATTCAGTAGTTCATATTTACTTTTCTCTCTAAACATGTTCTTTATTTGCAGAGTGTGCTCATCTCCTGCTGGCCCACAATGCACCTGTGAAAGTGAAGAACGCTCAGGGATGGAGCCCCCTGGCTGAGGCCATCAGCTATGGCGATCGTCAGATGAGTGAGTTTCTGACTGGTTTGGTTTTGTGCCAAACTGAGAGGGTATTTTGCACGCCTGCCAACACATCCACTACACACACACACGCACACATACACACACATACACACACATAAACTCTGTACACACACACATTGTACAAGCCCAGCAAATGATTTTCAGCAAACACTGTGACTTCAATGGAGTCCTGCTTGTGTTTGTGGGAAAACTGTGATGAGGGGAGAAAATGACCAAATCAACAAATGCAAATCAACACATGTCCGTGCCCATTCTTCCGGCTGATGCCTCCTAGAAAGGCCACGATGTGGACCGGGCTGCTTTGTGGTGCTGAGGGGAGACATTCCTGAAGGCCCTATGGCTTTTGTATTCACATGAAAAGCTTAACTTCATTAGCTGTTTCTTTAGCTCCTCATTGGCTGATCAGACTCAAGCCCCTGCCTCGCCCATCCAGCAGCCATTGGTTGTATGTATCTGTTTAGTGTTTTCCAAGGGCAGGGTTTATTCACTAATGGTGAGTTCATTATGTTAGGTTTACATACTGTAACTGTCATGTTCAGTTGTGTGATGGTCTGAAATTATGGTGCCTATTTATATTGAAACAGTAGCACTTTAAACATACTAAAAGCACTTTATTACCCACTTGCACTTTATAGATAAGTACCAGAGCACCCGTTGTGTGTACCTGAAATATTTGAATGTTGTGAGGGATTGGAACAGTATATGTTGTCTGTCTTGTAAGTAACCTGCCAAGGGACTACGAATGTAAATTAGCTGTATGCTAACTTTGGCACATTTACACTTGTCTTCATGTGTCCATTAATGTGCATTGTCCCTTTTAAATAAATAAATAAATAAATAGGTAAAAAATACTATACTTTAAGCTTGTCTGCTGTAATGTGACTCACTATAATGCAGCTGCTCTGTCGGAGGCCAGATTCTTCCTATTATACACTAGTCATGGTTGTTGTAACTTTCACATAATTTAGTTTAAAGGTGCAACTTTTCTGGCGGGGTCCACCACCAGAAGAACCTGAAGCTTTGTCTTGAATGTTCCAGAGTATGACATTATACTTCTCTCTTGTATACGAAATGAATTGCAGATGTTTTATATGTATTACTTTGAGTGGGGTCGCCTCTCCACTGATCCGATCCGCGGCAACCTGGCACCACACTGTCTCCATGGAGATAGATAAGTTTAACGTCATACTTCTACTTCTAGATCATTCCAGGCAAAGCAGGTGACAAATCCACCCACTAGATAAGTTATATATATATATACAGTTATATATGAATCAATGAGTTGTATAGGCCACTTAGCTTCAACTCTCAAGTTAATATTTTTTAAAACGTCACATGATCACAATAAACAGTAATTGTGAGATTCTTGAGATTACAGAAGTTGAAATCTGGTCTTTTAATATTGTAGTTCACCTCCATTGTGACTTGTCATAATTTTTATACAATCACAATCCAGTGAATGTATTTGTGACATTTAAACGCCAGTCTCCTACCAATTGGGATTAAAATCAAACCACTGAGTCAGTTCTTTTACGTGCCTTTCACGGAGAAGAGCATGGCCGTGCGTGCGCTTACTAGGCTCGTCCACGCTGCTCTTCCAAAGCCCCTCCGATTCCAGCACACCTTTATTCATTTCCAACAATCCATCATGTCAGTACAAAGGCAACCTGATCAACGTATACATAATCTCGTTAAGCTTACCACAGATAACATAGTGAAGTATATCATGACTTTGTTTTACATTTGAACAAATTTACGATGTGAACAGTCCTGCAAGGAGGGAAAAGGTCACAAGAGGTCACACATCTGGTTTTAGCAGAGATAGGTTAACAAAGGCTCTTTCATCCTCTGCAATTGAGACCTTTTAACTTAGATGTACATTTTTTTAATAACCTCATCATTATAAGCATTTTATTCTAACATTTTCCCCCTGTTTATAAAAATTACATCATATAAGATCAGAACATGTCATTTCACTTTATATTAGCACATGTCATCACAAAAATGTGTAAAATCATACACTGAGGATAATGTTGGCTCTTAGTCATTTTAACTTGTGTTTACATTTGCTTATTTGTGTTCAAAGTCCTGGTTGTCTTCGTCAGGGTCAGTTCTGTCTTGTCCTCTTTTGTCAGTGCGGTTGTAGGCTGTGTCACAGTCTCAAAGACAGTCGTTACATTTGTGTTGTGTGAATTGTGCACTCACTACCAAGTCAGGGTGTGTATGTTTGATATGTATCACAAACAATATTGCTATGTGCACCATGAATAGAATCATTACAAATAACACCTTATTTAACCGTCTTAACTGGGTGTCATGTGGCTGTCTGACGTCTTCTTCTCTCAGACAGTTGTTTTTCCCTTGGGATGGATGGAGCTGTCATCTTTTTCAGTGCCCGAGGGTCAACTTCCTCGTAAGAACACCGTTGGAGTGAACAGTTGTTTACCTACTGCTCACTCTTGTCGTGGAGTCCTGAGTCTAGGAGTAATCTAGGAGGTCTAGGAGGTCTCTGAAGGCCTGAGTCAGAGATGTCCTGAGTCTAGGAGGTCCAGTAGTAGTCTAGGCGTTCTGCGTTTGCGAGTTCTCGGAGGCTGGGTCTGGATCTGTCAGGTCCAACTGGTTCCTCCACTTACAGTGCGACTGATGTGGCTCCAGGTTGACCTTTCCTTGACCTTTACTGCAGTAGATGTAGCCAGGACGACTTGATGAGTCCCACCTTGGACTGGTCCTGTCCTCCCTTAGAGTCTTTATGAACACGTGGTCTCCTGGTTTTGCCGTGTTGCCCTGTGGAGAAATAGTTCTTTCTGGCAGTTTATTGTTGTTTACAACGTTTCTTGTTAACAGGGTTTTTCTCAAATAGTCAATAAGATCTTGATCAGAGTCTGGTTGTTCTTTTGTCTTCATGAGTCCATGTGTAGCATGTGAAAAGGATGCTCTGGAGTAGGAAACTCCTCTAGATCTCTCTGTTGTCTTTGTGCATTATTTTTAATACAGATTAGGCATTGTTTACAAAAAATTTTTTTTAGTATTTATTAAAACCTATTGTATTAACCTTATTTCCCCCTGTTTGACACATTTGGCAAAGCCTATTGTGTCAATATTCTTTTATTTTCCTGACACTTATATTTGTATTTCTTATTTAGTCATGCTTACGGAATTTGTGTTTCTGTCTTTCTCACTGTCACTATCTCCCCTTTGTCTTCTCTCACTTTCAATTTCTTTCTGTCTTTCTGTCTCTTACTTTTTCCTCTCTTTCTATCTTCCCCCCCCCCCCCTCCCCCTATCTCTTCTCTTGGCACAGTTGACTAGGCCTCGCGCCTCTGCCTTTCTGTCACCTTTTGACCTAGGAGATGGGAAACTCAGGGGGGTTGAGTTTTCTTATCATATGCGGGTGGAGGGCTCTGCTGGGCCTCTGGAGCAGTGGGAAGTGCCCAAACTAGATTTTGGTTGGCTTGTGTTTTTCATACTTCTAATTCTGGAAGTTTTTAATAAAGCCCCATAGTCCTAAACTCCTCCTTTTCTTTTCTTTTTCACCCAATTTCTCATTTTCGCCTTGTTCCTCACCACCCTCTGCCTTTAGAGGGCTTTTTTTTTTTTTTTTTTACACCACTGTGCTATCATCGCCCTTCGGACGAGACACTTTAACACTTTTAACGCTTTTGCGCTTTTTACTTATCATTAATTGATAGGTTCATCATCAGCTCACTTAACTTTATTTCATCTAGTTTTTCACCAAAATTATATTTTACTTTTCATTTTCGTAGGAATTTGCAACTCTCTGGATAAATTCACCTCATACTCTGAGTCTGTTTCTATTTTTACTGTTTTTTTTTCCTTTTTCTCTTCTCTCTGCCATGATACTTTGTGTCTAAGTTTTGCCTACTGTTGATCAACGAAACTTCTCTGTGTTTTATGACAAGCTTCTACCACGATGGGCGGTCATAAACTGGGTGTTAATTCACACACCGAGAAGGACGCTGGATCAATTTTCAACAAAACATTGACCTGTGTCCTGAATGAGATTCAACCTTGATACATCTTAACAATGATCAATTTGAATTTCCATACATTCAACAATTCATTCACACACTACAATAACTACAAATCTCTATGTAGTTCTATATAACTTCACTCTCTAGAAGTTAAATTCTGACCTCAGGTGATATAACTGGATCTGGTTGACCGGGTCCTTCCACGAAGAGGATGCCCCACAGGGGTTGCCGTCGAGAAAAGACGGATTTTCCCAGCTCCAGCTGGGTGCGCGCTTTCCAATCTCTGTCGTTCATCCTCCAAGCAGAATCCCCGAATCCGGTTCGAAGGACCATTATGTCATAATTTTTATACAATCACAATCCAGTGAATGTATTTGTGACATTTAAACGCCAGTCTCCTACCAATTGGGATTAAAATCAAACCACTGAGTCAGTTCTTTTACGTGCCTTTCACGGAGAAGAGCATGGCCGTGCGTGCGCTTACTAGGCTCGTCCACGCTGCTCTTCCAAAGCCCCTCCGATTCCAGCACACCTTTATTCATTTCCAACAATCCATCATGTCAGTACAAAGGCAACCTGATCAACGTATACATAATCTCGTTAAGCTTACCACAGATAACATAGTGAAGTATATCATGACTTTGTTTTACATTTGAACAAATTTACGATGTGAACAGTCCTGCAAGGAGGGAAAAGGTCACAAGAGGTCACACATCTGGTTTTAGCAGAGATAGGTTAACAAAGGCTCTTTCATCCTCTGCAATTGAGACCTTTTAACTTAGATGTACATTTTTTTAATAACCTCATCATTATAAGCATTTTATTCTAACATGACTGTAAAAATGTAATCATACAGTGCCATTTTTGTATTCCAGGATATTAAATGACAGGACTGCAAACTGAGAGCTGTCCGCTGTTGGCTGCACAGGCTGAGTCAGCTGTAACCAGGCACAGTAATAGTACACTTTGTTTTACAGAGAGGTAAAATTCTGACTGCCCTGACCTCACAGCCACCACAATAGGCCTGCGTGTTTAGTCAGAACTGAACTTTATCAGTTTCATTCTGTTTGAACAATGAGCCCTGCTGTGTTCAATGGGTACTATTTCTGCCTGGACATGTCACCATTGTCACTTTCTGGAATTGGTAAAGGTTTCAACAGCCGTGACTTCAGATGTGCCAATCATGTGCTGTTTCTGTGTGGGTGGCACTGACAGACGATCATTAATGATCTCGGTGACTCAAAAGTGTACCAACCCTTGGGCTAACAACGATAAAAATAAATTCAGTTTTCATTGTCTAAAATTTAACACAGCGGCCCTGCAGTCTCACTATAGGGTTACAGGGCAATTAAATGAAATATAAATTGAGATCCAGATTTAGTCATGTCTAATCGTCAGTGATCAGCTAGAGTCTTATGAACAGAGATAGACCATTATGGGCTGTTTCATTTCTGATATCGAATCCAGGGCACCAATTGTTGATAAGGTCTGCCGATATTTTAGGCTGATATATTGGGATGAATTTGATTATTTTCCTTAAAGGGCCTGTACTATGCAATTTTTTGATCTATGTAATAATAAATAATACATTAACAAATAGTTGTTTCCTCATCAAATTTAATCTGTTCTAACTTGTGATGTCATGTGGTAATACAGGAAATACTATTTTTAAGATCCATATTCCTTCAGTAGAATCATTTGGATGATTTCAATCCAGGAATTACCCATCTCTACTGAACAAAAAGTAAAAGGCGGCTGTTAAGTACTACTTCGTGACATCACTAGATGGAAGAGAGCATTTTGAACTTCGCAGATGTAGACAGACCATTAATAAAGTATTACTCAAACATGTGTCAATGAAACAAAACACAACTCCTGGTATGTTTTTGAGGAGGTAACAACATTATAACATGGTTTAAAACCCACAAGAGTCAAGTTTGTGTAATATAGGAACCTTTAAATTACACAGTTTACATTTACTACAGACTCACCCACAGCCCTTTTTTTAACCACAAACCAATAAAGGAACTGTATATCACATTTAGTACAGTTATCTCTTCATATTAAAGTGTTAAAATAAAGCTCTGTGTGTATGTTCTAGGCATCAAATCTACCGAAACAAAATATCTGGATATTTAAGGCCGATAGCTGATCAAGACCAAGTGATATTTCGGTCTATCTATACTTACAAATTGAGACATTTACAGCCAGTTCTCTGTGCGTAAAAGTATGCTGTTCAGAGCAGAGTTGAGACTTTGGAAGAATACATTTGCGTTAAATGGCACTGAAATTGAATTGGTTTGTTTAGGGTCATGAAATCAATACTTAAAGCCATTTTTATTGTTTTTGAGAGGAAAAAATAAAACTTGAACCAAAAATCAAGATTGATTAATAAGAGGAGGAAGAAAAATAAATGATTTTAGCCATATTGTCTATCCCTGTTTCACTATGCTCACTACTGTAAGTCAGATCTGAGTTGATTAATATTTTTAGTGTGGAGCTTCCTAGCGTCAATGTTCTATTTTATGTTTGATTAATGGCTGCATGGTGCCCTCTTGGTTGATTTATTGTCCCGCCAGGTGACTTTGGGGTTGTTTTGGTGTCTGCGCTGGAAGTGCTTATACTGGGTGGCCTTGTTTTGCCCTCTGCTTGTCCTGGTTAGCACTGGCGAGTGGCACAGATTTGCAGATACCCCATCCAGATCTGTTCAACCCTCATTAAACCATTGGGTCTTGATGCGGTCTCTGCGTGTGTGTGCATGACTGGCCTGACCTAGATTGAGAATTGAGGCCCCTGATCCCTGATTGGATTTAACTGCACCCCAAAACATACAATATAATTAATATCTAGCCATTGGCAGCTAACAATGTGTACTTTCATCTCCCAGACCCAGATACAGCAACATTTGATTAGCTACAGAGTTTATTTATGTGTTTACATTTATACATGTCGCTGCCTGAGGAGCTCAAATGTCCTGTCCACTTTCAAACTCGCCAAATAAATTTCTCATTCATTTTTCCCATAGACATTTTTGTCTTCTTGCTATGTGATAACTATTATCCAAAATAATTTTTTTGTCCAAAAAACTTGAAATGAAAATGAAATGGTGTAGCCATCTTGTTGCTTTGCTGTACAAAAAGGGAATAGCTAATTTTTAAACTAAAAGCTTGATGTGAACTGAAATGGTATAGTCTAAAATCTCCAGTAACTGTACTTCTCCCTCAGGTCACGATCGAGGTTACTAGCACATCTCATTAACTCGCACACATTCATCTTTCACGCTTGTTTTGTTTGAGATGTCAGGTACTGTTCTGATCACTGCAGGCAATGTAACATGATTGACAGGGCTGCCAAAGGGTGAACCCCATGTGACCGTGGGAGGTTCACGTAACAAAGCAAAATGTGTCATTGTTACTGTAAACGGGCCCTACTTTGTCTTAGGCGTTGCTGCTTAATAATTGCACCAACATGGAGCAAGAATCAAAGATGATGTTGAAATGATTTCTGTAAGTTTACATTGAATTTCACAAACACTTTTAGTAGTGATGATTTTTCCTCATATATTATGTATGTAGAAATAGTGATGGGCAGATTGATACCAAAATATTGATACTAACTGAGAAATAAAAAATGTGCCAAAATGTTTGCCTGAAAATACATTTTGTCATTTATCTTGACAAATAAAATCATTTTCAACTCGGGTTGAGTAAAACTATTGGGAAAAAAAACAAATCTTTATAGCAGAGGAGTGGATTTTAATACAAAACCCACTGATATTGACATTGGATTGATATCACAATACTTCCCATGGTATTACTTCAGATCAAATCTAAAATTACTGGTGTTGCCCATCACAACCTATAAGTGCTGAAGCTCCAGTTAGCAGGAGTTTTATGCCCGGAAAAGCAGAGTACATTACATTGACGATAGCAGCTAAGAGCACACTCGTATCACTTCCTGTTTGAGTGCCATTGCCACTTTTCCCACACGGCCAGAAGGTCATCACTAATGCTGCCGGTGCTGCATGTGCTTCTAATCTACAGCTCTCTCTCTTGTGCCCTCTTTAGTCACGGCGCTGCTGAGGAAGCTGAAGCAGCAGTCCAGGGAGAGCGTGGAGGACAAGCGGCCCAAGCTGCTCACAGCTCTTAAAGAAGTATGCCACTTAGATGCTTTCAACTGTGACTTTAATGTGGACTTAAACTTTTATTAATGCACAATATTCAGTTCACGTGGATGTCTGTCAAAGCTGAGCTAAAATATTCCTGCTTTTTGCACACGTCACAGGTATACTGCTTCAGGCAAAGTGCACATAGTCATTGCATGGAAATGAATGGTTGTCTGAGACTAATTAGGTGCTGGCCATAGTGTATCTTACCTTGTTTTCCTGAGACACATGAACTACTCCTCATATAACATGTGGACTGAACATTGAACTTCACAGACAAAACCAAGACTCACATCTCACCCAGCTCCTATTGACATTAGGTGGGTTATACAGATTGCTTTAGACGCATTTAAGATCTTCAAATCACTATTATAGTAATAATTACTATATGTATTTAGTCAGAAGAGTGTGTATTAATGGACATACTGTACATGATATACATACTGTAAGCATGCCAGATTGTAGCCATGGGCTAATTTCCATCTGATGTCCCACTTTTACTCTCACAAACAAACTCATGTCTTTCTCATGAGGACAGGAAACCCACACATGGACATGGACTGTGGTCCAAACATACTGTAGTGTGTATTTAATGTGTGAGCTACATGTTATTAAGGTGTTGGAGGTGTTTTGTCGCTAGCCACAAACTAGTGTGTCTGTGTAAAAGAGTGCACTCCCAATTACAAGAATGCATCTCTAAAGTTTAAAGTTAACAAAGTTGTGTTGTGGCATCATATAACACATGGTCCTTCAGGTCAGTTAAGCATCATCAACACCCAAACAGTACTGCAAAGGAAACTGCAGATGAAACTTTTAATAGTCATTGTGAAAGAAACCTTTCAGACCTGTGGGATTAACCGTGGGTTGCTTTTTATAAATGGCAAAAGTAGCCACAGCAGTTGTTTCAGTTTTCAGGTTTTGTTCTCAGTGTTGGAGTTTTTTGATTTATGAGTCATACAAGACAGTACAGGACTTTTTTAAATTGCCTCATTCAGTGTCTGTAAAATGTGATAATCACTCTTTGCCTTGAATATTGGCCATGCTTTGTGAATGCTGGTGTAGTGCAGATCCCCACCCTTCAGGTCTCTTCTTACGCTGTAACTCACCACATAATTGGACTGTATTGAGCCGTGGTCCCTTTTAAGCACTTCACTTCAGACTTGAGCTGCTGCTATAGCTGTACTTTCACTTAAACCTAAAAGAGTGATTTACTACTGTAATATTTAAGAAACCGGGTACTTCTTATGCACTGTTAACATTAATTATTACTTTAATTTTGTAGAGTGCCTAATCATATTGAATACCGTATTTTATTGTTTTCCACTACAGCTTGGAGACTTTTATTTGGAGCTCCACTGGGACTTTCAGAGTTGGGGTGAGTTTTAGGTCTCAAGTTCAACAATATGATAAATACAATATATGAAATGTGATATGTGAGATATATGTACATTTGTATGCTTTATCTGGTGTATATCGTTTGCATCTCCATTTATATTTTTGCTTATAAGTGATGGAATGAGTTTTAGATAAGATAGCAAATATCGCCCAACATTCATTTAGATCATTGCAAAGCTCAGGGAGAAAAATGAAATATATATTACAGTCAAACAGTCAAATCATGTACAGTAAAAACAAAGCTTCCCCTCCCAAAGTTGCAAAATGGTGGAATAGTTTGTAGTACCGTATAGCCTACAATATTTTGGACCATATCTCTTCTCTAAAGGGATACTAAATTGTCCTTGCTGATAAGAGATTGTGATCAAATATAGCAAAAATGATTCATCACTGTCTAGACTCACCTTTTGTGTGCTGCGAAGGACTTGAACATCTCCTGTGTTTTTGACTTTGAAATGACATTCAGTGAGGCTTTTATATATGTCAATACACTACATATCCTGTGTTGTTAATGTACAGTGGGTATCGTGGGCTAGAACAGGCATATTATATGACCTGACATACAATGCTCATCATGTACAGAAAACTGTTCACCGGAAACTCACTCACCTATGAGCTGTTTGCCATAGGTTTATACAAAGATTATGAAGGCATACGCGATCCACATTTCAATGTTTTTAATACAATCTTTTGGTGTATAAATGTGTAACTATGTGTGTAAAAATGTCACCACTAATTTTCAGCTAATTTTTAGACTATTTGGATGTAAATTAGACCATGGGGGAGCCACAATAGTCTCCTTAATGGGCAGCAGTGTTTGCCTAGTCTGCTACAGTCTACTAAATAATATATAATAGCAGAGGGCACTAGAACTGTGCAAGTAATCAAATTTTTAGTGAGATCGAGATACAATCGTTTGTAATAATGAATCTGTCAGTAAAAGCAGGCAGTGTGGAGCAGAGTTCAGACTTTACAGAAAGACACTGGAAGTGAATGGCAGTGATCAAAAGTCAGTATAGATTATAATTTAATAAAACTGAATTAAAAATGACCACAACATATGAAAAAGAAATAATTATGGTTACTTTTTGATCACATCACCCAGGCCTAATGTAGTGTATTATTTTGGTCACTATTAATAGTTTAGTAAAAATCCTGTTTAATCCGACAGTATCACATGGTTATTTGGAAAAAAATCCATGTTTTCCTTAAGGCCTGATACTTGTTATGCTCCACTGGGCTTACTTAAATTTAGCTTCTTGACTAAATCACTTTGTGCTGTTAAATCTGTTTTGGTTCAATTTAGTAATGCCCGAAGACAACTTTGAGTTTGTTCAAATTAGTCACGTTATGTGGTGTATAAAATATTGAGGATGTTTTCTGTATCTTATATAGCAAGACCTGTATATACCTCTGCAGTCTTGATGTTAAAACAGTAGTTGGTCTTCATTACTGACCAGGATTTCTAAATTTAGTTTGATCTGATGTTTCTTCAAACACCTTTCTTTTTAATCACAGTGCCTTTGCTGTCCCGAATACTGCCATCGGATGCATGCAAGATCTACAAGCAAGGAATTAACATCAGGCAAGTTACAACAACAAATGTACCTTTAGGAATACTTTATTGGAAGATCGTTGCCAGCAATTATCATAAAAGCTTTTATAGCCATATCTTGTGGCAGCCTCACATGGTGCGTTTTGTTGTCTTTGTTTTTTTTTTTTACCACCTCAGTCCACACCTTCTTTAGTGAACCAGAGTGTGAGATCTACAACTGCACAGGCACTTTGCACTACCAGTTATTTAAAAATAGAATAGGCTACATCCGGGTTGAAAAGGTAAAGTGTTTTATTAAAGAATCAGATTCTGAAACCCGCACTACTTCATAATCAGAGAATTATGTCCAACACAATAATTGGTTCACAACCAATCAATCACAATAATGTTTCCAATTTTGTTTAAGGAGCCTCTATATTACACTATTTTGTGATCTATGTTCTAATGTCGTTCCCTCATCAAAAACATACCAGGTGTTTCATTTCATTCACACATTTTTAACACATAAACCCTACATATTTAGACTGTGTTCTTTTCTCAAACTGAAAACACTCCCATCTTGTGATGTCTTGTGGTAATCCACTGTTTTAAAACTCCATACATCTTCACTAAAATCATTTGGATCATTTGAGCACTGGAATTTCCAATTTCTACTAAACAAAAGGTAAAATGTAGCTGCTAACTTGAAAACTACTGCTTCATGACATCAGAAGGTGGAATAGAGCATTTTTAGCTTTGGAGATGTAGACAGACTTATAAAAGATTTCTCAAACATATGTGAATGAAACTAAACATAAATTTAGGTATGTTTTTGATGAACATTCTAACGTGGCTTAAAGCTCATAAGAGACAATTTTGTGTAATAGAGGACCTTTAATCTGTATTGTAATATGTTATTGTCTAGTACAAGCATATTTTTCTCCAAATCACACCTTAATTGTAATCATATTGAAATGTGAGATCCTCATATACCTCCAGCCATATTATTTCAATAGTTGAATCCAAAGAGAACTCAAAAACCATTAAACCGGGCAGGTCAGGGTGTGCTATCATTTTTCTCAGTGGCTGCCCAAAGCTGCTTGATTTGGTATTCAAAATGTCTTTATTGTCTCCTGGATTTACATGGTGGAAGTGACTAGTAGAAGTAATAAGGCCTAGTATACTGTCCCTGCAAGCTTTTCAGGCAATACCACTGGACTTTGACTGAAGCTACCACACACTGCTCCATCTGCTTTTCTCTTTCCTGTTAAACCCCATTCCAGGACTATGTATGATGAGTAAAAAACTGCTTTTAGTCTCTTTAGTGTCATGGTTAGCTCTAAATGATTTGCACTGTCTCATAAGATGCACTATCAATAAACCTTTTCTCCTGTTTTGTGTCTCTTGGTGCTTTCAGACTGGACACGACACTCATAGACTTTAGTGATATGAAGTGCCAACGCGGAGACCTCAGCTTCATTTTCAATGGCAACGCGATCCCGTCTGAGTCTTTTGTGGTGCTGGACAATGAGCAGAAGGTTTACCAGCGAATACACCATGAGGTTTGTGTGAAAACAAAGGCCAAAAACTCAGCCTAGTCAACTATCACCTGAAATGTAATCTTAATAAATTTTCAACAGTATTGGCAGCCATGCTTTATATTGAATAACATAATTCAGTCTAGTCTTAATAGCATTTTATGTAGAAAGATTAAACAAAAACTTAAGGTGCAAAACTTTTCTGATCTCACCTACTTGTCTTCATGGAGATGTTATTACTTTGACTGAGATGTTCCACAGAATGACCATAAAATGGCTAAGCTAAGTTACAGGTTATATCTGTGGAGAGGTGACTACACAGTAAAAGCTTTTGTGATTTGTTATTTATTTGTTCTAATTTGAATAAAGATATAACACAATGCCATACTTGGGAGCTTTCCAGGCAAATCAACGACCACTCTACAGAAACCAGAGCCTGTATACCTGTTTGTTTTGTTCTCTTTATGTATAATACTCAACAAACTTCAGGACTTGTCAGATATTTTTGGGGTTCTTTGGACATTTGACGTGCTTCTTCACTAGATGATAGCACACCCTGACCTGCCCGGTTTAATGGTTTTTGAGTTCTCTTTGGATTCAACTATTGAAATAATATGGCTGGAGGTATATGAGGATCTCACATTTCAATATGATTACAATTAAGGTGTGATTTGGAGAAAAATATGCTTGTACTAGACAATAACATATTACAATACAGATTAAAGGTCCTCTATTACACAAAATTGTCTCTTATGAGCTTTAAGCCACGTTAGAATGTTCATCAAAAACATACCTAAATTGTTTAGTTTCATTCTCACATGTTTGAGAAATCTTTTATAAGTCTGTCTACATCTCCAAAGCTAAAAATGCTCTATTCCACCTTCTGATGTCATGAAGCAGTAGTTTTCAAGTTAGCAGCTACATTTTACCTTTTGTTTAGTAGAAATTGGAAATTCCAGTGCTCAAATGATCCACTAGATACTTTTATTATTGTCAGATCAGTCCTATCACATGTACCTACCTACACTATCTACAGCCCTCTACTACTTAAGAAACCAAAGGGCACTTGTAGCAGCTATCAAACATCTAATTGAATTTGCTGTACATGTCTCAACTTAATGTACTTAACCTTATTCAATTTTGTTGCATGTATTTTTCAGGAGTCCGAAATGGAAACTGAGGAAGAGGTGGACATTTTGATGAGCAGTGACGTTTACTCTGCCACACTGTCCACCAAGTCCATCACATTTTCCAGAGCACAAACCGGATGGCTCTTTAGAGAAGATAAGACGGTGGGTTTGAGCGATGTTGTTTCAGAACTGGTTTTTGTTGCCACCCCAAACTTTTGAACTGTTGATACTCCGCTCTGTCTTTATTGCGCTTTAATCTGTGATTTATTTTAACACAATCTGATGTTAAAGAACTGACTTAGGCAGAATTACACTAGATGAGCTGATTCATGCTGTTTAACAAGTCTCTCGCACAGAAAATTACAGGCCCACACCAACATTAGTTACACATACTCATCATTTGTGTTGAAAATCAAACTCCAAAATAGGACCATGGATTCATATTGTTCATATTAACCATCCTAAACAGTTGACGTTGTTTTGCTAATGTCACCATTGGGTCACCATAGTAACTCCTAAACATTTCACCATTAGAAATATATGTAGATCACCCTCAGCCTGATGTCACTGCAAAGTACAGTTCTGTCTGGGTCTCATGGGGGAAATTTCCGGGATCTTAAGTCCCAGACAGAAAGGCAAGGAATTTGCCATATCCTCTGACAAATGAAAAAATAAGTCCCCAGATGTGTGCGGTATGTTTTTACTGTGGTTTGTTTTGTTTTGTTTTTTTTCTTTTGTAATGTCATTTATTTGTTTTTGCACAACCAGATAATCACATTTAAAGGTGCATTTTGTAAGTTTTTTAGTGAAGGATCTGTCACCTGCTTGTCTCATAAAAATTGTATTGCCTTGACTAATGTTTGTTTCATGAATTCAATTACATGTGTTTTTATTGCTGAAAATGACTTGTCTCCATGAAAACGGCTAAGTTTTATGCCATTTTGTGGTAAATTTCAGGTGAAACTGCAGCATCTCCACGGAGACTATAAGGTTTCGGACGTTTAAATTTCATAGTGCCCCTTTTACACATGGATCAGACCCACAGTTTAATAGAAACTGTTGGAAGTGTGTTCACGCTGGCTTGCCTCGTGGTGGAATTGAATTTAAAATAGACTGAACTAGATTGGACTGTGCAATGACTTACTTATTGTAGCATCTTGTCTTTTTTCTATAGGAACGTGTAGGAAACTTTTTGGCAGATTTCTACTCTGTAAACGGACTGGTGCTGGAGTCCCGCAAGAGAAGAGAACATCTGAGCGAGGAGGACATCCTGAGGAACAAAGCCATCATGGAGAGCCTGAGTAAAGGGGGAAACATCATCGAGCAGAACTTTGAGGTAGACCACGCTCTCATTTCTACTTTTCCATTGATAATTCAGGACCAGACATACATTAGTACAGATCCTAAAACCAGATTATGTGACTTAAAGGTGCACTTCAGGTAAACCTACTTACTTACCGGCTACCTGCTCATCCCTATGGGGACGTTAGTGTCTATTACAGGTGTTTGATTGTTTATAAAGATTGTATTTATATAGTGAGTGGGTTTGCTTCTCCATAGACCTGACCTGTAACTAGGCATCACCTGCTTGTATTGCTATATTGTTGAATATTCCAGGCAAAGCAATAACAACTCCACAAAGGCAAAAAAGAACAAGATGTCTATCAAGTTAATCTAATCAGGGAATACAAATGTCTTTACATATAAACTTATTTGTACAGTATCTGATGTGTATGAATTAGAAGCACAAGCAACAGTCAGATTAAATCTCATTAAGTCGCCATGATATAAACTCTGAAGGTTATCCGATGCTTTTTCTTTTTGTTTGTTCTTCCTGTGACGCCAGATCAGTATTGCCTCCCTTTGCAATAAGATAAAATTCAAGCTCTACATTTTTGAGCAAAAAAAAAGTTTTCTTAGATCACAGATTTGTACACAGTGAATAGTTACCATGGTGACACAATGCACGCATTAGCAGACACTGACAAAAACGTTTTAAGGTTTAAACAAGTCTTGTTTAACAGCAAAACCAGCTCACCTGTTGTAGTTTCAGCTAAATAAGTTCTTTATGGTCAGATTATGTTAAAATAAAGCTTATATAAAGTCTAACTTGAGTAACAGAGCTTCAGACAGAGCAATGCCTACAGTTAGCATCACACCTCCAGAGAATGTTGATGACATTAGCTGCAAAGTATCAATAAAAGCTGCATTGATATATCTATATATCTACAGCCCAACCTCCAGTCCAGTCCTGAAACTGTCCTGTCTCAGTGGAATCTTGGGGTAGGAAGTCTCATTCAGATCAAACCTCACAGTTCTGCTCAAATGGCTTGGACATGTATCTACACATTCCTATTTTTCCAATGTACGTCTTTGATCTTTGTTTATACAGCTCACTCAGCCACTGCCCACATCACTTTGTGTGTGAGACAGCCTCAACACTGTCATCATGTGGTGACAGACACAGCTACACTTTCTCACTGAGGACTCCCTCCACTGCTGAATGTTTCTAGTGACTGAACACAAAGCACAAAGCCACTCTCACTGAAGCCTCTCAACTCCACTGGACTTTATTGTTGCCTTTTTTGTTGTTGGCATTGTTTTTTGTCCTTTTGTGCCCTTTGCTTTTGTTGTAAATGAACATTGGTATTCAGTGTCGAAGAAGTCAGCTTTGTTGAAAAATGAAGTCCACTAGAGCTTTTTTTTTCACAGAACTGGTCAGCTATTCAGATAATCATAATTTGATCACTGTTATTGTTATCTGGACTATACAGACTTAAAGAACACACAAAAAGACCTTTTATAACAAAGACAGCTGTAGGATTATATCAAACTGTTTAAAAAGTATATTCTGATTTTCACTCATATACAGGGTATCCTAAAAAAAATTGACATAATTTTTAAAACAATTATCTTGAAAACTACTAAGTCTAGCTCTATTATGATGTTGATGTTGGTCTACCAGATCTTTTAGCCCTGAATAAACAGCCTTCCTCGTTAAATTTTGGGTACCAAGTTCAAATGTTTTTGCCAGTTGATGAAGTTTTCCCAAATGTTGCATTGAAGGCTGCACGGTCTTGGGTTACTGTGTGCGAACATATTCCAACACTCAAAATAACTTCTCTTTGGGAGTGAACGGCATGGCTCAACCTGAAAACATTAAATATAAAATCTTGATCTATTCCTATATGTGAAAATTTTTTATTATTTCAACAAGAAGTGTCAAAATTATTGGCCTGCGAAATGACTCTTTTGGAACACCCTGTGTATTCATGAAAATGCTTTCTAGAGGAATTAGTCACTTCATTTCAACATTTAATTGGTCAAAAATGTATTGTAAAATATATTACAAAGTGAAATAATTGTGTGACTAATCAAAAAAGTAATCGCTGACTTGTTGAACACTAAAATCATTGTTAGTTGAGCCCTAAAGTCCGCTAGGGTGAGGCACATGAGTAGTTTTAGCCTGGATATGTTTTCCTCGGACTGGCTTAGCTCTGAGTCACTTTCAAACGGGGCTTCTAAAATTGATCGCACGACTGAAGCTCAAAGCTGACGGTGCTGTGGAATGATGAAGGGGCGGGGGGCACGAGGGGGCCATACCAGGACTGTGTTTTCTGTCTGGACCACAACACCAATGAGAGAGAGTCCCAAACATGTCTGGGAAGGCAGCCGAGGGGCGAGGTTCAAAACAGGGCTGTGTATGAGTCTCCAGAAAATCCTGTGGAGCTCAACAATGACCCCTAGTTTCAGAAGTAAATTTCTCACTTATTTTTCCCATAAACTTTCTGGGGAAAATATATAAGTTTGCAAGTGCTCAAGGCTAATCAGCTATATGGTAACTAATGACAATAAGACTTCTAATTTTATTTTTAAATCTATTTCTGAAACTTTAAAAACAGCAGAGTTATTAAAGCATTTCGCAGAATCTTTACTTTTAAATGTGCCTTTTGGACTTAATACAACTATGTCATGGATATTAGTTAGCACATAGCTGATTAACCTTTGTGATGCCTTTTAACTCTTAATATTTTAATTTTTGGAATAGTTTATGGGAAAAGTGAATGGAAAATTTACTTCCATAACCGGAGCGGACGGTCACTGTTGAGCTCCTTTGTCTAAGTAGAAGACCCCTCTGTGGTTCAAGTATGCCTCTACACTTTTCCATTGCTTTCTGTCCTAGTTGCTTTATTTATCTTAGCAAAAAGCAAGGTCAGTAAGTTCATATCCATTTTAGACAGTCAGGTATTTTAAGAGCTGTTCATCCTCCAGCTGGGATTATACCTTTAATATGCTGCCGGGCTATTATGATAAAAAAAAGTGATTGTTACAGAAAATATTACAGTATTAAAACTAGTTTATGTTACTGACACAATAACCCCAAAGCAAAGCAGGAGAATATCAATTTACCTTTCTAAAATGAACAATATCTTGCAGTAAATCTTGCAATAAACAGCACTTTAGTAATAAGTAATGGATGTTAATTATTCAACCTCTTCAGTTCAAATGTTAATGAACGATACTTTGTAGTTGATAAAGTATTGTGACAGGCCTAATCTTCAGAACTAATATTCATAATTGTGGATTTAAGTTAATCAACTGAAAAGGCAATAGGCAGTAATAATTTAATAAGATATTTTCTTTTTTAACCATTGCAAAGTTATGTGATCCAGTTTAATGTGTTATGTATGAGCAGGTGTTTGTGTTTTTGGTAAACTGACTCCCTCTAGTGGTTCGTTTTACTTTACTTTACTTTGTGGTCGGAGGGACCGTTGGTGCCGGTTGTCTTGGCAGCTGTGCCTTCGTCAGTCTATCCCAGGGCAGCTGTGGCTATAACAGTAGTTTACCACCACCGGGTATGGAGTGAATGAAGAATGCTCTGTAAATAATCCTCTGTAAAGCGTCTTTGTGACATCTGTCTGTGAAAAGTGCTATATAAATAAAACACTTTCATTTTAAATTCAAGCTATGCACAGGCTTCACCTTTTAAACTTTTAACATGTTTTGCAGCCAACAAGAAGGCAATCTTTAACCCCTCCAACACCCAATACTATATCCTGGGAAGAATACATCACAGCTGACAATGGAAAGTGAGTGGCGCACAGCAATGATTTATAAGTGTTGGGTTGTCATGGTAATAATGCATTCTCTTTATTTTATTGTTAATTTAGAGCTCCTCATCTTGGAAGAGAGCTTGTCTGCAAAGAAAGCAAGAAGAACTTCAAAGCTACAATAGCAATGAGTCAAGACTTCCCGCTGGGCATTGAATCGTGAGTATTTGTATTTTTAATTGTTTCATTTGGTTAATTTATTTAACAGAACAAGTCATACAAAGACACATAACGGCAAGTAAAAAGGAAGTAAGGTAAAAAGGAACAGTTGGATGCACAAAAACTAGTCACACACTTGCTTTTTTAGGAACCTTCAGCCATAAAACCTTTACAACTTTTGAAATAGAATCTTGTTAGTTATTCTCTGTTTTGCTTCTGTTTTACACCATCAGTAGGGGTGAAAGGACAGCTTTTATTAAAGTTCAGTCCAAATGTGTGGTGGTGTTTGGTTAATGTAGTTCTTACAGATGAGATGCTGTAATGTTCTTTATGGGCTCCTCTGCTGCAGTTTGCTAAATGTCCTGGAAGTGATTGCACCATTCAAGCACTTTAATAAACTCAGGGAGTTTGTTCAGATGAAGCTCCCTCCAGGCTTTCCAGTCAAGCTTGGTAAGTAAACAAAGAAACAATTTTATTAAAATGGTAAGATGAAAAATTATTAAAACAATATGTAACTTTTCCTTTCAGACATCCCCGTTTTCCCTACAATCACAGCCACAGTCACATTTCAAGAGTTTCGCTACGATGAGTTTGAGCCATCTATTTTTACCATTCCCGAGGAATACAAAGAAGACCCTAGTCGCTTTCCTGACCTTTAACTTTGGATCAAAGTAGCATGTACAGAGGGCAGTTCTTTTAGTTAGAAAATAATTCTAAATAGGAAAAGACAATGAAGCATTAATAAGTATGAACTTTTTAACCACTTGGGCCTGTGAAACAAAAACTCAACATTCAAATATGAAGAGTTGGGTTACTCCAGTTCCCATGCAGTCCTGTGGAGTGGTTAAGGGCATTGAAAATCTCTATTTGACTGCAGTTGTGCCGTGTAAATGTTCACTGGGCAAAGATGTGCAGTGAGTCGATGCTTTGTATGTAAGTTTGTTTGTATTGTTCATAAAGGGACTGTAATTAAGTGACTATAGTCGATCACTGATGTGTACAAGGGAGGGATTCCACTTCTATAGATTTCATCTTGAGGACATTATAGGTTGTTATAGATCATATCTGGGGTCTGGGGTTTGGCGTTTGGCAGAAAAAATAAGTTTTCAGGTTTAAAAAGAATGGGGTTTAATTTATCATTTTATTTTAATCTCCTGAACGTTAGTGCGTTCCAAAGATGTGTCAGCCCTTTCTGTGCTGACTGTTACTACTTCAGTGAAGTAGATGCTTCATAGATGAAAAGTTAACTTCACAAAATCACAAATTCATTGTATTAAAATGGAGTTGACAGGGCTTAATATAGGGCCCGGACTCTTTATGGTGCACTATGGACTCTTCTGTAGTACTGAATTTTTTATTGTTCGTCAATTCAGCCAATGCTGTCAGTAATTTAGCCAGTGTCATCAGTAATGCTTCAGATCAAAGGTAACAAAGTTCCAAAAGTCCAGCGGTAAAAAAAAACAGACCTGCAACTGTAATACATTTGCAGATCTCATTGAAGTTTGCATCCATTTTTGTTTGTATTACAAAAAAAATATCTGCACATGGTATGTAAATACAGTACATATTTTGTGAGAGATACTTTGTTTTATTTTTTTGAGGGAAAATATGGATTTCTGTGTAGGTTGTTTACTTAAATTAGTGAGCTGTTGCTATTTTGTACAGACTTGTATTGTTTTCACTTGTTTTTTTCCTTTATTTGAAAACTTTTAATGCGTGGGTGCAAAATAAGTATTCACAGTAATGTAAAAAGCACAAGAAATGTCAATTTAAAATCTAAGATAACATTGGATCTACTGTGTCCTTACATCTGCTGCTATGGCTTTTGAGCCTCACTGTGTGGATACAATGTTCCTCTTCAGAAGCTTGTTTGGTCTTTTTTAAACTAAAGGCACAACCAACAAAGAACAAGGTATTTAATTACTGACATTTGATCTGTTTTTCCTGATTATTTTTTGTCTGTTTTGACCCAGATATCGGGTATGTGCCTACACACTAAATATTGTTTGAAATTTTGTTCAGCTTAGTTTTTACATTTACTCTAGAATGAGTCACCATCCATGTCAATTGTACAGCAAAACTGTAAAAGTCTGCTACACTATTTTTATATATACTAAAAAATAAAACCTTACATTCAACTATGTTTCAGTTGTTTTCATTGTTGTTTTAAAAAATAACATGCATTACATAATGATCACTTTTATTCCTCTCGTTATAAAAAAAAAACTAGAACACATTTCATTTCAGCATTTCAACAAGCTTACATGGACAATACAAATTCTTGTACAAAGGAGCTCCAGCACAAGTCAGTGCATTACAGTAAAGCAAATTTGTTCAGTAAACAGCAAGAGAGCATACAGTGCTCAAACATGACATGATCCTGACACCATTACTGATAGTGTGTTCTGGCTGGTGGACGAAAAGCAACACATACCAATTGCTTTATTTAAAAAAAAAAAAGACATTAACTATTTAAAACCCATTTTGAACTTTCATCCCTATTCTCCAAGACACCCAGCTTTACAGTTTAAAACATTACTTTTGTGAGGTTATTAAAAATATCAAAGAGCAGTAGTTGGATAGTGGTAATTCAAAGTCAGTCGCTCATCTCCATATCCTCCTGCTGGTGATCGTCGCCATTTAACTTGGACTTTTTAGAGGCTTCAGTTTTGTGGGAGTTGCCTTTGGGGGAGGAGTTTGAGTCAGAATCACTTTTTCTCTCCTCGTCATCCTCCTCTGCTTCTTTTTCACTGTCATAACCTTGTTCTTCTTCATCATAATCCCGCGTCACCTGTCAACAAACACTAGAAGTAGAATAATTTTGGTCTAACACTTGGTCAAAGCATGGGAATCTATTTCTATGATTATCTTTAAAAATCTACTTGAAATGAGTCATACAAACCTTTACGTCTCCCTTCTCACTGTCAGACTTGCGCTCTCGATCTCGCTCCTTGTCTTTACTTTTCTTCTTCTTGCTGTTTGAGCGCTCCCTCTCTCTCTCGTCTCTGCTCCGCTCTCTGTCCTCCCTTCTGTCACGCTCTTTTTCACGCTCCTTGTCTTTCTTCTTTTCTTTTTTATGGCTGAATACAAACAATTGGAGAAAGAGACATTTTTCTTTTTACTTTTCCCCAACGATTAACCAATCCACCCATTTCTCTGATTGAATTTCTATACTGTTTACACAGATACTGACCGTCTGGGGGATGGCGATCTGGAGGGCTTTTTCCGAGGTGAGCGAGATGCACTGTGGCTTCGTCTGTGCTTTCTAAAAAGGAGAATTTATAACAAACTCTCAGCCTCTTTTGAAAAGCCTTGGTCATTTTATTTTTCAGTACTCACCGACTAATACTTCGGGATCTTCTAGCACTGCTGTAGCTTTTAGGTGGCGTCTTGGATCGCTTTTTCGACTTCTCCTCTTTCCTTTTGTCCCTATTAAGGTAACATAAAATGATGAGAAAAATTATATATAAAAACTGCTGTGAGGAGACAGGAGAGGTACCCACCTGGAGCGACTGCGGCGACCTCTGTCTCGTGAGTGGGACCTCCTCCGCCGTGGACTCTTGGACCTCCTTCTGCTCCTGGAATGAGACCTGCGTCGTGACCGACTCTTTGACCGCCTGTCAATAAAAAAACAACTGAATTTAATTTCTTTGGGGGACTGGTGTCAGCGTTTTATCAGTGCCAGTTTTTACCTGTGCCTGGACCGAGACCTGGACCTCCTGCGGCGTGACCGTGAATTGGAGCGGGAATGTTTACGTTTGTCATCTTTCTTGCCTTTGAACACAAATGAGCGTACATTGAAACTCAAGTATTGCTGTTGAATTCTGTGAAAAATATGAATGAATTAATATGAATAATTCAGCATAAAACCAGTATTTACTTCCTGGTTCAATGGCAGCTGATATCAAAGACTGAGCCTCTCGCACTCTCTTCATTGCTTCTTCAATCTCCTTGCTGGAGGCATCCGTCTTTAAGCCTGGAGTTAAGCCAAATCCTGCAGCTAAAGGATTGAATCTGCAAAGGGCATCAGTTAGCAGGGTTGCTTTTTCTTTATTCTTTCTTTTTTTGTTATTTTTTTGAGGATACAGTGTCTTACTTTGGGTCAATCGACTGCATAAGCTTGAGGAAATCTGCAGACAGAGCCTGAAAATAAAAATAGTCATATTTCCCTTTCATGAAGCACACAAAACTGGTCCACTAAACAGGTCTTTACCTGAGGGTTCATATTAGGACCTTGGAATCCCATGGCAGCCATTTGTTCAATGGTTGGAAGACCAAATGCTGAAGCCCCCATCTATAACACATTTTGTGTGGTACAAGTAATGCGTTTAAATCACTGATATTGTTACAACACAAAGCACTCACTGTTGCTAAAGGATTGGGTGTTGGGAGAAGTCCTCCTCCGGGCATCATCCCTGCCACAGCATTGGCTGGAGCGAGCAGCGACATAGCTTTAGATTCATCTGGAATCACTCCTGGAGAACAGAAGGAATATTTCAAAATGGACTCAAGACAACACAGACAACTTTCTTGCAGACAAGCCACCCCCGTCTAACTACTCTATTGTAAAACATTAAGGACATCCACTGAGTCTTGTCTGTAAATCCTGCTCCCTGACTTTTGTGTGAAGCATCATTGTAGGATTAGCAGTTATGTTTTAATTCACAATACACATTGTGGTCAACACTGCCAAGATTTGATCACCTGTACTTGTATTTTAAGTCATGAACCAAACGTATGCAAGCACAGCCAGTTGTCCCGCGGGATGTGCTCTCAACTTTCATTAGATGTTTTATGAACAATCGACTCACGCCGGCTGCTTCGCTATAAAGCACACAAAAACATTGAGATACAAAAAACAAAGTTGATTTAGGTGGAGACAGTAGGGCACATTTCAACATCTCTTACTACCAGAATAAAAATAGCAAATTTGTTGGTGGTCTGTATTTAATATTTCCACTGCAAAAAATACTTACTTAGTAACCAGATTATAAAGCAATTCTTACCCAAGATTAACCCACAACACCAGAAACTAACTATAAAACTATAGACCTGTTACTAAGCCACGAAAAACTATATATGAACATTTTAAAATAAGTCTGTTTTAAGGAGACAGTCATCTATATGGAATCTTGAAAATTATATTTTGAGGGATGAAGAGAGGGAGACACATTCGCACACACACACACACACAGGCAGGCAACAGAAAGGACACTTGAGAAACAGGATAAGGCTGGAGTAGAAAAAACTGTTGGTGGCAATGTCAGCGGCCTGGTATATAGGGTTGGCTGAACCAGGAAAAAGAACTGTAAAACACAACAACAAAAGAAACACCACTGTTAAATGTCAGATTCATTTTCTGCTTTTGGAGAGACTCAAAAAGAAAAGTGAGGGTTCATACAGACAGATTTTCAGATTTATTATTATTATTATTATTAGTGTTTTTCTTTTGATGTCTGCTCAATGCAAACCAGATGTCCTGGCAATTGGCCTTCATATTATTGTACAAGTATACAAGCGTTTGATACTATTAATTCTTGCAGTAGCTAGTGAAGCACTACCGGTAAATTCAGACATTTTCAAAATATCTAATTCTTCCACGATTTAATGACCAGGAACATCCCAGATGCATATGTATGTGCTTTACGATGACTATTTTTCATTTGAAAAAGTGTGCTTAGTGTTGTGTTAATATTCAAACAGCCCTAAAAATAACAAAAAAATAACAAAAACTGTTCTTTTGTTTACTGGAGAAAATAAGAAGACGGTTGCAACCCTGATGGCAATATTTCTGTTCTAATCTCTTGATGGCAGCAGAGGACCACTTTCAGCCAGCAAGGAAGGGCTCTCTGCAAAGGACTCCACTATGAAAACCGAAACACAAATAACAGAGAGAGAGAGGTTTACAGCTAGTCTGCAAGACATTGGACACAAATGTAACTTTCTTTTCATAACTAACCTATTTTGAGGCATGACATAGCTATTGTTTGGTAAAAAATAAAAGTGTTTAAATACATTGTTTTTGTAACTCATTTATACATTTTGTCAGCTATATTCAGAGATTAAACACCCACCTTCTGCAAAGGGGACCACGATGAGGGCTCTGTCCACAAAGACGGTGTTGGTCAGGTGCTGGGACACTCCCACCGACTCTGGCTCTTGGAACTTTACAAAACAGACACGTGAAGTCACAGGCATGGGAGAATCACTGGAAGAAAACACACACAAGTTGGGCAATCGGAAACAAGAGACAAGAGACCATCTGCTGACAAGAGTCAATAAGGAAAGATGACACCAATGTTATAAGCTTTATAGATATTCCTACCAGTGATCACTCAAGGCAATTTTTATTAGATTCATGTTAATAAATAATATAACAGGAGATACAAAACGTGTGCCACTACTTGCATAGGGGTTGGTTTAAAATCAGTTTTGTAAGTTTCATCCCACAGTTATAGAATGAACTAATTTGATATGTTCCCTGGCAGAGGACACACGGGCCTAGTACATGGAAGTATAAGATCATATCAAAGATCCACAGTCTAGTTGCAGCATGGATCCTCCATAATACCCCGTCACGCATATTTGGGTTTTAGGCGGGACTGGAGCTGTTAAAGTGACTTAAACGTAGATCAGCACAGAATTACAGATCACTGTTTGTGTGATTATGTTCCCATTTACATATAACATTGCACGTGTTTGCAGTATATAGAAGGTAAGAGGCGGAGTGAGCACAAATCAAAGGACTAGCATTAGCGAAAGATACAGCATGGGGCTGGTGTTGACGCCAGGCCTCAGAAGGAGCCTGGCTTTACGTCGTTATGTGATGTTTACAAGACCATCGCACTCATCATACTCACTCCGGTGGGATCAGCTTGAGCTCCTCTATGGTCCCAAGGAACCCGAACAGGGTCCGCATTTGTTCGGAGGTGGTGCTGGGAGACACGTTGGTCACCTGAATGACGCGCGTGTTTGAACTCATTTTACCGCCGTGTTCAACCGCAGCAGCCGCTGTTTCACCACAAGTGTCTGCAATAAAAGGAGAAGCGGTCACCTGGCCGTCTTTGTAAAGGAAAATGCGAAATAAACATTCAGTATTCGCTGCTGCGGACAACTAGGCCTACGCCTTTGCTGTATCCAGGGTTGCCAATACCGAGTGACAGTTTTCAGCCAAGAGGCCTTTGGCGGACAATATGCGGCAAACAAACAGAACGACGGAAACTCAACAAACCTGGCAACAGGTTCATCCTGCGTCAAATCCATTTATCTATTTTAATTATTTTTTACTTTTCGTTACATGGGTTTAGATGTTAAAACACAAGACATAAATAATGACTGAATGGCCTAACACTTTTTTTTCTCGCAAAGGAAAAAAATAATAAAGAAGACAAGCATGATGACCTCTGTGGGCGGGGCCATATTCATGAGGCTGCTAGGTTGCTAACGCTGTAGGCAGTATCATGAGAGTGTTTTTTGGAGCAGCTTGGCATCGTTTGGATTTATAACAATGAATATGCACGGACCGAAACTAGTCATCCATAGGTAACATGCATTTGGTTTGTTGCTTGCATTTGACATAGTATAAATTGACGGGGGGGGGGGGGGGTTAATCTAAGCGCTGGTCCTCGGTTAGCATCCCTGGAGCCTTGTGCATGTCAACAGGTTGTATTGGGCCAGCCTGCTCCACTTTCTTTTGGCTAGTCAGAGCAGATTTTTTTCCATAAAATGCAGCGGTAAAAATGTCCAAATCATGTGAACAAGATGCCAATGAGAAGTAGATATCTCCAAGTAATGGTAAGAATACGCATATGTGCGACTTGAAAATGCCTTTAACTCCAATCCTGCGTTGGTGTACTTAAGGTGCTTTAAAGATAGGTCTGATATTTGCTAGAACAAGTCTAGCAAGTCTAGCAAATATCATCACAGGCCTAGGTCATGTGCAGATATATATATATATTTTTTTACAATATATGTGTTGTATTTTGCAGGTCTTTGAGTGGAAATGTCTGCAGAGCTGACTTAAACAACATGGAGATCCGGTCTTCTTTCATTCCACCTTTCTCATGACATCCATAAAGAAGGAATGGGCATCCTCAGATTTGTGGCCAGAATTATGGGAAGGATCAGTACATTTAGATCCTATCAGTTTGTGGTTCTACTGGCCGCTGCTCTGGCTGTCGTAGCCTTTTACTACTTTGGCACAGAGAGACAAAACTTTTCCAGCACCACCAAACGTATTAAGCAAACCCAAGCAACTTATAACTCCAACAGGAACGATGCAGATCTAACTGTGGACACCAAATTCACCCCTTCATCGGGATCTGTGGAGCATGGAGTTGAACGCAATGGAGAGGCAAGAACTCCACAGAATGGAACTGGGAAAAGGAACAGTATGATAGCTGGCCAACCTTACCATGCGCTGATGATGTTTACTAAAGTGGATAAGAGTCGGAGCCTGCAGGATAAGTTCAAAGTGGCCATGTTATCAATGGTGAAGCATGCGCACTTTGAGGATGGTGAAGTACTGGTTCTACATTTTGTCAGTGACCCAGCGAGCCAAGAATTGGGGAAAAGCATGCTTCAGGAGTTTTTAAAAGATGCAACATTTAAATATGAGGTAGGTCCTGTTCTGCTTATAAACTTAAACATAACCCGATTTTAAAAGTTCGCTTCATTTTCATAGATGTTTTCCTCTAGCAGGTTTAGAGTTAGAAGTGTAACTTTTCTGGTTGAAGGTGCGTCACTTGACTCTTTGGAGATGTTGATTAGAATGTTACATAGTATGGCATTTAACATATCCATCTCCATGGAGACAAGATGGTGACCCTATAGACCTGTGAATAGGAGAACCCCACTCACAATAATATATATAAAAAAAAACAAAAAAACGCATTTCTCACCTTCCACGGTGGTTGGTCTCTCACCCTCATCAGCTCGGGTCCTCTACCAGAGGCCTGGGAGCTTGAGAGTTCTGCGCAGTATCTTTGCTGTTCCCAGTACTGCACTTTTCTGGACTGAGATGTCTGTTGTCCTTCCTTGGATCTGCTGCAGCCACTCATCCAGTTTGGGGGTCACGGCCCCGAGTGCTCCGATCACCACAGGCACCACCGATGCTTTCACCTTCCAGGCCCTCTCCAGCTCTTCTTTGAGCCCCTGGTATTTCTCTAGTTTCTCGTGTTCCTTCTTCCTGACATTGCCATCGCTCGGTATTGCAACGTCCACCACCAATGTCCATATATATATATATATATATGTGTACATGTACATACATACTACATACATACATACATACATACATACATACATACATACACACACACACAAAAGAGGTTAAAAGTTTAATGCCATACCGTGGAACATTCTAGCCAAAGTAATAAGACAAGCTTTAGCAGACCCCCACCAGTAGTTAAAATCAACACAAGAGGGCAGTATTGGTCTTCCTTTCTCTGTGTTGGTTTGCCAAAGGAGAGGATCAGATGCCTCTTGCTGCCAGGTAATACGCTGTCCTAATTCTCTGCTTTTGTGCACTTCATAAAGCTCAGGCTCATAAACTTGTTTAGAGATTACTTATCCCATTTCATCAACTTCATCACCAACGCCCTTTTACTTGGGATTGCTCTGCTGCCTTATCTAAATCTCACAAAATACAGTGTGGTATTTTTTCCCAATATTTTATGCAATGTTTATAGAGAATAGAAACAGATGAACTATTGACATTTTATTGCTTTGATTCTTTAATTATGTAAGGACCACCAAGATGTAAGTTTTTGAGTCATTTCTTGTGTGCTAATATCACTGTATCGTAAATCCTGCATCTAGACATTCCAGTTCACACAAGTTTATGTTCATGGAATGTCCATGACTGTTCCTGCCGTTGCTGTAAGCTCGATACAACACAGACGTTATTCTGTGGATGCCACTGTGAGGGTCAAAACCAGTGCCTCTAGCTATGCTGAACAAAATATTGTTTTGTAACTCTTGCACCATTTCCTGTTCTTACATAAAAACATAATTTTATTTGCAATGTAAAAGTTCACATGCTCCATGTTATTAGCCTCAAGGTATCCATATGTTAGCCTTTGAACTGGTCCATTTCATATATTTTATCAGCCGCGTCTGATCTGTAAAAGTGGCTGTCCATTTTTGTTGTGTTAGATTTTATCATATTAAGTGTTACTGTAACATTATTGATTTACATGGGAAATAGTTAGACAAACATTGAACACAATCACAAGATGTAGCAGATAAAGAAAAAAAAACAGACAAAACACTGAACCAAAAACAGACCCACAGTTATTTTTCACAAGGACAAAAAGTTTGTGAATCGAGGGTTTAGATTTTCATTCTTGCCAACTTTCTCTTTAGTAATGCTCGAAGTGCATTCTTCAAAGTCAGCACTTGCCAGAGTCTTCACAAAGGACTTTCTGCTTAGTACTCTGGGCATAAACTTTCTTTTCATTACCAGACCTCACCAATCTCTGACATACGCGTCTGTTAAAAGAAAACACACATGCACTTTATTTATCAAATTTATACTTGAAACGTTTAACAAAAATCAACATCATGTTATCTTGATGCATTATTTATAATTGAACATTAAACTTACTCTGCTTTCTTAATAAATTATTTATATGAAATCTGTTAAAGGTATAATTTGTAACTCTCTCTGAAGTGCAATTGCTCATTGTCTGGATCTAACTTAAGTCATTTTTAACAATTCCTTTTTACAGTCTTAATTACAACCTCAGTGTACCAGTGTTTGCACTTTGATTAGATTGCAGTTGATAAAATAGGTTTGAAGTCATTGAGTTCAGTGTTTACAAGCAATCCACATTATACAGTATTTGAACTAGAAAATGTGCAGGTTTTCACAGATGAAGTGAGGGCAGGTCTAAGTTATGACCTACTTTATAAAATCACATGCATATTGTGAGGATTATCTAAAGCCCTTTACACATACTGATGTTGTCAGACTTAAGCAGGAGTGACTAGTAGCTTTCAGCACTTCTGTATGCTTTGAACATGTGTTTTCATTTCCCCCTGGATGGCTTTGAAAATCTGTGTTTGTTTACTGCTTACTCAATAAAAATCTCTTAATCTGCAGAGATATTGTATATTGTGTAATCTCATGACAAATTTATTAGTCTTGTATATGTTGATGAATTCTTGTTACAATAATTCAGCTTTTATATATATATATATATATATATATATATATATATATATATATATATATATATATATATATATATATTACACTAGTTTCTGATCTGTTATAACGTTTCTTCCTCATCAAAAAATATAGCTGGAGTTGTGTTTTGCTTCATTCACATGCCAGTATGTCGAACACACAAATCCTACATATTTAGGCAATTCATCTCTCAAACATAAGACTCTCTGTTCCACCTTGTGATGTCAAGTGGTAATACAGGAAGTGCCTTTAAAACTCCATACACATTCACATTCATCATTTGGTTAATTTTAGCTCTGGAATTGTCAGTCTCTACTGAACAAAAGGTAAAAGGTAGCTGTTATCTTGAAAACTGCTGCTTTAAAGGTAATTATAGAGAATTTAAGGTAAAACATCATTTTGAGCTTGAGCTGTAGACAGACTGATGCAGGATTACTCAAACATGTGTGAATGAAACCAAACATAACTCCGGGTAGGCTTTTGAGGAGGCACCAACATTCCAGCATGGCTTAAAGAATCAGTGTTGTGTATAATAGGACTTTAATATCCTAAATCTAGCCTCTTTTAATATTTTTTTATAATCTATTTGTGATTGTACTAAGGATATTTAAGGTGTAATTATTATAACTACTGGCATTTGATACTGCTGTTGTGTTCTTTGGCAAGACACTCAGAATTTAAAAGTGGTGCTACGTGCAGTAATGACAGTGTTCTCTGTTCCATAGGTGTTATTTCACAATGTGGTGGATCTCACACATAAGCTGTTCCCCATCGTGGAGGCCATGCAGAAGCACTTCAGTGCTGGGTCTGGAGCGTACTACAGTGATGCCATCTTCTTCCTTTCGGTGGCCATGCACCTCATCATGCCTCAAAGTAAGACCTGTAAAGCTGTAATATTCATTGTGTGGTCAAGATGAAACAATACTATTTTAGAATGAGTTGCTGTGCAAGATTTTGAGTATCCCCAAAACTGTAATCATCTGTGTTTAAGGTAGAGGTTTAGTTTTTTTGTGAGTAAATTGTCATTAGTGTATTGCAGTCTGTCCAAGGCCCAATGTAGCTGCCACAAAATGAATGAGAACAAATGCAGATAATCATAGGGAATAATGAAGTCACAATAAGGTTTAAGTACACCAGAAATTTGTTTTCAGCATTTGACCTATCCTCCAGTGCCACTGAGAAGAACCCATCTCCAGATCTTGATCTAGGCTTGGTCAGGACCACCATAGCTGGTGGACTTTTTGTATTGTGTATATTTTGATTTGATAGTTGATAATTGAAGAGATTTTAGCACCCACTTTACATAATCAAGTAAAGTTAGTGTGATGTCACAATCCACTGTTGGCTCATGCTTGTGGAGCTCACCCTTGATGATGCTGGAGCACAGCTGGACTGCAGCAGTATGGCATGCCTCCAGATGGCACGTGTCTCTCTGCAGAGTCCCAGGGATTTGGGCAGGAGGTGACCTGCTGCTGCTCACATTACTGCCCACTGACCAATACTAGCACCACTCTGTGAGGCTGTTTCTGTCCCATTCAGTGGGTGTGCAGCAGTGTTTTGGTTTACAGACAGTCCTGACAATTAAGCTTTGGATCGATATTTACCTGAAGGACCAAGATGCCCTCTGCAAAAACATGTCATCAGAAAGCACAAATGCATGATTGCTTCGACAACTTTTTTTCTTTGTAGTTTTTAGTGGTCTGGGAAAAAAGAAGAACAAAGTTGGAATTGAACCACAAAAATTTATTAACATTAAAATGGCATTACAATGGTTAGAATGCTCCATATGACCACTTGTCTATAGATTAACTGTAACTCAGCATTAAACGGTGTTAATATGTTCACTAGGACTGTCACAGTAATTACTGTATCGACTCAGTCGTTCAGCACATGAAAGCTGGCACAATATACTCATGTGTACAATTTCAAGTACAAGTTATTTTTGTTGTATTGCAAAAATATGTGAGCTGTAGAGGGTTGAATGAGTCACTTCTATGGGTGATTATTGCATCATTCTGTTATTTATTTGTTGTACCTGAGCCTCATCCTTTTTGTGTCTGTGGCATAAAGTAGTTTCAATATCATCGTTTATGGCAATATTTCCCTGTATATATTGTGCATCAAAATTTGTTATTGTGACAGGCCTAATGTTCACCAATTTAAACTTCAGCTTCTCTGTTGAACCACAAGGCAGCGTTGTAGTTTTGAAGGTGCTCTGACTCTTGAGCCCCTGTGACTCTGTTAGGACTCTGGCATGGTCATTACACCTGTCTGTGATATATGAAAGAGCTTCAGTAGGCATACTTCAGATCTAAAAGGTGTTTTGCCGATGCATTGTAATCAAAGGTGAACTTGTGTAAGCACCGGCGGTGACGTGTACAGCTGTTTGAACTTAAATCCTGCCACATGCGAGTTTAAATCCTTATTGATCATCCACATGTGCCACCAGTCGGCTGAATCCGGGCGGCTGCACGTTTCTATTAAAAGCCGGCTTTTATCTCTAAAAGGGCATTACACAAAAAGAGTGGGCTGCTGCACAAACCTCTTTTATTATTTTTACACTATGCAAAAGATAAGATAAGATAAGATAGGACTTTATTGATCTCACAGTGGAGAAATTCAACAGTCACAGTAGCTCCAGGACAGTTTAGTGCAAAAAAGGGGGGAAAAGTGTGATGCAATCAAGATAAACAATAATAAAAATAGAAATAATAATAAAAATAATCATATAAAGTGAATAAGTATATGTACAAAATTTACAAAGAGAATTGAAATATAAATACTATATATATATATATAAAATAAAGAAAGTACAAAAACAGTGCAAGTTGTCACAGTCCAGTAGTGGCACAGACATGGTTATTGCACAGAGGAGTTGTACAGTCTGACCGCAGTGGGGATGAATGATCTGCGGTAGCGCTCCTTCCTGCACTGAGGGAGTCTCAGACGGCCGCTGAAGGAGCTGCCCAGCAAAACCATTTTCAATAAAACTATTTTCCATCTAGTGCGACACATTCGAAATTATTATTTGTTTAATGACAAAATCTGAAAGGACTGCTACAAAGTCACTTTGACTGTACATTACACATAACGATAATGTGCAATACACTGTGTGAAGTACTATGAAATCAGAAGTAACCAGTTCAAATGAAGAATCAATTTGTATCTAAATATATTTCTCATCCAGTATTTCAGCCACATGTTGCTCTTAATAAGCCATGTCAGATATTGTTTTGTTACATTAATGTGGTACATGACTTGGGACCCTGTCTAGAGGTACAAGCATGTCTTAAATTGATCCTACAAGAATATTTTCCCAACATAATAGGAACAAGTATGCCAGTGCCACTCTTGAGAACAAGACATTTTTACAAAATGGCAATTTTACAAGCAGCAGATGGATCTTTTTTATATGGTCACGTTTTACATTACATTTTCAATTGGCTGAAGCCTATATTTGCAAAAACATGCCTGAGATTGAATATAAGTACAACCAGGAGTCCTGTAAGCGTGATTAGACACTAGCACATATATTGGTACAATTACACTGCTTCTGTTTTGTTAAACTTAATAGAATATTTGTTTTCTTTTCATGCTGTAGCTAACAATTATTTTTATTGTACATTGAGAATTTTTAAATACATTTTAACCTGTTAAAACTGAAAATATGCTGACTGAAGGCTTCTAGATAGAATAAAGTGTATGATTGATTCAAATCAGAAATAATTTATTCTGTTTTAATAATGCAGCTGTCTTTGTTATAAAATGTCATTTGGCCTGTGTTTTAGAGTCTGTACACTACTAATGATCATCAAATACAATTAGTAATTAATTGCACTTATTTTGTTAAATCATTGCAGCCGTCTCCTACCATCCCCAGAGGGATCACCTCATATTGCCATGACAATTTCTGTCTTTGTTTCTGCATTGACAGTGTTGTCTCCAATGTTTCTATGGGATACAAGTGAACACGAACTAATTCCCATAAAGTGAACAGAATGTCTAGAAGCTTCTCTTTTCAATGAGCAGACACCAAGCCCACCAACTCACAGTGTAATAACTGTATAAACCCTCTTTCCTGTTTCACCGGCACATGATAAGCCCTGGATTAAAAAAATGTCTCACACCCTTTGAAAATACTGAGCAGAGCCTCTCTGTTGCTACAGTGCATAAAGACCATTATAAAGTCACAGTGACAAGCCACTTCCTTGTTTGGAGAGCACAGGCTACTGTCGGTGATGGGCATATTTCTCTCTTTCTCTCACACTGTAAGACTGCAGTGTGACCACAGACTGTATATGACCCCAAGGTAAGTCTGTCATGGCTGTATCACCAATCATTTTCTTAAGCAATATAGCAGCAGTTTACTATAATAAATACATAACAACTGTATTTTTTTTAAATAGTCATTTACTTCTCAGGCCCTACCAGTGAAATGGCTAGTGCCTCTTGCCTCTTTTGCAGCTCTGCAGAAGACTGTACAAAAAAGGGGAAATTATTTCTAAAAAGACATTTTGGATGTCAACCCACAGATGCACTAATTTATACTTTATATTTCTTACCATTGCATATTTAGTTCTGCATTTCTTTTCAGAAAGTATTTAAAAACAACTCAAATTCAAGTATTTAAAAACAACTCAAATTCAAGTACTGGTAATCTATGAGGGAACTTGATGTAAACTAACATACAGGCCCATAAAAGTGCACTTAAAGGTGGAGTAACTTCAGACGGAGGGTCAGCTACCTGCTTGTCTCTGTGGACACCATGCACACTTACTCTGAGCAGGCTCGTCTCTCCACAGATCTGGACTGTAAATTGGCCTAGTGGTGGCTCCTTCTTGTCTTCATGGAGATAGAATAGCAATAATAGCATCTCCATGGAAACAAAAAGGTGACATACCCACCACCTTAAAAGCTACTTAGTGCACCTTTTAATTGAGATGTTTCATGTAATTGAAGGTCAGTTTCTTTCAGCCACCTGCTTGTCTCCATGGAAATGTCTGTGCTTTGTCCAGAATGTTCCACAGTGTAGATTAAGCCTAAATCTATCACAAGGGAGACAAGCAGGTTACAGCACTACTCTACATTACACTTTAGATCTATGGAGAGTCGCCCCATTCACAGAAGACATTACTGTGTTTTTGAGCAATCAAAACACACATAATGAATAAAAGCTAGATGAATATGTTTAAGGTCATACCATCCCAGAGAAAGCATTAACATCTCTATGGAGACCAGTAGGTAGAGGACCCTCCACCAGAAAAGTTGCGCAGTACACCTTTAAGTGCAGCGATCCAATATGTCCTTGAATAGAGCAGCACAATGTGTGAAATGCCATAACATATCGCACTGACTTTTATGATCTTTGTCTTAGAGAATCGTGGCTCCATCATATATCAGTCTTTTGTTCCCTCTGTACTCAACCTGTCAGCAGCCACACACATCCCGTCTGCCCACTACTGTCAAATCAGCTCTGTTCCTTTGCCCTCAAACTATTGTCTTTGACCAAAAATAATGTGTTTTTGTCACATCAATTAGGTTAAGCTTCTCTTTCTATGCCCATGCTGGCTGGAGTATTTCCCACCTTTTCATCGCCATAGCAACAAGCAAAACATAGGAAGCTAGAACAATGAGCACATGAAGTCTGCACATCCTGGTTGTTACTATTGTACTGTCAGAAACTAAAGCCAGATGCTGTTGATCACTGTCAGCAGCTCAAGAAGTATCTTCATTTAATATGATTTTATTTTATATTATTGTATATATCCGGAGCCAGCTCTTATTTTTTTTCTGTTGCGTTTTTCCTCAGTCTTTCCTAATAACTTAATAAGGGCATCACTGCATCACTGGCTGCTCCTATTAAAATCAGATGACTGTAGGGTTTGAACTTGAACAATAGTGGCTGGTGGGTTTCATTATTAATTTATTTAACTTTGTTTGAGGTAACTGACATGATGTAGTTAGCATTTAGTTTGGAGAAGATCAAATGTTTGCCATGTGGTTGCTAATCATTGTACAAATTCAAGGCTTGTCTTCAACATTACTGAAAGAAGTGAAAAACAAGTGTTTTTATTGTAGAAATGTTGGAGACATTACAATATTCCAGTAATTACATTTTTAAAAGAGGGAAACCTGAGTGAGATCCAAGCAGGAACAGGTCATACTGACCTCTGTAGTGCAATCCAAGAAACCCATTTGATACTGCTTTTTGTTTATGTATGTATTGTATTATATATGTATTATATGAGTGATGGGTGATTGGTAAAGCGGTCAGATCCATTGACCCATAGGTTGGTAGTGTGATTCCTTAATGTAAAGGTTTTGAAAGTGGAAAAGCGCTATATAAAAAATATGACCATGTGACGACTTGTTGGCTATATACTCCTGGCCAATTAATTAAGCCCCTACTCCATCTTTTGCACTCTTAAAGTCTGTATAATTATTATTTATCTTGTTCTGTTCACTATAGATCTCACCCGCATTGTGCAGCTTGACCTGGACCTTAAATACAAGACCAACATCAGGGACCTTTTCCAGGAGTTTGACCACTTTCCACCTGAGGCCGTAATAGGCATCGCCAGAGAGATGCAGCCTGTGTACAGGTGAGTGCGACACTCAAACTGTTCTGACCACAACACTTTCACAGATAATCTCTAAACTGCTGATTTTTAAAGGTGTGTTCATGCTTGTCCTCTGAACTAGTTTGGTTCTGGTTTGAGCCAAGTCTAGTCCCAATGTAGGTTTAGTCTTTTTCTAGTCCATTTGAGTCTTGTCTGGTCTACATTTAGTTCCAGATTTAGTTCTAGTTTAGTTCAGATTTTGAGAAATGTGAATGCATCCTCATTTAAAATGTCATACTTTCTCAGCTGTATGATTCTAGTAGTACATATTCCTACTGAAGCCATTTACCAACATATAAAAGTTGACTTATCTTTATACTTTGGGGTTTAAATGTAGCCCTACAGACAATGAGGGAAAAGTTTAAGCTTTAAGAAAGTGACACAACAGCACAGTAGTGTAACATTGTCCATACTTTAATGAATGCATCTGTCTTAATGCCAATTCTTTCTCCACGGGAAACAAAAGAAAATATTTTTGTTCTAGAAGTGGTTAGAAGTTTGTTTTGGCTCGGACATTTTATACTTTGAGAAATGACAAAACTTTGTCCTATTGTTGCCATGGAGAGTATCAAATATTCACGGACTGCACAGTGACAATGCGACAGCAAAAGGTTGTCAATTTCTAGCACAGTTTGTCTTGTGACTATTTATTAATATTAACATGTATTTTATGTGTAATAAACTGAATTGTTCTTTTGTGTCATATGGAAAATTGTTGTAAACAAGCCACTTAGTCTGAAGCCCTTCGTGACTTTGCTAATTTTCCTTTCTTCTCTTAGATATACAAACAAACATGATTGCACCGTTTTCCATTCTTGTCAAGCATCAAAACAGGACGTCACTGTGTTGTGTGTGTGTGTAGACAGGTATTTATCACATGTGGGGACTTAAATCTGTCTGCACACTCAGATCATGGGGACATGCCTCCCTTATGGACCCAAAAATTAGGTCCTTCGTGATGTAAATCCTTTATTAGATCAACAACACGGTTTGAAGTTCAAATGTAGGTTAAAATAGGTCACAATTAGAGTTTAGGTGAAGTCCCCAAGAAATGTTTGTGTATGTCTGTGTGTGTGTGCGTGTGTGTGTGTGCGCGTGTGTGTGTGTGCGTGTGTGTGTGTGCGTGTGTGCGTGTGTGCGTGTGTGCGTGTGTGTGTGTGCGTGTGTGCGCGTGTGCGTGTGTGTGTGTGCGTGTGTGTGCGTGTGTGTGCGCGTGTGTGCGGGACAGTGGGTCTGCAGGGAGAGAGCCCTGTAGCAGCAGCTGCACCAGTGTAAATACTCAGACAGGTGTCTTCCTCCAGAGCCTGAAGCGTGTTTTGTTGGAAAGATTAATAGACAAGTCCTTATGAGTTATTTTATGTAATCCATTGTTATGGGTCAGTACAGGGCAATATGCTACAGGCCAAGGGACGTTTGACTGTGTATCTTTATTCCATGGTTATTTTGTTGAGTCACAAAGCCATTATTTGTCTATCTCACAAAGGTTATAACTTTATTACGAAAGTAGTTGGAGAGTATTAAGTATACAATCCTGTTAAGCACAGGATTGCACTGTGGGAGATACTTGCATTTTCTTAGGCTCCTTCAGGCTTTAACTGATTCCGTGTGCTCCAGCCACAGAACTCAACTCATTCTGGGAAACCCCTGCTAATTTTATTTCAGTTTACCTTCAAGTGTTCAAAACTCAGTATAGCGTGACCTTCAGTGTTTCTGCATAATGTCTCGCCATGTCACAAAGTGCAGTGGCGCCATGCAGAGCAGTCTTTACAGAGCAGTCTTTGAGGAGCACAATTTTCCAGCACATTCCTGCATTTTCAAGGAAATTAAAATGTGATGACTTGATTTTTTTAGAGATATTTTACGTCACTGAGGATTGGAAGGATATTGTTCTTTATCTTGAAGAGTTTAAAGGAAAATAAGAGTGAGAGAATAAAAGTGCACTGGACATCTTCAGTAACCTTATGAATACCTGTTGCATTTATATAGTGTATTTATCTCCTTGAATAGTTGGTATTCACCAGATTCTGTTAATGTGATTGCGTATTGACTGTCATATACTCCCCGACTAAGAGCACGGAGCCTTTCCTGTCAGAAGTGCTGCAGGCTCTAGCAGTTTGGGTGCTAATGGACACAGCATTATGCAGCAGAGCACATCCTCCCACCAGCCACATTCAAAGCACATCCTGCCACTGAAAAGTTCATTATTGGAAAAAGCCCTATATCTTCCCCTCCAGCTGCAGTTGAAATGTTTTTAAATCCCACAAGACTGGACCCACTTACATAAGCGTCACCACAAACAGCAGAAACTACAGACTGTAGCCATGTACTGTTCACTTAATTCAAACTCCTAGATGCTTTGGATTGTGATTTTGGTCTCGCCAAATGTTGTAATATTGACAAGTAATAGAAAAGAATCAGTTCCTGCATTGCTACATGACCATCCATTCTTCATGCACACCTGGTGTTGTATGGTAAGCTGTTCCTAAAGCCACAGCTGCCCTGGGGTAGAATGAAACTCCCTGCAATTTCTGCAAAGAACAAAGCATTTTATCATAACTTTGAACATAAAAGAAAATGTTCCATTTTCAAGAGATTTGGCATATAAAGAATAACATACCTTTGCTCTTCTGTGGGAATTATAAAATATCTCACTCACTTGCAGGACTAGACAACAGAAAATATATGTCATTATGCGATAGATTTTTGTTAAACATTTGGATCCTTGTCACAGAAAGTATTTAAAAATTCATTATGTAAAAATGTTCACCAAGAGATGATTTTGTAATATTATTATCAATATTATTATTATCTAGTAGTATCTAGGCTTGTCATGATACATTTTGAAATGTGATATATTGCTGAAGTAAATATAGACGACAAACCATAAAATTGAAAACAAACCATAAAGCATAATTATTCACAAAAAAGTACTGTATAAAAAAGTACTAATAAATAAATAGCAGAATGCAAGCACTTCAACCTAGTCAACCTTCTACTGCTTAAATCTTATAATTTACAGAAACGGTAACCAAAAATTTCCCACTAGCGCAAAGAAAAAGTCCCCATGACAAATACTGACCCCCAAAATATATGGTTCCATCTTTCATATATTGACCTATAACTCGATATAGCTTCAACAAGGGCTCTGAAACCCGAACATAAACAGCTTGTCCCAAAACATCACTACTACATTTTCTTGTTTGATAACTTTATTCATGCTTTTTTGTGACAATACCAGAAAACACTCGAATGTATGCACCTCATGCTGACTGGGCTTTGTCATTGCCATGGAGAGGAGCAGACATTTCACAGGTTGTGTTTGAAGTCTTCCCTCTGTCTTTGTGCATCAGAGTGCATCCTGTCTCTGGACCAAACCAAGAACACATTGGGGATGGTATGGCAGCACAGAATGTCCCCTCACCTCCTCGTGCTCCTCTGTTATTTCAGAGCAGCTCAGATGGTGAGGGGGGAGGACACTCTTGAGGGGTGGTGCTGCCAGGGATGGTGTAAATTGCTGAAGAGGACTGTGGATGTGTGAACTGCTGGGGCTGAAGATGAGGCACTCGTGGTTACACTGATCCTTTCGTTTCTATGTTTGGATTTAGTTTTTTGATACACAGAATACAACAATCAATCTATGATGCACTGTGCCCCAGTCAGATCATAGGGCAGGGAATCACAGGGCCCCTCGCGATTTGACACAAGGCTTACGATACAATGTTATCACAGTATGGCGACACAAGCAATATATTGCATTATATTCTGCAATATTTTATATATTTAAGAACCAAATACATTTTAAGAACAGTATTTCTTTGTTAAACCACTACTTGTGCGTTAATATGAATTACATCTATTTTAATCATCAGAACATTGAATATGTCAAGTGTATTGCATAAACAAGTTACCTTTGTCTGAACAAAATATAGTCAGTTTTACTCTTGGTGATATATTGATACAGCAGCCCATGATAACAACATTTAGTATTCTGATATATATCGGGATTTTAATATTTTTGCGCACCCCTAATAGCTCATAGTATCAACGTCACATCTGACAACTAAAAGTACTTTATAGTGGTTAAACTCCCCCCCCCCCCAGTATACAGTAGGCTATAATACAGTAATCTAAAGTGTGAAAAGTGAAAAATTTGATTTCTTACTACTTTGCACTTCTTTTTCACAGCCAGAACTTTATCTTGTCCATGAAAATATGTCTTTAAAACAGTAAAACAGGTTTTACATAGTTTTTACAGATCAGCTATTAACCAAAACAAACTGTACGTGGCGAGTCTGCTGTTGTGGCAGTTGAATGTACAATTTGAAGGTAATCTTTCTGTCCGTCTCATTGCACCCCTCAATAGAAAACATCTGAAGCATTCAGATTGCACAGCACTCGCTCGTGTTTCGGGGCACGTAGCTCTGGCGTCTTCTTTAAAATGACAATACCCTGTGGAATAATGAGTCCCCAGTCACCATTTGAGCCACTATGAACGAGTGTGGACGAGCCACAGCCCACAGCTGCTGAATATAGGTCAGTAATAATATCACAGCGTGACTCAGAGGATCTGCCTCTCCCACCACATCTGATCAAAGCACACAGTGAGGGGTCACATGTTAAGTACAAGCTGTCATTTTCCCACATACACTTCATTTACATTCATGCTTTGTGTGTCGCTGTGTAAACCCACCCACACCATAGCAATACTGTAATGTTTGAAGTTCCCATTTTATGCTCACGTTTTGTTGTTGTTTTTGGGTTTTATTTTGTTTCACTTGCAGACGTTAAAGGAATAACAAATTAACACACTGCTTTATATTCCTCTAAAAAATGTATCATTTATTTAAAATCTTTTTATTTTTATTATTTATAGAGCATTTAAAAACGAGATTTACATTGCATCCTGCTTGTGTCTAAAGTCAATCTCTGTCACTGCCTTGTATTCATAATTACAGCTCTTAGCTTTTAGCATCTTGTTGTTAATTAATCCTTTCAGGAGTGATATGTTTGAAGACTGACACAGACTGTACAAAGATGTTCTGTCTCATTCATTTGTTCAGTGTTGACACTGGTAGAAATGTGTGTTGTGTATTAATAGCAACATTATGTTTGTTGCGATTGCTGTCATATAGTTTTTTAAGCTGACTGATGTTCTTCTCCACAGGCACACTTTTTGGCAGTATCGAAAGGAGAACCCTCAGACCAAAGTGGGCGAGCCCCCTCCTGACGGCTGGCCGGGGTTCAACAGTGGGGTGATGTTACTGGACCTTGGAGCCATGAGGACTTCAGGTTTGTACAACCAGCTCCTGCAGCCCAACAATGTAGCCAAGCTGGCAGAGCAGTACCGCTTCAGGGGTCATCTCGGGGACCAGGACTTCTTCTCCATGATTGGGATGGAGCACCCAGAGCTGTTTTATCCTCTGGCTTGCAGCTGGAACAGACAGCTGTGCACCTGGTGGAGGGACCATGGCTACGGAGAGGTGTTTCATATGTACTACCGCTGTGAGGGGCCGGTCTATATTTACCATGGCAACTGTAACACACCCATACCCAGTGACTGAAAGCAGGTCTGCATGTCAGGGTAAGACTTTTAGTACATGAAATCGTTTGTGTTAATGAGCAAATATTCACATGTCTTCATATTCATTCAGGAGCTCTAGTTGTCATTTTCAAGTAATTGGCAAATTGTTTCTTTGTTGACTAAATTTGTTATTGGTAAACAGATTCATTTATGAAGATTATAAGTATTTGTAGAGACCGCAGCAGGAAAATGTAGCATAGATCAAGTAAGTTGGAGTTTTGGGGAGTATTAAGATGCTGTTTACTCAGACCACTCTGTACATAGACGATTTTGCGAAAGATTGCAATCATTTTGAAAGGTTTTGTCAGGGTCACACCACGCTCCCCTTTTAATAGGTTAAGTAGAATTTATTTAGTTGACCACCCCTAAGGCACAAATGTGTATAATTCAAATACACATTTTTTCATCTTTTATGGTAGGAAAACTGTATGGTTTGTGTATATTGTTCTACATATACAAGTATTTTTCATAACCCTGGTTTACTTTTTACTATATCTACTGATGAATACAGATTTTATAACAAGGCCGTAGCAGCACTGATATAATAATAATCCATTACAATAGGTGAAGGCCATTCTATTTTTCATTTCCTCCATTTCCTTTTAGTAATCCATGCTTATTTTCAACATCCCATATTCTCTCTGCATCTTCTCTTGTTAACACCAAACAAGGTCCGAACAGGGGTCTAATCTCATTTTTTGCTTTTTTGTAACCCCACCATGTTCTTTTAAAAAAAAATAGGAATTTTGTTGTGCTTTTCCGTTCCAGGTTTGATTTCAGATTGTCTTTCTTTATCTCCTCTAAGTAGAATTTCACTCTAAAAATACCAGTGCGTTGGAAGTAGGTGAAGATTGAGTCTAGACATAGATGGCTTTTTCTATTCGATCTGTAGTTACTCTGAGGCTGCCAGACAAACAATGGGGAAACAACAAGCGCACGTTTTCCGATCGAGTGACACAGTTGTCGGCGTGACCCACTTTTTCCAAACACTGGCCTTGACCGCTAAATGAATATTGCAATTCCAAGAAAAATGCCAACTGTCAATAAGGATAGAGTGGTTTTCACTCTGACACGTACAACTGTGGACAATGGAATAATGCACAGTGCCATCACTGGATGCAATACTCAAGAATAAACGTTATTCCAAAATCAATACGTTATCCTTAAGGTAGTTAGTTCATCTGGAACGGGATCAAAGCAGCTCAACATGTCTGCAAGTCTGTGAATGTAAATGAACCATGATATCTTTATAAAGGATGTAAGAGATTATTTACTTTTTTGTGCGTGCACTTTGAAGACCTAGAAAGGACTATATGTTTTAACTGTTTTGGGAGCTTACAACTCCTATTTCAATTTAGATATTTTTTTAGATATTTTCTACTGGCTATGACTTTTTTAAATGATTCTTTAATACACAAAATTTCACTGAAAAGAAATCATTCAGCAAATTGGCCTTTTATTTAATGTTTGTCTGCTTAAAGAAATAAATACTAAGAATTATTGATTTGTCTTTTTTCCCTTATATAAATGTGTGTTTGTGTAGATAACCTACTTCTGTTACTCAGGCTGTGAGTGCACACATTGACAATCTATCACTTAAAAACCTTTAATTTGGATGCTGCCCTGAAATCTACACAGTAAGGGCAGTTCATTGGCTTTTGTCCAGCTTTATAGACTTCTTAGAAATGTTAGTGACCAATAAAGATTCATAGAAGTGCTAATGAGGAAGTGCAAGATACACACCCCTTTCCTGTGAAGTGTATTAGAATGACAACATTCAAGGGCAAAACCTTTTCATATTTTGTGTAACCTTGGTTTAGACTGAAAGAGCAGCTTGAGTTTGTATGTCCTCATAACACATCACCTTAATGGACAATAATGTTATTCGAATCCAAATTGACAAAGATGATCAGTATTTCATTGTGACAACTAAACAAGTTATTTCCTCCACCCAATAAAAACCTCAAACAGGAACATAAGGGACTGAGGAAAAGCTCCAAGCTCCCAATGAAACTGACATCTGAAAACTAATTAGATAAATTCAGAGCCCCCAATGTCCAATAAAAAAGCCTAGTCCTTAATGCATGAAGACATTTATTCAAGCTGGTGAAACAACATAATTATTACACTTTGTTTTTTGTTCTAATGGAAATAAATCAGCCAACTACTGCTACTGTGTGTCCCTTCAAATAGTGCCATGGTGCTGTATTTTGATTTGCAATGAGGAGGGGGATTGCCTGAGAACAGACATAGAACGGTACTGTACATTTAAGAAACTCCACTCCTTTGTTATTGACATTAAATGGGTCAGAACAAAACCGGATATTTGTAAACTGAAATTAATTTTAAGTGTTGCCTCCAGGCAGCTGATTATAGGCAATTTCCTTTCCATTAAGAAATGCATGGTCTTGTTTGTATTTTGGTCAAATCATTTTGTGTAAGTGCCCTTTTAAAAGCATGCACTGGCCCAGTGCTCTAGTTTAAATGGTAAATGCACTCATAGCTTTGAACAGTTAAAATTAGGCTTTTGGGGACTTTTCATTTCTGTCTGTATTGTACAAATTGGGACATAATTTTGTTATAGACAGTTAACTTTTGTTTTGTGCAACTGAAGATAATAGTATTATGAAACATTCTTTGTCTATATTCGGGACATGTTTATTGGTAGAAAATACATGGCCAACAGTTCATGTCATGAAGAATTAAAAGTAGAACAGATTGTACTTGTGTATAAAATATAGGTCGCCATCTAAATCTTAATTTTCTCACCCTTACCTGTGCAGTCCATGCAGGCACCAGACACTGTGCAGTCAACCAAATAAGAGGCTTACAGCAGCTTCTTTCTTCTGTTCTCAAACATCCTCATATGGCTGCACTTATGGTAACAGCAGACTCTTCCTTATGGAGAGACATCCATTTGCTCCTACCTGTTAGACATGCATGTGTGCATGGAGTCATCTACTGTACATAAATGAAAGGAAGGTTGTAATAACAATTACTTATTAGCCCTCAAATAAATGGGCTGCTGTAAGTTGTTATGCTCTAACCATATCAACCTTGGTTGTTGTTGGTAAAATTATACACAAGTATGGTCATCATTTCATCATTGTAAACTTAAAAATATAAAAAATGTGATACACAACAGTGATGTCATGTGTGTGTCTTAATAAAATGACCATAAAATAATATATATTTAAAGATAATGCCAAGGAGTGGAATAATTCATTGGGCTTTATTTAAGACGTGCAAGATTCTCTCATGTTTACAAGACACCTTCACAAGACTCATTTGGATAATTTGGCTCTGAAATAGCCCCTCTCTACTGAACTAAAGGTAAAAGACTGAAAACTACAGCTTCATGATATCACAAGGAGGAACAGAACATTTTGAGCTTTGGAAATGTAGACAGACTAATAATAAAGGTTTACTCAAACATGTGTGAATGAAATAAAACACAAAACTGTTGCTGTTGTTTTTGAGGAGGTATCAAGCTCAGAGGAGGAAATTTTGCATAGTATTGGGCATTTAAAGCTAATGGTGGTCTATAAAAGTGTGGCATATTCTTCCGTGGCATTGACAACATCTCGACTCTGTGCCATCAGGAATAAACAGTCATTTCCTAAAACGCTGTAATCAAGTGAGCCGGCTCATTGGTTCATATTATGTTGCTGAACTTGAAACCAGTAATTATCCAATGGGATGTCAATAAGTGTAAAATTCATTCAACCTTTTTACCCTAGATACACAATCATTTTTACAGATCATATGGCAATTTTTATGGAAATCGCAGTTTTGTTGTCAGTCTTTTCTGCTTCTTCTATTCAAGGCTGTGCCACAAAGGACCGAACTCTCATCATTGCTTGACAACTCTGGATTAAACTATCCACAACAGTCAAAGGAAACTACAGAAGACGCCTCACATGGAAAGGCCTCTCACGTGCCTGTGGAGCTCGTGGCTCACACCAACCAGACGACTCAATCTGCCATTCCTCCTTCTAAAGCACAAAGCGCTTTGACAATCACAAATAACACAATCTGTGATACTTTAGGTGAAATAAGGGGAGTGACTGTCTTCAAATGGTTTACTGATATTTTTCTAGACTTTGCACATGAAGAACAGCTGTGTAACGATGTGTCTGGTTCAATCTATATGTTGGTGACTGGGAGGATGGGTGAGGTTTTCAACAATCAACTTAAACAATGTCATCCATGCAGGAGACACACTGAGGTGGCTTGCATCAATGGAGTTTTGTCTCTCAGCATCAGGCTGAGGATTGGGAGCTCTGGCTTGTTTCATTCCACCAAAACTGGGCCATAGGAGTCAACATCACAATGGATCAAAAGAAAGTAAACTGTAAGTTTATACCATCTTATGACTGAGAATAAGTATGATTTAGTAAGTAATATGTAAAAATACTTTTACGGTCAAGGTTTTGAACAGAAAATGAATAACACGATGTAATGTTCCCACAACATAAGGAAACATATTTGTATTATTAGATGCACTTCGAAAAACCCATACATTCTTACTGTCAGTGGCCTCAGTTCTCCACATATCTCCACTCGTGCTGTCAAAAAATATCACGCTATTAACACGTTAACTTAAAACAATTTTAACCCCGTTATTTTTTTATCGTGAGATTAACGCTCTTTGTGACCCAGTGGACTAGTTTTGCTGTGGCCACTGCTAGTAACGTTAAAAAAAACTGCAGAATCTGGCTGTAAACAGGAAGGAAAACAATTTGTACGATACCACAGTCTATGTACGATACTGAGAAGTCCCGGCTGGAGGAGGTGGGCCAAAGCATGGCACACGTGCGCGCGCACGCCGATGCCCCCGCACGAGGCAAACAGGAAACAAAGTCCACTTCAAAATATACGGTGAATCCATGATAAGGACCGCGGACAGCGACAGAAGCCCCGCCGCCGAAACTGGACCCGGCTCCCCTGCGCCACCACATCCGCAAACCCACGGAGGAGCACCGCAGCAGGACCCACACCCGCCCCACTATGGGGGTAGTTTTGTTCTTTTTTTATTCAAACAAAGAAAAAAAATCCAAACAAAATATACAGCTTTGAAAACAAAAAAAACATGTTTACATTTTTAAGCTGGAAAAATATTTGATTGAGTTCTGATTTTCTTTCATTTTAAATGTGAAATCTTTGATTGCGGGCCAAAGTTTTGTTTGCAAGTCGAAAAGTTTTGAACCTCAAAATCTTTTGCAAACCAAGAACGTTTGCTTGCAAGTTCAAATGAACGCGATGGGCGGGATCTTAAAGAGGAGAAAGGGTGGATTTCTATTGGTAGCTTGCCTCTGATTGACAGTTGGGCTGGTGCCTGCCTGGCCCTCCCGCCAACTCTTCTACTGCCTATCTGCCAAGTTACCCCGCCCCCTGAAGACGGTGTGTGAATGGGAAGAAGTCCGTTGGTGGGAAATTGGAAGGTAAGTCGCTATAATGAAATAGTTTAAAATTCTAAACAGCAAGACCATACGTTGTATTGTAAAGATATTTGAATATAAATGTTTCCCTTGTCAGTGATACCTAGAATGCAGTGGGCGTCTGTTTTGCGCAAGCAAGACGGTGCACCAATTTACCTCATTTACTGGGCTAATACTAGAGACGTTACCTAGCTAGCTACCTAGAGAACCCCAGCACGGTTAAACTTAGACCTTGTTGTGTGAGAGCTTCAGCTATTTTGATTTGGTACAGAAATGACTAAAACCCGCTCAGTTAAGAGCGAGCTAGGCCTCTTACATGCTACCCAGCTAACACGGTTACGTTGTCACAACGTTGCAGATTAGTGAATTCATGACCACACATACGTTGTAGCTACGGTACCTCCTGACGTGGTAGTAACGTTGAAAGCACAACAAGCCTTGTCACTCAGTTGTCGCTTTCCTTTCTGTCTGTGAGGTTAAGATGCAGCAACCAGAGCAGATTCTACCCATTGAAAGCAATACCCAAAAGCCATGTTTTATAAATCCTAGCATGTAAGAGGCCTAGCTCGCTCTTAACTGAGCAAGTTACGTCAAGGGTACGTATTTACCTCCTTCACTTGCAACGTTACTACCACGTCAGGAGGTACCGTAGCTACAACGTATGTGTGGTCATGAATTCACTAATCTGCAATGTTGTGACAACGTAACCGTGTTAGCTGGGTAGCATGTAAGAGGCCTAGCTCGCTCTTAACTGAGCGGGTTTTAGTAATTTCTGTACCAAATCAAAATAGCTGAAGCTCTTACACAACAAGGTCTAAGTTTAACCGTGCTGGGGTTCTCTAGGTAGCTAGCTAGGTAACGTCTCTAGTATTAGCCCAGTAAATGAGGTAAATTGGTGCACCGTCTTGCTTGCGCAAAACAGACGCCCACTGCATTCTAGGCATCACTGACAAGGGAAACATTTATATTCAAATACAACGTATGGTCTTGCTGTTTAGAATTTTAAACTATTTCATTATAGCGACTTACCTTCCAATTTCCCACCAACGGACTTCTTCCCATTCACACACCGTCTTCAGGGGGCGGGGTAACTTGGCAGATAGGCAGTAGAAGAGTTGGCGGGAGGGCCAGGCAGGCACCAGCCCAACTGTCAATCAGAGGCAAGCTACCAATAGAAATCCACCCTTTCTCCTCTTTAAGATCCCGCCCATCGCGTTCATTTGAACTTGCAAGCAACCGTTCTTGGTTTGCAAAAGATTTTGAGGTTCAAAACTTTTCGACTTGCAAACAAAACTTTGGCCCGCAATCAAAGATTTCACATTTAAAATGAAAGAAAATCAGAACTCAATCAAATATTTTTCCATCTTAAAAATGTAAACATGAGCTGTATATTTTGTTTGGATTTTTTTTCTTTGTTTGAATAAAAAAGAGACAAAACTACCCCCATACCCCACCACTCAATAGACATCTCATGCCGCTGGACCCACCCTCTGCGACAAAACCGCAGCTCCACCGTGACACGCAAACAGCATCGTGCGCCACAGCCCGACAGGTGCGAACGCAGAACTCCAGGCAACCGAGCCCGGGCACGGCACGGCCCAAAAGTCCCAGCGCGAGTGCGCCCCGAGTACAGCAGGTGTTGGGGCGGCAAACACAGTCGTAGTAACCGGAGATCACTGGATGTCCCTCACTAATGAGAACTACCTCAGGTCACAGCACATTATTTCACCCATTATTTGACTGTTCTGAAGACAGAAGAGAGGCACTTCACTCACACTGTTGCAGAGCACAAAATTGTTTCACTGACAATTGTTATAGTTTGCAATAAAAACACAAAGTAAGCATAGGCCTATCCACTTTTCTATGTGGATAAGAGTATTAAAATGATGATTCAAGGAACCAAAAATATGTGATTAATTTGACAAATTAACTATAACATTCATGAGATTAATTGATTGACAGCACAGCATATTGGCTTGGTAGCATCACCTGCTTGTGCCCTTGATGATGGTAGATACATTTAATGCCATACTGTGGAACCTTCCAGGCAAAGCAATTACATCTCTATGGAAACAAGGGCGTAGTACCCTCCACCAGAGAAGTTGCATAGTGTACTTCTATCTATATTACCTACCTTCCTTATACCTTTACTGAGCAGAAATTATGAATGAAAGTACTACTACCACAGGATATCTCTAGTCTGTATACACAAATTATGCAACCTACAGTTCACATAGTTTACAGGGGCTGTATATGTATATGTATAGACTCAGGTGTATGTGTAACCCAACCTGAGTAAAGCCTGTCTTTAATATGTGCCTATACTCATGTGAACAAGAACATGAGGTCTGCTAGAGATGAGTTTTTGAAGAACACCACAGGCGATGTAACCATTGACAAAGAGCACACAGACAGATATATGACTAGACTGTCTCAAGAACTGCCTGAGCATTTTCCCCTCGTTCACCTGAATTCAGATAGGGAAGGTGCCAGCTGTGAGAACTAGAAGGTCGACCTACATAATACAGTATATGGCAGAGTCTGTCACAAATTAGGTCTGTGTGTCGCCCTACTTGATATTTAGGCCAGTAATAAAATGTACAAGACAGGTCAGACTATCTCCAAGTACATGGTCAGACTATCTCCTACCCAGGCCAAACCTGGCTATAGTTAAGACCAGAGCGGCAGGGGCATTGGGGGCAAAGGTTACTGTTTACCCAGGGCCCATTGCAAGGAGGGGCCCCTCACAAAGTCTACAATGTGCATTTTTCATTAGACAGCATGTACTGTGCACCCACCAAGATGATTTGTACTCTGCTTTATTAAATGAACTACACCCGTCCTCATGAGCACGGTTGGTTGTGTAGATACCAGCATCTTCCTGTCTCTGATGGGCGATGCCGGGAGAATACAAAATCATATTAATTGTAAACTGCAACACTGGTTTAATGGCTCAGTACTAGAAATGGGACAGTTGACTCCCTGTTAAAAAATACAGAATTGGTGAGCTCTGCCTTTTCATAGTTGGAAACAACAACAAACAAGGAGTGGATTTGTATTTTTATTGTTGAACGATCAGTGATACTATTTTTTTTAACCTTACATATGACCAGGAGTCAAATTTATCAATTTATTTTTTAAATAAACCCAAGTTACTATATGTGGGCAAGGATAGAGGTAAATAAAAATAGAAAATAAACTCAAGCCCGAGATACAGAATTATAAAGGGGTAATTACTCAAACAAGCATGGATTGAAATATAACTCTAAATGAATCAAAAAGGCTAAAAGCTTATAAAAGTTGTTTTGTATATGTCCCACCGGGCCTTAGTTAAGGTTCATCTGTGCTCTCTGGTCTTCTGTCAGGCCAAAGCTGGCACACGATCAGACTGCAGTATCATAGGTAGCATCTAGTGGTGACATGTGAGATTACAGCAGGGGTGGGTCTAATTACAGATGGTAGCTTTAAATGAAACTGCACAATGTTGAAGTTTCCAAATTAACATTACAATTTATGAAGGCTATACAGCCTATTTTGTACGTAGTCCTACATATCAATGTTATTAGAATTTAATTTTAATATTTCTCCCTCTTTTTCTTATAATTTGCTCAGTTCTTGTCTTCTTGCTATGCACTTGGTATTTTTGACCTATTTTAGTGACAATGGACATGCCTTACCAAAGAGAGGGCAGATTTGTGCTAAAATTAAATTATTACACTAATTTGATTATTGCAAGTCACCAGTTCAATAATATCAAATTCTTTCTGTCTACTAGGAAAACTCAAATGACCATTTTATTGCATTACACGGTCCTGTGCCCTGACCTTAAATGACAACTACGGTGTGAATGACCCAGATGTTAAGATGTAGGTTATATGTTACCATGGGAACCGTTTATACCCAAGAGCCCATATGTGTAAAATTGCTATCTTGTTATCTTATCATCTACCATCTCCTTTACAGATTAGCAGCCCAATTATTAGATTACGTTTGTAATTCTGAAGGATACATGATATACTAACTACTTGGATCAAAATTTAAACAGTGAGACCATATAAGCTATAGAGGGACATAGAAAAGTAGGTCAGAGCACTACATCAAATACAACAGGCAAACAGCAGCAGTGTCTGGAATATGTGAATGTGGTGTATATTAACTGGGTGACAGGCTTCTAAACAGGACGTAGATATCATAGGTTTATGATGAAAAACATGGACACTTAGACTGTAAAAGTTTGTTATCTAGACTCATTTAAAGTGACTTGTTCAAAATATGAATGTGGAATTGGCTGACTGTGAATAGACATTTCTGACTGGGTTGTACTTCTTTGAGTAGATTTTTTTACTTGTATATGTTATTGAATAGTGTAATTCTCAGCTTTTAAAAAGCTGTTGAAGTCAGTTTCTTTGGTGACCTATGACCTTGAGATCATAGTAACATGTGTCATTGATTACATCAAGGCTTTTGGGAATCGCTTTAGTTAATGTAGTAAATAGGTTAAACTGCAACTTGCTGTTTCAAGACTTATGTGTTTCTGTCATGTGCCTCTTCATGACTTAGGTTGGATCTTCTGACCAACTTGATGTGATATGAGTATTTACAGAATTCAGTTGTCTCTGGTTCCCATTTTTCTACATGTTTGCTGGTTGGGTCATCTTTTATTAACATATTTTTTAAAGGTGCATAAGTAAGTGGGGGACCCCACCATAAAAGATAAAGGTGTACCTCCTAATACATTTGTGTCACTATGTACATAGGTTGTGACCATGGTATGTTTTTTGTTTCTTTCAGCATTCTTTTTCTATTCACAAATCCCTTAACTTTCTATGGGCTGTTGTCATCACCAAAGGCACAATAAGGTAAACTTAAAGTGCAGATCTAGCTGATCACGGCAGGTTGTGTCCTCTTCTGTACATTTCTATCACCATATTATAGCTGCGCCATATGGTTTAAAAAACAAAACCTAAGATTAGATAAAGAAAAACAACCTTGGACATCATCTCTTATTTGGATTTTTGCTCAGAAACTAGTATTGGACAAGTGTTGGACTTGACAAGGTTAATAATAATAATAATGCAATATTGTACTATTGCTCAAAATTGCGTAGTGATTACATGCATTGTTCATTCATTCCACAGTCTCTGGTGCAAGCTACTTTAGCCACAGCTGCCCTGGGGTAGCCTAATGGAGGCAAGGTTGCAATTTTGCTCCATCTGCCTCTTCAACCACCAACAATCACAAGAAGTGTCTTGCCCAAGGACCAGCAATCTCCCATCCAAGTACTAAACAGGCCCAACTGTGCTTAGCTTCTGAGGTCAAACATGATCAGATAGTGGGTTGTTACAATGATGAAAAAAGGTTTGATGAATATATCATAATTATTCAGTTAAATGCCCTAATTTACTTCGAAGACGTGGAAGTGGCTTGTACAACATTGCCCATACCATGACAACTGAACGTCTCCTTAGTCACTCATTCCACTCCTGTGTAATTACAGAAGAGTCAGCGCTCTTGGGAGATCTTCAATCGTGACAGTCATAGCTCTGCAGTTTAGGGATGTCTCAACAGCTCACTTATCATCCACGACTTCTGTAAATCACTGCCAACATGTGCTATCTGCGTTTTCAAATATTGCATTACTCCTTTGACATCATTTCTTTCATCTCTGGTACAAAAGCTCCATTCCTCACAAAGGCGGAAAGTGCTTTGGAGTGTTTACTCACAAGAAGTGGGCCAGCACAATGGGTTGTTAACACAGCAGTGACATTTTACAACCTCGGATTGGGCTAAAAATATTGATGAGTGCAGTAATGGCTGTATTTCCAATCTTTATGTGTATACGATTTCTCTTTCATGATGACTTGGCCTGCATAAAATGATTAAAGTCTAAGTGCTGTGTCGTATCCATTGACCTCAATATTAAGAGCTACTATGTCAGCTGTGGAACTATAAAACGTAGGCTGTGCATAGTCTCATTAGGTTCATTAGGTCTTCTGTATTGATTATACTTTAGATCATTATGTACAGACTTTGACAGCATTCATTTGCGGGAGCTGGAATCACACCGCCAACCTGAGGATCAACCAATGATATTTATGTCGAGAGCGGGATTTGAACCGCCAACCTTCGGATCAGCGGATAAACGGCTGGTTGGTACTGGTAAATACATCATCTATAGTGTCAGATATACTTTTAGAAAAGATCAACAAGTTTATAATTTTGTATATTAATATCTTGGTTGGACATTCAAACAAAAGCCCTGCATAGTCATTTGTCAATACAAGAAGTACTCCACTGTGTTTTTAAACTCAATACACCATCAATAGAATTGGATGATTTCAATAGAATTGGATGATTTCAGCCATGGAATGACCAATTTCTACAGAACTAAAGGAGAAAGGTAGCTGTTCACTTGAAAACTACCACTACATGACATCACAAGGTGGAACAGAACATTTTGAGCTGTCTTAAAACTCACAACAGTCAATTTTGTGCATTATAGGACCTTTAAGCTTTACAGTCTGAAGCTAGACCTCCACATTCCTCCATATTTGCACTTTGGCCCACAAAGCATCAAATTGTGAATGACTATGGATGACGAGTGTGACGCAGCACGAGAATGAGGACAGGCGTTTAAATGGCAGCTCTGTGTGCAGGTGAGGCTTGATTAAACTCACGGACAGCTGAATGGAGCAGTCACCAAACACACTGGGCTGAGGAGAGAGGACTTTGTTGACGTGTCTGCTGCAGAAAAATGTCTCCATATATTTCTGACCCACATTCAGGAGACAAAGAAGAGGCAGGTGCTCTCCCGCTACACTGGTCCATTTGATCCAGTGTGATAACAAGGGCTAATGAAAAATACAGTCTGCTTAGGTGAAGGTGCTTACAGAGGCACTGACACTGTTTCTAAAGTGGCATCTATAAACCTCTCAGGGAATATTTTGTTCTGTGTGCCAGTTTCACAAAAAGGCTACACCACCTGTTAAACTCTACGTTATTCTAAAGAGATGGGAAGATCGTTGGCTTTGTCTCTTAGCAATCAACAGACTGTGTTGCTATTTTTTGGAAATACCAGAAGAAATTTTAGGTATTTTCAGGTTTTTCACAAAGGCAGCTTGGTGGCCAACACAAATTACAAAATGATAAACAATTAAACCTCAAGGTTAAGGCTTTTGAGACACAATGTGCGTGTTTTGTGGAAAAAAGTGGCATCTGGCAGTGTAATTATGCCATGAGGACTAGACTAACTTTCCTGTATGATGCTAGATTAGATCCACATAACATTTCCCCTATCATTTATAACAAACCTTTCAGAGGACGAAAGATATACTTTTTTCAGATCTGATGCCTTTACCGACCACCATGGTGATTGAATTGGACATATAAAATGACTAAAGTGTTATTTAAGTGTTCAGAGTAGGTTTTATAACATAAATGTCCCTTTCTTCTGGAGACTTCCTGTAGACACATCATCAAAGTCTCATCACCAAATAACTGTCTAATCAAAAACTGGTTTCAAATTCAAATATCACACTAATATTTGTCAACGATTATCAGTCCATATGCCTCTCCACAAATCTGACCAGTAATTTGGTCTGGTGACATCACCTGTCTCTGTGAATGGAGATAGAAAAGTTTAATCCACACGTTTATTTCTGACTTAGCCTCTAATGCGGGCATGATTTGAGCCTGATATTAATGATATAATAGGAGTGGAACTGAGTATATGATACTATTCAAGTGTAAGGGTGAGGCTGCCGCTGCTGTACTTGTTATTGTGTAATTATGCACTTGTATAACTGTGGTCTTAGCTCATTATTTATGGCCTTCACTGTAGGGGCTAGCTGGATTTATCAATGATTGCAGTTGTTCTCAGTTGTGCTGTTGGGGCTCCTCTTTACTGTGTGGATCTGCAGGCTTCAGCACTATTGCCTACCAGACTAATGGAGATAATTTGTCATTGTTTCTCTTGTAATCCTCAAAATCCCTTTACAATCTCAAGCATTGTTCATTCACTCCTTATACTTGGTGATATAGGAATTTTGCAACCACAGCTGGCTCAAGGTAACAAATATAGTATCTTCTTCGTCATTGTGTGTCCTTAGGCAAGGCACTTCACCCACATTGCTTAGTATCAAAGTGGTGTGTGTATGAGTGATGATGGTGGTTGGAGGGACCAATGTCACAGAATGGATTGGCAACCACGCTTTCGTCAGTCTGTCCCAGGGCAGCTGTGGCTACAGCAGTAGTTTACCCACCACCGGGTATGGAGTGAAGGAATAATGGTCTGTAAATAATGCGCTGTAAAGCGTCTTTGTGACATATGTCTCTGAAAAATGCTATATAAATAAACACTTGCTTACTTCTGAGTGTGTATATTAACAAATGACAAATGAAGTGTCTTGCCCAAGGGAATAACATCAGTACTATTTGGGCCTGAGACCAAACTGAGACCCCAGCTTCACCTCTATATTACTAGTCTATGGCACAAGCACTCAAGTAAACTAATATGCAGGTACTTATCTCTGGACTTATCTCTGGACTGTCTTGAACTTGCATATTAAACATTTTCTGTTTTTCTCAGTCCTCATTTAAATAAGGACAATGAATGACTAATATTTGACAGAGCAAATTCAGATCACACTTCATTGAAATGTAATAAAATGTTTCACACAGTACGAAACCCAATGGCCCCTAAAACATGAGGACAAACATGATCCTTCGCACATGCACATCTGCTGACTGCTGTACATGATGTCCTGTTCACACGCTGCAGTTAGCACACCGCCTGCACTTGGGACAGCCTTTAGGAGGCGCTGTTGCCCTCTGAGACAGAACGGAACAATTTATGCAGTCACACTGTCTAAAGAACATCGTGCATTCCTATAATAGTATATTTATACAGTGAAAGTGACAGGCAGATGCAGCGATAAGAAATCTATTTGCACTTTCAATGTTATCTATGTTAGTCTACGCAAAAGAAAACAGTGTTAGGATTGAGTCAGAGCCTTTACTTTTGTCTGGTTGTGATGTTCAATGACAGTTTTAGTAAAAACACCTTTTATTATGCATTGGGACAAAGAATTTCACCTGCTGAGCAGATTTATGTAGCTAGAAGTAACTCAACAAATTATTGCTCTGGTAATCCTACACATATAGTAAACTCTGGATATTAATATGTGCATTTAGAGTTAAGTTATTTTCACACAAAACATATTCTCCCTGATTTAATAATGTTCTTCAGATGTACATGTCATGCTTCCAGCTAAATAGAGCTTCAAAGTAATTGGCGGTCCAAATAAACATTACAGTTTGATAATGTAACTTTTCTGATAAAGGGTCTTTCAAAGAGTCTGTCTCCATGCTGCTTTGCCAAGAATGTTTCACAGTACAGCATCAATCTCATCTTATCTCCATGGAGACAAGCAGGAGATTCCACCAGGTTCAGTTACAGTTCAGATCTGTGGAGAAGCCGTAAGAATGCATAGCAATTAAACTACAAGACCAGTACATTACAAAGACTCCATCTCCAAAGTAACCCTTATAACCTTTACCTTAAAAGCAAAGAAGAATTGTCACTTGGCACTTAAATAGTTCACATTATATGAATATAAGGTCAGACTGAGCAGCACAGTACAGACAAAACTAGATGATTAGGTAGTGATGGCCAGAGAATGGTTGTTTAAAGCAGGTCAACAAAAAAAAGTGTATCACAGTGCTAGGGACAATACCAAGCTCTAAAGCGATCATAAAAGCATCAACAAATTCATAATGGACTACTAATTGAAGAAAGCAGGGCAGTGTGTTAAATGCATGTCAAAAGGAATTATGAAAGGTTGCAACATATTTATAGACAATTAACACACTTTTACTGATACTTTACAGCAGAGGTCTTCAACAGGTGGGTCACAGCCACTAGGGGGTCGCGAAGGTACTGCAGGGGGGTCACGAAATCTTTGGTTCATTAGTCTTTATTTTAATATATGTTTTTAGTTTATAATGTTTTCAGAGGGTTCTGCCCTCCTTTGTCACATCTGTGTCGTTCTCACCATTCCCTCATCTCTCTTTCCTTGTCAAACTGCAAACATGTCGGCATGGATTTTATTTTCGTTTCATCGAGGCTACATGTGAAGAGTTTCATTTCAGCTTCACTTTTACGCACAGTGGAACTTAAGCTCCCCACGTTCTACTGCGCATTAGGAAAAGGTGAGGCAACTTCATTCCCCCGGGGGCATTAACCAGGTAGCCAGCCTCCTCTCCATCTGCAGGGCGCCTGGGAGAGGAGCAAACAGGAGAGGAGGGGGAGTCGTGTCTTTCCTCTCGTTCCTGAGATCAAAATCACTGGAAAAGTTCCGTGGCTCAAATCAAACTTTTGTCTGTGCATGTTGTGGCTCCTCTCTCGTTTCATCAGATCATTAAAACAAGTCAAACTTTGAGCCCATTTTTGCAGTGATGTCGTTGCTCTTGATCTGGCCTGGTCTCTTCTGTGAGCACGCACAAAGCGCAGCTTAAACTTCAGGCCTGAGTTAGTTTCATAGACTGTATAAAAAGTAGACTAAGCGAGTGTGACCTCACCCACAGCGTTCAGCTCAACATAAATGAAGCTACGGTTACAGGAGCAAATTTGGAGTCAGGCTCCATGTTTAGAAATCTGATTAAGAGTATCATAACAAACACAAGGCCCAAGCAGCAGCACCCACAATCTCCACCGAGCAGCAAGAGGGTTCAGCTACAGCCGCCTCTCCCAAAAGCTCCTCTTCACGAGCATCTCTCCGTTCACAGTAGTTACACCCGGCTGGTGCACATGGTCGGCGGGACAGGGCATCGGCATTAGCATGTTGGGTTCTGGGGCGGTGAACAATCTCAAAATGGAAGGACTGCAGCTCCTCCAGCCAACGTGCCACCTGGCCCTCCGGTTCCCTAAAAGACATTAACCAGTGCAGAGCTGCATGGTCTGTTCTAATGGTGAATGGCACTCCACACAGGTAATACTTGAAGTGCCGGGCAGCTAGCACAACTGCCAGCAGTTCCCGCCTTGTCACACAGTAGCGCCGCTCACTCTTATTGAACATGCGGCTGAAATAAGCCACCACACGTTCCCCTTCAGGGCTGCTCTGCGACAGCACTGCTCCCATGCCAACATTACTGGCGTCCGTATCCAACGTGAAGGGCAATGTGGGGTCAGGAGGCGTGAGGACAGGGGCACTGATGAGGGCCTGTTTAAGAGCGAAAAATGCCTCCTGGCAGTCTTTTGTCCATGCAAAAGGATGATTTTTCTGCAGAAGGCGGAATAAGGGGGCCCCAATGCAGGAAAAACCCCTGACAAACCTCCTGCAGTATGAGGCCAAGCCCCGGAAACTCTTGAGCTGCTTCTGGTTGCCCGGCACAGGCCAATCTTGGATGGCCTGGATCTTCTCCTGGAGTGTGCTGATGCCCTCACCGTTGACTTTGTGGTAGAGGAACTCCACTTCCCGCTGCATGAAGTGGCACATATCCGAATGCAGCTTCATGCCTGCAGCAGCGATCCTCTCCAGCACCAGCCGCAGAGAATTCAGGGCTGCCTGGAAGGTCTTCCCATGGCCAAGAACATCATCTAGATACACCAGGCACTCTTGCCGGGGAACATTAGCAAGAATGTGATCCATTAGTCTCTCAAATTTCCCTGGGGCATTGCATAGCCCAAAACTGAGGACCTTGAACTGCCAGGGCACCTGCTGGTGCAGAATGCAGTCTTCGGTCTCGATTCAGGGGTAAGGGGAACCTGCCAATAGCCGCTACGTAAATCCAAGGTCGAGAACCACGATGAGCCTGACACTAAATCCAAGGTCTCATCCACACGTGGAAGGGGATAGCAGTCCTTCCTCGTTACCTTGTTTAGCGGCCTATAGTCCACACAGAACCTCCATTGTGAGTTCAAATTGTTCACCTTTAAACTCAAATCTTGGCTCAAGAGAAACCAAAGATGTACCCATGTGTAAATAATGTTAGAATGTGTGAATGAATCAGCTGAGTGAGTGAATGAATGAGTGTTACATGTCTTTTATTGCTGTAGTTATATAGATGAAATTTGATTGTTTTATATGTACGTTAGTGTAGAAAAGCTCAACCAGGGACGGGGGTTGAAAATTAGCATTTGCTAAACCTTGTATGCATCACATCAGCTGCAAACTCTGTATGTAACTATGTCTGATTGCATTGTCCCTGTCAAATAAATAAATAAATAAATCTTGGGCTCTTCTTCCTTGGGACCATGACCACTGCCGACGACCATGGGCTATCGGAGGGTTCGATTATACCGGCCTCCAACATGACTTGGACCTTTTTATCCGCAGCCTCCTACCGAATCAGGGGCAGGCGGCGGGGTCTTTGATGGGCCGGGCATCCCCTGTGTCAATGTGATGCTCAACCAGGTGTGTAAGCCCCACCTCACTGTCATTAAGCGCAAACAAGTCCTTAAATTCCCACAGGACCTGCCACAGTTCAGTCTGCTGCTGCACATCTAGGCCGGCACAGTTCTTCTCCCAGATACCCCTGATGGCTTCCGCTCTGTCCTCCAGCACACTTGACTGTTGGAGCGAAGAGGCAAAGTGCTGCGGGGGCAATGGGCTGGACATGGGCTGCAGAGGCAGGCTTGGCTGAACAGTCTCAGGGAGCACAGCTGTTCAGTAGGTGGGCACTACTGGGGTTGGCAGGCTGTATGGTGAGATAAGCTGAACAACTGGAAGAACCAGGATGCCCGCCCCCAGGTCCAATACACAACCAATAAACCGGAGGAGGTCCAGGCCCAGGACACACAGGTCTTTGACGTCAGCAACCCAGGCATGGAATGTCACAAAAGCACCACCGATGGTAAAGACAAAAGTCCCACACCCTCTCATAGCAGCGGTCTGCCCAGTCACTGTCCGCAATTTTACTGAAGTTGGCTCTAAGATGGTGCCCTCCGGAAAAAAGTCTGGTCTCACGAATGTAGCTGTAGATCCTGTGTCAGCGAGGGCTGAGCAAGAGACATTCCCCACCAACACTGGAACATGGCAACGAAACCCCATCTCTGTCCAGCCCACAGTCTCCACGGCATCCACGTGTGGTGATGCCTCACGGTCCCCTTCGTCTGAGGGAAATGGTTCCCGGTGGATGGTAGGTGGGGCTTGTGTCATCCGGGCTACACAGACCCTCTCCCGTTTCCCTGCTGTCCTTTAGCCTCTGGACAGCGACGAACAGTGTGACCGGGCTGGCCACACCTCCAACAGGTGGGTGGGGGTGCAGGGGCACGCTGTTTATCGGCATCCCTGGGAGTCACAGACAGAGACTTCACGGCATATATCAGCTCCTCTGCCCATGCTGGTTTAAGATCTGATGCCTCTCTAGTGGCAGGAGCAACAGGTGCAGTTTGCTTTGTGGTGCAAATGGCAGTCTCCCTCTCCAAGGCCAATTCCAGTGCCTGGCTCAGCGTAACAGGGTGGGCGAGCTGCACGTGCAGACGAAGTCCAACAGGGGTCAATGCGTGCACAAATTGGTCACGGACAAGTTCACTCTGGATCACACCCAGCAAAGTGGTATAGGCACATCTGCCCAGGCTCTCAATGTCATGGGCAAATGAGCAGAGCGACTCACCCGGCTGCCTCACAAGAGTCTTGAATTCACAGTGCAGAGAGTCTTTTAGATTAAACACACCAAAGCGCCTCTGCAGGGCTCCCACTAGCATAGCATAGTACTCTCTCTCCTCCGGGGTCAGGAGCAGTAGGCACGCAGCTGCATCTTCAGCCAGAGACAGCGCTAGTTGCACTGCCTTCACCCGGCCGGACCAGCCCGCTGCCGCGGCCAACAGTTCAATCTGTGAGAGGTACGCCTCCAGGCTCCCTCTGCCGGAGAATTTCAGAGTCATTGAGCCGGCCAAGACCAGAGGATGGGCGCCTCCATCTTTGTTTACATTCTGGTAAACAGCGGGACAAGCTGCGCCCCAATGGCGGGAATCAGAAGGCTCCGTGTACTGCGAAACCAGGTTCCCCGATGACATTTCGGCGCAAGTTGCCATATATATGGAGCACTGATCGGCCTCTTTCTTCACCTGTAGTCGGGCGTTCTCGCTGGATAACATTTTCTCCAGTTCCACGACGGTAGGGACGAATCTCGAGCTTCTGACACCAATGTAATGCCCCGAGTACTCACAGGTAAGAACCAAGCACTGAGATCTCTTTAGAAGTGCTTTATTAACAACAAGTTTAATACGAGCCATTGTCACAGCCACAGCTCACGTTGAAGGCCCTGGAAAAATCCCATACAACTCAGTCCCGCTTCCTCTAGAACCCCAGAAGACAGGTCACTCAGGACACAACCCTCAGTACATCCCCAGCGCCCCCAATCGGCAAAACAGGGATGGGGCATGTAACAGAACTAAGAACACAATAGCTATAACAGAGCTATTACAATATGATCTCGCTCTACATGATCCTGAATTTTTTTTCGCTATTTTGTCCGTCAAAAAAACCCTGTTCATAACATAGATCCTGGCTCCAAATTTGCCCCGTAGCCGTTAGCATCGCGAGCCTCATTTGAGAGACGCTAAACGCTATGGGTGACGTCACGCTCACTTAGTCCACTTCTTTTATACAGTCTATGGTTTATACACAAAACTAGGCTCAGTTTAATATAAAACACAATTGCATGCCATATATATATATATAGTAGGAGGTCCCTGCTCCAGCTCGCCATCAGTTTCTGGATCCCTGGCCTGAAAAACATTTTAGACCCCTGTTGTACAGTGACATCATGCTTGGGGTGTTCTACATGCATGCGTATGATGTAATGTACACCAATTACCAATGGTTTAAAATAGTTTTAGATAGTCTGAAAACTAAATATACACTAAAATAAAACTAAATATACAAAATGAATTTAACCTGATGCCACCCACCTCATTTTGTTTGTGCACAACAGTAACACATACCAAAATGTCCTGGATTATTTCCCCAGATGGAATTATTTTATGAAAAAAAACAACTGGATATTCTTTTTCTGTGGACTCTTACGGACTAATTGAGTACAGCTATTCCTGGTCTGAACCCGTTTTGGACCGACAGAACCGGCTTAAAGGTAATAGATTTGCATAGTTGTCAGTTTGATTATTTTCAGGAATTATAAGTTATGGCTCTTTGGGCTCGATGTGCTGCATAAAATGAATGTTATGGTTGTTTTACTGTGGAATTAAGCTTTTAAACGATGTATAGCATGTCAATAGTGGAAAAAGTAATTAAGGTGAATATCCGGCATGGCTTTTTAATGTTGTGTAACTGCCCGTGGGTGGGTGGGTGTACAACACATTTTCAGGAGCTTGTGATCAATAAAAGAAAATTGCTATCTTGTGATTATAATGTTATTTGAGAGGGACTTGTTTAACACCACAAATCATCTTAGTCGTAATTCCAACCAAGTTAGTTCTTTATGGTCAGACTGTTTTAAAATAAAGCTCAGATTAAAGTCTAACAAATTCTCAGACAGAGCAGTGCCTGTAGTTAGCACAACCCCCCCAGGGAATGTTGATGACATCGGATGCAAAGAATCAATGAGTACTTTTGATTCCATAATACAAGTTTGTGATTCCACCAAAAACCTACAGTAATGTCATGTCACCCTTAACAAGGTCAACACTTATTATAGCCATTCAGTTACAGGTGTTTTTATGATGTGGTCACCTCTCTCCCCACATATCTGACTTGTACCTTGGTCTGGTAGAGTCACCTGCATGGGGAAAGATAAGTTTCATGCCATACCATGCCACATTTTCGGCAGGCAAGAACACACCCCCAAGGAGACATTTGAGCGGCAGACTATAGTTCACAAAAAATTACATGTGCATATTTGAGTGAAGATGTCTTAATACACGTTTCCCCCTAAAAGGTCCACAAACCGAGATCAGTATACTCAACACATTTTGCCAAAAAGGCAAAAATAAACTAAATAATGGTAGGAATATTCTGAATTCATTGAACTCATGTAAAAGTTTATGTTTATTGTCTTTATTTATTGTAGCGTCCTTCACTGAGAAGGCAACATTTAGGTAAGAAAATTATGGTTTCCTGTGGTAACTTAGGACACAGAGTGATCCAGGGTCAGACTCTTGTAGGTACAAAACAAAATGGGTCAATATGGACCCCAGGAGATGAAAGTGGGCAGAGGAAACCTCGGCTCTGGACTGGACTGAAGGTTGAGTTTGGTTCACATAAAAATACAAACTATTAAGAAAGAGAGGAGCCATACTGTACAAATGTGAATGTTCTGCTACAGTCAATTCTTGCTCTAAATGTTGGTCTGAACTGTTGTCTGAATACATGGTGTCTACAGGCTTGTTGAACAGTAAAAGAGGTATATAAGGGGAGCACATGGAAGAAAGGAATATGAGGTACAGAAGCAATAGTATCACTGGTGGAATGGGCCCAAAACACTTGAATGTGGTAATATCTGAAGTATTTTCAAAGAACCATTTTAACACCGGGTCATTTCTGCCATGAAAGACATTTTGTGTAATGTATTTCAGCTATTACAGTGCTGCACATGGAGTTTTCTTTTTTTTGTGCTTCTTGATGGTTGAAATATGTGTGATGATTTTACTGATGTCATTTTTATTGATATCATATTATAAAAAGTAATTTTACAACTTATCCATTATCTGATGGATGGGTAGTTACTCTTATATTACATTTAGTTGAGTACCATTTTTTTAATTGTACTTCCCTGTTGAGTTTACCAACACTCAAGTAAGAGCACTATTACATGCTGAAATATATTATACATAAGTTTTCTTTATGTACCGTATATAAAGCTTTATGTTCTATAAAGCATTGGCTACTCTTCCCATTATGAGTAGTCTGGTGCAGTGGTGCAGTGGTGCATCAAATATGCTATGTTCATCATTTTTGTTATCCTTCCTTTAAAAATACACAATTGTGTGCATTATTTAATATTTTGTGCTTATAATTACATTAATCTCTAATTAAAAATCAGATATTATGTATAGACACTCCAGTAACTGCAATTACTTGACTAACAGTTTCCTCTTTCCTTGAACCACTATTTTGTACTCCACTTTCAACCATTTGGCTACTCTCTCCACCTCTGATAATCAAAATTGACAAATAAAGGGAATCTGACAGTGGGGGTCTATGCCTTTCCTTCTATGGCTTCTTTTGAACAACTGTACATTTTCTTCTGTGGCCAAATTTGGATCTTCGAACCTCTCCGACAGCCTGTTAGATTTGTGTGTGCAGATGAGGCCATTTTTATAGCAGCTGACATTGCACATAAAGAAATGTTACATAAATAATACTCATCATCAAAGCGTGTTTCTTCACACTGTCTCTCCGCTCTTCGATGAGCCTCAAGAATGGAGAAAATCTATAGATCATCATCTTAGCTTCCCCAGTCTCTTTGAAATGTGTGTGCTCTGCATTTTATCAATCTGCTCATGTTCCTTTTGTTCATTTTTTCAGAACAATTGAATTACAAATGTGTTACTCATTGGCTCCACAGACAGTCTAACAGTTTGCGAATGAAATTTGAATAGACAAGGCCAGGGATTTTTCACATATTCAACGCACATGCCCCAAATGGACTGAAAACTATGACGAAACCCATTCGTTTGATGGAAAGCTAAACATCCAATGCTGTTGCAAGACTGGGCTGAAAAAAACATGAAAGACTGAGAGGAATGTATGCCTGTTTGTGTTCATCTTTTAAGCTTTTTATTAACAAAATTTAGGCGCATTGTACTGTATTATGGAGCAGTCACAGTAAGGGTCAGAGGTCGCTAGATAGTAATATGAGTACCATTACTTGTAAATATTTCTTAAGTAGAAGTACACAGGAACTTTGTTGTCCAAGAATGGATAAGTAAGTAACTAAAACCAGGTTTACGTTGTCATAAAAAACGGGGGCAATCGCACGATCACTTTATTGGAGCCATTTCCAACCGAAATGCTCCAGGCAAGGCTCTGGGTCCAGGAACAGGGGTCTGATAGGGGAGCATGTTTTCTTGTTTTCTTAGTAAATAAAATCATGAATCATATTATAATCATAATGTTTATAATTTCCCAAACAGACAGTAATTTCAAGTTTGTGGCATAGTGAGATGTGGCTGGAGTAACGGGAAACTTCTGATTTGGTATGTGGAAAAACTTTTACCAATCCTCTCTATTGCCAAACAGTGGAGTCAAGGCTTAATTGTTTCATAATAATATAATATTATTGCAATTTTGCTGGATAAACACAGGTTAAATAATAAGTCTGTTAATTAATGTTATAAGCTCCCTACTTGTTTTGATTGTGTCACTTTTGCAGTTTTTCTATTGTATTCCTATCCACTTCCTGTCTCAGCTTGACACCTCTCTGTATCTTCTGTCCTGAATGACGGCTGTCTCATGCAGCAGGAGATCCATAATCTCCTCCACACCCTCCAGGGTCCTGGGGCAGGCGGCCATGACACGTGCTTCTCAGATCACCCCCCTAACACCAGCGCAGCCCAGTGTCACTGTCACAGGATGCCCATGTTTGCCACTGTTCCTAACGGGCTGACATCTCTGTGGAAGAAATGACGTGGACTGATTTATTTACTGCAGAGTTTATTCGCAAGCCTGGTTAAATGGAAAGTATGTTCAGTTTGAAGTGAAAACCAAAATGAGTGTGAGTTACTATTGTTTGATTGATGAAAATTAAAGGCGCATTATGTAACTTTTCTGGCGTAGTTCTCCTGTTAGCAAGACAAGTTAAACTGCCCATGAGAAAAAACAGTGCACTTTTAAATCATTCCCGTGTTTTAAATTACATGGGCAATTGACTTAACATTATCTGTTTAAGCCAGATGCCCATCCTGTCTTAATTGTTAACGGAAATGCAGAATAGTTCCTCCTGAATAATAAAAAAAAAAGTAAATGTTCTTTTATTGAGAACAAACTCCCTTGTAAAAGTCAGTCATCTGTGCTGCCATCTGGACTCTGCAGTTAAACAAGTATTGAGCTGTGTTATCCACTTCCTCCAAACAAGTGTGCGTTATATGCTAAAATCCTCTGGTGCACTGACTAATGCAATTATCTTTATCCTGCATGCTCTTACCATGTTTTATTTAGCATCAAGTGCTTTATGGTAGAGATCAAATCATTCAGTACTGTTAAAGCTACTACTACTACTACTACATCATGTACCCTTTGAACATTGTTAGAGAAGAGGCAGTGTACAAGGAGAAGGCAACATAAGCTGCGACTTCTGCCTGTCAATATTAATTTGATTTAATAATTAAATTGTATTTCTTTTATTTGTATCAATAGTCTCTGGCCCGTTGTCCTGACTGCCAGTGTTGCGATGATTAGTATGCAGCCTGCTCTGTCTTCTGTGAGTCAAACACCACTGTAGATATTGATCATCCGACACCCAGAGCTCTTGTAGTTACACACAAAACTGAGAAGCAGAAACCTTAACGCTTTTCTTAACGCTTTTAGGTAAACACTAGTGATCCTTTGCGGCTATTATCAAGATTATTGATAAACACAACTGTCAGCAAGATGGCCAAAGGAAAGAGGAAAAAACAAAAAATCTCCAGTGTCAATTGGTTCTACCATACTTCCAGAGGACCTGTTGTGGATTTTATAGGCAGGACAGTTATGCAGGAGATTTCAACCCAGATACCTCCATTGACCAAGGGACATAGACCTACATCTAACCCTGAGAGGACTGTGAACAGCCCTCGACCCAAACACAAGGTGGGCCAAGACACGCTTCCAACTACAATGGACAGTACCGAAAAGATTTGAAGTCAGGGCGATATTCCCACCCAAGTATGCCAAATGAGGCTGGAAGATCCAATATCCCTGCAGGGAGAAGGCACGCCAACTGTCCCAGCTATTAAGACAACTGAGAAGGAAGGAGAGGAGACAGAAGACAAGAGACTTAACTTTCCAATGTTCAGACATCTCCAGCTACACCAAAACCTGAGCCAGTGGTAATAAGTTTGTCCTCCCACCTAGCAGCATTTATTAGGCCTAATAAATAAAATAGTGGCACAACTCAAAAAGAAGAGATTCCTAGTATGGAAAATGGGCAAGTCCAGTGATCTCCAGTGGACTGCACACAAACAGATCTACTCCAAACTCCATAGAAGAAAAATGCAATTGCAGAAAGAACCGCAATTTGATAGACAAGAACAATTCAAATGTGGAACTTCTGAGATCACCCGAATCTGGAATCCTGTCTGAAAGTCCAATTTATACTCCAGAAACTCAGGAAATCTCCATTATCCCTGACCCAATGGAGCCCAGTGTCCCACCCACCAGGTTCACCTGCCCTTCACCTCGGTTCAAACAGGGGGAAAGAAACCCAGTCTGACCAAAGCCAGGGACCACCTCTGGTTTGAGATGCCAGATGAGGAGTCTGACGAGGAGATTTACCTTTGGCAACTCACCAACACCACCTGGTAAAACGTAAACATAATTTGAATGGAGGACAACAAATACATTGGATTAAGGAGGCTACTGAGATCTGGGAATGAGTCCACAGGACAGTAAATAGGGACGATGGGGCCTATCAACTTTCAAGCACCTGGGATGCTGTACTAGAGAAGTCAGACTGCAGATGGCGCTGTTTCCCTTACCAGTTAGGAGAATAGTGTCCAAATCTTTGTAAATCAGTTGTCAAGACATGTCACCATAATATTAAAGGAAATATGTCAAGGTATGGAAATAATAAATAACCAACATGAACCTCTTTGAAGTTCTAAACCTTTTACATTTAATTTAGTCAGTAATAGCTGGGCTCATGTTGAAAATCTAAACTGCAGAAATCCAAAACTACTACTACTGTTACTAAAATTATAACCTGAAGTATAAGTGTTGTTCCCTCAATGCATTGTGTACCAGAGATTAAGGAGCTCGCTAACCATCACGTTTGCTTGTATCAGTCTGACATGTGAGCCGGTCAGATGGGGCGAGTGAGAGAGTGGAAGTGCAATGGCGGCCTGTCACTCGGGCTTTTGATAGTGCCCTGTTACATTCTGCACCACTTTAGCACCTTTGGTCTCCAGGGGTGATTTGTCTCCACTGAGATAGACACAGTTTCTTCTTCTAACAGAATGAGACATGCACTGGAAATGTATAAGTATAAAACAGCTGACCAAATTGTATATATTGTAAACTGATTCAAAACATGGGCAGAAATGTGACCTTCATGCTGACAAATATACTTCAAACATACACTGTGGAGAGTCTATCCATGCTTTGTCTGTTTCTATGGGATTCAGAATGATGAAAAATTAGGACAGCTGTCATAACAATAAAAGATATATTAAAAAAACTTGTATACATATTAATATTTTAAATAAATGTGGGAAAAGTCCTCAAAATCTTGCATATAACAAGAAGCTGAAACCCACTTTTTTTTTTATTGCTAAAAAAATACATTGAAAAACAAATTTTTAGGGTAAGAAGGATCACTTCTCCCCAGATCTGACCTGTAACTTGACTTGGAGACGTCACCCACTTGTTTGTATTGTGAAATATTCCTGGCAAAACAATAACACCGTCCTTCACAGAGACACAGGCCCGTAGCCAGACTTCCAAGGGGGGTGGGTCGTTTTTTAAGCCAAAAGTGACCTTTTTATACGGGTGCCTTTGCGACCCAGTGATTGTACTATAAGTACATGCTCTATGGCATGTGATGCAATGGGTTCAGGGGCATCCTCACCCAGAATGTTTTTAAGTAAAGAGCCTGTTTTAGCACATATTAAAGTTAAGGCTGTTGCATATGCTGAATATAAATAATTATCATGATTTAAGGGTGTACACAGAGGATAAGGTGATATTTTACCTTGATTAACTATTAGTATACAGTAGAATCATTGGGATGACAAAGGTATTGAAATTGAAAACCCTTAATGTCTACAATTTAAAAATTATGGTAAACTCTTCGAGTCTTTGGGAAATTACTTTATCAGGGCTCTACAGTGCGCCCATTTCACTCGCATTTGCGAGCAAATATTTCGGCGTGCGGACTAGGAAAATAAATAAAACAGTCGCTCCAGTGCGAGTGCTTCTGCAGCCACAATAAGGAGAACTGCACACAGACATTATGTGAGTGAAACGTTCTAAATGTGTCAAACATTAGGGGCGCACTCACACTAGGACTTCAGAATCGTGCCCAAGCCTGGATCGCCCCTAAAGCGCAGCACACATGCCCAGCGCGAGCGTAACCGATCTGAACCGTGCCCTGGCATGACATCTCCGACCGCGCACGACTCCAGCATACGAGCTCCCCGTGTGGCCGATATCACTCATACGAACAAACTCCGCTTCAAAACACATCCACGCCCACCTTAACAGAGGAGCAGTGTCCGCACAGAGCAGAACTACGGCACAGAGCAGGCGATATGTGGGCTGAAGTTTGCTTAAGAAAATGCCAAATTAATCTACAAAATTAAAAGTAAAGGGCACTTGCATTTACAGCACTCAGCACTATTTTTAAAAAAATATTTTTTGGAAAAAGGTGACCCCAGTCTCGGGGACATGAGTGAAAGTTGTGTACCTTTAATTTGTTCAAACTACTCAAACAAAGTAATAGAAAGAGTTTAGGAAAGATTTAGCTATCTGATCTGAGTCTTGGTTTCAGTAAGATTTAATTTCAGCTAAACAGAGGAAATCCTGTACAGAAGGCAGGGACTGAAACATTAGAAAAGTGAGAAAAAGCAGCAGATGATATCTTGAGACTTGGCATCGTTCTAACCAAGGACTGAGTGTGGTTGGACTCATCATTCTCAGTCTGCATCTTCCTCAAGCCAGAACATTTTTAAAATATATTTGTACATGTATGTCTAAAATATATTTGTACAACTATGTCCTTATGAAACAGTTCTCAAATCTTATACTCCACCACCAAGTTCTCAAAATGTCACAACAGGGATCCAAAAGCCACAAATGCTTTCTATAAACTATGACTAACCCAAGTTAAAATTACTATTCACCAAAATACATCTGAATGAGGGAGGACAAGATAGACAAATATCATCACCAGAACAGTATATGTAACTGTTCTGGTGGAGGGTCTGCCACCTTCTTGCCTCTGAGGAGATGTTATTATTTGCCAGAAATGTTACAGAATATCACAAGTGATACAGCTGAAGTCATCAATAGTTATCCCTGGGGGTATGATTCTGACTGTAGGCTCTGCTCTGTCTGAAACTCTGCTACTCAAATTAGCCTTTAATCTGAGTTTTATTTGAACCCAATCTGACCATAAAGAGCTGGTTTATCTGAACTACAACAGGTGAGCTGATCTGTATGCTTAAACACATAAAATCACACTCTCATCTTTCTCGTTGAAAATTGAAAATCAAACACCTTAACAGGATCATGAACTTCTCTCATCTATTACAGGCTCTGGAAAATGTGTTGTTTAAATACCCTTTTTATTTGAACATTCCACCACAGAGGTTAATGTTGAACACCCCCATCCAGAGAGCATGATCAGGCAAAGTACAGGTTTGGTCTGTGGAGAGGCAAGTCTGCTCACACTGTGTGTTTGCAAAATGTATTGTAATTTTTTGTAATTTAAGATTTTATTCCAGGCAAAACAATAACATACTCATGAAGACAAGCAGAAAAGTTAAAGCTATTTAGTGCACCTTTACAATTAGGAAGATGATGTTGAAGAACTTCAACCAGGAGGAAGATCAAACAGGACATAATAAATAAATTAATGAAGGTTTTATGAGAGAAGAGGATACAACTCACATAGGATAAAAGTGAGGCTGCGTCTGAAAGGAACACTCAGGAAAAGACTGTCATATCTACTGCATATCCACTCTGATTTTCTGCACAGTGTGAGCTGATTGGTTAGATCATGGTAGGGCCTTCACACTTCTCACATGGAGAACAATAATTGGGGCCCCATTTGATCGGGGCCAACAGCAGTAGCCGATCTCTGTCGCTGTGGTAATTGGCAGAGGAGCGTTCTGGGCCTGTTTGGTCACTGTTTGTTACTTTCTCACATGTAATTAACCCAGTCACAGCTTTACGTCACATAGAGACACTGAAATCAAGAATAGAAAATCAGAGGTTTGACTAAGGAGACTATGCAGAAACTATTATGATTATGTAATCAGGTGCAATCACTGTTCTGCATTACAATTGTCTGTGTTTATTTTTTTACTTTGGAAGATTATATATTTGAACACAGTTTCAGAAAATTTACATCTCAGAATTTTTACATACTAACCCTTGGCCCACACTGACTTGTTCTTTTTTTTTTAATCTCATTTATTTAAAATGGGACAATGCATATTCATTGACATGAACACACGAACATGTAAATATGCCAGATTTAGCCGTAAAGGCTAATTTTCATCTGCAGTCCCATGGCAGGTTGATGGAAAAGCTGCAATTCTGATTTATTATTGATTATACTGATACACATCTGTTGATTAAAGTCTTCTACTTTAGTATGGTTGTGCCTGTGGCATCTAATATTCTAGAGATTACCTTGCTGACTGACTCAGAACGGTTTTTCTTTCTCTTTCTATTGAGTTATGTTTTGTTTCATTCACACATTTAACACACAAACCCTGCATATTTAGGTTGAGCTCTTCTCTCAAACAAAAAACACACCACCTTGTGGAATTGTATACAGGAAGTGCTCCACTTTGTTTTTAAATTCCATATCTTCACTGGAATAATTTGGATTATTTCAGACCTGGAATTATCAATCTCTACTGAACAAAAAGTAGCTGTTAACTTGAAAACTATCCCTGCAAGACATCACAAGATAAAACAGAGCATTTTGAGCGAGATATAAATAGACTAGCACTAAAAGTTTACTCAAACATGTGTGAATGAAACAAAACACAACTCCAGGTATGTTTTTGAGGAGGTAGCAACATTCTAACATTCTTAAGCTTGCAAGAATCAATTATGAGATTGTGACTTTTCTTGTGTTTACCAAATCAGTATAACCCTTAAGGAATTACATTAAACTAGCAGGCTGCTGATTGGCTGATGATTGAAGACCAGTGATAGTGGGTGGAGTGAGGGGCACTGGATTAAAGGGCCTTTGGGGGTTGGTCATACAAATCAATACAGCTTTTTCCTTTGGTGTGAAATTCCCTTCATTTTAGAAAGTAGTGATGTGTACAATATTCCAGTGAAGGCTGTGACAAGTTAATGCATGTGCATCAGCAAACAAGAATATAGATTTTTTTTCAAAGCAAGATTCTTTTGCTTATTTAATGTTGGTAAAACATTCTGGCATGGCTGAGTAATCTTTAATCACTTATTTTCAAAACACCATATTGCCAATATATTCCTGTTTTCACCTCCACCAACATACGCCCACTTCTCTGTACTTTGTTCTAGAGTTTTATTTTCTTAATTGGTGATGCATGTAGGATTCGTTAGCATTGCATAGTTATTTTGGTACAAATGAAAAAATAAATAAAAAATTGGTTCTTGTTAGTGTGATGTGCAGTTATCTATAGGAGGGGCTGACAACTTCACAGATCTTTGTTGTAGTGACGTTTATGGCGGCTTGAGGAAAATACAGGGAAATGTATGTGTCCATTACAGGCGTGGTTTATGGTTTAGTTGTGCAGGTGAGAGCAGGCCTTCACGTGAGCTGGAAACACACTCCTGAGAGCCCTGACTCCTGACACTTAAACACAGCCTCTACAGTTTGATGAATAGGTACAGAGCAGCGCTCACAAAGAAGTCCTCACGCCCTAAAATGACTGCACAAGTGCTGGACAACAAATAAAGTACCAGTAAAGTACAATGTGATTCAGTTTTGTCCTTTTGGAGTTTCCCTTTTTACAGCAACAATAAACATCAACAAGAAATCTTTATCCTGTGCGACGGCCTGCTTCGATCAACACAGACAACTGAACAAAACTTTGAAGAGAAGCAACATTGAATAGCTTTGACAAACTGCATGTAATGAGTGAATGAACTTCATTGTTCGGTATGCTCGCGCACTCAAATCAACCAAATGCTGTTTCTTATCAGCTGAAAACAGTGCATCAGCATTTACGATAATAATAAATAAAATGGCCTAGGTTAAAAATATTTTTTAAAATTCAAGTACATACTCACACAGCACATTGATAGTAAATAAATAGCCAGCTAATCCAATAAATAAATGATCATGCTTATAATATGCCTTGTTTATGATTTCAAGTCAGATCACACATAAGTTCAGTTATTTATAGCATATGCCCAAAACAAAGAATTGTTCAGGCCTTAATCAGTGCTCCTGCAGAACATCGGTGGCAATGAAATCTCACATTTTAGGGACAGTAATGTTTTCCATAGATTTGCTTGACTTAAAATATTACTTGTTCCAAATAGACCCATTCGCCTGATTACCCATTAAAATTAGTTTGAACTTACAAATGTTTATTGCATACAATTCTACAATACATACAACATGGTAAACACAGTCAAATGTATTGTTCAAAGTTGTACTAGCGGTATTACATTTTCCTCCTGCTTGCCTCTTTGGAGAAGGTTTCACATTAAGGTATTAATTAAACTCGGTTATTTTTGCTTTGCATTTTAACTCCTAAGATATTTTACATTTCATCTCATACTGAACCTTCCACTCAAGAAGTTCCACAGTGCACCATTAATTACCAGTGGTTACGTCACAAATTTATATGCTCATTATGAATGCTGTAGTGGGTTGATAACAAATTCCTCTGCAGCCTCTCACATGAAGATCTCCTGACCATGTGACAGGCTCCGGTCTCTCATATCAAATGAACACAGCTTGTTTAAGCCAAAGAGTAGCTCATGGATCTGTAATCAAATGAATAATGCTACAAAATGTGCCTTTTGTAATGACACTTTGTTTGCCATTTGTAACAGTAGTTTTCTGTATGTTTTTCTTAATCGTATTCATCACTTTTAGCCTTATTTCAATGTTGCACATCTTAATTTAGTGTCTAAAACAACATGTCAAAAATAGAGTAAATTGAGCCAATCATGTCAGAGATTATGCTCTGGGCGACAACACGTGTCTTCACCATCTGTCCTGGACAAGTCTCGCTAAATGAGTTTGTTTATTCACGTGGTCCAGTATAACACTATTATTACCATCAACTCATCTCCTCTGTTCTCGACAAAAAAAACCCCTGCAGAATGGAGCTGTTAAAGAAAGTGTTTCTTGCAGTCAACGCAGAGAAAATGAGAAAATGCTCAGAAATTAATGTGAGAAATAGGCCATGTGAGTCCATTATTTTTTTTTTTCATGTGTTAGGTCATAAACTCTCATCATGCATTTTCTGCTTTTTCCTATTAGTGCCGTGGAACATGAAGCTATCTGTATAAAAAATATACTGTATTTCTTAAGCCTAGCAAAAATGTAGGGTGGGGTCAACTAATTGACAAGCCATGATCTAAATTGAACATTAATGCAGAAACTTTGTGTCAAAATGATTCTGGGTGTTTAATGTTATATCGATAGACTTAATTTTTTTGTTCATTTTATATACAACTGGGAGGAGATTGATTGACTGGTCTGATCAAATTAACAAACTCCAGCCAATTCGCTAATCTGCCTCAACATGATATTTAGCAAAAATTTCTATTGTCTATTTCATTATAATTGGACAGTAGCAATAGGGAATATTGACATTTTTACTACTGACCACTGATGTTTTGTGTTTACATATAGACAAGCATTCAATACAATACAGACTATGAAAATACATTCAACGAGGATCGAAATGTGACTTAGCTATCAAAAAACCTTGGCAATTTCTTATCAAACTGTATTTGGTGTTCTTGTGTACTCCTTTCAGAGTAACCTTGAGCTGTCGCAATACTTCATGTTTTGCATATTTGGGCCTTATTCTACTAATCCTATACCATAGCCTTGGATTATTTTAGTACAATAATAACTTACGTAGAGGAGTTTACTATAGCTAGTTATAAAAAGCACCAGCAAATAGCACTAGGCCTGTATCATCTTGCACTCTGAAGGCAAAAGTAGTTTGTAACACCTAAAACAAACTCTACTATGGCTACACTAATACAAATTAACTATGGCACTGAAATAGAGAAAGACGTTTTGAATGAGAGGACAAAGTCAGACAGTAAAAGTTTATCTCAGTGACACATAGGAAAACCACTCAGTGGTCAACTATCATTTTGAGGTTCATTCATTGACAACAGAAATGCTTTTCAGTCCCTTGTGATATTTAACTATTTTTTCTTTGTAAGCGGACATATTAGTTTTGATAAGGATGGACAATTTGTGTTCCTGGATGGACAATATGTGTCTGACAACATTATAGCATGATTAAAAGCTACATCTTTAAATTATTTAGACAATCTACATTTCCTTGCTGTGTTTTTTTATACCTATACAGGCATATGAAACTTATGTGAGTGAGCTGCTGCTCTTGTGACATTCAATCAAACGGTCCCTCTCTGAAAAGCCCTCATCATGCGGATTGGGCCCTGACTCAGGTGGGAGAACACTTATATAACACCCTTTCTGTTGCTTTTAAATGACTTTAGATCAAAATATCTGTTCTATTACAGCCATTATATTATAAACCATGTATGGCCTCCCACTGTGACTTTGATTCAGGTTCACAGAGTTTCTGCTTAGTCATGTTGCTTAGTGAAAAATCCATTGGGCAGAACCTCATTGCTTTGCTTGCTGCTATGGCGCCTGTTTATTGCACATGATCACATCCGCGTTCAGAAGGCATTAGGCTAAAGCCCTGGCGTCAATAAGCAGCCTGGGCCTGGGCCTGATTGCATTAGTGTGTGGGGATCAATAGTCTTTGGGAAGCGGCTGGACTTCTGTTGAATACAATACATAATGTATAGCTTATATGATCAGTCATTTATGAAGAGCTGTGACCTACAATCATTTTGATGCCCTGACCTGCAATTTGATTAAATTTGCTATAGTTTCTGAGGATTTCAGAGCAATGCAGTGAAAACTAACTGCTGTCTTTCTCCATACAAGACTAGGTGTATCTGATCTGAAATGTTTTATGCACTGCTTGAGACAGCCGTATTAGCTTTGGTTAAGTGTTGATATCACATGAAGCTCCTTGAGGTATTTTTTGCTATGCACAAAGAACAAATGGTCACTGATGTCGAAGCGCACATTGAACAGGCCCTGTTATATAAGTGAACTTGCTAAGTTAGTTAAGTTCATGCACATTATTCACGCTCTACAAAGTGATGAGCACCAATATGGCAGAATGCTCTTGCGTAATGCTCGAATCGACTGCTTAACCAATCACTTTTATGCTGTGCAGGTTCTGCTTATTGTGTCAATTAACAAATGCTTATAAACCTGTTCGTACAATGTGTTCATGCAAATGCACAAATCCTAAATTACTGGCAGACATCCTTGGTGGAGATATGATTGATTATTTGTAGCAATATTTTGTCACGATGGATCGAAACAATAGTGAAATGTCAAAATGTTTAAATATGCATGCTACTAAAGGTGCTGTATGCTGTATTTGACTTCAAAGTATCAACAAAACTAGTTCATTTTAAACTGTTTGCTGTGACCCAGACATATTCCTTGTGTTCATTCCCTCAAATATTTCCTCTGGAAGATCTTATTAGTATTTTCTCTAGATGATCTTCTACATTGGTGTAAAAAGCCTGTAGGTCCATAGCCTCTTGCATGGTCTCCATAGATACAGGAAAAACAAACAGCTAATTTTACACAATCCAACAGTCCCTTGTGTGCTTTAGACTGCACACGCTGCACTTTTCAAGATTCAATAACTGCTCAAGCCAGTTAACCAGAAAAGCATCCAACCAGAAATAGAAGACAATTTGCAGTAATAATGTGAGTGAAGAGACTGCCATATTATGCATTACATGTATCCATCACTAAAATAGTACCATCTTTATCAATATTTATCTTAACTCAGCACAAATAGGCCTTCAAATGAAATCCGTGTGAGAGAAACATAAGATCAGTGGTGTCTGGCCTTTCTCAACAGCTGTAACTTTCTTGTGTCTTGGCTGACTTCTCTCTGTGTTGGGACAAGGCTTTACCTGCTCTGATCCTGACCAGCTGCCTAAATGAACACTTTGTGTCCCCTTCCTCTTTCCGTCTCATAACATCTTCAGGTTACACAGACCACTCTTGAACTTTGCTCTGGGAAATTGCATCTACAACCCTGAACACACCCGGATGACCCAGACACACAGTGGGCTTTGTGGGAGTGTTATTCAAAACTCCATTTCTCTTATAGCGTCTGAGGATTAAAACAAACTAATGGTGTTGTATGGTGAAGATCTGTGCACAGAGGCTTATGGAGACTGTATTTCAAAGTAGGATTCAGGTTTCATTTGCGATGCTCCTCATGTGATGGCGCGGGTCACATTTCAGATATTTCAGATAACGCTGACTGATTTGATTAGTTGTGGAAAACAAGTAACTGTATCACAAATATGAAATCAGATGAAGCTTGTCCGTGCTGTTGCTGTGAGTTATCTGAGCTTTCTGTCTGTGCTGTGAGAGGTGATCGCTCATACTAATACCCTTAGAGATAAAACTCACAATCCTTAATAACAGACTTTTGACTCATGCATTAAAATATGAAATGTACACCCTACATTTAAAGGTGCAGTATGTTTTGCCATATGGCATTAAAGTAACCAATGGTGCATTAGATAGATAGATAGATAGATAGATAGATACTTTAGTTAACTGTGGCACATTTCTAGTTTAATGTTATTTCAAAGGGAAAGTATCAGATTTTTGCACATGTATTTTTGTGTGTGAAAGTATGAAACAACGACCGGTCAGACAGTCTCCATTTCTACATTCTTGACAGGGAATAAACCATTGCTAACAACATGTTTTTGCTGACACATGGTAGGTTTTCTGTACCCTGCCAGTACTCCTTAAATTGGATGTTTTCAGACACTGTATTATTGAACCATAGGGGGAGGTGCACATAAGCTGCTCTTACCCTTATGCCTGCCCCTAGAGAAATGAGATTAGGAGGTGGGCTGCTAAAGATAGTTCCTTCTCCCAAAATAAACCCACAGAGGGAAAACAAAGACAAAGACAACAAGCTAAACGGTGCTGAGGCCACTATATCAGCATCCTTTCCTTTGTGTTTGTAGGCCGAAAAGAAGGAGCTGGTGTCCTGTGGGGGGACACTTTTATTACATTTTAATGACCAAATAATCTGAAGGGCCATAGCCTGAAGGAGCAGAGACACCCTGCAAATGAGTCACTGCTTTACGTAGCCTCTTCCTCCAGGTATATTTAGCACCGCATGTCTCATACTAAAGTGAGCCTTGTGTTTGTTGCAATGGGAACATCATTATAATTAAAGGTGCTCCGATACCATGTGGCCCACCCAAATTTGTCTGTAGGGGGACAAGCAAACTTGTGTTCTAGAAAATACTAGTGACATGTGCACGGCTAATTTTGGAAAACTGTAAGCAGAAAGTAGTGGTGAATAAGTAGTTGGAGAGTGTGAATGTGTAGAATGAAGTGGTGACTGGGCAATGGGGCATTTTTGTCTGTACACTTAAATATAAGTGTTGATAATTTTGCGTACCAGATTTTTTGTTGTTGTTTCATCTGTTCTGTTTTGTTCTGCTTTTGTTAAAGGTCCTATATTATGTAAAACTGACTCTTGTGAGCTTTAAGTCATGCTCTGTTACCTCATCAAAATCATAACTGAGTAATCCTCTATTATCAGTCTCTCCAAAGTTCAAAATGCTCTGTTCTACCTTGTGATGTAATGTACTTGTAATTTTCAAGTTAACAGATATCTTTTATCTGTAATTCAATAGAAATTGTCCATTCCAGGTCTGATATTATTCAAATGATTCTAGTGAAGGTGTTTGGTGTTTCAAAACACAGTATTGCCACATCATAAGGACAGAGTGTTTTCTGTTTGAGAGAAAAACTCATGTGTATTAAACATGTTTGAATGAAACAAAACACAACTTCAGGACTGTTTGTGATGAGGAAACAACAAACATAGATCAGAAAACAGCATAATATGGAACCATTATTTACATAGAAAATTAAAGGTACTGTATTTAACTTTCTGGAGGTGGCACATCACCTGTATGATTTCATGGAAATAGAAAGTACTTCAGAACATTCTTCATGGAGATAGAGAAGTTTAATAGTGTGGAAAATTATAGTCAAAGGAAAATGGAATGTTGCTCAGGCTTGTGACGAAGCATGCAAGTCCGCTCAAAATAAAGACACTTGTTTCTTTACATTAAACAACCAAAATGAAAAAAATCAGCTTTTTGTATGGTCTATTTTTATTGGTCAATAAGTTGCATACGATGGCTTTAATAAATATGTAAATTCTAAGAAGGTGATCTGCTCATCTGTTCTCAGTAACTCTCTGCTATAAGAAACATTGTCACAACACAGAAGTTTCTGGATCTGTCTACCTTTACTAAAGGAAACCTCTCAGGATGATGAACAGATATTGGCCAAACTAATTTGATTGTGGTCAAAATGCATTATCTGTCTATAACACATTTCTGAAGAGGCAACTGTGTTGTGTTCTCTGCAGAAGGTGAGCCATTATTGGTAACACAGACAGATAAATTTGATACTGGTTTTATGTAAGTTCAAAATGGTGCCACACAAACCCTTTGTTTGTCACATAATGGGGACCAACAGACCCAAACACACCCCTTTGTAGCAGGTTTATCGTTTTACCATTGTTTTGTTATAGCAGCTGCTGCATGAGAAATTAGAATTGATTTAATTCCAGTTAATTCATTGAAATCCCATTATTATGAATGCTGGACCAAGTTATTTTAAAAAGTGAAATGTATCTGAGTTGAGTCCTTGGTATATTTGCATTTTTTATATCTTACCTGCAACATTAACCAGTAACATTAACCATACAGATCAATGGAACAACTGCAGGCTTTTATTAGTACAGCATGTAACTTTCTGGAGGTGGGATGATACCATGGAAATAGAAAGTTAAATTCATACTTCAGGAGGAAGAGGCCCTCATCCAGACTTGACCAAGAGGTTTGTGGAGATGCAAACCCACTCAGAGCAGGGGTGCATGTTTTTCTGTGTAGTAAACAACCAAAATGAGAAAACTTGCTTATTATAGTCTTTTTCTTGTCTAAAATGTAGCATAATGTGGCTTTAAAGAAACGTTATTGAGAGTTGAATTTCTGAAGATGTTTGTTTTTGAATGTCATTCCTTATCTTGTCCATATAATTCATTATTCACATACCCTTTTTGATTTGTCACTTCAACATTGCCACATCAATAACTGTTCTCCCTGCAGTAATGACTAGTGTCTCGTGGGTAGCTCAAGTATGTTCAGTCAATAACAGAAAAGCTGTGTAATTATTGGTCTGTCTGTCTGGATGAATAAATGGTCTGTGTGTATATTCTTGGACCCATTTTTGCCCAGCACCCTTAAAAAATTTATAAAAGGGTGTTCTGTCATTTTTATTATGTGGAGTTTAGTGGAGTTTGGATATCCTTATTATTCAAGTTACAAAGAGATGCAAAGACCTAATGCATGGGTTCATCATAGCCTTCTACTTTAAATGAAGCATGATTGCTTTGCCTGTAATGTTCCACAGTAGCATTTAAGTTATGAGTCTAGCACAGACCTGACTGGCAACTTGTCTCCATGTATTCCCATATCAAGGGCTTCCCCATGGAGCCACCACCAAAAAAGTTAGTGCACCTTTACTATTGAGGTGGAGAATAGACAGAAAGAGAATAAGATGTTTTAACCTACTTTTTAGTAATATCCCTGTAAAAATTCAAACAATATTCCACTTAAAATAATTATACTCGGAATCTCAACTGGATCGGAATCTCAAACTAAAGTAGACATTATAAGTCATAAAGTGTTCAGAGTGAAGTTAGCAAATATGTGAACTGGCTGACAATGCATTTTAAAACATGCAATAGCTGTGCCTGCAACCAAACATCTTTTTGCATTTAAGATTATCTGAACGGACTTGAATTCTTGAACTGACAGCAGATTACACTAGTAAACAGATAGCCCAGAATGACTTGGTGCTAGAGTCCATCCTGTAACAGATGGCACTCATACATCTGCTGAGCACGGTTTTGTTTTGGACACATTCCCAGAAGCTACACAGATTGGCAGAGTTAGACCAGGGGGCGGTGGGTGCGAGGTCCCTGGTCCTTCTCTCTCTCTTTGGGTTACAGAGGAGGGTGATTCTCAGGAATGCCTCACGCTGGTATTTGTTACATCATTTAACAAGGAACCCAGTGTGAGGGTTTACCACTGTGCTGGCCCTGAGTGCGAGAATACATGTGGGGAATATTCATTCAGCGGCATATCTGCACTAGAGCCCTGTACTTTAAGTTATGCTTGTGTTATGCAACAGTTTTAACTGGTTTAAAGGTGCACTATGTAACTTTTCTGTTTTTGCATAGTCTAGAACAGGGATGTCCAAACGTTTTTTTATCAAGGGCCATATATTAAAACCCAGACCAGTGTGAGGGCCGATCGAGGGTCATAGACTGGTGGTCAAAACAGTGAGTAATTCAAATATGTGCATTTACAACAGGTTTGAATGACCCTCCAGACCTTTGTTCATGCTTAGCCCCTCCAAAGGACACACTACATTTGCTTGATCAAGGTAGATTTCAAAAACATGCAGTAAAAAGTACTACTTGCGGTAGAATGGGCCAATTCACCTGGAAGCCTGAGGGCCAAAACAATTGGTCTCAGGGCCACATTTGGCCCCCGGGCCATAGTTTGGGCATGCCTGGTCTAGAATGTTCCACAGTATAGCATTAAACCTATCGATTTTGCATTGATCAAATTACATGTTTTTAAAATATCTTAAAAACATACATTCTTGCTGTCACCACAGATTTGACCTGTAACTTGACCTGGCTTTGTTACTTACTTGTCTCAGTGGAAATAGATGTGTTTTATGTCATACTGTGTGACAATCTAAGTAAAGCAATAACATCACCACGGGGACAAGCAGAAAAATGACAGAGTGCACCTTTAAATTGTATGTGGCTGTGTGTGTGTGTGTAATGTTGTTAAGACCAGAGAGATGATTACTGAGGTGTCCTATGTGGATAAGTAGTTGATTGATTGCTTGATTAAATGATTGATTGTATAGGGGAGCCCATTAGACATCTATTGCCAACCCACAACTGCAGGAACATTAGCAAAGCCACAAGCTAAAGCCCAAGGGAACTGTAATGTCACATGTGCTCAATATCACTCATGGTTTGGTGTTTTCCAATAACAGGGGAGATGGTCCTTTTATACAGTGTATGGGTCCTATTGTCTTAAAAATTCCCATTAGTCTAACACAACCATGTACCACACTCATAACAAATGCTGCTTGAACATTAATAATATATAGTCAGTGTCATTTATACTCTACAATATATATTAAAGAAGACCTATTGTGCTTGCCATATGGCTATAATTTATGACACCCATGGATAATTATAATTTACACATTTTAAATTGCAATATTGATCTAAAACAGTTTAATAAAAGTAACAAGTCCACTGATGTCCATGTCAGAAAACTGCAGTGTGCAATGGAAGCTGATGTCACCGTAAACGTCATCACAACTAGCTAGCAAGCAGCCAATAATTCATTTATACCAACATGACTATGCTCCTTTGCCAAATCCTACGTGTATCATTGATTAAGAAAATAAAATTGGAAAAGAGCAATATGGAGTCTTGAAAATAAGGATTAAAGATAGCTCAGACAAGCATGAATCACTCCAATTACAGATGTGTGGGTGTAAGTAAATGGTGAAGGGAAACAAGTATAACATGATTAAATGCTCTAAAAAGTTGATATTCTGCAATAGGTCTACTTAAACAAAAAAATGACTTTGTATAACCACACAGACTCATTTAGAAAACATGTCATTTTCATGGATTGCGCAAACTGCTTCACTATTCAGATGACCAAAAAATGTTGCTTGCTGAGGTTAGGCTGACTCATGCTCAGATTGTGTCCCATGTGACTTTTTTCAGCACAAACTCGTATATTTTATTAATGTGTCATGATTCAGGTTGGGTTTGGATGCACACTCATGAATACTGAAGATAAACGTCGTACATTTCAGCATGTGTCATTCTTGGAAATCTGTTTTTACAGAATGTATTGAGATACCTTATCATATTTTACTGTCTGTCACAATCCACGACACAGCGTTTATAGGGATAAGAGAAGAGCAGGTGAAAGTATCTGTCGCTGGCTGAATCTGTTTGGGAAAGGTTCCACTGAAGAAACTGAAAAAGAAATTGATTCCTTTTGTTTTAAAATTAGGTGGGTTGTATCAAATCTAAACTTTATTATACTTTAATATTTGAACCAAAAGATTTGTGTTCATGCATTTGAATTAGCGATTCTTTTTGTCAGACAGGAGAATTTGTTTACCTGCTTTAGATGTTTTGGTGATTTCATGTAGCCGTCCTCTCCTTATGATGAGAACATGTAAAGCAGGTAAGCAAATTCTCCTGACCAAAAGACTCGCTAATTCTAAGTTTAAAACTGAAGTCAGAATGAACCTTTACCAAAGATGAAAAAAAAAAAACTTCTGTTGAGATGGCTGTCAAAGTCTACGGGAACTTGCCTGTCTTATCTAAGAAGCACACACATGTTGCTTTTTCAATCCACTTGACAAAATGTAGAAATAAACACTAGTCTAACCCTTTATCAGACTGCTTTTAAATGGCACATATTACAATATTTGTTGATTTATGTTATGTTGTTGCTTACTCATCAAAATTAGTTGTGGTTTGTTTCATTCACACATGTTTAGCACACAAATCCTGCATATTTAGAGTTTTCTCTCAAACAGAAAACACTTGATGCATGTGGTGATACAGGAAATCCTCCACTGTGTTTTTACACCTTCACTGGAATCATTTAGATGATTTCAGCACTGGAATTGCCCATCTGTACTGAAAAAAAGCTAAAAGCCTCAGGACATCACAAGGTGGAACAGAGTATTTTGAGCTTTGGAGGTGTGGACAGACTAATAAACCAGGATGAATCAAAAACAGATGAATGAAACTAAACTGTAGTTATGTTTTGATGAGATAACAGCATTTTAACATGGCTTACAGCTCAGAGAGTCAATTTTATGTAGAATATTGAAAGTTAAAAGCTACGTACAAATGCTCTATATACCTGTGCCAGAACTTGACTATTGTTGTGCAGCACAGAGATAAATGAGGAGGTAAGAAAGAGCGGGGGTCACAGTCCCCAGAAACCCGCATTGGATGCCGTTTATATGGGTCAGAAATATCTAGCCAAATTTAGCAGATTCCTCCTATTGTTCTGAGGGGTTCATCTACTATGGCTTGTTAGAAAGCAAGGTCCTGCAAAGTGCAAACTGCTTTGAAACTCATGTATTGTGCACACAGACAAAGGGCTCCACACTTGCCTATAATTGGTTAAACATATTTCTGTGAATTTTGCATGAATGGCTACATTAATTGAGCTGAAAAATGCATTATCATCTTGGCACCTCTTTGTATGAGTGCGGGTTTCAAGCTCAATTAGACAGTGTAAACAACAACGTAAAGGATTGTGAAAAAGCTACGTCAAAGTAAAATGGTGTTTATAATTATTTTAATGAGAAAAAGTGCCTCTGACTATGATGAAGGCACATTGAAAGCAGCTATTGTATAAAACATTTAGGCACTTTTCATGTGCTAATGAGGAGAGAGAGTATACAAACTATGTGCCCAGACTGTGACCTTGCCAACAGTGCTTCCCTCAACTCAAAGCCCAGTAGAGACGCTGTGTTACATAACCAAAACAGACACATTACGACATTTACTAACGAAAATATGCGCTCGAAAACTGTGAATAAATGTGAACAGTGGACAGGGACTGGTCTGTTATTCTGAATGAGGCTGGGATTTTAGATACTGCTCATTTCACTGTCATTTTCACAGCGTAATCAGTGAAAGGCTATTGACATTTGGGAGGGCTGAATTAAAAAAAAAAATCACCCTTTCATGCAGACCGGATTTTCTACTTTGCCACTTCCATTCAGTATTGTTTGCAACTGATTGAAAATGTGCAAATGAACAAAATCTTCAGCTCCCAAATAGTATGAGCACGCTGATTGTACCATTGTTTCAAGCGGCAGTCTCTGGAAAGTGACACAAAAAATACTTTGAGCACCTCTAATGATACTTACTTTCCATTCAATAAACGATACATGGATCAATATTTTATGGGCTCAAAATGGGTTCTTTGTACATGTTTTTGTGCTAAGATAATATTTCACTTCACATTATACATTTAGAAAAGTGAATACTGAAATGATCCTGTTGTAAAGTAATTATTTTGGTGGGCATTAAAGTTACAATCTGCAAGTTTATTAGATTTTTTTCCAAGAGTAGATGCAGATGTGGCCTTAGTTCAGACTCATCTGTGCTCTCTAGTCTTCTTCTGTTAGACCAAAGCTGGCACACAATCAGACTGCAGTAACGTAGATAGCTTCTAGTGGTGATATGTGAAAATAATTACAGATATAGCTTAAGTAGTATTTATGCTTAAATATTGAATGCCATTTTTTTTCTGTGTAACTATTTTATTTGAAATATAATGTTCATTCAATAATTTAAACTGGGGCAACATTTCATTATTTTGTGATACTGTGACAGGCTAATAAGCTCCATATTTATAGGCCCCTGAAGGCGACTGCTGAATGAACAGGACACTTTATATGAGTCATTATAATTTCACACGGATATGTAAAGGACAAACCATGATGCAGTGGTCTGATGTGTTCCCATGGTAAAGGTCACCGCGGCTGCATCTTCACTTACTGCCTTACCACCTACACAGGAACCAGGGGACTTAGAGAGCATTTTGGCATTTGTGTTTTGTCTCATTCACAGATTCCAGATCTCCAAAGCTCAAAATGCTGTGTTTCACCTTATGACGTCATCTAGATGTAGTTTTAACAGCAACTTTTGTTTAAAAGAGATTGGCAATTCCAGGCCAGAAATCATCTAAATGATTCTAGTGAAGGTGTATGGAGTTTAAAAACACAGTGCAGCACTTTTTTTTTCACTAATTCTGTACTGTTGTATATAGAGCGTACAATTCAAACATGTTAAATTGTTTTGTTGACACTTTCAGTTCAGTTAGAATTCAAACTATATATTATATTTTTGTATAGAAGGACATAACTAAGGACATCCAAAGTTAAACAATTTTAATAGTTTGCCACCAGAACCTCAGTGGATTATATTTTGTTGAATTTCTTTCACTCCTAAAAACTCATTATAATTCACAAACACCTCCACACACCTCTTGTTGTCTCTGTTCTTTGCATAGTGTCAGATTTGAAAAGACTTTGTTTTCTCTCTGTTCCTCTGTTGTCTGTCATTCATCAGACAAACAGCATATGCCCCCTGGAGTGAAGGAGCCTGTCTTCCTATACGAAAGCACTGAAATATTAGCCTATTGTGTGTGCAATTACAAAGCAACACATGCCTAGCTTTTATATAAGCCTTATGCACCCTTATGCAATAACAGTGATTTTGTGATTATCAACTCTTTGCACATATCTTAAAACAAAAACAAAACTCTATCCAATTGTGGAGTCAAACTTGCAGACTTAAGTGAAAGAAAGAGGATTACTACCCGTTGTGAGTTAATCTGGACAAACTGCTGTGGAGAGGATTACTATAATGTACACAGGGCTGCACTGTGTTTCCCAACATGATCCAGAAGAAATGACTCTTAAATTAACTGTATTTGGTTCAGAAGTTCCTTGAGAATTAGCAGTGAATGCAACTATTGATACTGATGTATGCAATACTTTTAAAAATAGAGTACTTAAAGTGGCTGTATAGTTGTTGAGCAAAATGTGTTCTACCCCAGTAGAGGTATATTGTATAAGCAGCTCTTAAGGTGATTGTTTCATCCTTCAAGAATCAATAAGTGCACTGTTAGCATGCTAGTTGTTGTTAGCATTACAGCGATGGCCAATCTGGCCACTGGAAGTATAAAACCATTGTGGTGCTCGAAATTCATAAAATAAATGAGGAATTCTTTGAACCTAAACTGTTTAATATAAGCTGCTTGTATTTTTCACTTTCTGAAGCCAGACAGTGCTTTTATAAAGTGAGATATAAAGTCATGAGGATGTTGTTCTGGCCCAGAAATTGCAGAAATGGGAGATGAAGAATGCCTTTTTACCCCACAACATTTATTTTATTGTATTGTTTTGTATTGTTTTTGTATTGTATTTATTGACTGCACCCTGCACTACGTGCCCAAGACAAATTTCTCCCTCGGGGGACAATAAAGTTTATCTTATCTTATCTTATCTTATCTTAACAATTTCCCACCATTCAAACTTTATTCAAGAATGCAAAAAAGTTTCTCCAAATATGAGAATTTTTTTGGAAAATAGTATAGGAAGCTGCTCTCGTAATGCTTAGGTTAATAATGGATAGACAAGATATAAAAGGATAATGGGTTAGACTTAGACTTTAATGATCCACAAGGGAAATTACTTGGACACAGCAGCTCATGCATCACAATATATAATAATAACAAAGGAAAAAAAAAAAAAGTTAGGGTTAGTTAGCACAGCTGGCGTAAAGTTTAAAGATTAGCTCCCTCTTCACTTCCTTTGACCATATTTGGGCAGCCTGAGTGTTTTGCCATTTGAATTGAAAGTGTTGCACGGTCATGCCTCTTCAGAATCCTGTCGACAAACTGAGACCTCGGCTTGAACCATGTGAGGGTGTCATTCAGTAGCACTTGATTTGACAAGGACTTTTCAGCCCATCTGCTCATAGTTTCATACTGTAGTCAAGTAATAAAGTCTTCTATTCATTTAAAGGGCATTTCCAATATACGATATAATGTTGTTTTCACATCACAAACATACCTGGAGTCTTGTTTTGTTTCCTTCACAGACACAAATCCTGCATATTTAGGCTGAGCTCTTCTCTCAAACAAAAAACACACCTTGTGATGTGGTAATAAGGGAAGGGCTCCACTATGTTTTTAAACTCTGTACACCTTCGCTATAACCATTTTGATGATTTCAGCCCTGGAATTTCTAATCTCTACTAATCAAAAAGAAAAACGTAGCTGTTTGTCAGGGACCAAACAGAGAAAACAAAAGACAAGGTGTAAAAAGAAGTTTAAATTTAATAAAGTCCAAAATAATTTAGCATAAGCAAAACATCAACAAAAAACTGGGCCCAAACTGAGGTAACTTAAAGTCAACTGAACACAACCAAAAAAACCCCCATCAGACAGGGGACAGGTCTCCTTAAATACCCCAGGAACCAACTAAATGAACACAAAAAGGCAACACAAAAACAAATCATTATACTACAGAAAATAAACGCTAATAAAGTAACATTAAATAAACGAACTTAACAAAACAAACTAAATTGTGCTCCCCCCTCGGCTCAGTGATGGTCTGGTCCGTCTGGTGATTCAAACCGAAAAAGAAAAAACACAAGTCTAATTAAATTAAACTATGGGCTAAAAATGAAAATGTAAATATAAACTTAAAATACTGACACTGGAGTGGTGGCAGAGGTATCCACCACACTGTTACCTTGAACTACCACTACATGACATCACAAGGTGGAACAGAGCATTCTGAGCTTTGGAGGTGTACAAGGTACAAGGTTCAAGGTTCTTTATTTGTCATTCATGCATGCAAAAGAAACACATGACTGAACGAAATGTGTTCCTCGAGGCCCTGTGACCAAGAGAGCTAAAAACAATAATAAATGAGCAATATTAAAAGTACATCAAGAGCATTTAGCAGTTTCAACAGACAAGCACAAGTTAACCATGTAGCAAGATGCAAGATGGCGAGGCAGTCTGAGCTGGAAGTCAGTGTGCACCGTTCAAAAGTCTCAGGAAAAAAAACTGGACCTCAGCCGAGATGTTCTAGCTTTGATGCTCCTCAGTCTCTTCCCAGAGGGCAGAGGGACAAACAGATGGTGGGAGGGAAGTGAGGGGTCCCTCATGATCCTGGAGGCCCGTCTCCTGCAGCGCTCCTCGTAAATATCACTGATGGGTGTAAAGTCACATCCAGTGATCTTCTCTGCCACTCTGACCACACGCTGTAGAGCCTTCCTGTCCTGGGCTGAGCAGTAGCCATACCACACTGTGATGGACTGGGTCAGCACACGCACCACCCCTCATCTATAAAAAGACATGAGGGCTTGGGGGCCTAGTCCAGCAGCCTTGAGTCCCCTCAAAAAGTATAGGTGTTGGTGGGCCTTCTTTACAATATTGGCTGCATTAGTGGACCAGGTGAGGCTGTTCGTAATGTGCAGACCCAGGTACCTCCAGCAGGACACCACTTCAACTTCTGTGCCTATGATGTAGAGGGGGGGCGGTGCGCAGCTGTTCCTCCTGAAGTCCACTATTAGTTCCTTTGTTTTTAAAGGATTTAGACAGAGGTTGTTATGTCTGCACCAGGTGTCCAGCAGCTGTACCTCCTGTCTGTATGCTTGCTCATTGTTTTGTGAGATTAAACCCACAACAGCAGTATCATCTGCAAATTTAACAATCTGACAGGTCGGGTGGGAGGCCACACAGTCATATGTTAGCAGAGTATACAGCAGGGGGCTGTAGACTAATAATACTTTGTGAATGAAACAAAACACAACTCCAGGTATGTGTTTGCTGAGATAACAACATTCTAACATGTCTTAAAGCTCACAAGAATCCATTTTGTGAAATAAAGGACCTCGAAAGGTAATACTTGTTTTGATGTTGTTTGCCTACTGAGTCTGAGTGCTGCTATTTGATTTGCACAGTTTGTTCCCGGTGTTTTCATTCAACCCCTTACATCATCGAGTGGACATGTTTACGCTTTGCTGTGCCAACAAATGCAGGTTAAGTCCCCAACTGCAGCCATTTCCAAGAAGACTGTGAAATGTCTCCCCTCTGCTTCATGTGGTGATGCCCTGTCCCTCTCCTGAGAGCCTCATGACCGTGGCTCAGAGGATGTCACCGCGGTGTATCACCACAGGTTCACAGGGAAATCATGCACCCTATTTTCCACGCCAGCTGCTCTGGTTCTCAACAAAAGCAAATAGTAAAGACCTTGTGTAATATTAAGGCCTAATTTCATCCAGGTCATGCAAGTGAAGAAAATCAAAGTGTGTCTGCCGCTCACAGGACGATGTAAGCTGTTTGGGCTACTTAACCTGTGAACTGGCCTTTTGTCTATTTAAAGGTGCACTACATAACTTTTTGGTTGGGGTCTGTCACCTGTGTGTTTCTATGGATGCGTCACCTTACTGGAAAGGTTTTATAGCTCAAAAACACCTAGAAAAACAGGTGTTAACACCTAGAAAAACAGGTTAGTCTTTATGATGATAGAAAGGTTTAATGCCATAGTGTGAAACGTTCCAGACAAAGCAATAACATGCTTTATATGGATGAATATGGAGAAAAGCATTTGACACATCCACCAGAAAAGTTACACAATACACCTTTAACCTCCTGAGACCCTGTGGCCTCATACGAGGACATTACATTTTTGCCTCTTAGCACCATGATTTTCAATTATTTTAAACTTTCACCTGTAATCAACTAAAAACCTCTACAGCAGCTCCCGAAAGTAAAAAAAAACTGCATGGTAAAGTTTAGATGCAAAATTTATGAATAAAACCAATGTATTTATGTACAATAATGTCTCTTCATGTATCTTAATGTATCTTCATTTGGCATTAAAATTTGACACATTTTATTGACCACAGCAGACGAGAGCATCAGTAAATGTCATGTCCTCGTTTGAAGACATTGGGACTATGTTATATTATTGATTGTACATGTTGTTAGGTAAACTTGGGAATATTTAGATGAGTTTACAGTTATAAATTGCTGGACGTTTCTGCTGCTATAGGGAAACTGCTGCCTGTCTCCACTTTTTGCACCTCTACTTTTTTTGTAACGATTGAAAACCAGAAAAAATTAAAACTGTGGACCACATTTTCAGGCCTTTTTGTGTGTTTTTAACCTCACTCACTGAACCCCAACCCGCTCACGGTCGACCTACGTCACATTTGGCAGGTTTAGGGCTTGAAATAAACAGCTAATTGCTGTTTTTTTTTTTTTTTGTAATTTATTTATACATTTTAATGCTTTTACATTTTTTAACCAATGGTGTCATACAGAAGACTTACTTAGTAGGTCCTACTTATCCCAAATAGCAAGAAGAAATGAAAAATGGACACCAGACAAAAGCTCGGGTCTCAGAAGGTTAAGTAAATAATCATATTCAATTGCTAAAAGTTAAAATAAAACGGTATAGTTTTAGTTCAATTCAAATAGTCTTGATTTGGAACAAACACATTATAATCTACTGTCTGCTCTGATATCAAAATGAACAACAGAAATTATTTAGTTTTTCCTCAAATACTATAAATACAGTTTTATTAATTTACTGTACTTTCATACGCAGAATCTTTTAAGTTTTTTTTTTTTTCTTAAACACCTCTCTTCCTTCAGAGGTCATTTGCACCTGAAGGCACCATTTGAGTTTGTGCTTTTATCATTTAAAGGTTAAATATCCCATGGGCTCCGAGCTCAGCGAACTGCTCATGTGTGAAGTAATTTCCACTTCAAATGTAACCCGTCCCATAATGCACCTGGGCCTGTGCTGGTGTAATGAGCCCTCAGAGTTGTGCAGGACAGGTGCCTGGGCTGGACTGATACAACTTTCCACTCACTTTCATGTGTTTATTTCCATCAGAAACACAACACACATGAGAATTTTGAGAGATGAACACTGCAGTATCCACATGGGCATTCTGTCACTGAGTTAACTCTGTTTGCTTATTCCTTTTCCCTTTTGGGGTTGTGATAATTATTGAAGAAATAAATATTATGTATGCCTTTCATCTTAATTTCATAGAAGTTAAATGTTTTTACAAGGTTAAAGGTGCATTGTGTAACTTTTCTGATGTCTGCCATTTGCTTGTCTCCATGGAGATGTTGTTGCTTTGTCTGGAATGTCCCAGTATGGCGTTAAATGTATTTTGCATCTATTGCACTCAATAAAATGTTTTTTTTTCTTCAGTCTTACTGTGAGTGGGCTCGCCTCTCCACAGATCTGACATGTAACTTGACTGTAGGGCTTCACCTGCTGTCTCTGTAGATATAAGTAAGTATAATGCCATACTGTGGAACATTCAAGCCAACATCTCCATAGAGAGAAACTGGTGATGGACTCTCTACAAGAATAGTTACACAGGTCACCTTTAATGATTGAAATAATATTACCTCACAAATTCTTCTCAAAATTATTGTTTTTGGGAAATATTCTTACACAAGTTAGTTTTCATGAAAAGTAATAGTTAATTTAACCATAGATCCACATTTTTCTTCCATGTGGGTCAACTTTATTGAGGAAATAAAATAATCTTAACCCCTAGCCACAGATCTTGCATGTGCAGTGACAGTTCACCTCTTGCTAATAAAGTCTTGTGGTTTGATTGTGAAAAGATATTGCAAAAACGATTAACAAACTAAGGGAAAAAATTTGGCAGATGAATGTATAAGTAAATAAAAAATACACTGGCCTTTATCAGCAGTGTAGAACAATGGCAAACCATGGGTTAGATGCCAAATCAGGTCAGCTGTAAGCCAAGCACTCAGAAAAGGCTCATTATTAAGACTCATAATTAAAGTGTCCTCTACATTTTAATGGCACGTGCAGAGAGACTATTTCTGTCCCTTCGGCCCTGACCTGCTGCTCACTGAGGGTGACATTTGAAGAGGATGATGCCGTCTCCACACTCTTTAATCTGCTGCTGCATTTTTGATCACCTGTCTCATTTACTCACATCATACAGAGATCACCATCAGGAGTCCAAAGCTGCCACGTGAATGGGCCTCAGCTGTGCAGAGTGACAGCACATACAGCAGCCCGTGGCTCTAAAGCTCTGCTAATGGAGCCCCCTGCAGTGAGGGAATGCCAGGTCCCTGCACGACACCTGCATGGGGCAATATGACCACTTATAATATGGACACACCTCTTTACTTTGATTTATTTTTAGGTTAGCAAAAAACTAATGGTCATCATGTTCAATAACTACACTTTAATTGGTATCTATAATAAAGACTTAATTCATAATAAAGAAACAGCTTAGTAACTATTAATAGTTAGTTAATAGTTAATAGTTAGGAATAGGGTACTAAATAAGGTCATTCTTAATACACTTGTGCATTGTGAATTGCTTTATTAAAACAAATTAGAAGTAGTTATTATGAAGTGTTGCCAGTGATATTAGTTCTGGGAGTTAAATATACATTTGCTTTTAATTAATCTGAATCCCTTATCATATGTCCCACATGCCATATGTCTGTACAACATATATCTATAGCTGATGAGTGCAAGAGAATCTATCTATCTATCTATCTATCTATCTATCTATCCATCTATCTATCTATCTATCTATCTATCTATCTATCTATCTATCTATCTATCTATCCATCTATCATCTATCTATCCATCTATCCAGCTATCTATCTATCTATCTATCTATCTATCTATCTATCTATCTATCTATCTATCTATCTATCTATCCATCCATCCATCTATCTATCTATCCATCTATCCATCTATCCATTTATCCATCTATCCATCTATCTATCCATCTATCCATCTATCTATCTATCTATCTATCTATCTATCTATCTATCTATCCATCTATCCATCTATCCATCATATAAGGTTGAACTTCATTTTTGCAGCTGTCTGGTAGCGCTTCACCAGATTCTGAGAAATCAGCACGTTTTAAGCCTTAAATGCATATCTCTAATCTATACAATCCTTCTGTAACATACTTATAGTCAATACCATCATGTATCAGGGCAGAAGATTACAGCACAGAAAATGAATTACTGTGGCCTCATTGTGCTCTGGGTGCTCTCGATAATGTGATTAATCCTTCTCACACTGGTGCAACTGGTCCTCTGCATCTATCAGGACAGGCCGCTGTGTATCTGTTTGCTACAAGTAAAGCAAATAGAACTAACCCTGTTCCACTGATACCATTACGGGCAGTATCTCTTCTTTATGTGCTGTTTGCCCAGTCTCCAGGTCAAGCCGACTGGTCAGAGAGATCGTTCAGTACATTACACTTTCAGGAGGTCGTATCCACTGTTACTGTAATAAACTGGTGTGAGGATTGCCATTTTACCACAGACTGTATTTAGATAGAAACATAGATAGATAAATACTTTATTTATATCGAACCAAATTCATTATATTAATTAAATAAACAGATGCAGCTCTCCCCCCTAGCTGCCACGTTCCAGCGTCTTCGACTCCAATTGACTTTACATTGGAAAATTGTCATCACTCTGTGTAACTGCTGCAGTGAGCCTCGTAATTTTAGTTGTAAAAAAAGTTGTAAAATGTTCGTATTAACCCGCTCTACATGATCCTTTATTTCACTATTTTGTGCATAAATTCATACTCCTAACATGGACCTGGCTCCAAATTCACTCCTTTAACCACTTGCATCGTGAGCGTCATTTGACTGGAGCCGAATGCTGTAGGTGGCGTCACATTCCCTTTGTCTGCTTCTTTATACAGTCTATCTAAGCAGCATTGTCTTTCGTCATGTTTTGTTAAGTAGCACAAATGACCGCAACAGAGGCGTAGAGTGGTAATAACATTGTCCTCACAAAGTACATTAGAGGATTCTGTGACGCCAGCTGTTGTGGCGGAGCAGCAGTAGCCCACAGCTGCCTGAGGGTTGAGCAAAACAACGGCTGCTGCCAGACACTGAAACATGATACACAATTTAATATGGACAGGCCATCTGAAAGACATGCTGCACAAAGTTAGATAATGTTGTTGTGGGAAGTCTGTCTCCATGGCGATTGTTCTGGGTCCTGGTTTGGAGGTTAATAAAATTGGGTTTTCCACAGAGCACCATTGGCTTGGATTGGCAAACAGGTTTCTGTGATTTAGATCGATAGAAAAGTCTTTATCCATAGTATGGCATTAAATGTGTTTAGAGTATCTCCAAACAAATGACACTGAAAGTCTAAGTTACAGGTCAGATCTCTGGAAAGGTGACCCACAGTAAGAATGCATGTTTTGGAAAGTTTTATCTAGCAATACAGATACCCATAATTAAATGAATGTTAGATATGTTACGTGCCAAAACTGTGTAACATTCCAGACTCAGCAACCACATCTGCATTGAAACCAGCAGGTGGTTTATTCTCCATCAAAGACGTAAATGAATGTAAATTATGCATAATGTAGTGTTTTTAAAATGACTATGACTTAGCTGAACAAGCGTCTCCAAGCTTTACAGTAGGTTATTAATATTCATTCACTGTCCATGCTGGTGGTAATCTTCAGCTGCCTCTCCCCCTGGGGCTGACTCATGGAAACACGTCAATATGTTCAATTGCCACTCTGAGCACTCTGTCCCACAAAATAAGTGGTTCCCAACATTCTTGACCTGAAAACCTCTCTTCTACTAACAAGCTAATGAAGCAAAAATGTATGGTTAATACAAACGTTAAAGAACACTTACTGTATCAACAATTGTGTTTTAATGTTTTCTGTGTTTTTAACAGTTATATTGTGACTTTGACTGTGATTTTCTCTGTCTATTATATGTTTTTGTACAGCTTTGGCCAGTGCTTTAGGGATAAGGTTGCATTCACACAGTCCTGGGTTGGTTTGAGTCCAGTTTAGTCCAAACTGAGCAAACTAAGTAGACTTGGTTAGGTTCTGGGCCAGTCCAGATTTGGTTGGTATTTGCTCAAGTGTGACCAGATTTTCCAGTGAGATTCATAATATTTAAGATCACACATTTTAGTTGTGTTTGTCCTATTTATTATTTATGAGGGTTGAGTCGGTTCTTTCATTGAGTGAGAACCACACAAAAGCACATCGCTGTGAATATATGTGAATACTTACTGCCCATACAATAATACCTCTGTGAAGGTGAACATACTTTTCCTGTTTGATCCTGTTGTTTTACCTCTCACATAATGCTGCTTGTTGAGTGTCGCTCAATAACAGCATTGGTGTGGCACAGTGCACGTGTGCTATGGACTCTCTCTTCTGATTGTAACTGGGCCATTGCAGGAAGTGATGGAGAATGGCTTTTTAATACATCCAGAAAATAGGACAAGGCCAGAGAAGTGCCACAAAAGTCCACTCACGCCTCTATTGGTAAGAACAATGTTGATCTCAGCTACATGGATCAGTATTGATTCTGAACAGGGCTATACTCTGTACAAAATCAACACTGCGTCAAATTTTTTTGAGGAATTTTAGTATTCTCTTCAAGTACAACCACTGACAGTACATGGATTTCTGATTGATGAACCTTTGCCATAGAAATCAATCATAGAAATCAACAATTCAGAACTAAATATTCTATCCTTTGAATGGCCAATAGCTGGAACGCATGAAGACCCAAATTATTATACCAACATTTCTTTGACTAAAACTAATACACTTGACATGAAGCCAAAAAAAAGCTAAACTTAAACATGATCAGATGCAAATGCTGAAATCTACACATGTGAATACATTTGGAATGAAACAGTAAATACAAAAAACAAGACAGAAACACTATTTAAAGGAGCAACTTTTAACTTTTTGGCTGGGGGTCTTTCACCTGCTTGTTTATGACATTATGTATGACTTTAAATAACTCTACCTTATATTTATTCAATTACAGCTGGATTTATAGCTTAAAAATAAAAAAAGCTATAACATTCTCTGCCAAGTTACACAATGCATCTTTAAACCTTAGATTTGTCTCGTACCACTTGTTGTATATATGCAGCCCATTTAGAGAACTTCTGAATACAAAACACAACCCAACAGGTATTACGCTGTGTATTGTTTAGGAATACACTACTTTAAAAATAGCTATTTAGTGAATCTTCTTCCTCTGTACGGAAATTCCTCTTCTGCGGTTGACCTTCTGCGCAGATGTTTCCCCTCTATGTTGTTGTCCGGCCACAGCACCCAAGGGTTCCTGTCTTAGTTTGTGGCCACTTAGTCATTATGTTAAAACAGATATTTAAGGCACCAAATGAACACAGTGTATGTTAATGTTACTATTATTGGAATTGTGTGTTCTTATGACTGGTGTATTCCAGTTATTTCTAAATAGAGGAAGAACATTTTTGTTTTACAGTTTTCTGGTTTTGGTCATCTGACTCATCACTGCCACATTTGTACTGATGTAACAGCTTGGAGTAAATGCTCCACCTGGAGTTAAAAGTATTTTCCATGTATTTGAGGAAAATTTGTCTTGATCAAGTATAAGCAGCTGGTGAGGTCGGTACAAGTCAGCTGTGTGCTGTCTGCATCTATTATAAAGTGTCTCTATTATAAAGCATCTCTAAGTTCTTATACTCTAACTGGAAGAGCATTCAGGGCTGTCAAATAAAATATCAAGAAATAACAAACAACACAAACTCTGGAATTACTAGTTCTTCAATTCTTTTGGGGGGTTTTTCTATTGGAAATTTCTGTGGCTGATGTGTGACTCATAATAGTACCATTCATGACAATACCAAAGTAAAAATTGTAATAAATTTGCCTTTTCATGTTGTTCTCAATGAAAGAAAATTACGTCATGCAAAAAAGAAAGAAAAAACCTTTGTGATATCCAGGTGCATGTGATGCGTGTATAGTCCTGGAGACATGCCCCTCTCATGATCAGAACACTCAACCTCCATGCCCCCTGTGAGTGAACGAGAGGAGGGGGCAGGGCTACATCGCACTGTTTAAGCTGTCACGTGCACCGGCCACACATTAGAGACAATACAGTCATCACACAGATCATAAGGTACACCTTTAGGGCCTCTTTTATTTACCAGCAGGTACATTTATTGTGCTAGGGCCAATGTAAATAAGACAACAGAAAAAATCAGGTTACCCGATAATTAGAACTGATTTTGTGGTGACATTAATCAATGGATTTTTCAAGTAACTCCTGTATTTGGATGACAAAGAACAATGAATTTTAAATTAACTCTTTAAATCTTTAACCATTTTCTCTTTCATTTTAGCTTTTATCCTATTAGTTTACCCTTTTTGCATAATTTCCCTTGTCAAAACCTGCAGCTGTTGAACAGTCAGAAAGACTGATGTGTAGTTCTGATCGGAACGTTCAAACAAATGCTGAATAGTCAAAGCGTTACAATTGCAGAGCAAGTCACAAAATCTAGAGAAAAGCATAGATATCTCAGCCATCCACAAATGCACAAAGCGCTTCCCTCAGCAAATAGTCTGTATTTCAGATAGAAAACATTCGCATTTTATGAGATTTTATTAGATGGAGTAATATTTTATTAGCAGATTACATTACAAAGGAAGTGTCTGGGGTGAAGGAAGTCTGGGAGTCCCTGCTTAGATTGCTCCCCCTGCGATCTGGCCTCAGATAAGTGGAAGAAAATGGATGGATGGATGGATGGATGAATAGCAGATTATCCAGTTCATTTGTCTGTCTCGTTTTGTTTTGGTTTGTTTGGCATTGAATCGAGAGAGTTCATAGTTGTCAAGATTAATTAGGTTTACATGACATATCAATAATCCAATAACTCCAGAAATGAGGTAATGATCAGATTTATGCTGTAAAAAAGATGCATTTGCTCAAATTCAGTGTAGGATAAATTAACCATATTCACTGGATTCTCTATTTCAGTTTATTAGTTTATGTGTTACACTTTATTATGTAATCTGACAGTTTGTTGATCCAGCAGTTTAAGCACACCTTTCCCTACAAACATAGTGAGGGCTATTATTAGAATTTATGAATGATTTCCTCATGTGGCACCTATAACTGCAACAAGGAGCTATGGTCTAAAGATAGGAGCCCTGATTGTGTTTGAGTAATGAGGTGCTCTGATTCTCATCCAGAATAGAACCGGGCGCATTCCTCTAAAGCAGTGGGGCAGAATTGAGGGGAACATACAATGTACTTTTGACCTGGAAACACAGGCTATTTTGTGCTCAATTCCCAAAAAGTAGAGTCTGTCTTTAGCAGGATCTATTACAAGCAAGAACAAAAACAGATCACATTTTTACAGTGTTGAGTGTGAAAAATCGAAGCAAGATCCAAGCCAAAAGCTCGCACGTGACCTTTTCCTTTCATTCAGAACATTTTGTCCACTTTTACAGCTGCTCTAATTCACTGTGTATTATAGAACATGGGTTTTGTTGATGTTCTAGAGAGCACATGTTATTGCCTTTGATTGCCCGCATGGGTTTGTTGTTTTTTCAGACATGGGGGGAGGATTCCTATGGGGCATTTGTGGGCACAGCAGGAAGTGAACAGATCAATATAAAGTCATCACCAAACCTGCAGTGAGTGTCAAACACGTGCACTAACACACCCCGCCCAAACCTCAGCTTTCCCAGAAACACCAGAACAAGAGGTTTTAAAGGGCAAAGGACCAGTGAGTGCTTTATACAGTCATATTTTTATGAAACCTTTGATTCTGGTCTGGCAAACTAGATTCTATGTTCTCTGTATATTTTATTTAACTGAAACATATTGATTCCAGATTACTGCGGAGGGAATTTACTTTTCAGTTTCCATATGTCCACTTTTATGGCTGCTTTGATTTACTGAGTTTCTTGAAATTGTTTGAGTTTCTCAAATTTGACATGTGCAATTACCCGTCTTTTTACGTTTAATATGTTTTTTGTTTTTTTTCTGAAGGGTAAATCAGTGTACAGTGTTTTAATCCTTCTCCACAAGTGAAAGAACCTGGGTGTGGGTTTTAACTCTGAGTTAATTTTTATCCAACACATTCAGAACATTACAGAAATAGCTTTTTTTCTTAAACAACATAGAGTCCAGCCCATTCTCTCTCGGGTCAACACGGAGACACTGATGCATGCTTTTACCACCAATCGAATCGACTGCTGTAATGCCCTGCTCTCTGGTCTTCCCCAAAAGAATATTGTGTGTATTAAGTGTAAACTATAAATTCAGCAGTACACGTCTAGACTACGAATGCAGCACCACATTACACCTGTTTTAAAATCACTGTGTTGGCTCAGGATCCTTTACTCTTTTTTAAATACTTAATGGTCTTGGGCTTTCTTATCTGTGCTCCTCCAGCAGCAGGCTCCTAAAGTTATGACACTCACAGGCGTCTTGCCAGTCCTATGGTCCTCATCCATGGAACAGCCAGTGGACCAAGAAAACATTCTTCTTCTTTTTTAGAGGAGACTCATGACTCACCTTTTTAGCTTAGTTTTTTTTATTAATATTTATTATACCATTTATATTCTTCTTCTTAGGCTTTAGCTCATATTGTTTAGGTAAGAGCCCTCTCTGGAAGTGGAGGTCTGCTGTGGTTGTCCTGAGTCAGTATCCTGGTGGTTCCTTAACTGGTTTCTCTGAGCTCAGCCTCATGTCCAGTTCTACTTAATCTAGTGTGTGTGTGTGTGTGTGTGTGTGTGTGTGTGTGTGTGTGTGTGTGTGTGTGTGTGTGTGTGTGTGTGTGTGTGTGTGTGTGTGTGTGTGTGCATGAATGGTTCACTGATGTAAAGTGCCTTGAAGGTGGGGCCATTTACCATAATTGATGAGATTATTTTATTTTATTTTTTTTTTAGCAATTCCTCCTTTTCTTGACAAACAGCCCCTGTTGGTGAGATGGTGGCAAAAAGCTCTCGTAGGCCAGGATAAAAGTATTTAATTAAAGGCAAACGATTGAGAGAAAGAGAGAAAACCCCCTGAGAGAAACAAAACACTAACTTAGGATGTCAACATTGCTCGATACAAAGACTAACTTGTTTTTGATCACTAAATGTTTGAGTTGTGTAGTGACTTTTACCAAACCAACATAATCACCTGTGACTTTTTTGTGACTTAATTCAGCTGTTGTTTTCTCTTGTTACTGTTTGTTTGACTGTCTGTGTGCTTGTTTAATTCTTCATTATGTAACAGTAATATTTATCTCTGGTCTGGTTTAGTGTCTGGTCTGACACTTTGTCTAACATTTTTGTATGAAAAGTACTTTCTAAAGAAGTTTGATTTGATTAACAAAATATTTGTCCTGTCCTTGTTTAATATTGTTTAATATTGCAGGGATCAGTCTTTACCAGGAGTGTGCAAAAATATTCAAATATAAATATATCGTATTTTTTGTGATGACACAGTATCGATATTGTGGGCTGCTGTATCGCCAAGAATATGTATTAGTATATTTTACAAAATATTTTTTTTTTACAGGGCTACAGTTTTGTTGCTTGTTTAGCAGAAGGGAACTCGTGAACTATGCAGCACATTTGACATATTCACTGTTTTGATGAGTAACATGGGTGCGTTTCATATGAACTTTGCACAAGAAGTGGTTTAACAAAGACTTTTAGTATCACAGTATATTTATTGAATCATATTGAATCAATTTGCAATATATCATATCGAATCAAAAGATCACTGTATCGAGATATGTATCATATTGTGGCTTATGTATCAATACCCAGCCCTAGTCTTTACACATTCACTTCCCCTACCAGATCTGTTGTCCTCCTCACTAAAATCATTGTGCATCATTCAGTAGCATAAGACTGACAAAATAAAATAAACATATAGCACAAATTACAATAATGGGCAATAATTTATTCTTCTGAAATATAGTACAGAAACCAACATAAATCATGTTCTATTACAAACTTTGGTGGATATTATGACCATTACAATGTTTTCCATGCATTTCACACCAGCAGTGGCAGCTGGTGAATAAAGGATGCAAGGGCACCGCACTCCCTAACTTGACGTCGATAAATAAAATAAAATACTAATATTATTTTGTATTAGGCTATATGTTTCATATTTTGTTTAAAATTGAATGTGCATTTGCATAGACATATTTTTATCATGTTAAATGTGCTCATATCACTGTATTTGAGTCACGTATTTGGCATTTGAGAGCGGTGAGTTGGAGAACCCTGATGGAGGTATATGGAAGAGGCTCAACTTCTCAGAAAATTTGACATCATTACGTTGCTTTTGCCCATTAGTTTGCATTAGAGCCTTGAAATACGTCCTGATGCGCAGGGTGGGGGCGAACTCAAATCAAGCGATTGGTCTTTATAAACATTATCACAATTCTGACCTATGAGGATTCAGCTGCTCTGTCCCGCCTCACCCCAAACTGCACTGGTGGCTACAGCTACAGGCTAATGCTACTGCTACAGGCTAATGCTACTGCTACAGGCTAATGAATGGATAACTACAGAGCTGTGTGCTATACGAGTTATGGCGCATTCAACTTCATTCAATGTGCATCCGAGGAACAGTTTTCAGGGAGTAACATCACCCTAAAAAATTATACCACCAGCTGCCAGTATAGTTTTAAGTGATTCTCTAGTTTAATGCCATACTGTGGAAAATTCAAGGCAAAGCAAAAATATCTCCATGAAGACAAGCAGGTGGCAAACTCTGCACCAGAGAAGTTATCTAGTGTACCTTAAAAAGATGTTGCTATTTTAGACACTTACATAATAGGATTTTAAATATTAAAAGTATTTGGGTTTGGATTGTGGAAATATAAACAGCTGATCTATGATTCCCTAGAAAGATGGTGTTTTCTAGGCTTTGAAATGCGTGACTTGGAGATGCAGCCAGTATAATCTTTGATTTGTTCTGGCTTTTCCCACTTGTTTCCATTGTTTATACTGGACTCTGACTGAGTCCAGCTGTGTGCTTAGATACTGGTCATCACATTGGCTGCGTCTGACTGTGTTGGGACTACAGTCAAGAAAATTGACACGCACAGCCATTAAGGGATTTACTAACGTTTCTACATCAATTATATTTTATCTTTGGACCTAGGTACTGTCACCCAGACAACAATACATCATTTTCACTGCAAGAACCACACGTTCAACATCAATCATAGTTCCAATACGTCTGAATGCATTCATGTTTTAATGTTGTGCATTTCAGGAGCCTCAGACAGCAGGTATGGCAGCTTGATGGGCAGTTACAGTCACATGGCTGATACATACATAAAGAAACATTATTTTTCATATTGACTCGCTCAGGGCAATTTGCACTTGCTCACCCCTGTAGCACTATGCATCTGTAAAGTATCCAAGGTGTTAAATACTGACTAAACTAAACTGGGCTGATAAACTGACCAAACGTGTTATCTTGCATATTATTTGCCCCATCCTCCCTCTCCTCCACCCCCCCAAAAATACTGTACATGCACACCTATACACATACACACTTAAACTATATACACATACAAACACACACACCTACATATACATACATGCACATACACAAAAGAATTAATAACAACACCCATACGTGCACACACGCTCATACACATATACACATTATTATTCACAATTATTGTCCAAATAATGTGACCATCTTAAGTAAAATCAATGTTATATTAATGACTTGAATAACTGTGATTATTGAGAAACAAAATTATTATTAATTATTGACATGCCAAGTAAGAATATAACTAATAACTTATACGATTACATTTCATTACAAGTTTTAGAGATAGCTTTTTTGGTTACACTTCATAATAACAACACCATAATTAGACTTAAAGAACACATATTGGGCTTGAGCCTGCTCTATAGTTATAACTTACAACATCTGTGGTTCATTATGTTATAATTTTCACATTTTAAATTGCAATATTCATCTAACAACAAGTTGTCAGCTGACTTCCACATTAGAAAAATGCGGAGCCCAAAGGGAGCAGACATCACCATAAACATCATCACAACAAAGAGTCAAGTAGCAGATTATTTTTTCATTTTCATATCACCAATTAAGAAAATAAAATTAGACAACGAAGGAAGTACAGAACACTGAGCATATGCCAGTGGTGGTGAAAACAAGGGTTGAACAGCAATATGGCGTCTTGAAAATAAGCAATTAAAGATGACTCAAATATGCATAAATCGCTTCAGATACCACTTGAGAGGGGAAATGAGAAGGGGAAACAACTATGGATAAAAGCTCTGAAAAGTTGATTTTGCATAATAATACTTCAGTAAAGCATGACTAAATCATTCATTCAGAATGAACAAAAGTTAGGGTTAGTTAGGTATTAATTAAGTAGTCACTACGCCTGAGTAATTCTTAAACCATTTGTTCAGTATTAGTTAAGTCTTAAGGTGTGTGTAGGTGTTACTGTATTTTGCCATTTCATCTTTAAACAGGATTGTACATTGTCCAACAGTAAGCTCATAGAGCTCTATAATGTATGAATGATTGATGATACTGTAGCAGCTCCTTTTGTTCTTGTATCCCGCTGATGCCTCTCCTCCAGTGAAGTCTGAAGTCTGTTGATTTCAGACCATTGCATCAGTCACAGCTCACAAACCAGATTTATTGACTGTAATCCAAATAGATTAAAACACAATGAGAAAATACAGTTTAATCATTTTCACCTTTTCATTTTCTCAGTTTAAATTACCTCATGATTTGCACTCTGAAATGCCCCTTGAACACCTCATGAAAAACATGTTTGGGAAAGGCTTGTCAAATGAATGCCTCTGTGGACATTGAGGAGGTGTTGGCTAGTCCTTCTAAATAGGACAGACATACACAGTAAACTCAGCTGGGTTGCAACAACAAGATGCAACACTCTATTTGTAGAATTATATTTTCTTTGACTGTATAAGAAGCACTACTAGAATCTCACATAACAGATTACTTTTTAATATGTGTAATAGCCAAACAGTTAAAAGGGAGGATCCACTGAATGAAAATTACTACGCATACCTTTAAAATGGACATTACACTTTAAATGATGTAGTGTGTGACATAAAATATTTAAGAGTCATAACCCTAAGTATCCCTTAAGTAGTATTAAGTAGTAGTAATCCTAACTTAATTTTGATACTAAGGAAAAGTTTTAATACACCATGCTGATTTCTCCTGTGCTGCTGTCTTCAGACTTAGATTTTAGACAAACTTTATTGATCCACAAGGGAAATTATTCAGACATAGTAGTTCACATATCACAAGAAATTTAATAATAAATAAAAAAAGAAAAAGAAAAAAAGAGACTGGTGTCGAATAAGGCATAATTAGTGTATATGTACAAGAGGTCGTAAGGTGAAACAATGTAGAGATGAAATAGTGATTGACATGACATAGGGTTATCTATTACATAAGGGTGAGTCGTTGTCCAGTTGTATGGTGTATAGTATCTCTCACTGTTTGACCTCTATAGTCGGGTGCAGTGGGTGAGCAGGAGTGTCCATGATGGAGAGCAGTTTGTCCAGTGTCCTACATTCTCTTCTAATCCAAAAGGGACTGGAACCGGACAACAGAGCATGAAAAATTTCCATCCAAATTATATATGATCCCTCAAATGCAGAAGACATCTCCTCTCCATATAGCTTCTTTTACCTGAAATAAGTGCTAAAATTGGTGCTTCCATTGTTGATTCTGTAAAATCTAGTTTCTCAGTCCTTTATGTAGATTTTTCCTCTTTTTATGTGTAAGCAGCCGTGTTTGTTTTTGACACAAACTGACCATGCGTCTCTCTGATTGGTTAATCTACCTGTCTGTCACGACACGGCTCCAGATCTACCCGCCTTTGTAAAGATTTTCTCAAAGCGTGTGGTTCTGGCTGGTCAGGTAATCTTCAGTGGTTTCCACTCACTAGTTACCTGCAGTCAGTTGCCAATCGAGCTGCAGCCTATGCCGTACAAAGAGTCTGCATATCGTCGGATTGTCAGTTTATGGTACAGTCACTGCTTGGCCTAATTTGTTTCTTTACATTTTTGTAAGTTGTTTTTTTCATGTGTTTTTCAGACACTGTTTTTGACACCACCTCATCCTCCAGCCCAGCTCTCAATATCGATTAAAAAAAAAAAAAACACTGTTAAAGGTGCATTGTTTAACTTTTCTTGTGGGGGGTGCATGAAATGCTTTACTCGACAGAGATGTTATTGCTTTGTCTGGAATGTTTCACAGTACAGTACTAAACTTCATGGAGCCCAAACCAGACCAAACTGAAGGTCAGATCTGTGGAGAGGCAACCCCACCCACAGTCAGAATGTCTTTATTCCAAGTGTTTTTGAGCTATAAAACTATAAAGTATAACAAATGCAAGATAGAGCTATTTAACATCATACTGTTGAACATTCTTTTAAGTTTTGGGTTTGCTTTGACTAAATTTTTTTTGATCCACCATTACAACAATAGCCAATGAATAGTTTGATTTGTTGAATAGTTTTGATTTTTTTGTCAAACCAAATATATCTAAATTGCTTCAATAATATGCCTTTTAAGTCTACAATACTTGATAAGCAATAAATATAATTAGTAGAGGCGTATCTCAGTATTAGACACACATTACTCATAGCTCTGGGGAACTGTTGTACAATAGAAAGGACTCAGACCTTAACAAAGACAGGAGTTACTTAAGGTGGTATTGTGAAATCAGAGCCAGTTTTTTCCAGTTTATTATTATTATTATTATTATTATTATTATTATTATTATTATTATTATTATTATTATTATTATTATTATTATTATTATTATTATTATTATTATTATTACTGTTTTATTTTATTTATTTATTTTTTTGTTTAATTTGGTTACTAACATGAAGCAAAAGAAGAGCATTGTGCAATACCTTAAGGGAATTTTAAAATAGTTTTTATTTGGTTGTGCACTTTCTCACCAAATAACAGAACACATAATGAGCATCTCCAGGAAATTTAAGTATTGGTGGGCATAGACCATGTATGTGTCTATGTGAAGAAATCAGTGTTCAGATCCAACTTATTTCGTGTGTTTTGCCTGAGCTCAGTGTGGAGTTATTCGGAGGGAACATTACTCATCAGTTTTACAGAAAATTCCTCAGAAAATGGAAAACAATTCTGTGAATGGTTAAAGCACATAACATTTCCTTGTATGTAACATGAAACAGATTTGAAAACTAAAATATGTTATGTAAATGTGCTGTAATTCTGTATACATGCATTATTAATATTAGACACTTATCGCACCTGGGTTCCACTGATGGTTCACGATAACTGGAGAAAGTTAGGGCATCTGATTTAAAGCTGACACAAATACTGAGTGCACTTTGGAGCCAGATGATATCCTGTGATACTCGACAGAATTTTAGTGATGCAAATTTCCAGCCTGTTCTTAATGGGTAATTTCATGCATCTTGTAAATACTTTTCCCTATAAAATGTGATGTGAAAGTGACTAGACAAACTTTAAAGGGCTCATATTACACTATTTTCTGATCTGTTATAATGTTGTTTCCTCATTACAAACATATCTGGAGTTTTGTTTTGTTTCATTCACACATGTTTAACACACAAATCCTGCATATTTGGTTGAGTTCTTTTCAAACAGAAAACACTGTTCCTCTGAACTAAATTTAAGAGGTAACTTGAAAACTACAATCAGTGAGTTTTAGAGATGTAGACTAATAATTAAAAGTTACTCTAACATTTGTGAAGGAAACAAAACTCAACTCCAGGTATGTTTTTGATGTGGTAACAACATACCATGGCTTGAAGCTCACAAGAGTTCATTTTGTGTAATAAAGGACTTTTAATGAGCTTTGTCTTTCACTGGATGGCTCACACTGAAAAACATACAGAAATATTGGCAAAGTCCCTGAGTGCCCTGTATAGCAGCAGTCGAACAGACCCCATGAGCACAGTCCCACCCCCTCAAATGTTTCTTTGGAGCAAACATACAGACGCACTAATTATAGTCTACAGAGTTTTGTGCCATTCGGTGCCCTGTCTCTGTCACCTGCAGGAGGTGATTACTGAAACCCACCAGCAGGAGGGTTTGGGCTGGAAATGCATAATGGTTTATGGTGCAGTAACAATATCATGACAAAATTATACCAAATATTTAGACAAGCCATGGCATTTGGAGGATCTATATCAGCCAAACTGATAATAAAAAATCAACAATTGACAGCACTTTCTAGTAAACTAGTTCATAAACTAGATCAAAATCATTCTAAACTGTTCAGAAAAAATCATTTGTCCTGTTTTTTGTGACCTGTTTATCTGTCTTAATGGTATGAAACATGCAGAATAACATCATGTGCTCTACTGTTGAAATGAAGTAATTTTGTAAGTCATGTGATTCAGTGAAATAAGGGCATCACCATGACTGCAGACAGTAATATTCACATTTAACACTAGATGTCAACAGTAAGTGGCTAACTTTAAAACCAACTCTCCAAGGCAAGGCAAGTTTATTTGTATAACATCACAACATAAATAATAATTATAATCATAATCATCACAATATAGTTAAATGTTATATGTTTAACCGAGTGGTAGGGGTAAGTTCTTTGAATTAAATTGCCATAGAGACATTTATTAGGTTATATTAAATAGATACATGGCAATGTATTAATATGCTACACAATTGCTTTTCCACCTTCAAGGCACTCAAAGCACTTTACAACAAGGATCCACTCACCGATTCACACACACAAACCCACTCTTCATCAAATCCAATGTACTTAAATTAAAGGATCTAATAGATTATCATACTGCAATAATAATGTTCAAGGCTAAAAAATAATCTTTTACCCACCTGTGTCCAAAGATTTTTCTATCAGCAGGAGGAGGGTTATAAATTGAGAGGTCTAATGAATTTCAAAATCCAGGTTGCAAGAACCACCAGGAGAAGTTTTTGTTTGTCTATCTGTGGAGTAAAACTATGGAATAATTTAAAAGATGACCTTAAAAGCTATACCACAGTTTACCAATTCAAGAGGGCTTATAAGCACACTGTTTTTACAGTGTATAAGGCTGAGGAGGGGATTTGATTTTTGTTTTCTTTCATTTTGGAAATAGTGTTGTGTTTTCCTTAAATTGTGATTTTGATTTTCTTTAAATTTGTGAAGGACTGATATGACCATGTTGTAAATTGTTATATGTATACTATGCAAAGTGAAATGGGGTGGGTGTACATAAGGTTGCACTTCTACCCACTCCTTTTCGAACAATTGTTCTGATATCTATTGTATTGTAAGTGGACAAACGCTCACGCTCTACCAACTGAGCTACTGCCGTCCTACATTCTATATAGTCCATATTACATCTCAGTCAATTGTCTAAGTTAACTGTAAAGAAGGAGGAGGTAGACAGATGTGGGTGGATTCAGGGGTATAACAAAAAGAGGAGGCTCGGCCGCCAGAAATCCGAGCCTTGATTCCACCACCCAAAGCAGGCATACAATACAATAAAACATACAATACATACAATAAAATAAAGAATTATTCATTATCATTATTGCTTAAAGGGCCCATGTTACACAATTTTCTGATGTATGTTATAATGTTGTTTCCTCATCAAAAACATGCCTGGAGTTGAGTTCTGTTTTATTCACACGTTTAATATACATAGTTCTTCTTTCAAACAGAAAACTCTTTTGTTCCACCTCATGAGCTGTCTCTTAAATCATTTGAATAATTTCAGCCTTTGGAATTTCCCATCTCTTAATAAACAAAAGGTAAAATTTTGCTGTTAACTTGGAAATTACAGTTTCATGAAATCACAAGGTGGAACAGCTTGAGCTTTGGGCATACAGACAGCCCAATAATGCAGGATTACGCAAAAGTGTGCGAATGAAACAAAACAACTCCAGGTATGTTTTCAATTAGGTAATTCTAACAAGAGTAAATTGCGTAACATAGGATTTTAAGATTATTTGCAGTTACTATCACATTTTTGTATAGCAGCCAATGTCCACAGAATTTTCACCCCTACTTGGTAAGTTAGATAAATACAGCAATTTCATAATACATTCCACAGGCCGGTCTGGTGTTGCAAAAAGCAAATTCAAACAGCTTCTAAACCCACTGACACATATTTCAAAGTGTTAGTGGAATACTGAGAACAAACACAAATATTAATAATGGTGTGAAGTGTTAGGATTCAATCTGACTCTGTAGGTTACACCCTAATATGAATCTAATTCTGAGAAGACCTGCCCAGTGTCCAGTGCAGAGAAGATGGGAAATACAATCTCTCTGTGCCTTGAGGCTGATTCTAGGTCAGCGTCTTGTGATCCTGATCTCACTAGAGTTTTCTTCTTGGAGCAGAGGGTTGGGATATACACTGCAAAAAACATCTAGATAAGTTAAAATATGACAAGTAAAATTATCTACCAGTGGAATAAGTGTATTTTTTTAATAATGTTTGAACAACATTTGATTTTGTTTCTTATTTTAAGTGCAAGTGAGTTGTTCTTATGTATTTTCACATTTTAAGTACAAAAACTCAAGTGAAACTTACTCACATCATGATAAAACACCCTTTTTTAATTCAGGTGATGTTAACCTGGCTAGATTTGAGTTTTTGCAATAGAGGACAGGCTAAAAATACCACACCTGCTACCAGAGTGGCTTAGTGTGGTCAAGATTAGACTCCCTGCAAGGGTGCACTGAATGAATGTGATCAGAGGGTAATTACTGGGGTGGGGATAACCTTTCAGTTAAGATTTTTTTTACTGTACTGTACAAATATATATCTTATTTAATGGGCCTTAAAGGTGCTTTGTGCATTTCTGGTTTCACCTGCTTCAGAGAAATTGTCTTGCTTTGCCTGGAATGTCTCACAAGCTGCACATGTATTTACTTTAGTATTTATTTAATTGCCTGTGTTTTTATGGTTTAAGACAAATATGGGTGTCACCTGCTTGTTGTCTTGGAGATGGATAAATTTAATGTCAGGTTATGGAACTTGCCAGGCAAGATACATTGTGCACTTTTAATGAAGGCACTATCAGATGTAAAATAAACTGGTAAGAATTAATTTAATGCTAAATTAAAGGTGCATTGTGTAACTTTTCTGACGGAGAGTCCATCAAAAGCTTTTCTTCATGGAGGTGTTATTGCTTTGACTATAATGTTACACAATATGGTATTAAACCTTTCTATCTTCATGGAGATCCAATCAGATCAAGTTACTGGTCAGATCTGAGGAGGGGAAACCCCCACTCACAGTCAGATTTCCTGTTTTTCTAGGTATTTTTGAGCTATAAAAAACAGCTGTCATTGAATTAATGTAAATAGTAGATCTGTCATATTCATATTATGTAACATTCTAAGCAAAGCAATGACATATACATAGAAACAAGGTCACCCCAAAGTTACACGGTGCACCTTGAAAGAAAAACACACATTGATAAGGTTTCAAATTCATGTACCCTTTATTTATTTATTTTGAGAGTACAGCAAACTGAAGCACACTGAGCAACCTGGGATCTTAGAATTAAACATTAATCTTGCTTAAACCATTATTATGTATCATGCCAGACATTTAAATAGACAGACAATTGAATAACTAGCAACTAATTCTTGGTATAGTAGTTTACCTCATATCACACTTCAAGGAAATATAACAATAAAGATATTTTGTTTGGACAGCTGTGGTAAGTTTGAACACATTTTTCATAACTTCTCAGTGCCATGGGACCCATTTTATTCTCTGTTGGTGGTTTTCAGATTCTAGAGACAGATTTCCTATTCTACATTGTACTTGAAATAACCAAAAAGTAAATTCACAAATCTTGAACCTCATCATTTTTCTTAGTAATTGGACCGAAGATCTCTCTGAACTCCGACAAGAATCTGCATTTCAACAATATTAATTTTAGCTGCCCCCATCTGTTATTATTGAACTAAAGAATGTTGTGAAGCCATCTGAAACCCAACAATATCCCAAATAATCCCTCTGACGTTCCCGCCACTAAAGGTATTTTCAGGATGAACCAAGGACAGAATAAACTGGGGGTCTGCCTTCTTGTACTGGCTTGCATCCTGTCAGCAGTCGGCAGTCCTGAAATAGCAAAGTAGTGTGTGGGCCAGAGTTGTGCCGGAGACTCAGCGCCACTTCCTCAGTTGGTGTTAATCACAGGCTGGGAGGTTTTGGAGGGAGCGGTGTTGAGCAGAGAGGCGCAGGTTGGGTGGCAGTGAGCGGGCGGGTGCGGTTGTCTGGGTGTGCTCATGCAATCTAAATGACGTGCAAGGAGTGGCACGTTCTGACTGATTTTGTCACCGTCGTCACTCACATGGGCATCCCTCACTGAGTCATGTATATACAAATTAACCATTAGTCATCAAAAAACATTTAGTGATTTAGTGTTCTGAATGTCAATTAAGTTTATATGTCATGGCATCAAAAGGAGTTTCCCATCTGTAATTATCAAGGTAATAAGATAACAATTGCATGATCAAACCAATTAATAGTCAATTAGCTTTAATGATCTATTTCAACTGACGTAAAATATTGTAATTAACATAACATTAAATTAATTATTAAGTAACAAAATGCTCATGATCCACTGTGATTCAGCAACAGTGTTTTTATCGGGTAGTAACGGGATCATTTGAATTATTTGCACTTGGTACTGCAGTCACGCTGGGGGTGTTTTTCCTGTGTGTTTATGATGAAATATTCAGAAGTTACCATGGTGACACAAAGATAATCTGAAAACTCAAGAAAAACTAAACAACACATATTTAGGAGCCTGAGATGAATACAAGCATTAACGGTCCTCTTTAGGTGTTTGATTTTCAACAAAAAGGTGAGCGTGACTAACTGAAAACCTGAGAGAGACTTGTTTAACTGCACAAATCAGCTCACCTGTTGTAGTTCCCGCTAAATCAGTTCTTTCTGGTCAGATTGGTTTAAAACAAAACTCAGATTAAACTCTAACTTCAGTAACAGAGCTTTAGACAGAGCAGTGCCTATAGCTAGCTTCACATCACCAGGAATTGTTGATGATATCAGCAGCAAAGTATCAATAATGGTCACAGGTACTAAAGAAAGGGAACTGCTGAATATTTATGTTGGTTAAATTTACTTGAGTTTTTCAGACAGCATATAGAAATTTTTATTCAGAGCTTCAGTGCTTATTCAGAAAATCTGAGTTTTCACCTACCCCCTATCCCCGCCCATTGCTTTGAATACTTCAGAGCATAAGCATAAACAATATGTCACAGAGCCCTATTTCAAAAAGAAAAACACGACTTTCTGGACTTTGGCCTATGACATGCTGCTCCATAAAACTTAAAAAACATGCTGTTTGACTAACAAGACGCTTTGTCCAAACGGTGAAAACTACACAAACTTGAACAGATTGTGCTCGTGATCCCTGACTGCCATAGCAAAGAACACAGTCTTCTTATGTGTTAATAGAACAGTGCTCTTTCTTGGATTGGCTGTCAGTGATTGAAAGTAAGTAAACACAGGACTCCACTTCTCAGGCTGGCTCCTCTCCATCTTCTCCTCTCACTTCTCCAGTTTGTGCAAATATTATCAACGGTGTTCCTTTCAATTAATCCTGTCCCATCACTCAATTATCATTCAGGAGGACGTATTGTTTAACGTGCAAGTGGTTTTTTGGAAAGTTTCTGAGAGAGTGGCGCCTTTGCAGACTGGTCAGTGTCTGGGTCAGCTGATCTGGACAGCATTATGCAGTGAGGCGACAGTTAGTCATGAATAATAACCAATGAGACGTGTGGAGATAAGAAACAAATGGAGAGGCAGATGGAGTCACAGAAACAGGGCACTGGCCCAGAGCAAACTGCAGTGTTGGACTTCCTGTTTACAGCCCTGGACAAGCTATTTATGTCGCAGATGTTTGAAGCAGGCCTTCAGCTGAACAATAGGACAAAGCAAGAAGCACTGTGAGGGATTGATGCACCAATACCTGATGATGATACTTGAGATCTTGTGTATAATGTTTATTGAAATTATTGATTGTTTCCAACACAAATTAGAAAAAAGACATGTCAAAAATTGCAGGAATTCTTAAAATGTTTGCAGTCTACAATGAGGGTTTATACTTTTTATAATGTGAGCATACAGTCAGTTTTTTTTTTCCATTGATTTGTCATTTCAGTCAAACAAGTTACATAATGACAACTGTGTTCTTTGTTTTACTTTGTTTCGTTATTTCATTTCCTTATACTTAAATCATAATACAATCATATAATTATGAAGTACTTGTATGTCTAATTTTCAAGTTGATTATGTTGCTATAAGAATTTACATAATGATATTTTAAATTCCATTTGGTATTGTAATTATAGGTTAATTAAAGCCGTAGTTCTTTTACATAGGGCTGTAATGATGGGACCCTTGTGTATCATCTCCCTCACACATTGAGAGTTCATCCTGTCCATTATGTGAGAATATTATTGTTCTTAAAAGGAAATTGTTAAATAATAGAACATTCCTCGTATGACTGCGGAGCTGTGTCTGTCTTTGTTTTGTCAAAAATTAAAAAGTTATATTTGGTGGTAGACAGTAGTTCAAACGCTTTTCCTGACCTCACCATATAAACAATGTCTGAGCCCTGGTCCTATTTCCCAGAGTTCAGATGGGTGTGATTGACAGACAACCGCCAATCAGAGAGACATGGATAAAAGCAAATGTTATTCCAAGGACAACTAATGTTTTGATGAAATCATTTGCCATAGCATACTATATATAATGGCACCACATTAATTGCAGGGCCAGCCAGAACCACACACTTGGACAAAAATTTACAAAGACATGTCTGTCTTATTCCAATAATAGCACCGAACTGTTACTTATTTCAGGCAAAAGAAGTTTCATATTCTGTTACTAGAGTTTTGAAGAGGAGAGATGTTTTCTGCATTTGAGAGACACATGCTACAAATTAAAGGCAGTGGATTGAGGATTTTCACACTCTATGGTCCGATTCCAGACCCTCCTAGATTCGGACAGAATGTAAAAAAGACTGACTTACAGACGTTAACATGAAGTGCTCTTACATTTTATGTACTGATTTCCAATTACATTCTTTTATAATATCTATTCTGATGCAGAAGTTGGATTGACCACATTTTTGTACATATGTTTGGTAATGAAACTGTGTTTGTGGGAACCTACATGTTTTACTATTTGGTCAAACAGATGATGATTCTGATTCAAACTGCACTGGACAATTGCCAAAACAGGGAGCAGAATCTTGAGCCCCACTGACCACAAAACCGCATCCAGCACTCTTCCCACAGCTCTCTGCTCCTCCTGCTCAGGATTGTGCCTATGTATTTTTAACCAGTGTTCTGTGATGTGTGTTTTCAAAGCAGAGCACTGGATTCTCTAACACAAATGCCACAAAAGCCTGTTTCTTTTTCCAGCTGCACAGATAAGGCAGAGGCCAATGTTTGGTTTAGGAGGAAGCTTTGCATGAGACAACAGCGAGGCCCATGCAGCTAAAGACAGGACAATATTCTCACTGCTGTTTTATATTATGCAGGTTTTCACATAAACTTTAATATACTGTATGTTTATTTTGAGTTTAATTGAAGCTTAATATAGAAATGCACTACACTAAGAATTGCATTTGTATTATTTGGCATATTCCCAGGTTCAGCTTCCTATTATATGCAACATTTTGAGAGGTTTTCCCATTCAAAAGGTGTAATATTTTTGTTGTTAATTGCTATGTCAACTATCCTATTTTCCTATTATCATTCTGATAGTTGAACATGATGTTTCTTGTTCATCTTTCTATATGGTTTGATTTTATCCCATTTTATCATGCAAATTCACTTTCCACCTACAGAAAGTTACACGGTGCTGCCTTAATTTATGAGATAGACATCGAAAATGCCCCTCCTACAATCTGAGCTAAGAGGATTGCACAAGCTTCACCGGTGGGCCTACACTGCTTGCTCAGCTCATTCTCACTCATTGCCTTTCTGGTACTTGGATTACTCACTGGTTTCAGCTTCCCGTTATAAACAGCACTCTGAGGACTTATCCTCACTCAAAACAAGGAATATTATATATTAAATTGTTCATTGTTCATCACCGTCCTATCTTTTTCTCTGAAACTTGTGGATAGGGGAACATAAATGTGATGTTTTGTGCATTCCTTTTTTACATGGATGATTTTACGTCATTTTATCGCACAAGAGACAATACTAACTGACCTATGAAGATCAGACTGATAGACTCCTTCCTTCCCCTGCAACAGCTTCACCTTTAAGCTTCCACTGCTCAGTCAGTCCTCACTCATCACTCATAGCCACATGCTCAAACGATTGTCCTGCCCATCAGCGCTCATCGCCATCATCACCTCCCAGAAAACATGCTTAAACAGCCCATATTATGCTATTGTCTGTCTATGTTATAATGTTGTTTCCTCATCACAAACATACATGGAGTTGTGTTTTGTTTCACTCACAAATATCCAAATAATTTGACCAAATAACTGCCCTTCTGGATCAGTTAAGTTTATTGTAGTCTAAGTCACACAAACTCTGCATACTTAGATAGTTCTTCTACCAAACAGAAAACACTCTTGTTATGTCATGTGAAAAGTGCTCTTCTGTGTTTTAAACTACATACACCTTCACTAGAATCACTTGATCAGGACTGGAATTGCCAAACTCTGCTGAACTAAACGTAAAAGGTAGCAGTTAATTTGAAAACTAGCACTACATGACAACACAAGGTGGAACAGAGGATTTTGAGCTTTGGAGAGATAGACTAATAATAATAAAGGGTTACTCAAAGAAACAAATGAATGAATGAAACAACTCCAGGTATGTTTTGATGAGGTAAGGATCTTGAGTGATATCAGACCTTTTCACATCACAGCTTTCATAGTCCTCCTCCACCCGAGTACCACCTTCACAAAGGATTCATTCACTTTTTCAGTCCTTTCTGGCTCTACTCCTCCAATGCATCAACGCCAAGTTATATCTTCCTAACCCAATCTCTGCATATATTTTTCAGATTTAGAATCTTTTTGAGTTAAATAAAAAAGTAAAATCAGAGTTTGAGTATATTTGTATTAGCGTCACATTTCACCGTATTATCTTGTCATGGATATATTTGGTACACTAAGCTAAAAAGGATCATTATATTGTGTATTTATAAACACAACTTGTCTAATTATGCATCTACAAAAATACACATAAGTATTATGCAAATAAGTAATTGCACAAAGAAATTCTCAGTGGGCATTGCCACTCTAATGTATCATTGCCCCACATCCCACATGAGTGTTTCTCAAGGGCCATGTGAACATCCCTGTATTTGCCTTCTGCACAGCTCCTCATGCTAATTCACACATGCGGCTCTCAATGCACACACATGCACCTGACCTACTTTTGTCTTCATATTTCTCTGCTTTCATTTATCAGTTCTCATTCATAGCTTCAGCAGGTTCAAATGGAGTTGAACTTTATTATACATGTTGTTTTGAAACACAGTCAAGTGTCAAAATAATTTTATTTTCATCAGTAATTCTTCTGTTATTGCATCCATTCAGTAACAGGAGCAGGGGTGGAAGGTAACAAAGTAAAGAGAGTAAACTGCGCTTAAGTATATATTTTAGGTATCTGTACTTTACTAAAGTACATTTAAGTGGATACTTTTTACTTTTACTTCACTACATTTGAGAACAGGTAACTACATTCTACATCAATACATTTTTAACTGGACTGATAAGTAAAAGTATTTTTTATTATTGTCTGAGACCTGCTGAAAAGGCTGAGGGTTTATTTTTACTAAGTTCATAGTTTGAGCAAACAAAAATATACAAAAAAATGTATTTAATTGTTCTACTGGTGTTTTTTGCTGAATAAAGTTCAGCACAAATCTTTATTAAAATCACAACTGTCCAAAATACATTTTTAAATAGGTACTTTAATACATTTACTTCAGTAGATTTTTCATGTGAAACTTTTACTTGCATATTTCTTTGCTCTATTATCTGTACTTTTACTTAACAACATTGAGTACTTCTTCCATCACTGAATAGGAGTAATACGCACATCCATTCACTCTTGCAGCCACGTGATAAAGCAAACACGACAGCACAAACCCCTTGCCCACCCACTCCACCAGCATGCAGCTCATATCCAATTTTATTCACACAATGTAATGAGCCAGTGCCACCCTATGCAGAATATTGCCCCATGCACAGTGTGGATAATATCAGAGAAAAATGGTCTTCTGCTATATCAATGCCCTTTCCAGAGAAATGGCATTGTTGTCAGTCTCATTTGTCATGCAAAATACCTACTTGCGTCTTCAAATGTCACTTTGAATCTATGCTGTTATGTATATCTCATTCTTGTATTAAATATCAGCCACATCACAGTTACCATGCCGACACTGCACTAATGATTTCCACAGACAACAGTGAGACCTGCAATCCTCTTTGCTCAGGTTTTAGGAAGATATTTGATGGACATATCATTAATTAAAGCAACACCATGTAACTTTATGGAGGTGGACCGTCATTTGCATGATTAAATTAAATCTAAAGTTAAAGCCATACTTCACAACATTCTCCATGGAGATACATGTTTTGGAATATTATAGCCAAAGGAACAACAAAGATAAGCAGGAGACCTTCCTCCAGGCCAAATAAGAGTCAGTTTTATGGAGATGCAAGCCTGCTCAGAGTAAGGACGCATGTTTTTCGGGGTAGAAAAAGTTCTGCAGTGGGACTTTAATGTAAATTTGATCCAAAGCTTATGTTGACAATAAATATATAATAATATAATAAAACAAAATTCTTCAACTAAAATGTGAAGAGAAGAGGTTATGCCCGAATACCTGCAGTTCCTGTTGGTGAAGTTACACTGAACAAAGAATGCTTACAAAAAAGTGTTGGTGACTATAGCCAGCGGAGCAGCCTTTCAGATCTATAGCACCATAAGACCTTCGTGTTATAGTGGAAATGTGTGATGTTCTGCCAAATATGGAGAGGCTGACCTTAGAAATAGTTCAGGAATCTAAACAGGACACTTCTGTACAACTGACCCTATTTGAACACAATGATGCTTACATCCTTTCGCACTTCCAATATTATAAACACCAAGAAGGCTGCAGGTGGGAGAATTTAATGTACACTTTTTGTCAGCTTTTGCCTTCAGAGGTGGCCACATCCGATCATTTAGACTGGCAGTGATCAAACAAAAACAGCGTTGTACTGATGCTTTGCAGTGACATTTGTTGGGGGTGTTCTGTTTGTATGCCTATGGTGGAATTTTCAGCAGTTACCATGGTGACACAATGCAGACATTAGCAAACACAACCAAAAAAGTTTTAAGATTCTCTGAAAACTTGCAAAATGGATTTACACATTTTCAAGAGCCTGTGATGAATATAAGTGTTTACTTTATTTTTCAACAAAAGGGTGAGTGTGACTGTAATGTTATTTGAGTGGGACTTGTTTAACGACATCAGCTCACTTGGTGTAGTTCCAACTAACTCAGTTCTTTGTGGTCAGATTGTGTTAAAATAAAGCTCATATAACAAAGCTTCAGACAGAACATGCTTATGATGATGATAGCTGCAAAGTATCAGTGCAGATCAAACTGTATAATGTAGTGAGAAAATGTAGCTTAGAAATGTGTAGCTCTAATAAATAGTATAACACTTTAAGACAGGACTGGGCAAAACTGCAATAATAAAATCAAATGATGATCCAATCCTGCAACAATAAGCAATTTTGATGCAGTGTTTTGCTCAAACACAGACGCTGCAAAAAGCTAATAGTTACAGGGAGATAAAAAGATACTAACTGCATGAAACACTGAAAATTCAAATTATGATGTTTGTTGTTCAGGACTTTTTGGCATATTTCCCAACCGTACCTTAAGGGCTTTATGGTTATGAGTTCCTGGAATTGCTTTTTTCTACCTTTCTCTGCACTCACTGTTCCTCTCCCTCTTGTCTTTGAAGAGCCTGCATATTTCTCCTCTTTTATCTTGCTCTTCTTGGTCTATACTGGAGACATGCCAGCTATGAGAGTCCGTGCATTCCAGTCACTTTTGCAGGGTCGAGGTGGTTGGGTGGACAGGCCCAGCAGGCAGGTGATTACATGGGAATATTTGAAGAGGGTTTGGCTGCAGACCTCCGCCTGAACGCACCTCAAACCGCATTTCCTTGACTTGTTTTAAAGGTGCACTGTGTAGCTTTTCTGTATCCATCTTGCCTTTACTTGTGTAACATGGGTATTTATTAACCTCGCATTTTTCTGTGAGGGGCTTGCCTCTCCACAGATCTGACGTGTAACTTGGCTGTCGCCATAGAAATAAATAAGTGTAAAGTCATACTGTGGAACATTTTAGGCAATATCTCCATGGAGAGAAACAGTTCCACTTTCTAGAAAACATGATATGCATATTTTATCAGTTGTTGCCTTAGTGTCCATTTTATGTCATCAACGGTGGTAAAGAGCTTGTTTCAAAAGGTTTTATAAACTGTTGCGAAATCCACTTTGTACATAACTGTAGTCTGTTACCATGGGAACTTGTGGTTGGAGGGGAACCAGAAGAGGGACATCCTGATGGAGCCTGTGGTGATGGTGCATGTGGGTGTAGAGCTGCAGCCAGAACTCTCTCAAGTATTTGGGTCACCGATGGCAACAGGATCTGAGGAAGTCCACCTTTTAACCTTGAGCCCTCCTTGGCATCCCAACAATGCTCTAGGTCTCACACCATTCAGGTCGCCATCTTTGAAGTTGAACGTGTCTATAGAGATTCTCCAGCAGATAGTTACCTGTTTGTTACCTGTGTGAAGGGTAATTACACTATACTGTCAGTAAGATCACAAACAGGTCAGAGATTAAGTCAAAAGAAGCTTGACAGTGTACATACTTGAGCACTGATGTTCTTGATTTGCACAACGACAGTACAATCTGTCATTAATAATTTGCAATCACAAAACTGTTCAGACTAATAATTGCATAGTGCACACCCATAAGAGATCTGAGTTTGTACAAGTCACGTACTGCGCATGTGGATTATATAAGACTACAGAACTAGCAGTGGTTATTTCAAACATCATTTGCAAATCAAGCATACAGGTATAAACAAAGGGTTGATCTTCTTTGTTTTATGTTGCACAATAACCCTGAAGCACTTCCGTTTTGTGTAAATTTTGTTCATTAACGACAGTGATAACACTTTTTCTGATTAGCAAAACTAAATTTTCTGCAAAATTTGCTGTTGTTAATTAAAGATGCACTGTACAGTAGAGAGGCAAGCCTACTCACAGTACAAATGCATACTTTTTAGGTGAATCTGAGCAATGCAAACACCTGTAAATTAACCAGTGCAAGACATAAATTATTTTAATGCCATACTGTGGAAGATTCTAGGAAAAGCTGTAGCATCTCAATTGACAAATAAGTCGGGGACCCTCCACCAGAAAGTTACGCATTGCACCTTTAATATACTCTCTTTTCATATGCAAAAAAGACAAAAAAAAAACATTTCTCTTAATACACCTTGTATAATTATTTTGTACCCAAGTCATACTCCAGGCCCTGCCCAAAAAGTACAATTGCACAAATAATATGACAAAACAAGGAACATAATGACAGAGGCTTAACTTGAAAACAACAGAAAAACCTAGAAAGCAGCTGAGGTTTACACCAGCATTGTTCACTTCTGTTGACATGTAAACGGGATGGTCAGGGAAGTCATTAGTGGAGTCAAACCACCAGCACCATCTCTCAGGAGCAGATTCAGGAGCAGCAGTCAGCTCAGTTCAGACTGCAGCTGGTCGAAGCCAGTTAGTCTCACCAACCCGCTGCACCTGTCCCTCTGCATTTCTCTGTGTGCTGAGTCAACTTCTGTCTAAAGCACTGGCATTATTTGCATGAGTGTTTTATGTTTATGTAGTCTTAATGAAAGACACAGCCACTTACGCTGGCACCGAGAAAAAAAAAAGAAGAAAAAAAAACACAACCTTTGCCACTTGATATGTCAGTTAGAAGGTACATTGCAAAGGCTAAACTCAGATAACTTGAATTAAGACATTTTTTATCATGATTTGAGTAAATTTCACAGTAAAATGATCTACCAATGGAACAAGACTATTTGTAGTTAAAATATGAAAATACATCTTGCTACACTTAAGATAATGAAAGACAACAACTCTTTGCAGTTAAAATAAGAAACAAACTCTAATGTTGCTTGAAATAAAAAAAACACATATTCCAATGGTAGAACATTTTACTTCAATTTGAATCTACTCAAATAAAGTAAAATGTTCTTAATCTAAGATATTGTAACTTACCTATTGCTTTTGGCAGTGTAAACAAAAGAAAGGTACATTAAGTTTATTTTAGACAAGACTGGGATGAATTTCTATTTATACGTTTATGTTTTGTAAGCTTACTTTATTACACTGTAGATTGTCGTAAGCAATGTGTAACAGGCAGAGATGTGTGTTGTTGTGACCTGTTTGTTGAACTCTAGTTTATCTTCAAGTCTTTGCACCTTTGTAGTGTATTGTTTGTTTGTAGATGCACCTGTATCAATGTGTTTGTGTGTGTTTTCAGGTGCAGTAAAGAGAGCAGGAGACTGGGAACAAAAAAGAGGAAACAGGAAGGAAATGACGGTGGTTTCCCTGAACTGCTTAACTGCTACTCTCTCTCCTCTGTGTCCTGTATGGAAAATCACACACACACAAACACACGCACGTACAGGGCTGTGGTGCTGTTGTGAAAAACAGGATTGGAGACACAGGAAGTACAGTCTCAATACAGCTGGACAAAAACTATAGGCAGTGTGAGAGTAAAGGATCTGACCAAATTTAATGCTGATAAAAAAATCAACTCAACTTAAAGGGGCACTACGTAACTTTTTGGTTGGGGGTCCATCACCTGCTTGTTTCTATGGATATGTAACTGTTCTGCCTGGAATGTTCCACAATATGACACAAAACAGCTCTACCTTACATTTAGTAATTACAGGTGGTTTTAGTGCTAAAAAATATCTGGAAAAACAGGCATTCAGACTGAACAGTGTTGCCCCTCCACAGATCTGACTTGTAACTTGCTGTGGTTTGGTGTCCATGATGATAGAAAGGTTTAACACAGCAAAAAGTGGAGTTTTAACATTTTCTCAGGGTTGATATGAATCCAGTCTGTTCTGGAGTTAATTTAACATTTTTGGAAATGTTAATTAAGTAACACTGGACTTCCTGTGGGTTCACCACCCGCAGAGGGGTTCATAGGGTGTCAGGTGTACAGAGGACTGGGCGGCAAACTGCTGCCCCCACGACCCAGCCAGACAAAGTGGAAGAAGATGGTTGGATGGACCGAAGTTCCTGTTTAACCCCAAAATCAAGAGATATATTAACGTTTTGAGAGTAAACGGATAACACTTAGGTAGGGTTATCCTGATTTAGCTAAAGAACACAGAGAAGTGTTTTATTTTTACACTTTATTTTAGTTGATTTAAGATGAAATTCTGTACAAAACTGATTCAAACTGGTCTTTTCTCGTAGGAGTTTGATGTGGTGGGTGGTAACTTAACTTAACTGCAACCATATCAAATCTGGCAAATAAGCCCAACTTGGACCCCATTTAACTTTCAAATATCCATCCATCCATCTTCTCCCGCTTAATCCGGCTGGGTCGCGGGGGCAGCTTGCTGCCCAATACTCATAGCACCTGACCCCTAACTTTCAAATAGTTAAAATAATACTTTTTGTGTTAAAAGCAACTCTGAAATATTTTACCCTGAAATTTTAACCCTGCAGTTTTTGCTGTGTACTGTGAAACATTACAGACAAAGCAATAACATCTCTATGAAGAAAAGCATTTGATGGAGCCCTCACCATAAAAATTACACGATGCATCTTTAAAGAAAATGCTGCATTATAATATTTATCTCTTTTTTGATATATGTAATAACCCTAACCCTGAGTTGAGTATAGAGTTGTTTTGGCCGTCTGTGCCAGAATTTCACTTCAGCTGATATGAATTGTAAATGTAGTATTTAGTTGAAAGTTGTAGAAATTGACTTTAAAAGTTCATCAAGTACGTATCAAAAGTGTGGGAAACAAGACAGAAAAGTATGACAACCAATTAAAATAGCTGGACTTTTACTTGCATTAGTAATTCATTTTATATTTGACGCCTCTGTAATTATAGTCAGTCACACCTCTGATGATTTTGTCCCAGTCAGTCTAACCTCTCCTCCTGAAACTGCAGAATCAGAGCATTTTAATAACGTGAACAAGAGAAGAGTGAAATATGTGGTGCAGGAGGAAGTCAGTCCTTCCACTCTGATAACCCGCAGGGCAGAGACACAAACACCACAGGCGCCAAAACATGACGTGGTTAGCTCATACAAACCTCCGCCACGTTCAGTATTGTTTTCTGTTACTGCCTCATCAGCTTCTCCACATTTTTATTTTATTTTCACAATTCAGGAGCCAATGCGAATCACCGGATGCAAAAACATACGAGTGGAATGTCACAGGAAGGTCATAGGTCGGGACAAGAATGTCACTGGCGTGTTTGTTATCACATATTTGCAGCTGTATAACTTCAGAACATGCAGGAATGTGTTTTAAAAGTAATACATGTTTGTGTAAAATGTCAATACAAAAGTGTGAGAATTTTCTCAACAAATGAATCATTGAGCGGTGAAATAGTACTTTATCATTAGGCCTGTCACAATAACAAATCTTCAAGTACCATATATTGTTATAAGTAAATACAGATGATAAACAATAATATTTAAACTCATTTATATGTCACAGATGCAACAGCCTAAGAGCAGATTTAAACCACAAAATGTACAACCACAAAATGCACAATATTGTTAAAAAATATAATCTACAAAAAATAAACAGCAGAATGAAATACTTTAGTACATACTTGGCAACTGTAATGAATCAAATAAGTTATTTATTCACTATTATGGCTTAAATCTTATGATATTGCCAAAATATTTTCCCAGTAGTGCAAAGAAAATGTACCCACAATAAATTCTGACTCTAAAAATTATATTGTTACAGTGTTCATATATTGAATGATAAGTCAATATAGTAATTGGCGGGATAGACCATAGACCATATATATAATCGGACATAGCTAACGTGCTAGAAGCCGTGTGCCAAACAGGAAGTGCGCCAGGAGGCTCTTCCAGCTCCTTCTGACCCTGACTCCAATTGACTTACACCGGGATCTTGTGGCTCCTCTTTCTGTAACTGCTGCACTGAGCCTCGTCATTTTGGTCTTAAAATATTCGTATTAACCCACTCGGACAAAATAGCTAAAAGAAATTTTGTCTGTTAAAAAATCCTATTCATAACAAAGAGCCTGGCTCCAGATTCGCTCCGGTTACCGTGACCATCACGAGTCTCATTTGAGTGACGCTGAACACTTTGGGTGACGTCACACTCCACTTTTTTTTATACAGTTTATGGGACAGACTGACTTATCGTGACATAAAGTGTATATTTAACTATAGTGTGGATATCAGCATATAATGTCAGGTTCCTTTCATTCAAATATTTTAAAATCTTTTCCCTTGAAGTCTCATCTCCACTTAAAGATGTGTTGCTGCGGACAAATAAAAAATGTTAAAGGTGCACAATGTAACTTTTCCAGTTTTCCACGTGCCCTTTGGCAATGTTATACGTTTGTTTTTAAACTTGTCTGTCTTGTATTTATTTATTCACAGGTTTTTATTGCTGGAAAATATGCCTATAGAGCATGCATCCTTACTGTGGGTGTTGCTGCTCTAGAAATCTGACTTGTAAATTGGCCTGCTTTTCTACATGGAGATAGATTTGTTTAATGTTTGTATTGTGAAACTATTTATTTATTATTATTTATTTGTTTAAAATATTGTATAACTTTTTCATATGAATGGGCCTACATTTTCTTTCATAATCCTTTTTAGGCTATTTATATTTGCCCAATGCCTCTCTCTGACTGAGCATATCCATTTGAACAGGACCTTCTGCTTTTTGAGCTGGTGATATGACTCAGCTTTGTGCTTTTGTATCACGCACTTACCCATTTTTAGACACTGTCCTATCTATTCACGCATTTCTGTTTTGAGCCTGTCAGTGTGGAACAATTCTGTCGAGACAGCCTCTATTTATCAGCATTGAACGCTATCAATGACACTGATTTTTTAACAGAGAATAAATGATACTTTGCAGCTGATGTCATCAACAGTCCTTGGGGGTATGACGCTAACTGAAAGCACCACTTTGTTAGAAGCTGTTACTCAAGTTAGACTCAATCTGAGCTTTATTTTAACACAATCTGACCATAAAGAGCTGACTTGGTTGGAACTTACAACAAGTGAGATGATTTGTGCTGTTTAACAAGTCTCACATAAAATTACACACAGTTTTTCAGTTGATCACGCTCACCTTTTTGTTGAAAATCACCTAAACAGGATACTACTACTATTACTACTACTACTACTACTACTACTACTACTACTACTACCACTACTACTACCACTACTACTACCACTACTACTACTACTACTACTACTACTACTACTACTACTACCACTACTACTACTACTACTACTACTACTACTACTACTACCACTACTACTACTACTATTACTACTACTACTACTACCACCACTACTACTACTACTACTACTACCACTACTACTACCACTACTACTACTACTACTACTACTACTACTACTACTACTAACACTACTACTACTACTACTAACACTACTACTACTACTACTACTACTAATACCACTACTACTACTACTACTACTACTACTACTAATAATAATAATAATAATAATAATAATAATTAACAAACAAATTAAATGAAAACATACAGTTAAAAGCCTACAGTTAAAGTGGGACAGTATTTAATTGATGGATTGTATTTAGTATTGTATTTAGTGTTGTATTTTATTGGTATTTAGTATTTATTAATGTATTAGGCCGTGTTTGAATTGATTGATTGTAACATGAACGCTCATATTAATCACATACTCCTGAAAATGTGTTGTTTCCTAAAACTTCTTTGACAGTGTTTCCTAATGTCTGCATCGTGTTGCCATGGCAACTACCAAACATTCCTCCACTTGAGATGCACGTAGAGTGCCACCAGCATGATGTCATTGCATAGTAGGAAGTAAGTTAATACTGTATGTTGTCAAAGCATTATTGCCATTCCGTGCAGTCGTCATAACAACACCAAGGGCAGGGTCAACTTCCTGTCATGGTGCAGGATGACACACTAATACCATGGCAACAGAAAAAGGGGCGGGGTCTGGGATTAGCATGTGGCAGGGGCAGTTGTTGAGGCACTTTGTTGTTTCCTGCCATGGTACCCTATGTCTTAAGAGGCTTTAGCAAGTTTGGAGGAGGTTGAGCTGCCATCTGGTCGAGTCCAGAGCAGACAGTGGGTATAAGAACTAATGATGTAGTGTGATGCTGCAGTAAGAGGCTAATAGGGGATCATTGTCTGGTGTCTGGGGTTTGCTGCTCAGCTGGACAGCAACAAGGAAAAAACTGTTGCCATTTAAATCATGACAATACAACTACTTTAACATCATAAAAATCTCAAGAGCAGGGCAATTGCTAAACCCAGTGATTTGTCAAAATACTGACTGTATAAACTGGCAGTAGCTCTGTTGTTAACACAGTCTGACCAGAAAGAGCGGACTTGGTTGGAACTATAACAAGTGAGATGATTTGTGATCTTAAACAAGTCAATCAAAAAAAAAAAAAAAAAGTCACAGGCTAGCTAGCATTAGTTGAACTAGTCACTCTCACTCATAGCCTGTATATATAAATGGACATAGCTAACACCCTGGCTGCCGCATTCCAAATTGGAAATTCGCTCCTTCCGGCTCCTTCAGACCCTGGCTCCCATTGACTTACATTGGAATATTGTGGCCCCTCTCTCTGTAACCGCTGCAGTGAGCCTTGTCATTTTGGTCTTAAAATGTTTTATTAGCCCACTCTACTAGTGTTTTTTTTCCACAATTTTTTTCACCTATAACCATATAGCTTCTTTTGAGTGGAGCCGAACATTATGGGTGACGTCACACTCGCTTAGTACATTTTTGTATACAGTCTATGCTCTCATCTTTATGTTGAAAATCAAACACCTAAACTGGAAAATGCGTTTTCTTGATCTTTATATGTTTTGTTTGCTAATGTGTTCATTGTGTCACAATATTAACCAAAGAATATTCTGCCAACAGAGACACATGTTCAACACCCCCAACATGATGTTACTGCAAAGTATAAATATCTTTCCAGAACATCTCTTGGCAAATGTTTTAACATTTTATTCAATGAGACACAAAGTTCTTGAACGTGTCTGAAGATTTAATCACTTAAAGTACACTGAGTATGTACTTATTTAGTTCCATGGCAATATAATCATTTTATTGCATTACTCACGCATTGATGCTCTAAAAAAATTGTCTCAATTCATTGATTCAATATGAAAAACATTAGGCTACATTTTATCATCATTTTCATGGTCCTATACTATATAAGTATAATTTCAGAATCATCAGAAAACTGTGAAACTGTCTGGAGGTGTTTGTGGCTTATATGATATCAGTTCTTCTTCACAGCTCATTTCACATTTTTACAAGCTTTTTTGTGATCAGGGCTCATAGTGCAGCAAAAGCTGTTATGCATAAGTACTTGCTGCTGGTAAACAACATATTGATTCTGCCTGATCCTCAGCATATAATTCAATATTTGAAGTAATTAAACTGACAATTCATAAAAATGTTACAGGCCCAATATGACACAAAATTGACTTTTGTGAGCTTTAAACGATATTATACTGTTATTACCTCTTCAAAAACATACCTGGAGTTGTTTCATTCACACATATTTGAGTAACTTTATTATTAGTCTGTCTACATCTGCAAAGCTCAGTAGAGATTGGCAATTCCAGGGCTGAGGTATGTTGCAACAGTAGTTTCTCTTGTGGGTGAGACTCTGAAAACATATCTAAGTTATGTTATGTATGTTATCAGAGTGATACTGATGACTAAGCGTCTACTCTGATTGACAATGCACAGTTCAGTGTAGTTATAATGTTGTATGTAATGTAAGAAAAGGAGCATGTGCAGGTATCTCATCAGCATGTGAGGTGTCGTTTTCACAACAATGATACAGACAGATAAGACAGGTCTGATTACTCCTCTGCAAAGGTGTGGTGGGAATCTTAGTTGTTATGTTCAGGGCAAGCCCAAAACACATTTTATTGTGTATGTGTATGTTTTTGAGGAACATTATAACATGGCTTAAAGCTCACAAGAGTCAATTTTGTGTCGTATTGCCCTTTTAAAGTTTTTGTGAATTGTCAATTTAATTACTTCAGATATTGAATTATATGCTGAGGATCAGACAGAATAAAAATGTTGTTTACCAGCAGCAAGTACTTATGCATAACAGCTTTTGCTGCACTATGAGCCCCTGATCACAAAAGGCTTGTAAAAATGTGAATCACAAGGTGTCCGGTAGAAGAGCTGAATTCAGAAACACCTCCAGACAGTTTCAGTTTTCTAATGGTTCTGTAACTACACTTGGTTTATGATTAATTATTAAATGGATTTTGACAGCAGCTTACTAAGACCACCAGGATGATATTTTTTGTTTCATGTGGATACACCCAGTTATTAAACATAAACCTGGCCCAAACTATTAAATTACAGTTAAATTGCTAATTAAAATGTGATGTCATGTGTCAAGTCTACATCCACAATGACATCATTCAGATTGATGTATTGACTTGATCTTCACAAGAGTAACAGACCTGATCTCTTTTCTCTGTAACAGTCAATAGATCAGTGCCAGGCCTAGTCACAACAACATATTGATTTGAATAGAGTGCAGCAAACATTGTGGTGACAGTATTAAGTTCAGTAAAAGGCCTAAATAGGACAGATACCAATGGGAAAAATGGCTGGTAACTTGTAACTTATTCTAGTATTTAAATAAGCACGACAATGACTATGTTTTGTGAGGTAATGAGCAGGTATTTCCTCACAGGTGTAATTGAATGTACTTACTGCAAAACATATTAATTATTAATTAATTAATCATTGCATTTATATAGCGCCTTTCATGACACCCAAAGCGCTTTACAGTTCATTATTCATTCACTCAATACCTGGTGGTGGTAAGCTACTATTATAGCCACAGCTGCCCTGGGGCAGACTGACGGAAGCGAGGCTGCCAATCTGCGCCATCGGCCCCTCCGATTACCATCAACACTCACGCACACACCACTTTCATACTAGGCAATGTGGGTGAAGTGTCTTGCCCCACTGTGGCACCTGGAATTCCCAGTGGTCTTCCATCCAAGTACTAACCAGGCCCGGCCCTGCTTAGCTTCTGAGATCTGACGGGATCAGGCTTTGACAAGCTGGTATGGCCACAACATATGGCCTCTATATGTACTAAAAGTCGTTTACAGCTGCTGACAATGATTTTCAAAGCTGTAAATCTTTGAGGCACTCCAATGTTTCAGGTAATGCACAAGCAACAAGTGGTCATACCGGCTTGTCAAAGCCTGATCCTGTCAGATCTCAGAAGCTAAGCAGGGTCGGGCCTGGTTAGTACTTGGATGGGAGACCACTGGGAATTCCAGGTGCCAAAGTGGGATGCCAATCACAAAAAAAACTGTCGTTGTGTCCTTAGGCAAGGCACATCACTCACATTACTTAGTATGAAAGTGGTGTGTGCATGAGTGTTGGTGGTGGTCGGAGGGGCCGAGGGCGCAGATTGGCAGCCTCACTTCTGTCAGCCTGCCCCAGGGCAGCTGTGGCTACAATAGTAGTTTACCACCACCGAGTACGGAGTGAATGAATAATGCTCTGTAAAAGCGTCTTTGAGTGTCCAGAAAAAGCGCTATATAAAACTGATGCATTATTATTATTATTAACATGCAAATCCAACAGGTTGTCATGTTTTTTTTATACTCAAGAATATGGACAAAATGTGTTTTAACCTCGAAGACCTATGGTATCGTATACCATACCGAGGAATATGTTTTATATAACCGCGCATAACTTACTAACCATAAAAGATAGAAACTTACTTTTTTCCCTCTGAAAGTGGAGAAATAGCGGTTTCCTTACATTTCTGCGGCTTTATCCTACGTCACACGCACGCTGCGTGATGACGTGTGCAAAACAAGTGTCCAATAGGAACTTTGTTTTCTGCCAAACGCATGCGTTCTGTCCATTTTGATTGGCCAAAACTTCGCCAAAGATTGAAGTGAGTCAAGATGGTCGACTCCACTCGACTGTGTTTGCTTATAGCAATTGAAAAAGACACTCTAAGTGGAGTTAATTCTCAAATACATGGCAAATTACGCATCTTGGTGTGTGTAATTGTGCATCCTTTTCTGTTTTTATTTGAGGTTTAAGGTTTATTTAAGGTTTATTTCAGTCAAAATGAACAAATACAAATGTAATAAACGCCATGTAAATGCAGAAGTGCTGTGGCTCTGGCCCTGGACTTTACAGGAGCTGTTTCCATGACTGGCACCAGAAAAATAATGGAGCGATTACATTTTTTTTTCTTTTTTTTTTTAGGGCAATAAGGAGATTTTTTATTTACTTACAGACTTGATATTTTGCATTTTTGTAGCTAAGGCCCTAAATTAAGCATGTTTTATGTACAAAAAGTTGTTTATACATCTTTGCTGTATGTTTTGTAAAAAAGAGTGTGAATTTTATTTTCTGGTTTTTTTTTTTTTTTGGTCCTATGCTTTTATTACAGCCACATGACACAACTGCAGCAGGCAGATTGTGAAATAACAGGCTGTACTGAAAAAAGGATGTATGACACTTCATTATAGGGTAAAAGGAGCAGTTTTAAAAGCCAAATTAAGAAAAAAAATCCAGGCGAGGAGAAATGTACTAAAATTGCCCTTAGGTCTTTAGGGGTTAATATAATTGTTTCCCTTTGTGTAATAACTGAGTGTACAAAATATATTACAATGTCATAAGAACCATATCTATGTTTTTGATAAAACCTCTGGCCCACCACAATTTCCCACTGGGCATTAGTGACTGTGGGAAAAAACAATCATCATATCAAAACTAAGTGTTCCAGTTTAAAGCACTGAATACACTGTGTAACTTTTCTGGAAACGATCCACAACCTGTTTGTCTCCATGGAGATGTTAATGCTTTGGTTTTAGTTCTCCTCAGTTTGTTATTAAACTGAACTGTCTTGGACTTTTTCAACTACAGGTAGGGTATGGCATTTATTGCTAAAAATTTTTTAAATGTGTTATATGTATATATAAAAATATTATATATGTTATATATGTGTTATATAAAAAAACATCCATTCATCCACAAATCTAACTTGTAATTTGTCTTGCAAGTCTCTATGGAGATTCTTAAGTTTATAACCATACTGTATATCTCCATGGAGACAAGCAGGTGACAAACCCTCCACTAGACAAGTTACACAGTGCACCTAGGGGTGGGCGATATTGACAAATACACTATCTAGCTCTCAATTCTCAGACAATGTTATGCCAATCAGTCAAAAATGAACTAAAATGTGCTTGTAATTGTGAATGTCTTCAGTAATATCTGCCTTGTTTGAGATGATTGCACAGCATCTTTGTTGTAATTTTGCTAGTTAATTTTGTAACCTTTTAAAATGTTTTGTATAGAAGACATAATATGCTCAAATATATTAAAATTTTGCTTATTTCCACCAAAACATGATGAAGAGTGAATTAATTACTCTGTGAAGTGTCTCTTTGCAAAAATTCAATGATGTTACCTTATTTGACCATTCATAGAGGGAAATACAAGCACGACTGCCTGGCCACTTGTGCATTCAGTCAAGGCAGCCACTGTGCCCACTGTATTCTCTTCCCTCCTGTTATTATTACATTTCCTCCCCTTGAACGGAAAGACCGAAATAACCCTGCTGAAATCTATGGCTCTCCGGGGGCAGGGCTTTTGTGTCAGTGCAAGTGCAAAATAAGAGCGGCGCTGGTTTTGAATGGAGCCTCGGTCACAGCTCCAGTTTCGAGGCCTCACGGTCCACAGACACACAGCTCATTACATGGGGTAGAGTGTGTGTATAAGGACTTGTATAGGGAGATGTGCTGAGGGAGAACAAGAGGCTGGACTCCTGTCTGTGAGTGATGAGGACACTGATGAAATGTGATACAACTGTACCTGTATCAAGAAAAGAGAGAGGAATCACTTGTTGTAATTTATGAGTTTGATAAAGTTGAAATGTGCAACTTTACAGATTGAGTGGAGTGTCTGCCACCTGTTTGTGTCCATGGAGATGTTACTGCTTTGCCTGCAGGCCTGGGTATAGAGGGGTGCATTTCAATCTCATTCAAAAGTGTTTGCATCCTCATTTTAGGTGAGTAAATTAGTGACACTTAATTGTATTGTACTTCTTTGCACCCCTTTGAAACCCTTATGCACCCTCAGTTTGGAAAGCTCCCAGGCCTGAATTCCCTTATATTTGTAGATGAACTAACTTTCCTGGTGGTAGTGGTGATGTCTGTCATCTGATTGTCTCCATGGAGATGTTATGTTATTGTTTTGCCTAGAAAGTTCCACAGTATGGCATTAAACTTATCTTTATCAGTGAAGACAAACACGTGACACCACAAGGCCAAGTTACAGCATGTTTTAAAGTATATTCCCTGGTTAAAAAACACACATGCACACACCTGTAATTACACTGATGTTAACTTTAATGTCAAGCTATGGAACATTCTTAGCAAAACAATAACATAACATTTCCATGGAGACAATCAGATGACATACCCCCACCACCACCACCACCACCAGAAAAATTACTTAGTTCATCTATAAACATAAGGGAATTCGAGATCTACTTTTCTATCCATATGCAAATAGCTTAGCTTGCACTTGTGCTTACTGCATGAGAACAATATCACTTCTATTAACATGTAAAATTGCATTAACCACTCTGACAATGTGCAAGAGTGCCCATTTGGCTAACTTTTTTTTTTTCTTATTTGCCACAGTGCTGTCTGGTTCATGTCAGGAGGCTTGGAGTCTGCTTTGATTTGTGTTTTGAGTTATTTTCAAGTTTGGAAACAGTTTATGGTTAAGGAAATGGTTATACAGAGGTCTACAGCCTGTTGTGTCATTGTTAAGGTTATGTTTTTTATCTTTTTTTACACAATGCTGCATGGTTAATGCTGGAATGTTGGGTCAGGAGGGACAGTCTGCTGTGAGTTAAAAAATAGATCAGGGGAAATATATATATATATATATATATATATATATATATATATATATATATATATATATAGATAGATAGATAGATAGATAGATAGATAGATAGATAGATAGATATAGATATAGATATAACACCCCCTGCCTGCCTGGAAGCGACATCATACTTAACAACTCTAGTTTTTTGTCCCACCAGATACACTATCATCTTCTAGACACGTGACTCAACTTAATTTCAACCTTTTTTCCTTTGGGCTGCCACCTTGCACTTGATGGTCTATACTTTATACTCTTAGGGTATAATAACAGTTTATAAACTTATGCTACCTCATATTTTCTATGATTGGAGACTTGCTTAATAACACATCTGTATGTTATAAGTAGGATGTTGTATTCCTCCTCCACCTGTCCAAACGCAGCGTAAGCACAGTCTCCAGTGATTCAGGGCCTGTAAGAGCATGCTGGGGCTATTTGTGGAGTCACCTGTGTGTCACTATATGTTTTTTAGAAAGAGATGCTTCACTCCTTGATTTAACATCTCCAGTGGTGTAATCAGATCCAAGGCTAGTTCAACTTGTCTGGTGTTCTCTCATGCATTATGGACAAAAAGATTTAGTAGCACAGTCAATAATGCAATTATCCAAGAAGGGTTGACAAGAGGATCATTAGAAAACCAGTGCTCTCTATAAACACAGACAAACATTTGCTAAAGAATGCATGAGTTATCTAATGTGGCCATACCAGCTTGTCAAAGCCTGTTCCCGTCAGATCTCAGAAGCTAAGCAGGGCCAGACCTGGTTAGTACTTGGATGGGAGACCACTGGGAATTCCAGGTGCCACAGTGGGGCGCCAGTCACAAAAACATTGTTGTGTCCTTAAGCAACACACTTTACCCACATTGCCTAGTATGAAAGTGGTGTGTGAGTGAGTGATGATGGCAGTCGGAGGGTCTGATGGCATAGATTGGCAGCCTCGCTTCCATCAGTCTGCCCTAGGGCAGCTGTGGCTACAATAGTAGCATACCTCCTCCGAGTGTGGAATGATTGAACAATAAACTGGAAAGCGCTTGAAAGGCGCTATATAAATGCAATGATGATTAATGTGAATCACTAAGGAAACAGACTACTTTTGAAACAATGTCGGTTACTAGTGACTATGCAAATAGGCTTTTCACTAGGGCTGAGAATCGCAGGGTCCCTCACGATTAGATACGACACTTGATAAATGGCGGCACGGTGGCTGAGTGGCAACACTCATGCCTCACAGCAAGAAGGGCTTCGATCCCCGGGTCGCCCGGGCCTTTCTGTGTGGCGTTTGCAAGTTCTCCTCATGTCTGGATGGGTTTCCTCTGAGCACTCCGGTTTCCCCCATCAACTCCAAACCTGCCAGCACCCCTATGAACTAACATCAAAGACCATGACGTCCACCCTCCTGTGGGCTCATCACCCACAGAGGGGTTCATAGGGGGGGTCAGGTGCTATGAGGATTGGGCAGCAATCTGCCCCCGCAACCCAGCTGGATTAAGCGGGAGAAGATGGATGGACTTGATAAATACAATATTATCGCGATATAGCAATACATGAGATAACTGATATTTTGCACCTGTATATTTGTTACTATTTTTAAGAACCAAATACATTTAACAACAGTGTTTCTTTGTTAAGCCACTACCTGTGCAAAGTCAATATGGAATAAACCAGTTGTAACCATTAAAACAGTGAATATGTCAAGTTTCCTTCCTCTGAGCGAAGCACTGTCACAAAATAATTTAGTAAAATATACCAAAAAATACTGATATAGTGATATATCGATACAGCCCACAATAACTGTATCACCAAATGTAGTATCATAATATTTTGATATTTTAGCACCTCTACTTTCCACTGATGTTTTTTTTTGTTTTATAAGCAGACTATTAGTCAAGTTTAATGTTTTTAATGGTCCAATAAGAATTTCCCCCATTACTGCAGTAACTCGTATGACTGTGCTGTGCCTAATGATTTCTTATCTGAAGATCCCTCTCTGGCCCAAAGCTGCAGTGACATGTTAATAATCAAGAAATAAAAGCAGGCAGTTGGTCAAACCATTTAAATGTTTTGCTGATTTCTGCATGACTCATCCTTGAAACAAGGTTAAACAAATGTCTCCCCATTTTACAACATGGGGAGAGAAGAGCTGAAGGTGAATTTTAACAAGCCTGCTTATTATGTTAACTCTTATCTCCTCCAAAGGTATGTGAAACATGTTTCAGACAATCAAAGCATTTCATTGTGTGAGAGGCTATAGCTGGTTCAAATATAGTTAACAGAGACATTATTACCGCAAATGGAGCTGAATAGAAAACTAGGTCAGTATAGGGGAGAGATCTTCACCCAGCAAAGCGTTGACCATAATGAGCTAGTCTGTTGCAATATATAGGCTAGCTTTGGCTGACCGCTAATCACATGCTTATGATGTCAAGTCATTATACAAGGGCAGGGCATATGGAGAAGTGAAGTAACATGTGGGCTACCTTTTTCTCTTTCTATTTTGAATTCTGAACTGAAGTCATACACTCATATTTAGTGGATACTTTTTATAGGCCCATAGGCATGGGTTGAAATACTTTAACCTCTTGAATTAATCCATGCAGGGAGGGCTATTTTTACCTCAAAGCATTAGTCTGAGTGAAATGTATTCTAACCATACCCTCCCGTCTCTGGTTGCTGTAGCTTCCCGGTGCTCATGTCTTATTCAGACCTGTTAGTGTGCAGGGAAACACTCCTCATATAGTGAAGAGGTGGTGGCTGGTAAAACAAAATATCACACTATAAATCTACACCAAGACCATTGTCACAAGCACTTAAGACTACTGTTAAAAGCCTCTGCAACATTCTTGAAAATGTTATGCTGCTTTCTTTTGTCAGATTTAACTTTGCCAGGCATGTGATATGCAAATGCTCTGGTTTCCAATTAAAGTTATAAATATGTAATAATGCTGAGCTAAATGGCATTGACCTCAAGATAGTCTTTAGAGAACATTGCATCAGTTTATTCATATCTTCAGCTACAGAAACAAGTACAGTTGATGTTGTCTTGTCATTAGAAGATTTGTATGTCCCTGTTGTTTGAGTCAATGCTACCGTCCATCTGTGAAGCCTTCAGTATGAATGAGTCTAGTCACTCTTCAAAACAGCACATTTAGATCTTGGAAGGAGGTTTGGCACTATTATCCACAAGATATCCACAAGAACAAGAGCACCTTTTAGAGTTTCATAGAATGCATTTTATTGTTTCTGAGGTTCACAAAACAAACCACATTTTCTCTTCTTTAAAAAATAACAAATGTATCTTTTATATTTTACATTTTAATAATTGGTCTTTTGCACAGCAAAGATATGACACTTATGTTTCAGACAACATAGCAGACAAACAATGTGGCCAAAAGAATACTTTCACAACAGTGCAAAATCAACAGATAAACTGGTTGTAACAAAAGCGTCCTAAAAATAAGGATACCTTTAAGAACTACAACAAAAATGTGCATAATAAGGAATGTTTTCAGATCATGGTAACCAAAAGAAAATGTTGAAGAGGGAACAGTTGGTAAACAAGCCAGAGGCTGCGCCAAATCCTCTTAAATAAAAGAGATGGATTTAGTGCGTCCTTATGCGCGCTGGGATTTTGTTGGCCTGGCCTACACGCACTTGCATCAACTCTGAACCAAAAGTCAACATGTGTCTGTTGCGTATGGCGTGTGATACACTACTTTACTGCAGAGGCACAAACGAGACAAACACTCAAAACATGGTTAACAGAGGTGTTATTTCTCGTGGAAACAACTTGGCTCAACAAAGATAACGTGCCAGTGCGGGCGTGTTAAAGATACCCCAGGTTAATTAGGCGACTTCCTGGACCTTAGGTTCTTCATAACCATTTGAGAGTTGAGGGGGCTCTTGGTTGCTTTCTATGGAGGACTCACTGCCCGTGCTCTCCCCGGACAGTAGTCGGGTCACCCTGAGGTCCGCTTTCAGAGACTGCACATCGTTCCCTATGCTCATCTCCCCCAAGTCATTGATAATCTGAGTCAGCTCTTGTTTGCCATTACAGTCATTGTTCAAAATATCCTCACATTCAAAGTGCATTGACTTCTCCTCTTCCTCTTCCCCAACCAAGTCCTCTGTGATAGAGCCCAACTTGGGGGCGCTGCGGCTGCGCTCCACCGGTGGTTTGTAATAACACTGTCCGTTTAGCAGCTTTCTGAGAGGCACTAGTGGGATGGTCTGCTCCCCGATCAGCTGCTGCTGCTGGTGCCGAGCATCATCCCTCCGCTTTAGTCTTTTAAACTCTGCCAGAGCCGTGGCCGAGGTCTGGTACAGCAGCAGTGCCATGGCTTTAGCCTTCTCTGGTTTGGACACAAGCACCGCGTGGCAGCGCAGCATCACTGCCTTGTGTTTCATCTCGTGTCTGTAAATCCAAGCAAATATTTTAGGCAGTCTGGGATCCGCCACGCAGTACGTAATCCGGTGTAGTAAGTACAAGTGTCCTGGTCTGCGTGCCTTATCGTCCACATGTACCATGCGGATGCCCTGCGAGCTGATGGTCAGTCTCATCTTGGTGCCGTTCTTTCCCATGTCACTCTTGGCCCAGATTTTGCTTACGGCCACGTCCGTGCAGCCGTCTCCTTTGGACTGGATGGTAGTGGCATTTCCCAGGTAAAGCACAGTGTATGTTGGGTCCTCGCTGGTGATCTTCACCTTTTTCCTTTTCGACTTAAACATGCTTCCCACTCTGTTGAGCGCGCTCTCAGGGCACGTCTTGGCAAAAGAGGTAAGCGCAGAGTAGTTGAGACTCACCGCATAGCCCTTTTGCTTGGACTGCTTGTCTTCCTCTATCAGGTCAAACTTATTCTTCTTCCAAGGCAGCATTTTAGACGTGTTTCCAATCAACAGAAACGTCAACTGAGAGAGAAAATAGGATGTTGTTACTAGATCCAAAGGTGAGTAATGTTTAGTTAAGTCATTAATTTTACTCTATTCTAAATGACAACTACACACAGAGAAGTCGTACTTCTGTCTATCTGCTCTCCATCCTGGATGTCCCCGCCAGTATCATCTGACTCTACTGGCTGCACGTCTGAAGCGCTCCTGTTATACAGTGGAACAAACCATCGGACGGACTGTAGGGGTGGAGCAGAGGAACCTACCAAATAACCCAACCATGTCCAAAATCGTCACTTCTCCGTAAAAGGAGTTGTTGTTGTTGTTGTTGTTGTTGTTGTTATTGTTATTATTATTATTATTATTATTATTATTATTGTTGTTGTTGTTATTGTTATTGTTGTTATTATTATTATTATTATTATTATTATTATTATTATTATTATTATTATTGTTATTGTTATTGTTATTATTATTATTATATGTGCAATAGCCTTACTTTTTTACACGTGCTGTTAAGTAGCCAGTAGCATCGGGACGCGGTGTAATTTGTAGGTGCCTCAGACCAATTGCTCAATTGAAAAATAAATTAATTAAACTATTGATGATTGTGAAAGGAGAATTGTACGCTACTGTAGGCTTTTAGATTTTGTCAAGTTTGTATGGTAACCTCCGCTGGCTTGATGATGTTTTTGGTGCGGTGACTGGAATATATTTGTTTATTTGTTTATTTATATGGAACCCATTAGCTGAAAGCTGTGCATTCAGCTAGTCTTCCTGGGTCCATTAAAATCAAAAATCACATCTCATACAAAACAGATGATTTTCATTTCATTTACAGCATACACATTGTTTTAAAATGTACATATAAACACACCAATAGCAATGGAATGAGCGTCTTCTGCTCGTACATGAATTTCTCCACAAGGGACATTTGTTTGTGCCTAGCATACCTTAATCTTGCCTGCCATCTAGAGGCCAAAAGAAAAGGTACAGTAATCTAATAGATGAAGTCCTTTTTCATTTGTAACATATAACCAATGTTTGATAAGAATATAACACTTTTCAAGGGTAGGTTTGATTGGAGCCTGATTTGCACGTTTAATAAGTTCAGGAATCAATTCTAATGTTGTTGTTGTTTCACTGGGGCATAATTGAGCGCTGGACGATGCGACTGTACCACAGCCTCAACAGACAACACAGCCCGACATTTTTTGCAAACAGTTAATTCGAGAGGGACGTGTTCTATGGATTCAGTTGTGAAAATGTGCTTTTTTGTCGCGATCGTCTTCATGCGATGCTGATTTATTATATTTTTCTTTATTCATTTTCGGTAATGGCCCCGTACTAGAGCTCCAGTAGTCTCTTCCATTTCCGGTTTTCACGTCAACGGCAGCACACATGTGAGTTTGTGCTGCGGACCAGTTTCTCTGTTTTACGGGGTTAAGAGGATATTTTAATGGGTAAAAAGAAAGCAGCACACGGTGGACTCGGCAGGGCGCTGATAAAAGAGAGGCTTCAGTCTGCCCGGGGGAACAGAAGAGGAGACTCATCTTGGGTGAGTCGTGCAACACTACACACAGCTAGCCCACACGATTTACAATCCCATCTTTCTAGCAGAGCCATTACCTACAAATTGCCTCGACATGATTAATCCATTGCCAAGGACCTAGTTAGCAGTACTATTGATGTTAAAACACACTGACGTTGTTTTTCAGCTTCACACTAGTGAACTCAATGATGGCTATGACTGGGGAAGGTTGAACCTGCAGTCCGTGACAGAGCAGAGCTCTATGGATGATTTCTTGGCCACTGCAGAACTTGCAGGAACAGAGTTTGTGGCTGGTAAGCGATAGGCTACTTACTTTTCTAAACTTGGATTTGTACATTTTCCAACTGTGTTTGTTTCGTCTTTCTTACAGAGAAACTTAATATCAAGTTTGTACCAGCGGAGGCAAGAGCGGGCTTACTGACACTGGAGGAGAAACACAGACTGAAGAAGTTACAGGAAGAACATAAACATTTCCTCAGAATCCCTCGCAGGTTAATATGAGAAAACAATGGCTTGCTAATATTTAGTGGCACAATAAATTGTGAGTTATTCTCTTTTATTTCAGACCTCACTGGGATGAAAGTACAAGTCCAGAAGTTCTTCAGACTGCAGAGAAGGACAGTTTTTTGGAATGGAGACGAGAACTTGCCCAGTATGTATTGGTTTATCAATAATCTCAATAATAACTTTTACAGTAGCTTTAATTTTTTTTTAAATTAAAATAGCAATTAATTTTAAATCATTTTAATCTGAAGATTGGAAGAGGAGCAGAAATTAATCCTCACCCCTTTTGAGAGGAACTTGGAGTTTTGGAGACAGCTGTGGAGGGTTATAGAAAGGAGGTAAGCTAAACAGTTAGCTAACAGTCTATTTGTCTAAGGTATACAACCCTTTTGAAACTTTCTGCACAGATTTTCTTATCCTTGACTGTTTCAAGGGCAAACCCAAATGCTATATAACAAGCCTAAGAAATCCCATATAACAGTATTTGTTAAATTAACTGTATATTTCTCTTCTCTAGTGATGTCATAGTTCAAATAGTGGATGCAAGGAATCCGTTGCTGTTTAGATGTCCTGATCTTGTAAGTAATGTATTAATAATTTTAATCCAACATTGAGGTTAGTGGAGCTTTGTGCTCTAGTATTCCTGAAATCATACCTAACCTACATTATTAATGCACAGGAGTCATATGTAAAGGAGGTCTCAAAAGATAAGGTGAACATTCTTCTAATCAACAAAGCAGATCTGCTGACCAGGAAGCAGAGGAAAGTCTGGGCTCGGTATTTTGAACGAGAAGGATTGAAGACGGTCTTCTGGTCTGCGTTGGCTGAAAGCAACCGGTTAGATGCCGAGGAAAAGGTAAGTGGATTTTGTCAGTTAATGGTGACAATAACAAATTACTTTCAAGAAAGAAGACAGAAAATGGTTGTCATTTCACAGGGAATAGAAACTGAGGATGCAGATCAAGGAGAAAGTGACGAAGAAGAGGAAACACAAGATGACTTAAACAAAGTCAGAGAAAATGATAAAGAGGCCGAAGTGTCCAGTGCAGAAGGGGAAGAGGAGAATGATGTAACTGTAAATGAAGAGGATTGGCAGACCTGCTCAGAGGATGAGGGGGAGGATGAAGAAGAACCTTCTATTTCTTCAAATGAATCTTCCCTCCATAACTCAAGCCGACTGCTGCACAAAGATGAGCTTCTGGCTGTGATGAGGTCTGTTCACAGTGGGCAACGCTGTAAAGAAGAACAACTAACTGTGGGATTGGTATGTCAACATAAATAATACTGTACAAGTTGGCATGAAGGCAAGTTTCATTTTGTGATAATTTGGTTTTGGTTTTGTAACAGGTTGGGTATCCCAATGTAGGAAAGAGCTCTACTATAAATACTATATTAAGAAACAAAAAAGTTTCTGTTTCAGCTACTCCTGGTCACACTAAGCACTTTCAGGTACGAATCAATTAAATCTAAATCTCATGTCTCATATTTTTCTCACATATTATTGCCATCAATCTTTTACATGTTGTTTCACAGACACTGTATGTGGAACCAGGCCTCTGCCTGTGTGACTGCCCTGGTCTAGTCATGCCTTCATTTGTTTCCACCAAAGCAGACATGATCTGCTCTGGGATTTTGCCCATCGATCAAATGAGGGACCATGTCCCTGCAGTTTCCCAAATATCCTTTGTTGCATTACAAATTAATCATAAGGTTAACATCGGTGTAGATAATATTTAAGGGTTTATCCTGAGCTTGTTAAACGTATGTCAGACAATCCCACGGTATGTATTAGAAGGAACATATGGTATTAACATCATCCGACCTCGAGAAGATGAAGACCCTGACAGGCCACCCACCTCTGAGGAACTGCTCACATCTTATGGGTGTAAGACTTTGAACATGCCTTTTACAAGATTCAGAAAGGTCAATATTAATTTGAACTATGTTTATTTCAGACATGAGGGGCTTTATGACTTCACATGGCCAGCCTGATCAGCCGAGATCAGCACGCTACATCCTTAAAGATTATGTAAATGTAAGCCTACTTTTATTTAAAAAAAAAAAAAACAGGGCGATAATATCTACAGATTGAAATATGGCATTAATATACATTTTTATTTGGCATTTGTGTCCTTTGTACATTTCAATGAACCAGGGTAAGCTCTTATACTGCCATCCGCCACCAAGTGTAATTCCTCAGGATTTTCAGCCACAGCACAGCAACTTTCAGAAAAGAGATCCAGACCAAAGCAACCATTCCTCAGCAAAAACCAATAATCCAAAAATTCGAAGGATTGAAAACACAGTGGACAAGAACTTTTTCCACCAGGTAAGTTGCATTCACGTATTATTTCTTTGCATTGAGCCTCGTAATATGTTTAATTTGTATTATTCAGGAAAATGTACGAGCTTTATCTAAAGGAGTTCAGTCTATCATGGGTTACAAACCGGGAAGTGGTCCTGTTGGACCTGGGCAGATGGAGCCAGAGGTAATGGCAGGAAAGCCCTGGAAGAAACATGGGAACAGAAATAAAAAGGAAAAAGTACGGCGGATCACCAAGCATCTGGATGCCTAAACTAAATTCAAATTTTGTAAATTTACAAAGTTCTTAAAAATAAGCCCCTCATGGAAAGATAAGAGATCTATCGTGCAGAGCATATTATGCACAAATGATGACATGCTAGTACAAAGGTAGACTTAAATTTTTTTTTTATTTTTTACAATTTTAAAGACTGATTTTGTTGTATATTGTTGATTGCCTCTAAACTATGACAAGATATGTTGTCATCATGAAATTTTGTATCCATTCAATTGTCATAACAGTTTGTAGCAACTAAAGGTGAACATAAAAAAACATCATGGCTCTTATTTTTTATTTTTATATTAGGCTATATTAATGCCTGTTTGTCACTTTGTCATTGTACACGTAGCTAGATTAACCTGGTGTGACTGTTTAAAAATATGTATAGGCCTACTTTAAATACAAATTATCAGCAACCAAATGAGTAATTTATTCATTCAAATTTCATCAAAGCTAGTCCTATTTTAATATCTCATCTTGTATTCCAATCAGGCTACAGACGCTAGAGCAGGTGAGTGGGCTCCTCCCTCCATGCCTCTGCCATCGCGACTTCTTTGCTCTCATCCATCCAGTTTTTTCCGCACATCTGGCTTTGTAGTGAAGAATGACACTTCGGAGTCTTTGACATGTATTCGATATCAACTTTTTGGGAAGACTCCATCACCTGTTTCACCGACGAAGTAGGAGGCAAACTTTGTGGCGCTATCGCTCTTGGTACCATATCGGGGTTGCTGCTCCTGCTGGCACACTCTGCGTAAGTGGGCTGATATTTGTCAGTTTAATGTTTTTAGAGATATTTTGCCTATAAATGTTAGATTTATTTATGAAGGTTAGCCTATGAGAGATGCAGATATCAAGCGGAATGTGAGAGAGATGCCACCACGTCCCTTTATTGCCTCCTGGGTAACCTCTGTAGCACAATTGGAGCCATTCTGTCCAGGCAGCTCCATCTTCAGGTTAAATCTTAAGAATATTTAGTGATTAACTACCAACATTGAGCAATTTATACTCTTTGTTTTGTTTGTAGGTTATTTTGGCAGCTTTTTCTGCTACAATAGATGCTGTGTCTTTTCTCACTCTGTGCATACCAATATGTTTGTGCAGGAACTCAAAAGCAGGTAGGAAAATGCCATTGCTTCCACCTGTTTTGCAAAAAAATGCATTGGCCTTTCAGAAAAAAATAAATAAATAAATTTTAAAAAATCATTTAAGGCAAAGGTAACTGCTATACAGATACCCATACCAGAATACTTTCCTTGTTCCAGGACTGAGGATGAGAGCGAGACAAAGAAGACAGCATCTCTATGGGATCTGTGTTTTGTTTATGATCACTGGAGGATTTTTAAAAGTTGGACAGAGTAATAGTGAAATACACAGGACTCTTGCACAGAGGAGACTTTTACAAATCATAATGGAAGTAAGTGCTAAAGCAATAAATAATAATAATAATTAAAAAAAAAACATCCCATAGGCTATACTATTAGACCTATTTTAAAAATTAAGTAGGCCTAATAAATACAGTACTTTTCACATAGAACATTAACACTACTAGACTTCCACAAGCTACTCTCTGATTCACCAGTGAAAGTTTGTGATAAAGGCCCTACGTATTATGCAAAATTGACACTCGTGAGCTTTTAGCCATGCTAGAACTTCACAAACATAGCTGGAGTTGTGTCAGCCCAAATATGCAGACTTTGTGTGTTAAAACAGTGAATGAAACAACACAATTCCATATATTTTTTGACCAGGACATGACATTATCACATAGATTAGAAAATGCAAATGTAATATGGGTCCTTTTAATATGACTAGACTACGTAGTCGTTATTGTTTTGAATAGTTGTATTCTCTGGGCTTTGACCAAAGAGCTAAGGAACAAGTCAGATAAACCATTGCTAGCTTTGAGTGCATTGTTGGTCATTAACTCATATTATTGCATAAATGCCATCATTATTTTATGGACTGACTCTGTACAATCTGTTTAAACAGGACAACTCTGATATAGTTGGATATGTCCTTGGAATCCTATCTTTGGTGATAGCATACACATCTAGATTTCCTGCACTCTACAGAACAGTAAGTTAAAGACCACCATTATTTTAATTAGATAAATCATTTAATACATGTTTGCACCTCACTGGACTTTTTCTTTCTTTTACTAGTGCACAAAGCGACTGATGACAAGAGCCCAGCTATTTTCGGCAATGCTGTGCTGCCTGGCTGGTACATGCTATGCCACTGCCTTACTCTTTTATGACACCAGCAATGCATTTATCTGGAGGACATTACCATGGTTGCTGTCAGGTGTTTTGTGTGCCATCATGGACCTTCTTGTATCCTTTCTAATAGTTTAACTATATCCTGGTGCAGCATTCTCACAGTGGCCACTAGATGTCGCTTTACAATCATAAAAATTTATATGAGGTTAAACCAAGGGATATTAAGCACTAGGAAAGGAAGAGACAGTTTGATACTGACTTGACACCAGGGTCTGCACACTTTATCCTACTGACACAGTAACACTAAAGCAAGAGTGTGCTTGTGAAATCTTTTCTGAATGTCCAATATGTTTGAAAACATGAACTGCAATAAATGATAAATAGCACAATGAAACCCTAGTAGTTAGTGTTGAAAATTAGTCATAGTAGTTACTTTATGACCTTCAACAGCTCAAATCTTCTACTGCAAAAATGCAATTAATGTCCTATATAACGCAAAATAGATTTTTGTGAGCTTTAAACTCCACACACCTTCACTAGAATGATTTAAATGATTGCAATTCTGGAATTTCCCATTTCCACTGAACAAATGGTGAAAGGTAGCTGTTAAATACTGCTTCATGACATCACAGGGTGGAACAAAGCATTTTGAGCTTTGTAGTTGTACATAGTAATAAAGAGTTACTGAAACATGTGAATGAAACAAAACACAACTCTGGGTATGTTTTTGATAAGGTAACAAAATAGTATCATGGCTTAAAAACAACCCAAAACACATACTGAATGAGAAGTCGATACGGTAATTATTGTGGCAGGCCTACTTTTCGCCAGGGCCATTTATAGCTCATTAAGGCCCATTTCCTAAATATTTTAATTGTAGTACTCCCAAACTCAGGCCTGTAGTTGCAGGAAAAGGAAAATGTTATCTTGCTAATGTTATCTTGTTATAATGTTAATGTAAAAATAACGGTCAGTTCTGGAACAAACTGTGAGATAAAACTATGCAAATGAGTAGCTTTGGGCACTTAAACAAAGCATGGGCTCTTGAACTTTAACCTACTTTTCCAGATCATATTGATTCATTTGTGCAAAAATCAAAATCCTGTGGTGTTGTCTCCAGACACAGTTAGTCTTCTGGGAAAATCAACCATTGCTGTTAAAGAGAAAACCAATGAAGAGAGAATTCACTCGCCACAGATTAAAGTAATACTATTTCTGCTCCACTCCCTTTTACAGGGTGTGATAAATTGTTGACGTATTTAACTTTATATTTTTGAAGAAAAATGCTGAAAAGTTGACTGGAACAGACTGCTACTTGCATGTGAATTGTCCATCTGATAGGAAAGTAAGCATCAGCCACTGTTATGTAATAGTTTGATAATGTAAATATTGCACTTGTTGCTTAGTAATGCTTTTTGTCAACAGAGCCCTATTCAGTTACACTTGTCCAGAACAGTGAAAACGGAGGGAGTCCAAAATAAAGATGAAGAGTGTTTCTGTTCATCTGACACATCATTTGACTCCTCTGTTATCAGCTCAGACCTAGAGGTGGGCATGTCCTATATTCTGGTTTTTATTTTTTATGCCTATCTTATAATGACGCATTAGTCTTATTTAATACTTTACTGGAAAATCCAAGATGATGAATGCATGTTTCATTCACTCAAAACCATTTCTCTAGACTGACTCTAGTCTAAAGGTGCATTCATACATTTGCCACATAAAAATTTAGACAACCTAGGACTAAATCCAAATGATTTCCCTTGTGGATCAATAAAGTTTGTCTAAGGAGGAGCAAACCAAATGAAAACACTATAACAGAACCAAAAATCTACATTAGCCCAAGTGTGAACACATCCTAAAGTGCATTTGAAATTCAAATGTTAATGTAATAAAAAGATAAGTAGCAATGCATTGTATCCAAAAATGGTAGAATACTTCCATGTTCTTCTGCAGAATTATTATTTAGGCCTGGGATAGAGACAACACTGTTCATAATCCAAACTTGTTTTCATGGTTTTTATTTGATTCCATGTTCCACTAGGGGGTGCAAGTAAGTATGTAAGTAAGTATATACGCAAGTACCATAAGCACATGTTTTTTCTGGAAAAAAATATGCTAAAAGTGTTGTATAACTGCTATTACATTTATATACATTACATTTAATGCCTGCTCTAATTATTTTATATCTTTTATGTTATGTAAGGGATTTTATGCCCACAAAGGCAAAGTCTAATTCGATCAACAGTGATTTACTAACAAAATTAAATACAGCCCAGATGTGTAATGGTAAGACCTCCTATAAGAACAGAAAGAGAAGCTGTCTTTAGGAAGAAGTGCTGTTGTTTTGAATAGATCTTTGTGCTAAGACTTTGTGCTTATCACATGTTTCTCAAGGAAGTAAATAAGACAACCTTTCGTCCATAGAAAAGTCAGCATGTTAGTGACCGTTTAAGGGAAAATAAGGAAACAATGAAGGGATCTTATTGAGATTTGTTTTCTCAATTTGTCAGTCTCAATTAAAAATTTTATTTTGTCTGTTTGGAAAAAAAATAGCTTCCAGTAATGTTTTATGGCCATAAGCAAGAATGACTTGTAATCATTGTCATTTAATATTAACAAACATTTTCTTCTTACTTTGTCTATAGTTAAAATTGCGATGGAGGATTGGAGGAGAACAAAATGTAAAAGCTGAACCAACATTAACTTGTAGTTGTCCTCGGAGGCAAAGTTGGAGAGTGCCCAGACACAGAACAGGGAAGGAATTGTTTGAGATTTGCCATGCGCCCCAATTGTTCTGTTGTAAAAGATTTTTGATTAAAGACTTGCAGAGGGTTGGGTCTGTCTGCTTAGGAAGTTTGTAAAATGGAGGCCCTGTCTATAGAAGACTGTAGCTACCCATGCTATTTTAGGACATGTTTATTCTCTCCTGTGCTTTGCCTGTTGGCCAGAGGCTTAGGAGTTTGCCACTAAATGTATCTCAGCCCTTTCAAACTCTTCTAATGATCTGACGCAACATGAATCATCAAAACAGTGTTGTTATACTAAAATCTCACATTTTCATTAGTCATCATCATAGATTTTCTAAAATGTGATTTTGTATGTTAAAAGAAAATAAATAATATAGCCCAAGCAGGGCTGTATTTCACTTTGAAGCAGAAATTTTTCCTACAGGTTATGTCATTTTTGACATGAATACAAGATTTATCATTAACTCTACCAAATAATTTTACCAAGAAATGTTGGTCAAATTATTAGATTGATATAGAGGGGTAATTTTGAAAACATCAAGCTATTTTTATTTATCTGGTTTGTAATTTTTATTCTCTGTATTTTCTAGTGGGATTTTGAAGAGGCAAATATCCAGTGGCGTGAACAAGCAGCAGTAAAACTCAATGTTGACAAGTTTCCATTGCAAGAGTGGCAAAGCATCTCTTTAACAAATTAACATCAGGCAGACAACAAATTAAGTAAATAAAAAGGGTTGATAAAATGTACATCTGGGATCATTGATTTGTTTAATTGTTTAAAAATACCTCAGAATAATAAAATAATATTGTATTGCTATCTTTTTGGGTTCCTGGGTCACATCCTGCATTTTCATACTTCTCAGGTTATCAGGGCTGGACTGGGAAAAGAGCTGGAGCTGATAAGAGACAGACCAGACGACTATTGCTATCTTTTAGACCTAGGCACCAAAATGCCATGGCTACACACACCCGTACATAACCTTGGGGACTTCCAAGAGCCTGATAATTGAACAATAAACAGATTATAGCTGGAGGATAAAGCGCACACCACACCTTAGTTCCTTCTTATTACCAATACAGGCCACATAATAAAAGAATCAGCAAATTAGTATCAGAATCAGCAATGCAAAATACACATCTGTCTATAAAGATGGCCTTCAAGAAGAGTGACAATGTGGCAGAACTAATGTTTAATTTTATTTGGAACTTATTTATAAGATCTCCACTCAAAGGGTTCATTCCAAGCTCAGTCAAACATTTAAATTCATATCATAGACCTTTGACAAATCTTTCTTTTGCTTCTAATTCAGAGAAAAAGCATATACTTTCCCTTTTTAATGTTGGAGGCTAAAAAGAATAAATGCTGACCGAGCATAGCTTTAGTGTCTGGGGCCCTCCCTCATCTGTGTCCCTTCTGAGACCAGACAAAGAAAGCCCACTTGTGTTGTCTGGTGCTGGTGGTGTTTGCAGAGGAGAAGAACAGTGAGATTAGGACATGTGAAGCTGCAGGATGGATTGAAGCTTTGTTTTTCTTTGGATATGCGTCAGTGATCGCTTCACTGCAGCAGATACACCGAATAACTTTACTCTGCAGGACATTTGATTCACCTCGACGAGGACATATGACAAATATACACACAAAATTTACTAAGTATACTTGTATTTGTAATTGGTGCAATGTATTGGTGGTTTTCAGACTCTAGACTAGAATGTGATGATATCATGCATTGGTGGCAAGAGCCAGTTCCCCCCATTGATTGCATGGTATCTTCATAAGCATCTTTTAAAAAGGTAAATTCACAAATGTTGAGAACTGGTAATATTAGTGTCAATAACCAAGGTCTCACTATATGACAAGCATACATTTTAACAACATTAATTTAGTTATACTGTATTGGCCTATACAATGTTATGTCATCTGAAACTCAGCAAGATAGGCTGTAGCCAGTGAACCAAATTTACATGGATTTTGGTCTCTGATCTGAGGCAGGACCTGTCCATGTGGTAGATATAGTAGATCCATGGTGGTTGGCTTCTTATGGTATTTGAGCAGAGTGAGTGATGATGAATGAGCAGGATGTTAATGCCAGGGATCTATAACACTTCCATGGTGAATGCACCTTGCGTGGTCCTCCTGTGATGTCACTTCCTGTCGTCACACAACAGCCAGTTCAGGCCAGTTCACTATTGTAGTACAGAGGCTGTCCCACTGAGCTGTCAATACGCAGAGCCCGAAAGCTCCCATCCGCTGCTTCTCTGCTGCGACAAAATTTTCCCATTAAACTTAGTCCGTTTTCTGCTTCAACGACGTCTTCTTCCAGATAACAGTGGCTTTAGTGTCATAATGACTCGGAGGTGATCTTCAGCGTGTCCAGGTGGTTCTGGTAAGTGTAGATCTTTATGTTATGGTGAGCGGGATCTGTCATGTACATTACCTTGGTGCTGTCATCATCACCCATGTGCTACATAGCGAGGCTAGCGCTAAGGCGGTAACGTGGACTCCCGTTTTGTGCCTCCATGTGCTCCTTCCGAGACACGGGCTCCTTCCATAAATGTTATTTCGATAAAGCTGTTCAAAGACATAAAACTAAAACATGAAATGGTGTAAGAAACGTGGAAGATGCAATAAACAAGAGGCTGAGTAGCGAGCTAACAATGACACGGGGCTAAGGCTAAGCAGTTAGCTCACGTCTTATAATTTCCTTATAAAGCACTTCCCATATGCTTATATTAGAAGCCGTGAGTCATGTCATAACGTGACTAATTGTCTGTCACATGTCCCCTTATAGTAATACATAATTACGTACTAAATTACTTTGCAGCCCATAATGAATGTGTTTCTGCCTAAGCTACAAAACCAAATTTAATTGTATGTTGTATTTTGTTTATTTACTATAACAGTATCACCCACTCTACATCTGAATTGTTTGCGTTCTTATCCAAGTCCTCCTTCAAACTATTATCGCATTATTTTCTTGATATAGTTGAGCTATTCCTGGTCACTAGTAGACCTCTATAGTAAACATTCATTTGCCTGTTTTTGCTTCTCTAAAACATTGACTTTCCTGGTTTGTAAGTAGCACACATTGCCCAGTATTGGGTAATGTGAAGTTTCTTAAGCATAAGTGAGGGTTGCTTTTGTGAAGCAGTTGTAACAGTGTTACAGAGTCAGAGTGACTTATGGGAAGTATATGGGAGTATAAGGGCCTACTGTACTGTTTACCTGGCCCCTGTTACTACATAATATGATCTTATTTCATACCTTTTCTCTCATACACAATGCCACAAGTTGCCACAAATGGTTATATAACACATTCCAGTGTTACTTGTATAGACTGGCATGCTTGCTTAATTTACTTGTGAGTTTGGAAATTACTTGGCCCTAGGGGTGTGAGATATGCCCAAAACAGAAGAATCTTCTCACAGTTTTTAGATGTGATATCATTTAGATCTGATCATAATTCTTCCAGTTAGGGTCTTTTTTGTTTTTTAATCCACCATTAAGAAACTAAAGCCATCTGCCACGCCTGAGAGTCCACATTTATTTAACTGTGATTGGTTAAATTTATTTCAGTCACTCAAGGCTGACCAATAAAGTAAGGAGTGAGGAGATACAGAGCTACACAAAAATATAAATTGAGTCACATCTGATCATTAAAAACATAAAACCGGTAATCCATTTGCAATAAAAACACCCATTAGAAAAATCACAGTTAGATATTTTCCCCATGTCGTTCACCTTTTTTAATTAATGAGTGTTTTTATCACCATTTCATCCAGCTCTTCTTGGCCTACTTTAAGAAGTTGCTGCCTGGTATTCCACGGGCGTTTGAGACCATCCCACATGACTTTCACAGTGAGGAAAAGCCTACAGCATGTAATATGAGTTCTGCCGCTGTTGATTCAGAGTCCACATGTGAAATATCCTGACATGGTTATAGTCCTGTCCACATATCTCCAATGTTTGTCCAGGGAGCCTCAAAGCGGAGAGGTGAGCTTTGTTGTGCTGCTCTAGAGGTTTACCTTGAACAAGAGAAGGACAAGTCCATGACCCACATCAAAGAAGGTTACGCTAAAGCATTTGATGCAAAATAAAATGGAGACAACTGTGAAACTTGACACTGTAATGTAAAGCTTGGAACACTTTTATACAACCTGACAGGTATGTTTCCCATCCAACATAGAGAATACATAATCTCAGTAACAATTTAAGGAGCGGTTTGGACAGTTTTTCAGTTGTTGTGGGGAAGATAACATTACACGACTCATAACAGCGTCACCTGCTACTCTGTATGTACTATAAGATGCAGTTTGTGTAATGTGTTTGAACAATGAGATATAGTGGCCTAATTGGAACCAACCAAGGAATCAGTAGATGAAGGACCCTGGTGTTTTCAGATCTTGTACAGTGTTATTTTCTCATAGAGTCGACACTGTTAATCCACAGGCACATGCTTTGACTTAAACCCCTCTCACTTTTGGTCTGTTGGATTGTTTTTCCTCAGTTTCTACCCTCTTTCTCCTTAGTGGTATTTTCTCAGGCCTGAATTGTACCGTCTGCTACACATTGATACTACTGTAGTGTCAAACATTAACTGTAACACCCTGTGAAATTTAGGCCATCACCTTGGGCTGAACTAATTCCTGCCTTATGTGTCAGTTCAATTTAAAATTAAAAGCAACTTGGAAAAATGTACACACTAAAGGTTTTTTTTCACTTTTGAATTCATTCTGCTATTCTGTTATCCATATATTCTTGTGTGTAGCTCAAAAACTGGTAATTTCTGTAATCCTGTAAAATTCTTGAAACCAGTCAGTGATGCACATCCAAGCACAAATAATTCTTACTTGACCCTTTATAGACATTTAGTTGTAATCATAATCTGAAATGAACAAATGTATATTGCTTGTTGATAAAGTTATATGACTGTTATGACCGCATAGGGCGGGTCATACCCAGATGTGAGGCTACCTGTGTGCACAGCTGATGGGCAGGTGGTTCAGAGCTGATATGATAATGAGCCTGTGCATGAGGAAGGACTTGGGCTCAGAATGAGGGGAAGTGATAGCGAGAGCGCACTGAGCACATGCAGCTTGATGGCAACAAAACACTTTTTCCTCACAATGTTTCCATGAATTATCGACTTGTGTCATTAGGTCATGGCCCATTGTTAATTGTCTGGATTTACTCTCCCTGATTTATTTACCAGTGACTTAGGGTGGGTGACAGCGACTTGAATGAGTATCTTGATATTTTTTTATCCCAACAGTATTCAGACAATATTATGTTCTCCAACAAAATGTGCCAGAATGCATGTTTAAAGGGCTCATATGGTGCTATTTTCTGATCAATGTTATAATGTTTTCATCAAAAACAAACCCAGAGAGTTGTGCTTTGTTCCATTTAAACGTTTAACACACAAACCCTGTACCCTGAGTTTTTTTCTTAAACTGAAAACCCTCTACTCCACCTTCCCATGTCATGTGGTAATACAGGAAGTGCTCCATGGTGTTTTTAAACTCTATACATATTCAATAGAAATTAATCTGGAGGATTTCCACTCTGGAATTTCCATCTCCACTGAACAAAAGGTAAAATGTAGCTGTTCTGTAACCTCAAAACTACCTCTTCATGACATCAGAGTGGCATTTTGAGCTTTAGAGATTTAGACAGAGTAAAAATAAAAGGTTAGTCAGACGTGTGAATGAAACAAAACAGAACTCCAGGTATGTTTTTGAGGAGGTAACAATATTCTTAAGTGGCTAAAAGCTCACAAGAGCAAATTTTGCATACTATACAGTAGGACCTTTTGAATATATTAATGGAGGTTTAAGTGCAAGACAAACTGCATTTTACCACACAAGTGCAAAAGTATCACCCTTATCACCCTGCAGCATAAATCTGGACTCTTTTTTTTTGTTTTTTGTTTTTTTCAGCATTGTCTGATATGTTATAAACATTAATATTTTGTATTCATTTGCTTATCAATAAATCAATATATTGCCCACCTCACCTCTAGTGGTGAAAAACAACAAAATATAATTCCCAGGATTATCATTATGCATTTCATATGAATAACGAAGGTAGAGGAGTGGGAGAGGCTATTCAACAGTCACATGTGAGGCGTGTGATTGGAGCGTCTTCACCACTGGACCACAGTTTTATTGCTTAATACATTTGTTATTAAAGTAACATATTTAAAACACCCACACATTTCTGCCAGCATTTTTCTTTCTTTGTTTGGCAATGTTTTTTGTTAATACAATAGCAGACTAATCAAATTTTAGACAATGCAGCTTTAGGCCGACTCAGGCTATAAATATAACTTAGGTCATGCTGACTCCAGGAGGCCTCATATGGGGTTCCCTCATGTGTAGCATTTATGATTTTATTTGTCAATTCATAACTTTATCATTATTTTGCAAAAACTTATCAGCTTACCAGTATTGTCTACTGAATTTTTTGCTTGTCTGTGTCGGTGAATGCAGATAAAATAGATGCTCTTTTTTACCAATTTGTACAGATCCTTGTGTGATGACAATTTTACATAAACAAAGTTTAATACATTTGAAACATTGTTAAACTTTTTATTCTTCTCAGGGTTCCAGGTTGGTGTGGTGAGAGAGCTAGCTAACTGCGGGGAGGACCGCCTGGGGCACTGTGCACCTGGCATTCAAGGTACTGCAACATTAACAGACCATCTAACTTTAGTTTCAGTTCAATTCCCATTACTTAGAAATAAGTGAGTATAAGTAATTCTCTGCCAATTGGAAAAAGTAACTTTGATGTAGATTACTTATGTTATATCTAGGGCTGCAGCTATCGATTATTACAGTAATCGATTATTCTGTCGATTATTTTGTTCGAATAATCGAGTAATCGTTTGTTATTGTTGCGTCTACTTTGCACATGTTAAGTACACACCACGTGCATTGACAGATACACGTGTTTTGGACATGAAAAACGTAATTATCGCTGGGCTAAGGTTGACTTACGTCGCGGTTTCTTTTCCACTTGATGTAATGTGCGGGGCTTTCTGTTTAGATGTTGTAGCATCAGTGTTGAGAAGGTGACTTTTAAAATGTTCCCCTACAGATTAGATTACAGACCCCAAAATGTAGTTTGTGACGTATTCAAATTAAATTACTTAAAGTGAGTAACGTAATCTGAATATTTTGGATTACTTGATATTGTCATGATTTTTAAAACTACATAAATGTAGCAACCAACTCCTGCAAATTCTTGTTTGGTTTTAGACCTGGATTAGTCCTGGTTTTAGACCTGGTTTAGACCTGCTTTAGACCTGGCTTAGTCCTGGTGTGAGTTCTGGTTTAGAGGCGCACAGGAGGAAGCGCGGTCCACGGAGTGTACGCGACAAGACACAATCCACGCGCAGAGTGCGCGGCGTACGGGAGATGCGGGGGGCACGGCGTACCGTAGCGTACCGCGCACTCCTGGTTCTGGCAGATGGTATACTGCGTACCGGAGCGTACCGCGGGCGGCGTACCGGAGATGCGGCGTGAGCGTACCGCGCACTCGATGAGGAGTGTTCCCTATTACTATTGCAACAACACATCATCAGTAGGGTAAAACTAACCTGTCTCACGACGGTCTAAACCCAGCTCACGTTCCCTCTTAGATGTGGAGGTTATGCTCTTATTATACATCCATGGGCGCCGCGCTGTTGTGTGTACAGTGAAGTGCAGTGGTCGTGCGGAAACTTTACCTCTACCACAAAAGGTTCCGGCCATCGCCGAGCGTATGAAAATAAAACGAAGCATCGAGGCAAAAAAAAATAATCGATGCATTTTTCTAATCGATTTAATCGATTAACTCGATGAATCGTTTCAGCCCTAGTTATATCATTTACATAGTTATCTTATATGCTATAGAGTGATAAACCAATAATGTATTCTATGGGACTGTTTGCACCATATAACTGAGAGACTCTTCATTACTTTTCATCTCATCTCAGTCCTAAGATAGGCCATATGCATCAATCTGTGTAAGATCGTCCTGTATTTAGAGATCCCATCTATGTAAAAGTTTGCTTCATGTTGTCTGACTTCACACAGTAAAAGTCTTATGAAAGACTGTATTCATCATACTCCATGTTGGTATTTCCAGTCATTGCAGAGACTTTAGTGGGGGTTTTCTGGTGCACTGCACTCAGCAGCTAGCGCCAGTCAGGGGCTGCCTCTGTAAAATAGAAGGAAAGGGCTTGGTTCACAGTGTGCCAGAGAGAAAGTGCAGCCTAGTACAGCCGGTAGATAAGATCAAAGTGTAGCAGGAGCATTTTTAGTCACATTGCCTGTAATGCGGTGGCCCTAGTGGGCATTGTGTTCTGGGGCTGTGACCAGCTCCAGTCAGTTCTGTTTTTTATATCAATGTTGGACTTGCTGTAGAAAAGATGTTTACAACATTGGAAAGTACTGAGAGAGTGAGATCCTTTGAGTGGGGGTTGACCTGTCGTGTATTTCATCGCGGACATGCAGCAGCATGCTTAAGTCAACTGACACACAGTGATGTGAAAAGTGAAAAGACACGCCTTTCACCTTTACATAAAATCACTGGGCTCAACATCTGATGTTTTTACATATAACTGATTATGTTTTAGATTTTATATCTTGTAGTCATAAAGGCTACAGTCTTTGTTTATGAATTGTGCTATAGAAATAAAGTGGATTGTTGGATTGTGTGGACATTTTTAAGGCATTAAAAATCTAAGCTTACTGTAAAGAGTAGTAGTGTGACATGCTATCTAAGAAACCTCACTGTACAAGTGCAAGTGACACCATAGGCTTTCCTTGGCAGCTGTCTCATTCTGAGGAACAACTGGGGTGAGAGGGGGGCAGATTTGATATTGAGTAACACAGATCTGATGACTCTGTGTGTGGAACTTTAACACTACACATGATTCTGACTCGGGTCAAGCAGCTGTTTCTGAACATAAATCTAAAAAAAAACCCATTATTTTAAGCATTTAATTTAGAAGTATATTTCATGTTCATTTTCCTACTGTAAGTGTATTTTTAATCATTTGTAGTCACAAATTGTGACCATTGTGTTGCAGTCACTCAGGAAGGGGCTTGAAATACGGCAGCATGGATAAGGAAGACTTTAAAGTACTTAATAAAGGAGAAGAGGAGGAGATGGTGCGTATCTTGTTTTTATGTCTATGCAGACGTCTACTGGACTTTGTTTCACAGATTGTACTTTTCTTTCTTTCTAGGAGCTGCATGGCTATCGCTTGTGTCGATGGCGACTGGCCCTTGTAGGCCTCGGAGTGCTGTGTACAGGGGGCTTCCTCCTCCTGTTGCTGTATTGGATGCCAGAGTGGTGCGTCAAATCCACCTGCACCCGGACTACAGTGCGGGATGCAGAAGTGGTGCTGTTACAATCCACAGTACGTATGGTGTGGACTAAAGGCAGGGCTTGGATGAGAATTTAAACATTGACAGTGTAGAAGGGATACTCCTACCACACTTCATAGATGATTGTCTAAGGTTTGCCGGGGGTGTCTAATTATTTACAGTATATTTAGAAACATGCCGCATAACTCTTGGTCATTAATCAAATTGTCCTGAGATGGCCATTTCAGTACAACAACACTACTGTCTTAGCACAAATGCATTTTTTGGTTTTTAGACAGCGGCTTGTGCGGGAATGTTCACAATCATTTTTCTCTGTTCTTCCTCGCCTCTGTGGGTGGGTGCACAAGTTTGTGTGTGTGTTTGCATTCTTTTCTCCATTGTTTATTGTTCTAGCTTGTAAAGTTCACGTATGGAGTAAAAATAACTGTAGGATTGTCATCCTAACGTATGCCCCAAGCATACCATTGACAATTAGAAATGCCAGATTTTTAATTACCATGTATGTTTTGGATTTTTAAAATGTGTTAGGATGAATTCCGACGCTGGTTCTTGGCCAAGGTACGAGTGATGCTTGCCCCGGGGAGAAACCCCTTCCACAGCCTGGAGACCCAGACCACCTCCCCCTCCCCCTCCTCCCCCTCCTGTCCCTTCTCATCTCCCATGTCTCCCCCTTTGGCCAACGGACACACACCTCATCCCTCCGATGGCAGCCCTGCTCAGGAGCTTGTCAAACGATATGCTGACTACCAACCTTCACAGGTAATCAAACACTTCAGCAAATAATACTGTCATAATAATATAGTTGTTAAAAAAGTATCACTTTCTTTTCCACAGATCCGTTATTTTACCTTGCATAGCACAAAGTATTATTGGAACGATGCAAAGCAGAACTTTGAGGTTTTAAAGTGAGTCTTTACAAAATAATTATCAAGCCACAATGCATTTGACTTCAGCTGCTGTAAACGTATATTTATCATTTAATGTTATGCAATGCATATTATTGTTACAGTGGCCTGGAGGATCTGCAGCTCAACTGCTCTAGGCTCCACTCTGAACATAGTGGGGGTTTGTCCCAAAACCAGCAGGAGTACAGGTGAGCTTTGTAGTTCTCTAAACACAAAGTCCATAAAGACTTTAAGCCATTGAACCATTTCAATTATGTGTCTGTTGCAGGAAACTGTTCTTTGGAATGAATGAAATTGAAGTGAAAGTGCCTTCTGTTTTCAAGCTGCTCATCAAAGAGGTTACAAACATTTCTTTAGTCCTAAGTTTTAGTTTTGTAATAATGTCACGTAATGTCTTTTTTATAGGTCCTCAACCCTTTCTACATCTTTCAACTCTTCAGCGTGATCCTGTGGAGTGCAGATGAGTATTACTACTATGCTATGGCCATTATGTTGATGTCGGTCATATCCATAGCTACCTCTCTGTACACCATCAAAAAGGTTTGATAGTGGACTTTGGAATGATTTTCATATTGTTGTACAAGTTACAGTTGTAATCGACTTTTTTACTGTTTAGCAATATGTCATGCTACATGATATGGTGGCAGCTCACAGTATTGTCCGTGTATCTGTTTGCCGAGCTAACAATGGTAAGTATTTTTAAGACCACAAGAAATATTACATGTCACACTTTGTAATTTTTTCACTTTTTTTCCTGTACTAGATATTGACGAGATTTTATCTACTGACCTTGTGCCTGGTGATGTGATGGTCATCCCCAGTAATGGGACTATCATGCCTTGTGATGCTGTGCTAATCAGTGGCACCTGCATTGTCAATGAAAGCATGCTCACAGGTAAAAACATTAAATGAGACCCATGATAGTATACTAATCTCACTCTTTATTTAATTATTATTATTATCATTATTATTATTATTGTTATTAGGTGAAAGTGTTCCAGTGACTAAGACCAACCTTCCAAATCCGTTGCCTGGGGACAGGGGGGGTTCTGATGGTGCCTACAACACAGAGGAGCACAAGAGACACACTCTCTTCTGTGGCACCAATGTCATCCAGACGCGTTTCTACACAGGTGAACTGGTGAAGGCACTGGTGGTTCGTACAGGTTAGTAGGATTGCCAAGAAATGGATACTCAAATACTAATCAATCCTTAAACTAGTAATAGAGTCATAAAAAGAGTCTCTTTTATTATTATAGTATTAAAATAGCCATCTAGCTTTTTCCTTGGCCAATAATATCGCCCAATGTCCTTAAAAGTTCATTTTGGACTCTCAGAATATTTGCAGATTATGTTTCCATATTTTGCAGGTTTCAGCACAGCAAAAGGACAACTTGTACGGTCCATCCTTTACCCAAAACCCACTGACTTCAAGCTGTATAGAGATGCCTACCTCTTCCTCTTGTGTCTAGTTGGTGTGGCAGGAATTGGTTTTATTTACTCCATTGTCCTCAGCGTCATGAATGAGGTTACTTAAATATTATAATTCAGACATTTTTTTTTTAAACCACATTAAAAATATAATTGAGCACTATTCTAAGTAATAGCAGAATCATGGATGGAGGCGTCTGTTCCCTAGGTTCCTGCTGGTACCATAGTTATTGAGTCCTTGGACATCATCACCATCACTGTGCCACCTGCACTCCCAGCTGCTATGACAGCGGGCATTGTGTATGCTCAGAGGCGTCTTAAACAGATTGGAATATACTGCATTAGTCCACAGAGAATAAATATCTGTGGGCAGATCAATCTGGTCTGCTTTGACAAGGTGAGCTTGACAGCATTGTTTTATTTTTTGTGTATTTTTATCGAAATTCAGTGTTTGCTTTTTGCCCTATGTAATTCTATGTACTATTTTTATGTAAATCATTTGTTTTTACAGACTGGAACTCTTACAGAGGACGGTTTAGATCTCTGGGGAGTGCAGAGAGCAGAGAATGGCAGGTATGTTGTCTTCCTACTGCGTTGTGTTATGCTGTTCTGCTTTCTGTTAGAATTGTATTTGTATCTGTCTGTAACATATTTCTGTTTGACAATCTTCTAGTTTTCACTTCTCAGAGGAATCCGCTTATAAGGAGAGTCTTGTAAAGTCTCAGTTTGTGGCCTGTATGGCCACCTGCCATTCGCTTACCAAAATAGAAGGCCAGCTGTCAGGGGACCCACTAGACCTCAAAATGTTTGAGGCTACAGGCTGGGTAAGCCAACACATGCGTTAATCATGACAACAAAAAAGTGCCTCCAACGTACTTCTGTCAAACAAAATGTAACAAACTTCCTATGCTTTTTTGGGTCCAGATCCTCGAAGAGGCCACTGAGGAAGAAACATCTCTCCACAATCGGATAATGCCCACAGTAGTCCATCCTCCAAAACAACTGTTGCCCCAAGACCTCACCATATCGGCAGAGCAAGACATGGTACAAACACTGACTATGAGATCAATGAGATTTCAATAAGGAAGCCACAGAATCTGAACAGTCATTTTGTTTGTTTTTAGGAACTTTCTGAACTTTCTGTAAGTTTTCATTTGACTCAATGACATCTTGACACATTTTGCAATTTTTAAAAATCTTTTAAAAGGTCATAAACAATGATCAATGTTTTTTCTATTTTGTGTGTGTACAGTCTGCCTATGAGATTGGTATTGTGCGTCAGTTTCCCTTTTCATCAGCCCTGCAGAGGATGAGTGTAGTTGGCCGTTTATTGGGTGAGAAGCGAATGGATGCCTACATGAAAGGTGCTCCAGAGGTGGTGGCTAGTCTTTGCAAAAAAGATACAGGTAGCTTGCCTCCTGTATGATGAGTTTTTATAGTGTCAAAATCACTTTTTAATCTCCTGCATTTTATTCTTTTCAGTACCAGCAAATTTTGCAGACATTTTAGAGGGCTACACCAAGGAAGGGTTCAGGGTCATCGCTTTGGCTCATCGTCGTCTTGAATCAAAACTCTCCTGGCACAAGGTTCAAAATATCAACAGGTAATTTCTATCATATGTAGTGTTTGTAAACATTTATAAATATATAATAAAACATGTATTGTTTTTTTTCTGTCTGAATAAGATTTCCATTTCCTGATTTTCTTTTTATATAACTTTTTGCATTTTAGGGATCATATCGAGAAAAATATGGAGTTTCTGGGTTTGATAATCATGCAAAACAAACTTAAGGCTGAAACCCCAGGTGTGCTGAAAGACCTCCATCAAGCCCATATTCGCACAGTTATGGTGACCGGTGAGGACTTTTTATAGTGACGCTAATTTACATGTGGTTTTACTTCAAGAGTGAACATGAAGTTTCCTATCTATGAATGTGTTCTATGAATTTACTATTCCTGGTGTTGAGAGAGTTCGTAGAAGAACAAAAGTACAATGAAAATGCAAAAGCAACATCAAATAGAAAGATTACAAAAAATAGATAATGATAATTTTAATGACTTCCAAATACCACTGTTACTCTAAAATCTATTGATTAAATGACACATGTACAACTTTACCATATTATATGATTATAATCATATCAATTAATATTTGTTTCTGACTTTTCTGGCCCTGTAAATGATGTATATGATGTGCATATGTATGAAACTTCAGGTGACAACATGCTGACGGCCATCTCAGTAGCCAGGGACTGTGGGATGATTCCTCCTCAGGACACAGTCATCATTGCAGATGCTCTTCCTCCCCATGATGGACAGTCTGCCAGAATCAACTGGAGATATGCTGACAAACCAAGCAAAGCAACTCGACTAGAGGTGAGGCAAAAATACGCTGTAATTTGTACGGTATCTGGTGCAGTACAAGTAATACAATATAAACTTGTTACATCTGCAGGAAATTAACATAAGTCTAGAGGACGTGTGCCACATAGATGAGCCCAAAACCCGAGAAATGTTCCACTTTGCTATGAATGGAAAGTCTTTTGCTGTCATAGCAGAGCACTTCCCTGACATGCTTCAAAAGGTATGATGTTACCTTTCAAGAAGAAACTGTAAACTGCTAAAACCTTTTGTACAGTTAAATACTTTTCTGTCTTCTAGTTGGTCTTGCATGGAACTGTATTTGCCAGAATGGCACCAGACCAGAAAACTCAACTCATTGAGACACTGCAAGGTGTAGAGTAAGTATATTTCTGTTATTCATTACATGTTACCATATACAGTAATGGCATAATAGTACTTGTGAATATAACATGGCTAATTGGCTGTTGCATTGTTGCAGTTACTACGTTGGTATGTGTGGAGATGGAGCCAATGACTGTGGGGTATGCATTTTCTTTTAAGATTGTGTATCATCATTGCGTGTTGCAGTATGTAATGTTGCAGACTGTTTATTTTTCTGGTGTAGGCTCTGAAGAGGGCACATGGAGGCATTTCTTTGTCAGAACTTGAAGCTTCTGTAGCCTCCCCCTTCACCTCCAAAACACCAAACATTTCCTGTGTCCCCAGCCTCATCAGGTGCGTGCCAGTTTATATGTGTTTAGTAAAACAACATGGGAAACAAGATTGTAAATGTAATAATCAAACAATCAAAGTTTATTGTTTTTTTACCGTATAGGATTTTGATTTTGTGATACTGACCATAAACATTTCATTTGTTAGGGAAGGACGTGCTGCTCTCATCACCTCATTTTGTGTGTTTAAGTTTATGGCCCTCTACAGCATCATTCAGTACATTAGTGTTACTCTTCTCTACTCCGTAAGGACTCCTGTGTTCTTTTCAATGTTAATCTTACCAAGCAAATATTTAACATGCAAAATCCATTTTAGATTCTCAGTAACCTTGGGGACTTTCAATTTCTCTTCATTGACATTGCCATCATCCTCATCATTGTTTTTACCAGTGAGTACAGAAGATTTTGATTATCATCATCTGGTACTGCTGAAAGCCTTTTTAAACTATGTTGTTTTCCTTTGTTTTAGTGAGTTTGAACCCAGCCTGGAAAGACTTGGTTTCTCGGCGTCCTCCTTCAGGTTTGATCTCTGCACCTCTGCTCTTCTCTGTGCTCACTCAGATCATCATTTGCCTGGGCTTCCAAACCACCACATTCCTCTGGGTCAAAGAGCAGCCCTGGTACACTGTTTGGAATTCATTGTCAGAGTAAGGGACTTTGTTTTATGACCCATTGTACAAATCAGATTACAATCAGTTAATATCTCTCTTTCCTTTACCCAGTGCCTGCAACAAGTCAAGCAATTTATCAGACCTCAGTCACCTCAATCATACTGAAATGGATGAACACAATATAAAGAATTATGAGAACACCAGCATTTTTTATGTTTCATCTTTCCAATATCTCATTGTTGCGATTGTCTTTTCAAAGGGCAAACCGTTCAGACAACCAAGCTACAAGAATTGTAAGACATATTTCAGTGGGTTATTTCAGTGGGTTATACATAAAAATGTATTATCCCCTTTAAAATTGTTTTCTTCTTTTTATCCTGCAGGGCCTTTTGTCGCGTCCACGTTGATTTTATATTTTTTCTTATTGTTCATTATGTTTTACCCAGTTGAGGCTATTGATGAGTTTCTTGAGGTAAGTGTAATCCAAGATATTTTGGTTTAATTCTGACTAATGCTGGAGTCTTTTAATTGCTCATTTTACAGCTTGTCTGCGTCCCATTTGACTGGAGAGTGAAGCTTTTGCTGGTCATTTTAGCAAATGCGGTTGTTTCTGTCTTGGTTGAGGTAAGTTGCACTCCTAATACAAAATATCTCCAAAAAATTTTTTTTCATGTGCAGTTCTTGTTTTCTCATGCAGTGTTCTCATCTTTACTATCACAACTGGACAGTCTAATGAAAGAAATATTGTATTAATAATAACTGCAATAATGTGGTTTATTGTTTAAAACCACATCTTCTACACACCTTTTAATTCATAATTTGTTGATGTTTTGACACTCATTGGAGCCGTATCACTTTCTTCCAATGAGATGTTTGCACTTGCACAAATGCTAAAAGCTATGCTAAAAGAAAACACCACCCGATGCTATGCACTGATTAACTTTCACAAAATAGCTCAAATTAAAAATCTAATGTCTGATCACATTGTATACCTGAAAATCTACAACCCTTTCATTCACTAAAATTGTCTTACTAATTCACATAAGAATTCAGTTTTAATCATACAAAAACTGAGTAAAGTGAACCTTTGCTAATAATTATTGAAAATTTGTGCAAAATTTGGCCAGAGCAAAGCTATTTCATAATCCAATACCAGAAAATGTGTAATCATAATAGCCTCTCTGTAATTCTTTGCCCTGCACACTGCACTATTTCATAGAGCTTCATCCTTGACATCGTCTTATGGAAGCTTGTGTTCAGCCGAGACAAACAGGGCAGCTTTGGCGTCACTCCTGCCGCCCCGACACCACAGGTTGGGAAAATCTGACAATCTTCTTTTCTAGCCTCTTTATTTTGTGGTGTTACCCCTCTATCACTGCCTCCTAACAACTGCACTTTTCAATGTAACATCTAACCTCTCAAATCTGCTGCTTGTGCAAAGATCTTATCTCATGTGACTCATTGATGGCTGCTCTTAAAAGCTGCTCTTAAAAGCTGCATATTTAAATTATAATTAATAAAATCATGAAAAATAATAAATGTATTAGTGTTAGTCAAATTTAAAATAGCAACTTTTTAGTTTCTTTAGTAGATAGCATTAACCCAATGAATATATTTTTCAATGTGTATTTATTTTTCTACTCTACAAATTTAGAAATGCCATATTGAATTGCTTATCCCTAAATAATTTCTATTGGTAAAAATATTTACAGTGTAATAATTATGTTCATTTTCTTTATTTTGACTCCATGAGCTTGTTTTTGAGATACTAATAGCTATGCTCAGATTTGTTTTTGCAGTTCATGTTCAAGTTCACTGATAAAACATTGATAGTTATGCTGGCATTCAAGTAGCTGTGTATACTTTTGCAATGGTAATTCTGTAGCATAAAACTACCAACATAAGGCTAATCCTTATGTTCCAAAAAGCTATTAGAGTGAGATCATGAATGTTCTGCTTCTGGTTTTTCTATTTCCTTTTTGTATGAATGATCCTTTCAGGGTTTATTTGACCTGCGGGCTTACAAGTGTTTGGTTCAACTTTGCTGCCCTCACAAGATGATACCCAAGGCCCGGTACATGCACCTCGCCCAAGAGCTGAGTGTGGACCCTGACTGGCCTCCCAAGCCCACCACCACCACTGAAGCCAAGCCCGGTCCAGAAAATGGCTCCAGCTATCAAATTGGTATAAACTTGTGACGGTTAATCATATTTACTCCCCTTGCTAAGGCATACTGTAAAAAGGCTCCTTGCCTTGTTGCTTTAAGATATTGTTGGTCCTGATATTGTCCAAAACAGAAACCTTCTAACTAAAGCCAAACTGCATTTCATTAAAATGACTGCCTGTAAATCCCCATATTCAGCATAGGAAACTGTTAAATAGCAAGTATTATTTTATTCAGTGATATTAGGGATAGAAATTTCTTGTTATCTCACAACCATGAACATGTATTTAATTTTATATTTAATGTTAAACACTACTGGAAGGCTGTTCACCCTGTCTGAAAACCATAATGGCCAGTAAAAGGGAGAAATTGGGATCTGATGCAAATGTAACAACATTGCATATGTAGTGAACAACAGACCTTTTACCTTTGTAATGACTTTATTGAAAAATCTTTAAAACCTGCATCACCGCGACTCAGTAACTCTTCAATCTAATGATCACTGTATTGTTAGTGAAAAGGCTGCTTTCACTGATCATTTTGCCTTTGTAATAATTACTCAAAGGGCATGACACAAAATGGATGTAAGTATGTCTAAATTATATAATCTTTTTAGGCAGATTACCCTCTGTTAGATAATTAGCACAAATGCAAGCTATGATAATAAATAGATTAGTTTAAATTTTTACCAAATAATTTAGCAAAATATTTTATAGCCTTTTTATAAATGTATTGTTTTTACATACATAAGCCATGCACTGTGACAGCAGCAGCAAAATAGTATGTAGAATAATATTGGACAATAAATAATGTTATTTTCTTGGTTAAAAAAAAAATAGTGTCAGAGCATGCACCTGCTTGTGGATATTAGTGCGTGCATGATAGTATTTTCATTCAAGTGTCCTGAATCTCCATCGTGTCAGCAGAGGCTACTGTCAATGCCATAATTTTTGCAAGAAATTTCTTCCCATGGAAGAATAAATGGATATGTTATTAATTAAGCATGTCAATATGTTTTTCAATGACTAGCTGGTCTAGGCACTATAAAACATGCATATAAGTGTACCTGTAAATTTTATTGATTGGTTTATTTTCCAAAAGTGCTTTTACTTTATCTGCAACTTTAGGGTTACATTCATAGTGACTGCTCTAACAACAGTGTATCAAACATTGTCTTTGTAAACTGTTTTAATTTAGACAACTCGAATTTGAATCCATGGATACTTAATGAAATTTAGCCTGTTTTTCATATTGGTGATTTTCACTCACTATCAATTTTTACTTAGAGGTTGGAGTCACATAAATGGACATGGCATTTTTGTTTTTGTGATATCCAAGAATGGTGTTGTGCAATGACATTTGAGTGAACCGGAAATGTTATACTTTTTTTTTTAAAAAGACCATTGCAGAATTAAAAACAAATGGTATAAATTTATTTTCTTTCCAAAGATGTTTAATGTTAACAAGGAGAAAAAAATGATTGTATGAAATATTATAGAAACAGAGGTTGATAATATCTGTAAATATGAAATTAACATATCTACTGTGTTAAGGACTACACAAAATGTATTATTTTGAATGACAAAGGGCTGGCAGAATTTTACTTTTGGTACTGTTATAGTTTCTGGTTTCTTGTCTGATGCTATACTGTGTATTTTCAGTTTGATTTGAAATTGTCATTTTTTTACACTGGGCATTAATGAGACACCAATTCAGGTTTGAGAACAAAAACTAACAAACTGCAAATACAAGTATGATCTGCGTCAATGGTGTTAATGACAATGGTTAATGATTTGAAACATGAAGGGACTGTAGGCCTTTAGCACCTTTTATTTACCACAAAATAATTCATGAACTAGTGTGTACATAAATGATTGGGTCTGTGTTTATCCATTGTATTCATGCCAAACAAGAATGTAATTGTCAACTGATGGTTGCATTCTTTTGTTTGTAAGTTGACTAAACAATATTGCTGCTAAAGTTCTCTGCTTTTAATCTGCTGTAAAGGTTTTCACCGCCTCCTTCATATTAAAAAAAAAAAAGTAAAAAAAAAAAAAAGTAAAATCAAAGCAATGGTACAGTGTAGTGTAAAGAGCTGCTGGGCTTGTATGTAGTGTCATAGAGCAATGTTAGACTCTTGAAAGGCATTTAGTCTGATTTTGATATAATATTGAGCTTTATGTAGTTTCCTCAGGGGAAAGATTAGTGGCTTTTACAAAAATCAAAGAAGTTAATTAAAACGGTGATCTAATAATTCTCAAAATGTTTAAGAACAATTCTTATAGTGCTTCTACTCTTCTCAACACCTCGTACCAATATTTTATTGGGAAATGTGTACATTTATGACAAATTTTGTACTTTTAATTTATTTTGTATTTATTTTTCCCTCATTTTCTTCCTAAGAGTTGTATTTTAGATTTATCTCAGTCATGATTTTCAATAAATGTTCTTTTAAAATAACGGTATACTTTATTTGTGTTTTAATCAGGTCAATTTAATAATAATGATCAAAACACTTGACACTTAAAAGTAAATGGGGAAAGAGTAGATAGTTAAATTGTAAGACAACCCCTAAAAAGCTGCAGTTGTGGTTCCCTATGTAATATACACTTCATATAACATTAAATACGGTAAGTTGTATATCTATTAGTTTTGTTTTTGCTTGGTTATCACATATACAATGGGGCAAAAAAGTATTTAGTGAGCCACCAATTGTGCAAGTTCTCCCACTTAAAAGATAGCAGAGGCCTGTAATTTTCTTTATAGGTATACGTCAACTATGAGACAAAATGAGAAAAAAAAATCCAGAAAATCACATTCTCTAAACCGATCACCATCTGGTTGTGAGTTGGGTCCACTGGCGGAGGGATACTGGATAAATATTACTAACACTAATTTTATAACTTTGGCTCCTGCTCCAATTGAGTTTGAGACCCCTGGTCGTTGGTATACCACAGCGTAAGTAGGAACCATTGTACAATAGTGTTTTTTTCCGTACTCTTATTGGGATAGGACCGGGTTACAGGAAGTGCAATAACTGTGTCCTTGCTAGCTAACTGGCTAGTTTGCTGCCTCAATAGGCAAATGTGAACGAATTGGAAAGATGATTTGAGCTATATCTGAATAGAGTTAAACACCATTTGCATTAAGTCGCATTGGATAACTGCGACATGTTTCGTGTTGGAAGCAAAGCTGCATGGTAAGTGATTAGCCACTACAAACGTGAGGTGCAGTGAGTTTACTTCTCTGTGGTCATTTTGACAGGTGAAAACAGTAATGCTGCGTTCTCACCTCTCTAATGGCTTTAGATGGCTTCTGTTCAGCCTTAGCCTAATATGAATCCAAACATTACCAAAAGAGCAGCATCTCATTTTATTTTATCTTGCTGTTTTTAAACGATTTAGCTTATATCCACGATGCGTCAACATCATGGATCTAATACATTTCTAGATCGTATTTTGTCTCTAAGATCTACTACACCGAATGTTATCTATAGGTCTTGTATTATTGAATAAAAATTATATTTCAGTCATGTTTGGAAAAACACCAATAAACTTACTTAGATAGGTATTTATTTAGATATATTTAATGCACTAGCATAGCTAATAGCATATCATATCTTAGCATATTTTGGGCTGTCAATCACGAAAGGTGTGTAATTCTGACTTTATTTTCCAGCATGGCTTGCAGGAACTTGGTCTCCACAAATATGGGGGTGAGATTTCGAGTCCCACTGCAGAAGCTGCACCCTCTGTCTCGGGCAATCCATCACCGCTATTCGGGAAATACAAACCCTCAGCGGCCACCCCATCGCACAGCAGCCCGCTACTTCACCTCCATGTCGAGGCTCCCGATGCGACAACCCAAGCCCTCTCCAGGATCCGGGGGCCGCAACTACCAGCAGCAGCGGGGCTTTTGGGTGGCCCGCCTGGCAGCTAGGTTGCTCAAGCTCCGATATATTCTTCTAGGAACAGCCGTGGGAGGAGGCTACACTGCCAAAAAGGTTAGTTTTTCCCCCAGTATGGAATCAGTAATTACAGTTTTCTGTGGTGCTTCAAGTTTGAGGTGCCATGTAACTTATGTGGTATGATCTGTGACAAAAAGAAGTGGAATTCAGTGCAACCATAAATTTCATAAATTTAAGTATATTTAAGTCATATATTTATTTGTATTACTGTATTATAACATGACTTGTATAGCGTCTTTGTCTTACATTGCATAGCACTGACTACATATTTGACCATAATAATTATTGCAGATTGAGGTGGTTTGAATTAAACTTTGATTATACAGTATGTAGAGGTGGAGTATGAGAACAGTGTAAAAAGGTGTTAAATGCATGTTTGCTTAAGTGATTATGATGAAGAACAAAAAGGAGTTAATATAAATATTATATTCCTTTATGTAGACCTATGAAGAATGGAAGGACATGTTTCCTGACCTTAGTGAATACAACTGGGTTATTCCGGATTTCGTTTGGGAACTAAGTGAACAAATAGATCTTGGTAAGTTCTCAACTACTTACAGAAGGCAAAGTGTTGGCTATGAATGTATTTTAGTCGAGTACCATATATTTTCTTTTTGCAGATAAAATTGCCAAAGCTCTACCAGAGATGGAAGAAATAGCTAAGTTGCTACCTGATTTTGACAAAATAGGAGAAAACTTCACTTTTCTGAAAAGCCTCCTGTCTTCTGGTGAGTTAAGTATTTTTACTCGGACATGTCAATGCTTTTGTAGGCAGGCACTAGATTTAAAGCATATTACTGCACATTCAATACACAACTATTATCAGAAAATCAAATTTGAAAATGTGGTGGAGCATCTGCAGTAGGTTTATATTGTGCTATGAAAAACACAATGTGCAATAATGTCACACATGCATGCTATTCGTTTGACAACTGCAACCACTTCTCAAACAGTGAGTGCTTTGGATTGTGTATGCCTATTGCATTGAGCGATTTCTTCATACACATTTGGCCATGAGACTGCACATTGCTTAACTCAGTCTGATAGTGCTTAAATCATCTGCAGAGCTTTCATACATCATTGAGTTATGTTCCCTCTTTTGGCACCATCCCTGTGCTTCTGTCTTTTATGTTTTTTTTTATCTTATGTTCTTCCTTCCTCCCCCCTGCCCTCTTCTCCTCATGCTCCACATTTCACAGGTGTGAATTTGGGTAGTCAAGTCAAAGGAGCTTCTGGTCTGCATCTGTTGTTAGGTGTGTAACCCCTGCTCAGCTCCTCTCTCCTTTTTAACCATTGTCCAACCACAATTTCAGTCTACTTGATCAGAGTTATTGGAAATGTGCCTTGCCTGAATCACTTTGTTTGGAAATTTGCTTTGAATGACATTGAGAAAATCTATTAAAGACTAAATAAAAGCATGTGCAGGATATGTCAAACAAATACAGCAAAGGACTGTGTAAAATATTTCCTCTCATGACTTCTTCCATTCCCTCTGTGCTTTCTGCCTCCTTTGACTTCTGCCCTTTTTCTATCCTGGCTTTTAAAAATCACTTTACATTACTGTTTTTAGAGAACTGTATTCAGTGTAAAAAAAATGTTAATAGTCCATAGTCTTTGTGCTGTGATGAAGCCAACCTTAAGCCTAACCCAGTCTTTTGACTCAACCAGTTTGGTGCTGTGCTTTTATTTAATCCTTAATACAACAAATGAGTGTTTGGTAGCTATTACAAGACGTGTTTTCAATAATAATGCATATGTTTGATATGCTTAATTAAACAAATGAATTTAAAACATTGTTCAACTATAGACACAACTATATCAACTGTAGATAACATACAGATTATTAACAACACTATTTATTGCTATTATTATTATTATTATTATTATTTGCTTTCCTGTTTGTCTTTAGAAACTACAAGTGATCCACAATTGAAAGCCACTGATACTCCAACTACTGTCATGCAAGAGTCTAGTGAGAAACAATATAAAAAGGTAAGTGTGTGTAGTACAACTGCACTTGTTGACATCTACTGCACACTGCATAAGTGCCATGCCTTAACATTGGGCAGAAGAGAAGGAATGAGTAATAATGCTGCCTTCGTTTATCCATCTGTCTCCCACTCGGATCTCGGATATGACGTCACACCCATGTTTCAACCGTTTTGTTATGTTTCTTGTGTCTGATTTGGAGAAAAACAAGGATTCTAACCGGAGAGCTGTTGTTGCTTTAGCACTAGCCGAGTACCAGACGTTCCAAAATAAGTATGTCCTTCAACTACACAACCTCGAGGAAGAATTCAGTGTAAATAATATAATTCAGTATATTAGTGAAGTGAAAGCCTTGGTGTTGTGTGATAGTAGATCATTTTGGCATGTTAGCTAGCAGGAATTGAGCTAAAAACATAGACGGCAGCGATATGGACGCAGTAAGCTATTTCAGTAATACCACCATACCAGTAGGCCGTGATACGGATGCAGTATGGTATTGCAGTAATACAAGTGACTGAAACAGTTCATACTAAAAGCAACACTGGGTGCAGCCATCTTGGATTCTGTCTCAGAAACCTTTCTCGATCTCCTCCGTCCAAGGAAAAGGGGCGTGTTAGTGTGTGTTGCTAGGCAACGTCCTCGGACCTCCAAGTCAGATGGATAAACAAATGCACCATAATCCTTGATAGAACTTGTTATATTTTGATATTTTACTAAATTAAATGTGTAAAGTGCAATTTCATAATGAAGGTGGGTGTTAATAATAAAATCAACATCTCCATGTGTTTTTTGGCTTATCCTGATAAATATAATCAGAGGATATTTCTGCAATTTATCACACAAAAGAGCAGAAATATCTATTCACGGCCTTATTTGGAAGATTACTCTGCACTTTTATTTTTAATAAGCTGTTTTTTAATTATTTTTTATTGTACATGATTTACTAATATTCTCAGTTTTGATATACTACCCATTTCTCTTTACAGTATTGAAATGACCTAGTTATATTTTATACAAAGAAAAGACTTCACATACAGTGCGTTTTCATGACATAAGGATTTATGCTTTTACAGGACATATACTGCTTCCTTTTGCACTTTTTTTGGCCTGGCCTAACCCTACAAAATCATCTTTAGTCTGCATTATTTGTGCTTTTTTGTTTTTCCCTGCTCTCCTTTTGTCAAGTCCTCTTTATATCATTTATGTGTTACATAAATGTCATTCTTGTATCATGTACCATACATCACATATCATTAGATAATAAAACATTTCAGCGCATCTACCTTACAAGCAACGCCTTGCTTTTTGCAATCAATGTCTCCAACATGAAAATACACCCTAGTCTGTGAATATTTTGTACTGGTCGTATTGTAAAATCCTCATGATAATTACATTGTCATGTTGGAGACTAAAACACTAAAAATGATTATATGCATAATATTCTTTGGGCTTGCTCCTGCTGTGTTACATTTTTTTTAAATGCCCAGCAATCTCTACACATTCAAACACAGGACAAATTACAATATTTTACTTGGTATGGGTGATTATGTGAGTTGACTATCTATTGTACTACGTTGGCTCTTCATCATTGTGCAGACTTGTTTGTGCTGGCCTAGCTGAACATCTCTACAGAGCTGACAAAGCTTTTGGTGATGATGATGACGATGGTGGGAAGGACTGAAATGCTTTAGAGTACACTTTGATTAAGGCGACAGAGTACATGTGATTGATCCAGGGCTCTGTTAGCAACGTTGGCCTGGGTGGAAGGGCAGCCCTCTCGAGTGTGTTGGTGTTGTTGCTGCTCGTTCCTCTGTCTCACTTTGGCGTGCCCCAGCAGGGTCTGCTTGGGGAGCTCATTCTTATTCAGCAGCAGATTCAGCGGCACGAGGAAGAAGTCCGACGGGCCGCTGAAGCCAGTAAAGCGCGCCCCCCTCCACCAGAGCCTGCTCCCATTCCACCTCCGAGCCCCAGTCCCCCTCAACAGAAGCGCAAGGTGAAGGTCCTGTCTCACTTAGATGTCCCACCAAAAATCACAAAAAGACAGTCACTCTTGTGTGATAAAGAAGTTTGTTTGTGCATTGAAAGAGCAACTTAGCACTTGCCTGAAAGCTCTTTCATACACTTTTCTGGCTCTGTTAAATATAATGAAAAACAAAGCTTCTGTTAGGTTGCTCTTTAACAAAAATGTTATTTAAAAGACACGGCACTGACATTTGCCAGCAATAAATTCAAATTTGGAAACATTAAATATGGTCAATGTTAATTCCATATCAATATCAATATTTATCCCCACACATTCGTTTTTTACAATGTTTTGTACCCTTTTCTGCAACACTCCAAAAATGCCCTATTGTGACCCAGTCCTTTGTCAGTGGTGTCCTGCTTGGGGCCTTGTTTCTAGGCAGGCAAATATCAAGCAATGCTGTATTTACAGTGGAGCTAGTGCAATCTGCATGGAGTTAGGTTACAACTTGCTGCATGGTGTGAGTCGCACATACAAAGGACAAAGCCGTTAACCTTTCCAAACACACACATGCGCACTACATGTTAGGTAGTAGGTCACCCTTCATATTCATAACATGTTGATCTCAGTATGTAGTGAAGTGTCATGAGTTTGACTTTCTTGTGTGGTTACCCTTTTCTGTACTTAATCCTCTGTCCACGTGTATGTTCTTCCTCTTTCTGTCACCTCATTCACTTTTAACAATTGTAATTCTGTAGGTGAATTAGGTACTTACAATGCAATCATGTTTTCTTTTGGGAGATATTGAGCCATATTCTTTAGACCTGAAAGTGTGATTTGTGCTTGCATTTGTGAATCATTAGTGTTATAGTAAATGATTCTACAATTATGTACCTGAAATGATGTTTTTGGGATTTGTTTTCACACATTTCTTAATTTTGTTCCTCTATAATACAGTTTGCACGCATTGAACCTGCTGATGCTGTTGGGATTTCATGCTTGCACAGATGCGTAGTTATATTTATGTAGTCAAATTTGTTTGCACTTTTCTAGTCATCAGACAAAGAAAAGGTTGACCAGCTTCAGGAAGAACTCCTCCGCACTCAGGTAATAAAAAAAAAAAAATGTAGCTTGAATTAAATTGAAATGTTGCTGATGTTTTTTTCTGGTCAATAGCTGAAGTATCAGCGGATGTTAGAACGACTTGAAAAGGAAAACAAGGAGTTGAGAAAAGTGGTTTTACAAAAGGATGACAAAGGAATACACCAGAGAAAAGTGAAGGTAAAACACATGATTTAATTGATCATGTTTTTTCTCTGATTCATGATTTATTTTGATGTTCAACAACCATTCAACTGACCATGTTGGCACAACATTGCATCCCCCTTCCAACAGAAATCCCTTATTGACCTATATTCCGAAGTCCTGGATATATTATCGGACTATGACTCAAATTATAACACTCAAGACCATCTACCAAGAGTAAGTTTAAATTTTATAAAATATCTTCTAGTTTCTTAAGCTTTTGTAGTAGTTAGCATGCTGGTTCTGTCATTTAAGGTGGTGGTAGTTGGGGACCAAAGCGCTGGGAAGACGAGTGTATTGGAAATGATAGCCCAGGCCAGAATCTTCCCTCGGGGCTCTGGAGAAATGATGACGCGCTCTCCTGTTAAGGTCTGTTGGATGGGTCTTATATCTGTGCTTTTATTCACTCTTGAGTTTTTCTTCTTTCTTTTTTGAATTATTAAAGCTAAAAAAGCTAAAGGCACCTGATTTTTAAACCGTAAAAGAGGGAGTAGTATTAAAGCTTAGTTAAGTTTATTTGCCTTTTTGATGGTCTGACAGTATTTGTCTTGCTTTAGTATCCGATAACCAGTATTTGCCATTACCGATATCAAGCTTTTAAAATCCATAAATCCATGACACATGTGCAGTGCAGAAAAATTATTGGTGCCAAATATCAGTAAAATTTTATTTTCCATATCTGGGATAATCCTGAAACGGGGCTCTACAGTGCGCCCATTTCACTCGCATTTGCGAGCAAATATTTCGTCGTGCGAACGAGGAAAATAAAACAGTCGCACTGGTGCGAGTGCTTCTGCAGCCACAATGGAGGCACAAGGAGCTGCGCACAGACGCAACGTGACGAGTTAAACATTCTACATGTATCAAACATTTGGGGCGCACTCACACTAGGACTTCAGAACCTGCCCAAGCCTGGAACGCCCCTAAAGCGCGACACGCCCAGTGCGAGCGCAACCGAACCGTGCCCAGGCACGACACCTCCGACCGCGCACGACTCCAGCATACAAGCTCCGGGTGTGCAGCGATATCACTGATATGAACAAACTCGGCTTCAAAACACACCCACACCCACCTTGACCGAGGAGCGGCACCGCAGCAGGACCCACACCTGTCCCACCGCTCATAGACACCCCCGTGCTGCTGGACTTCCGTCTCTAAAGCGAGAGCTTTGTCTCGGTCTTGTCTCGGACTCGAGCGCATTTGGACTCGGTCACGTCACGGACTCGATGTCTGAATACTGAGTGCATCATATTTCATTACGGCCGCTGCTCTCGTCAATAAACTTGTACCATTGTGCGGACCTGTGTGCTGGAGCCCGTGGACACTGCACCGCCAGCGCGCGGCTTGTCCACAGCTCCACCCTCAGCGTGCGTCACAGGGCAGGTTAAACATCTGCCCTGTGAAAAAAACTAATTTTATGTCAGTGTCCGCACAGAGCAGAGCTACGGCACAGAGTAGGCGATATGTGGGCTGAAGTTTGCCAAAGAAAATGCCAAATTAATCTGTTTGTCACAACTCCAGGAATTTGAAAATACAGGTTTAAAAATTCTACCCACTTTATTCACATCGAAGCAGTTTTGTGTAAAGTGCCAGTGGAAGTTCTCTTAAAGAAGAGGTTCTCAAACTGTGGGTAGTGTTGTGTTTTAGTTTTTGTTTTTCCTCGAGTGATGCAGAAAAGAGGAGCCACTGTCTGTGTGAATGTTCTTGTACGTTAGCTTAGGTCCAAAAAGGGGCGCAGAGTGTTTCAGTGCAGTACAGTCTGTTTGTCTTATTTTAAGTCTAAATGAATATTAATCAGATAAAATGGAGATAGACTGATTAAAAACACAGTGATTGTGCAGGAAAAGTACAGTCATAATTCTTTTGTTTTTTGTATAAAATTCATTCAAATAAGTTGGTGTGCGCAAGTTCTGCACTGTAATAAACGTTCAAAACTAAAACCTATTTGTGCCCCCATTTGTTTTTCTGTGCTCCTAAAATTTTTGACTTGAAAAACTTGAAAAAAAGTTAGCGTAGAGCCCTGTCCTGAAATCCTGATACTGTTGGTTACTGATAAACCAACCCTAATTTTCAGTATAAAATCCACACTGAAAACGAGTAATGGTTTTACAATGTAAAATGTATATAAATGACATATCTACCATTGCAAAAAATATTAAAATTGTCACATTTGCTGATGATACAAATGTTTTGGCCACAGGAGACGATTTGCAACAGACATTGAATTTGATTACACAGGAAATGGGGAAAATCAAAAAATGGTGTGATATAAATAAATTATCTTTAAACTTACAGAAAACTAAATTTATGGTGTTTGGACATAATAAGAAGCTTGGAAGTATAAAAGTCAGTATCGAAAATGTAGAGTTAGAAAATGTTGATGAAATTAAATTCCTAGGTGTAATTCTTGATAAGAAGATCTGCTGGAAACCTCATATAAATTATATTCGATCAAAGTTGGTGAAGTGTGTTGGGGTTATGAGCAAAGCTAGGCAGGTATTAACTCAAAGCGCCCTACAGACTTTATACAGCTCACTATTCTTGCCCTACCTAACTTATTGTGTGGAGGTGTGGGGTAACACCTACAAAACAAACCTATGACCCATAACTGTTCTGCAAAAGAAGGTTATTAGAATTATAAACAACAAAGCTTACAGAGAGCACACAAATATTTTATTCCTACAGATGAAAGTACTAAAATTTACTGATTTGATTAACTATAAAACAGCGCAAGTATTGTATAAGGCTAGAAATAAACTACTTCCAGATCATCTCCAAAAATTGTTCTTAGATAGAGAAGGGAAATACAATCTCAGAAGAAAAGAAAATATGAAAACGCAGTGTGTAAGAACCACAATGAGGAGCTTTAACGTTTCAGTCGGCGGTGTTAAGTTATGGAATAACTTGCCTAAGAACATCAAGCAATGTAGTAATATTCTGCAATTCAAAAGTGCATTTAAAAACTATTGCCTTGAGGAGTACCGTAAAGAAGAGGTGACTATTCACCCATGATGTTTGTCTTTTGTTTTTTTCTTTCTCTCTCTTCTTCCATTGTGTGTAAAAGAAAGTGTTTCTGTTGTAAGACTGCCATACCACAGTGGTTGGACTTGATGCTGAGCCTATGTTCATCACACATATTTGATTTTTGATTTGAAAATGTGGGGCAGGGCTCGATAAGCTTATGCTTCTCTCTGTTCCCTTTTGAACATGTGCACTTTAAGTTGATGATATGCAGGTTGCTTTGTACAAAAAAGAGCACTTGAAGTGAAATATTATTGTCATAATGACACATGTTTCAAAATAAATAAATAAATAAAATAAATGTACTCTATGGGAGAAAAATCTTTGTACACCAGTGAATTAGTGTGTAAATAAGTGTGTTGTTTTGTAGGTGACACTAAGTGAAGGTCCACATCATGTAGCGATGTTCAAGGACAGTGGGCGGGAGTTTGATCTGAACAAGGAGGAGGATGTGAGTTACCCATTCTGATTCTTTTAAATGCTTCATGTGGTGCTGTTTTTGACTGTTTTTATTGGTGCTTCTTTTTCAACAGCTGGCTGCTTTGAGACATGAGATTGAGCTCAGAATGAGGAAGAGTGTGAAAGAGGGACAGACCGTTAGCTCTGAGGTGTGTGAAACATGCAGCCTTTTTAAATCTTTCATTAAATTCTCACTTTAACTCTAACCCTTCTTGTGTTTTTAGACAATATCCTTAAGTGTTAAAGGTCCTGGTATTCAAAGAATGGTGCTTGTTGACCTGCCAGGTGTCATTAGTGTAAGTAAAACTTTCCTAATCTGTATAACATGTAACAACTAAGATGTATTTGCATTTCATGTTATTTTTTGTTTCAGACTGTGACAACTGGGATGGCAACAGACACTAAGGAAACTATTTTTAGCATCAGCAAAGCTTACATGCAGAACCCAAACGCAATCATCCTATGTATTCAGGGTAATTGCTCATATAAAGTCTGTTACATTTTTATATTCCATACATAAGCATAAACCTTTGACTTGACTTTTGTTATGTCTTGCTAGATGGCAGTGTAGATGCAGAGCGAAGCATTGTAACAGACCTCGTCAGCCAGATGGACCCTCAGGGCAAGAGGACCATATTTGTCCTCACTAAGGTGGACCTGGCTGAAAAGAATTTGGCCAGCCCAAGCAGGGTAAGACTTCTAACTGGTGTTATTATGGTTCACCACCAGGTGGAGCCGTTCACCTTTAGTTTAACTTGATCGCTTAACTTGGATTCATTGTTGCTTTTTTTGTCCTTATTAGATTCAACAAATTGTTGAGGGAAAGCTGTTTCCCATGAAGGCCCTGGGCTATTTTGCAGTAGTAACAGGAAAAGGTGATGGATTTTTAAAAACGTATTATTCACTGTTATAATGTTAACTCTGATATTTATTACGGTACTTGTTGCTGTTAGCAACACTTATTCTAAATGTAGAGATGGTCTCAACAGTGGTCATCTGAACTGTTTTTGCAACCAAGACATTTTGGCTCCCATCCAGAAGCCAATTTCAGTTTGATGGTACTGGCATCTTGATTGCAAAAACGGTGTCCAGATGACCACAGTTGAAACTGGCTCTACATTGAAGGATTACACAGTGTCACTAGTTCTAAATGAAATGATTGTGTTTTTACAGGAAGTAGTGCTGAAAGTATAGACTCCATTAAAGATTACGAGGAAGACTTTTTCCAGAATTCCAGATTACTCAGGCAAGTTTTACCCAGATTCATTTACTCGTATTCACTGATAAATGCATTACCAGTAAGTGCATACTAATGGATAATTGCTTGAATATCTGACTAGGGACGGGATGTTAAAAGCTCACCAAGTAACCACAAAGAACCTAAGTTTGGCTGTGTCCGACTGTTTCTGGAAAATGGTGAGAGAGTCTGTTGAGCAGCAGGCTGATGTCTTCAAAGGTGGGTTTCATGCATATGTGTATTTGTGGATTTGAGCTACCTTGTCTTATTGGTGGCATTTTGAGAACTTTTTACCATTCAAAAGATATGGTATTTGGTATTTTGTTTTGATTAAGGAGTTATTTTCTATGGCAATACTCCCAAGTTTATAATTCTGAAACTTTTTCTTTTTATTTATTTATTTATTTATTTATTTATTTGATATGGACATAACAATTGTATTGGACAAACCAGATGCATTGTAATGCATTAAAATGCATTTTAATTCGGCACCTGCTTCTATGTAAAGCACACTCTATAATAAACTTGTGTAGGGAAAGTACAAAGGTCCCTTACCAACAACAGATGAGATTTATGGCCATGAGACTGTAACTCCCATAGGCCCATTGTGTGTTTGATCGATCCAACACATCAAATCACACAACCATCCTCTATATAGAGTGCCTCTGTGGCCCTACGAACCAGCAATTAGCCTAATCTGGACTCTTATACTAGACGCTAAATGTTTTATGTGCAACCTTTTATCTCTTTAGGAAATATAACTGTTTTTCTATTAAAATACATTTAATTAATGTAAATAATGCATATTAATTGATTTTGTATCTTTTTCACCAGCATCCCGCTTCAACCTTGAGACTGAATGGAAGAATAACTATCCACGTCTCAGAGAACTAGATCGCGTAATGCAAAGAGCTTTCAAAACTTTGCTGATAGATATTTTGTTTCCACTGATGTTTTCTATGTCTCTTTATTTCTATAGAACGAGTTATACGAGAAGGCTAAAAATGAAATCCTGGATGAAGTCATTAGTTTAAGTCAAGTAACACCACAACACTGGTGGGTAGACAATGCATTACAATTAAATATGCATATGCTTCTTCCAAAAATATGATTTGTAATTTTATGCCTTAATTATCTTTGAGTGGGCATTAGTAAAGTTGTTACATTACATTTATTATTATTAAATGAACATGAATATAGATTTTATTGCACATTTTCTATAACTTTGCAGTACAGGCTACTATAAATGAAATGGTTTTCTTTGGCCTTTGCTGCATGAATGTGTATGAACATGTCATTATACTTTTTAAATAAGATGTATGCGTGGTGCTGTGGGCATCCCCAGTGAGCGTGCCATCAGTTGTCTGAGATCAATACAAGGATGAATGGGCCATGGATGGGAACAGGGTGGCCCTGTTAGCCCTCAAGCAGCAAGCCTGCAGTATTGGAGATAGCACTTATTGACAGCAAAGAGTGTGAGCTTGAACAAAGGAGAGTCTAATGAAATATGAGCATGTGTTTATGATAAATGAGAGACACCGCACTGCTCTCCTCTCCAGGGGACCTTGTGTTTTGTCCTATTGTCGTTCTGTTTGAGGCTGTTAACTGTTAATAAGATTCTGATGCAGCAATGTACTGTCAAATGCACACTCCTCTAAACCACATGTTTTAAAACTCCTCAACTAATATGTGGTTATTCTTAAAAGCATCAAGACATTGCATTATGCTACAGAATTATCAACTGGTAACATCTTGTTTATGATAAAGAAAACTATATGTGCATTTTCATTCAGGGAGTCAATTCTACAAAAGAAATTGTGGGAGCGAGTCTCAACCCATGTGATAGAAAACATCTACCTGCCAGCTGCCCAAACAATGGACTCTGGAACCTTCAACACCACCGTGGATATAAAACTGAAACAGTGGACAGACAAGCAACTACCACATAAAGCACTAGAGGTAACTGTAATCCGTCTCTTGTCAAAATTCATGTTGTTTATATGAGGGTCTTGTTGATTTACATGGAGAAATATTAGCTACTACTATATAAGGGTATGCAAAAATATTGAAATACTGATATATTGTGATACTAAATTTGTTGATACAATATCGTTACCATGAGCTGCTGTATCAGTAGTATTTTTTGGTATCTTTTAGCAATTTTTTGTGACTGCACTACAATTTTGTTGCTTATGTAGTGCAAGTGGAAGAAGACTTTTGATGAGATAGATAGATAGATAGATAGATAGATAGTATGTATCATGTGCAATATATTGATTATGTCATGTATCGCCATGTCGAGATATCGAATCCCACGGGAAAGTTCTCTCAGCTATATACAAAAGGTCGTAAGGAAAAAACGTTACATTGAAATTTTGTTAGATGGTAATTGTACAGGTCAGTATATCAGTCATCAGCATTTATAGCCCCTCAGTCACTTGTGATTTCAGTCTGGCTCAAAATAATCCATATTTTAGCAATACCTTTTTGGTAATAGTTGAACATGTTTATTCAAGAAGCGTCCAGAAGTTGAATGACTTTCTTTACGACTTTCTGCCTCTTTAGGTTGCCTGGGAGACGCTGCAGGAAGAGTTTGCCCGCTTCATGGCTGAATACAAAGGCAAAGACCAGGACGACATTTTTGACAAGCTGAAGGAGGCGGTCAAGGATGAGAGCATAAAGAGGCACAAATGGAACGAAAGAGCCATGGACAGCCTGGTAAATATAAAAAGACTCTTTCTGTCTGTAAATGTAGTAACCACTGTACTTGTATGCTTGAATATTCATTCATATTGTTTTATGTTAGGGATGTTTTAGTGTTACTATTACTGTGACGGGATGTATCACAATTTATTTGCGACTATTAACACCATGACCAACCAACATAGAAATCCTAAATTTACTTTGAGTCGTACTCTTTAAACGTCTTTTATCGCACAAAATTGACTCTTGTGAGCTTTAAGCCATTTTAGAATGTTATAACCCTCTCAAAAATATACCTGGAGTTGTTTTTTGTTTCATTCATATGTTTGATCACCTGTCTGTCAACATCTTCAAAGCTGAAAATGCTCTGTTCCAACTTATTATGACATGTAGTTATGTCATATGTACCTGTCATGATTATTTTTTGTTTTAACCTTATTTTTTATGATATTGTGACCTGTATAATAATAACTATGACATGATTATCGACCCCATTATCGACCCCATTAATGTTAACATCCCTACTTGTGAATATAACATTTGCGTATTTGTTACAATATTGTGCACCATTGATTAAAAAGAGCATTTCTGTTTGTCAGCGGGTGATTCAACACAATGCCTTGGAAGACCGGTCTATCACGGACAAGCCTCAGTGGGATGCAGCAATTCAGTTCATGGAAGAAACTCTGCAGTCCCGACTTAAAGACAGTATGTTCTTAATAAGTCCTCCCGGATTTCAACTGATATTTACTTAATTGCTCATAGACACTTTTTGTTTTTGCATCTATCACTTTTAGCGGAGTCTGTAATCAGAGACATGGTTGGTCCAGACTGGAAAGAGAGATGGATGAACTGGAAGAACCGCAGCCCAGAGCAGGTTAGGATTTTTCTATAAACTAAAATCACAATGAATATTTTTGATTTGTTCATTTTACTTTCTTTGCAGCATATCCGAAATGAAACAAAAAATGAGCTGGAACGCTTGCTAAAACTTCATGATGAACACACAGCGTATTTGGCAAATGATGAGGTGACAACGGTCCGAAAAAACCTGGAGTCCCGTGGAGTAGAAGTGGATCCAATCCTGGTGAGATAAATTTTTTATTTTATTTTTTTTAAGGGATGAATATTTTCAGTCTATATCCATTGTTTGTCTCACTGTTGTGGTGAGTGAATTCTCTTTGTCTCTTAACTTTCTACTCTCTACACATTTATTGCTCTGAGGACCATCTGAGAAAACACATGGGCAATTTAGAAAAAAAACATATTACGTCGACTTTACTTTAAGAATGAGACAAAAAAATAAATAAATACATTGAAATATTGGATGGTTATTTTTTTGTATTGGTATTCAAGAGAAGTTTTTTCTTTTTTTTTCTTTTTTCTTTTTTTTTTTTTTTTTTACAAATCTTAAACCTCAATAGATCAAAGACACGTGGCACCAGCTGTATCGGCGGCACTTTTTACAGAAGGCACTGTCACACTGTAATCTGTGCAAGAGAGGTTTTTACTATTATCAGAGGCACTTTGTCGATTCTGAGGTAAGAACCAATCATATAGCTGAATACACTGTCTTTATGCTCCTATGTTAAAAAAGTATTCTTGTCACGCACAGCTGGAGTGCAATGATGTGGTCCTGTTTTGGAGAATTCAAAGGATGCTGGGAATTACAGCCAATACTCTCCGACAGCAGCTCACAAACACTGAAGGTAACAGTTTCTGTGGCAGTAATATAGAGTAAAAAGTTTCAGAATTGGAAACTGAGTTTTGCATTTGCTCTGGTGTCTCTTCAGTTCGGCGGTTAGAAAAAAATGTTAAGGAAGTGTTGGAGGACATTGGGGAGGATTCAGAGAAGAAAACACAGCTCATCACCGGCCGCCGTGTCCAGTTGGCCGAGGACCTCAGTAAGAATCTTTTTATTCTTTTAGAGAATTTTGACAGCTGCTCAACCTACAGATAATGGATGTCGTCAATAAATTACAGTTATGGAAAGTGATGATGGTGTAATCTTGGATGATGAGCAAAGGCCTATATAACTCCTATATAACCTACTTATTTGGGATTGGGTTCACAAACCAGGAATACTGTTTTCATGGCTTAAAGACCTTCCATCTGACAACAGTATCGCATTTGGAGTTGAATAATGGCACCACATGTATGAAATGTTTGGAACAAGGAAGTTTTTGCCCAAGAATGTGGCTGTTGCTTTGTAATAGAAGCCTAAGGAGCCTTGATAATTAGTTGTAAATAATAGCTCATTTTGGACTGTTGGCACATAAGCGGTCTCATTTTCTATTGAAGCTTCTGTGATGCCTTAATGCTTGTTTGGGCAATATTGCGATAAACTTAACAAACGTTTTAGAATTAAGAATTAAGAATTGTACTATTTGCTACAAGAAAAGAATAATAACAAAAAGTCTTAATTTCTGTCTTGACTTGACTGAATGAATTATGAAGAACTTTGAACTGCTCCCTCCTCTCCAGTGTCCAGGGTTCATATGGCTTCAGGCCCAAACTCACCTTTGGATAGCAAATACATTCTAAATGCTTCTTGTTCTGGCTCGCCTTCTCCTCTGTTTTGCATCTCTTTTTGCCCACCTGTCAGTGTCACCTTTGTCCAGCTGACCTTACCTTACCTCCAACTTTTAAACTCCAATTTATCACACTCTTAAAGCTGGGCAATATGGCAAAAAATTGATCATGATGAATATTTTTCTCGATTTTCAATTCAAATAATTCTCTCTGCTCAAAAACAAAATAAAAAGAGCGTTCAATATTGAATCTAGGAACATAAACAGATTTTAGTGCCTGCTCCAAAACACATGCTTTTACATACAGCAAATTGGCCGTGGACCTCTTGATTTAAAAAACAAAGAATTGACAATTAGACATGATTGATTCTCAGTCTCAATTAAAATATGATGAATTTCCCGATCCTGCTTTTAGAAGAGGAAATGTGGGAATAAAAGGACAGCAGGATTTTAAAGAGCAGATGTATGCTACTGATCCCAGTGCAATCTCAAAGCTCTGATGACCTCGGGTGGAGGAGCTCTGGTTACATCTCCAGGTCAGGTGTGTGAGTCAGTGAAAGTCGTGTTAATGAATGGTGCTCTGTGGAGAGAGGGAGATCAAGAGACAGAGAGACATAGAGACAGGGAGAGACACATATACAGAGGCAGACAGAGTGACAGGGTGAAACAGAGGCAGAGAGAATGAGATAGAGGCAGAGAGTGACATAGGCAGAGAGAGCGAGGCAGAGAGAGAGAGTGAGACAGAGGTTGAGAGAGTGAGAGACATAGGCAGAGAGAGACAGAGGCAGAGAGAGAAAGTGAGACAGAGGCAGAAAGAGAGAGTGAGAGACGCAAATAGAGAGAGAGAGACATAGGCAGAGAGAGACTGAGGCAGAGAGAGAGAGACAGGCAGAGAGAGAGTGAGACAGAGGCAGAGAGAGAAAGTGAGACAGGCACTGAGAGAGAGAGAGACAGGCAAAGAGAGAGAGACATAGGCACAGAGAGACAGGCAGAGAGAGAAAGTGAGACAGAGGCAGAGAGAGAATGAGACAGGGGCAAAGAGAGAGACATAGGCGGAGAGAGACTGAGGCAGAGAGAGTGAGACAGAGAGAGAGAGACGGAGGCAGAGAGAGAGTGAGGCAGAGAGAGTGAGACAGAGAGACGGCGGCAGAGAGAGAGTGAAGCCGAGAGAGAGAGAGAGAGAGAAAGTGAGACAGAGGCAAAGAAAGAGAGACGGAGGCAGAGACAGAGAGTGAGACAGAGGCAGAGAGAGAGTGAAGCTGAGAAAGAGAGAAAGTGAGACAGAGGCAAAGAAAGAGAGACGAGGCAGAGACAGAGAGTGAGACAGAGGCAGAGAGAGAGTGAAGCTGAGAAAGAGAGAAAGTGAGACAGAGGCAAAGAAAGAGAGACGGAGGCAGAGACAGAGAGTGAGACAGAGGCAGAGAGAGAGTGAAGCCGAGAAAGAGAGAAAGTGAGACAGAGGCAAAGAGAGAGGCAGAGAGAGAATGAGACAGAGACACACAGAGAGAGACAGAGAGAGGTGTGTGAGTGGGGCGGCATGTGCCAGACCAGCTGTATGGCACTGCGCCGTCTGGAGCTCAGCCCAGGTCTAATGCGCCGCCACAGGCTTCTGAGGGGACCTCTGGGAGGTTGCTTGGCTGCTCTGCCTCTCTTCATAGAAAACCATTGAATGGGTTCTGCCGGAAAGGGCACGGTAGTACTTGGTTTGAGAGGCAAAACAGTATTGAATATCACTTAAGAGTTCACCGTCCGGAACATAAATCTTGATTGGGCCGTAAATTCTTAACTTCTAAACTTCAATTCTATACACATGTAGACTTTTTAAAGTAATATAATATAACATTAGAAATCTGCAGCTTACTTCTTTAGATTACAACAGTATTTACTAGCAGTACATACGTTTCCCTTTTTAGGAGGCAGATGGTAAATATTAATGAAATTAGTTGTTTTTTTACTGTCCGGTCAAATTTACTGAAATAAAAACAAATTTTGCTGTTGCTGTTTCAAAATGACCTCCTCATTGCTATGGTGGTGTGTTAAGTGAATGTTTATGCTCTGTTATGTGGATGTGGTATGCAATAGTTCTCTGGTTGTCCGGGCTTGTTTATCGTAATGCCCTGTGAGCCTTGTACTCACTACTTTTATCTGCAGAAAGTTTGAGGTACCTCCTCAGCGATTAGTGCAGCTCTGTTTGTTGTGGAGAATAACACATGGCTTAGTTATGTGCACCTGAATAAACTCACTTTGGACTATGACTTACTTTTACTGTAGCAGTTATAGCAGTAGCTTAATTTAATTGTTTAGGACCAGTTAGAGGTCTTTTATTAGGTAAAATGGACTCTTGTGAGCTTAAGCAATGTTTAGAATTTTCTTCCCTCATCAAAAACCTTTAGTTGTGTTGTGTTCCATCAACACCTATTTGAGTAACGCTTTAATATTTCACAGTGAAGCACTTCCTGTATTACCACATGATGACATCACAAGGTGTAACAGAGTGTTTTCTCTTTGGGAGATTAAAAAATGTGTGAATGAAACTAATGACCACTCTAGGTATGTTTTTGATGAGGAAACAATATTATAACATCTCAGAAAATACCATAATATGGGGCCTTTTTAAGAACCTAACCCTTTTTTTACTTTCACACTGTCAAACATCATCCTCCTGCCTTACTTCTCATATTTTGTGTATTGCAGACACCACTTAGCATATGTCAGCAGTGAAAGCTCCCACTCCCCAGAGGCCCAGTCCAAGTTTGTATTTCCCACAGAGGAGTAACCTCATGTTGTCCTCTGAGGCCAAATGATCCATTCTCTCTGTGGGAGGACCACATAAACACCAGATATACTGCTGTCACACTGCTGGCACAGATGCAGCCTCAGATGCAGCCTCAGTGTTTTATCTCATCTTTTCCTTCTAATACCATGTGTATGTGGCTTCTGACGCCATAGACCCACCTATTGTCTATTGTGGGCCATCTGAAGACTGTGGGTCCCTATAGGCCTTTATTTACATCTATCCAGGCCCCAGTTTTGTCAATAGCCATTGATGTTTCCTATTTTGTCCTTTTATTGAAGAGTTCTGTTCCAGTTGTTTCATATTACTACAACCACCTCCAGTCTCCAATTACATCATTCTTTTTAGCAGTCCAGTGTTAAAAGCATGACTGATGTTAAAAGCATGTGACATCCTTCTCTCTCTTTCTTCGTCATATTTTATCCATCTGCTTTAAAGTTCTTCCAATCAGATCTATATATGAAAGAAAGGACTTTAATTACAGACCCATACGATTAATGTAGTCACCTAGATGATAACTGGATATAATGTTAAATAATGAACAATAGAAGATGTTGAAAGATATTGAGATATAGACCAGATTGTAAAGGGTGTGGGAAATTGGATAGAGAACAGTATATGGCTTTGAGTGAAGCTTCTGTGCACGTCTTTTCCAGCACAATGTGGCCACTACGGGGCTGATCCTCCTGTCAATCACACACGCGCAGCTCACACACAAATCCGGTTTGACAGATTAACTAACAGAAGGACAATACATTATCTGAATCTGAAGGTAAAGCAGTGTATGAAATATGATCTTTTGTTCACATTGCACTTTTATTACTGATCAGCTTTTATCTTTCTTCTTGAGACTATAAAGGAGCACTATGTAACTTTTTAGTTCAGGATCCACAACCAGCTTATCTGCATGGAAGTGGTTTTGCTTTGCCAGGTGGTCCACAGTACGGCATTAAACATTTCTATTTTGCACTCTAATACAGGTGTTTCACTGCTCAAAAATATGCATTCTTACTATGAGCAGAGACCTCTCTCTACAGATCTGTCACCTATGAGATGTTTAATGCCATATTCTGAATATTCCTGACAAACCGCAACATCTCCATGGAAGCAGATGGCAAACCCTCCTTTTGAAATTGTGTCATATTATTAAAGAAAACCACATTTGTAAACGCACAAAAGAATTTTTATGAACCTTTAAAATTCCACACAGTAGCTACAGATTATAATGAAGTACATGAAACAAGTAAGCTTTGTGCACATTGTCCTTCCAAGTGAAACAGCTGCAGTGACTCCAGTGTCCGGCCTGAAGAGACATATTGTTGTGGTCTATGGTCCAGGTGTGTTCAGTGTAATTTGAATGTGGTCGTGGTGTGTGGTGTCCAATGCAGCTGGAGAGAAGAATTCACCTGAGGGCAGCACTAGTCAGATGTAGGCTTGTGTCTGTGTTTAGTGTGTATTCAAAGTACAACTTGACAGTATTCACTTAAACTTAAATAAAATATCTACTCTTCTGACCAGATATTTTTGTAATTCATCAGCAAGCTAAAAATGTCCATGGTGAAGTTCAAGCATTGCACAGAAAGCTTTATATTTTAACTCTTTTTGATGCATTTTAGCTGTTGTTATTGACAATTTACTGAATATTTTTGCATACCTTCAGAGCTACTCATTTTGATTGTATTGACTTGCGCTGCAACTAACAATTTTAGTAGTCAACTAGTCATTTTTTTTATTAGTCAAACTATTATTTATGTAGCACACTTCTTTATACATTTCTAAACAGTTAAAAGTAATGGTGTAAGTCGAGGTTTCTAGACGGAGATTGTGTGTAATAATGAATTATGTTTTTTGAATTTTGATTTAATAATGCTGTTTTTGTAATTAAATTACTTTTAGCATGGGTGTTAGAATCTGTAAAGTGCAGATAACAATTAATGATTATTACAATAGTATAAGTATTTTTGATAGATGATTAGTCAAGAGTATTCAGATTCATTGTTGCACCTATTGTTGACAATATATTGCCTACCTCTAATTCAAAACTTTTTGCTCTTTGTAAATAAGCCTGTCATGATAACAAATTTTAAAGTATGATATATTCGTGAAGTAAATATAGAAAATAATACTGAAACAAATTTATGTTGCTGACACCATAATCCTAAAGCAGATTTAAACCACAAAAATTATTATAAATGTACAATTCAACCTTTTACATCTTATCAGATAGCCAAAGATTAACCAAAAATGTAGAGACGATTATATTGACCCCCCAAAAATACTGTCCATATTCTTCCATATATTAAACAGTAAGTCGCTACAGTAATTATTATGACAGGCCTGCTTGTAAAGAGACTAGTATAAGTACAGTTGTCTTGGTATAGCTACATATAGCATGAGAACTTGCAGCATGCCTTCCTCCCATGTGTAACACCTGTGTCTGAAGCTGCACCAGGGATTATGAGCGGATCTGTGCTTAAAACAGTCTTGACAGGTCCACGTCCCCGGGCCCATGTGGCGACCAGAGATTGATTGCCACTTAGCCTCAGTGCTGGGCTCCGTTTGAGTGCAAAAGGTGAGCGCTGGAGTACGTCAGACTGCCTGCGTCGCTAGACTAGTCTGATTTACAACAGTGTCTCCTAATGTCCAGTCATTGCCTAAAGAACAAAATGGGAACTGCTGCTACTTGGATTTGTGGAGGATGATATTGACAGAAATAAAATAATATTTCAGTTGAATTATATTAAAAACAATAATAAGATCAATTTGTAACCAATCAAAAATGTGCTAAAACCCAACATGTAAATTTTGAGGTTTAAATATCGAACAAATGAGATGATGTTTGTAACAGAATAATCAGTTTTTTGGAGACATTGATTGTCTTCCTAGCAAAGACAGAAAACTAGAATTGTAGAGTATTTTGTATCTGTAATTATTCATTGAGGTGATTTATTCAGTCCTCTACAGTTCAAATCTTATTTTGGTACAGAAATAACAAAAAGTTCCCCACTGTACAGAAGAAAAATTACTCATGATAAATACTGGCCCAAAAAAATTATTATTTCATCTAACATATATTGAACACTAAATCTTTATAGTAATCAGTGTGACATGTCTACACTAGATAAATTTTGCACATTGTCAATTCTTTTTTATATTAACTTGTAGAATGTACGTTTTGAAATATTCATTGATGTGTTCCCTGTTGCTTTGCTTTGTTTACTATGTCTGAAGCACAATTTCAGCTAAAGTGAGCAGGTCTAAAAGCACATTGTCACACAGATCTCAGTTTTATAACCCAGCACTAAAAATCCGTCTCTTCAAGAGCCAAACTGCCATGGTCAATAAAGTCTAAACTACAAAGCAGTACACACCTGGGACTCTTTCTGCATATTTATCTGTTTTTGTTTAGTCTGGCCTTCGTCTGACCCTAGGTCTAACCTGTTTAGTCCCAGTCCCACACATGACTCTTGCTCTGTTGTACTATCCCAAGCATCTGTTTTGTAGATACTGGCTTTGGCCTGATTCATGGATATGTCATTGACACAACATTTGGGGCCGTCAACATCTCGCTCCCCCTGTGTCCAGATCTCCCAAGGCTTCATTCTCATAGCGTGAGGTTTCAGATACAGTGACAAATCAAGCCGCACACTCTGTTTGTTACATTAAGACAATGTGAAAGGAAACAACTGAGGAGTTAAACATGCCATATTCAATGTAACGGCAACCTGGGCCAATACAACCTCATGAATTATGACGTGCTGTAGCAGAAATTAAACTCTACCCACACAGTGCCTCTCCACTGACCGCCTAGTGAACTGTATACTCCAAAGATTTCAGAGCACTGTTGTAAACTACAAACTTGGCACCAGCTTCATCTGCTGAAATCTTTCTGTTGCCACTTTTTCATATAATCCAGCCTTCTTAATGGCTCACTCCCTTTCACGTTTAGTTAAGTAGTGTGACCACTGGCCAACATCCTTAGAGAAGGGATTATTTTTTTCTTGGGCTTCTCTGTCTTCTCTTTCTCATCTTGTACATAGTTTCAGTTTCCCTCTGAGCGGGCTGCTTGTCCACTACTGCCATGCACTTTCACAGTCTAATTACAGGTCAATTAAAGGCTTTCTGGCTGCGCTCTCCTTCTGCCAGTGCTCTGCTGTGGCAGGCTTAGCAGACTACAGAGCAACAGTGAATGAGATATCATTTCATGGGGAGATCAGCCGAGAATCAGCCTTAAAGAGAGGATTGTGGAGGACAGGCCCCCTCTCATTCACTTTATGGGCCAGCATCCCTCCACCCAGTGCATGCCGCACAACAGCTAGCATCTTAAACAAGAGGCCTCTGGGATAGAGGCCAGAGGATTATGGGAATATTCATGACCAGATAAAGGAGTGAACGGTTGAATGCCTGTGTTTTGGAGCTCATCTCTTAGGTAAACAGGCTCCTAAATGGACTTTTTTGATTGCTGCTCCCACTGCTCTGTAAGAAATAGTCACTGTCTGCTGTTCCTTTGCCACTGTCTTTTGGTGGCTACAGATGGTGCAAAGGGAAATATCAGTTTCTCACAGAATATGGAGGTTTTGAAATCCACTGTTCCTTTTCATTCAGGACCTCCTGGGGTAATAAAAGCCACTTAAGGCTCATTTAAAATGAGTCAAATTTTTTGGGAAAAATTAAGATAATCTTTGCATTTATGTCATTTATGTGTGTTATGGGAAGAACATAGCGCACCATGTGTGATCCAAAACATGCACTGGAATATAAAGCATACTCTACTTTACAGATATCAGAATGATGGCACCTGAGAAGGTGATGGTATTTTCCTTTCAACAGCCTTAACCCTGAACGGTTGTGGGTTGTTGGCTGTTGCTGAGCGTATCTGCCTGATGCCCTCACTCGTTAGTCACTTTTCTTGGTTTTCTACTGTTGGCAGTAAGTGTATGCGGCACATCATGTGGTGTACTTTTAACAAGCTCAAAGGGGAAGACCATCAGCCACATTTAAACCTGGTTCAACTTTGAAGCCTGATCTGGGGATTTCCCACATTTATAACCCTGACAGTAGGTCCCTCCTCTGCCCTCCTCACACACGCACACACGCACATACACACATGCACACACACGCGCACACATACACCTGATGCCTGTAATCCCTTTGCAATCAGCTTGAGCTGAGTGTGGTTGGCCTGTGGGGGCAGCACGCGGCCTCCGCAGATGCACTGGTCCCTTTGAGCTGTGCCCTGCGGTGGGCTGAGCTGGAATTGTGTAGTGTGGAGTTATGTTTCATTCAGCCTCACACCTGCTGCACAGAGTTGTCAGTGTGCCCCTCACAGGCCCCCTTAATGCCTCCATTAGGTGTTGTAATCTCCCCCGAATGCCTTGCCATTTTGCCTGAGTGTGTTAACGGAGTATCAAAGGATAGACTTTTTTTTTTTTCCTTGCCACCTGCCAGAAGTGAAAATGGCCTATAGCCTCTACCTGCACTGGGCACACATTTATACCAGGGCATACACACACTGAAAGAAGGTGGGATATGTATGAACTGGTGGGTGTGAGTATCAAACCTCTAACCTGCCTGTCTGTGGGCTCACACTACATATTGTGTGAGAGAGCTTCCCTCTCACACACTGTGTGTGTATATGTATATATATAAATTATAATTATATATTTTTTTTCTTTTTATTTCAGTTTTTATTGTGTCATAATTTTGAAGACTTTTGATCATTCAGAAGAGATAATATTTAGTTTGAAATATTGTTTTTATTGCGAGTTAACTTCCTAAGTCTTCATCACTGAAATCCCTGGATCTTTGTGTCATCCAATTCCTCAGCTCTGTACTAAAGTTTCATCATGTCCGCCTGTGTGCCTGCATCTCCCACCATCCCCTTGCTTTTCATCCATCAGGAAATGGATACCTTTGCCATCGTGCTTCCATCAAAAGCAGCCGTCTTGAACCCCTGCATGAAATATTCAGTTTCCCTCCAAGCACGCATGCAGTGCACTCCTCACCTTTATGCCAACCTGAAATGGACACTTTATACATTGTTGCCCTTAGCTCAACATACTATCATTCATCTCCTAGGTCTCTTTTTATCCCTGGTCTCCTCATAGGAAAACAATTGACAATGGGTTGCCTATGGATCTCGTGAGGTCGATTGATCAGCACAGAGCGCTGCTAGTTTGTTCTTCAGAGCCTCTGTTTGAGTTTCTGCTTGTGAGAGATCCAAACAGATTAGCACAGTTGACAGTGAAGCCGAGGATCCAGCCCTGTCTGAAGCTTGCAGCTGGTATTGGGAATCCTTGCTTCCTTTTTTGGCCCACAACTTCCTTCAGCCACTGTTTATCTAGCGATTAACACTACTTTAGAAGGCTTGTGCATCTCGTGTGACAGTACAAGTCCAGTGGAATAGGGTGCTCTTCACAGCCAGTGCCGGAACAATAGCCAAGTAATGGTGAAAGGAAGAGACTGTTTTTCCAGTAGATTTTCTTTCATGTGCAATGTTGTTGTTATGGTATCTCCATGTGTCCATTAGCTATGTGCCCCGGAGCTATGGAGAGGAGAGGGTGGGATCTTTTGATGTGGGCTGAGCAAACTGGGAGAGCCTTCATCATCAAATGTGTGAAGAGGGTCTGCCTTGAGCTTCTGCTGTCACTGTCAGTGTCAACCATCTGGTGTTTTGCTGTGGAGGAATTTCTACCTTCAACCCAACTCTTAATTTTAAGTCATTTCCTTAAAGGTGCGCTGTGTAGCTTTTCTGCTGTTGGGTATATTTATTTAGTGAGGGGTGCTTGGAATGCTCCACAGTATGGCATTAAACTAATCTGGCTTTTTTTCATCAGAATCAGACCTGGAGTTGTGTTTTGTTTCTCTCATCTTTTACACTCAAACCCTGCATATTTAGGCTGGGGTTTTCTCTCAAACTGAAATCATGTGGTAATACAGGAAACAAAAGGTAAAAGGGTTAACTTGATAACTACCACTTCATGACATCACAAGGTGGAACAGAGCATTTTGAGCTTTGAAAGTCTAGGCACACTACTAATAAAATATTTCGCAAACGTGTTAATGAAACAAAACACAACTCCAGGTATAGTTTTGAGAAGGTCACATCTTTATAACATTACATAACACTCACAAGAGAGTCAATTTTGCATAATATAGGAAGGTTTTAATTGGAGGAGTATTATTGCCTGAAAATACCTTGACCAACGTACATTCTTACTTGGAGCTGGGGTCATCTCCACTCATCTGACTTGTAGCTTGTCCTAGTCATGTCACCTGCTTGACCCTATGGACACTGATGACTATAATGCTATACTGTACATGAATATTTCCTTGGAGTTGAACAGGTTGTGGTTATAGTGCACCTTTAAACTACTGTGGTATTCAAAACTTTCATTTGACTCTATACAGATGACCCAGGATGAAATGGAAATAAATATGTAACTTTAAACCTATGTATTTGTTTTGTTGCAGAAAAAGTACGAGAGATCCAGGAGAAACTTGAAGCTTTTATAGAAGCACTTCACAAGGAAAAATAAAACATAAAAGGTATATTCAGTTAAATTCATACAATCTATAAAAGTATATATAATTGTTGATTTTAGTGGTACTGAAAGTTGCTTGTTTCTCTCTCTTTTTTTTTTTTTGACAGATGATTTGAAGGTAAATTTGGATCCCCCATCACAATGCACTGAGCAACGACTACAGACTCTGTAAATGACTGATATTACTCCCTGAACGTTAATCCATCTCTCTGCTGAATTTAACCCCCATATCTTCAAACACACGTGTTGCCATCTGAAGTCTAATGAACAGCTGGACTTGTGCACAGGAGCCCAAACACTGTCACCTTAAGGATTGCATTGCACAGTGTTATCAATATAATTTAATTGAATAAATGAGGACTCGGCGCTCTTCTTATTGTCTGTATAGTACTGTATGTCTATGTATGTCTTTTTCCATAGAGGTGTTGGCACTGTTGATGATTGGTGATTGAATTTGATCACATCTGTCCTTGTTTCTCCTTAAATCTTGTTGTCATTACATTTTGCATCTGGGGCACTTATAGGTTTTCCTTTTTTTTTTTTTTACTTAATTGTGTTTTGGGCATAATTACGTGAATACAATTGGGTGCAAATTGTTCTGTCAAGCCTTATGCACTTTTTGCTTCGTCAGTCTCAATTGAAACAAAAATTAATGTGCGAGTTCAGAACCGAATCAGATAGCATGGATGTCGGGAACTCGATGTTCAAAATAAGTTCATGACACCTTTGATTTGATAGAACAAAGTGGACTAGAATGTGGACAAACCGATGGACAAAAATGACTGGCATTCCTTGGATTATACTATATTCCTCATCATGTATTCTGGTGGTTTCTTTCTGCCAAACACCTCATTTAAAAACAGGCCTAAGACATGCTTAAAGGATGAATATGCTGAATGCCTTGTTCAGTTAGTACCTTCTCCAGTGCCAGAAGTGTCCATGCGCCCCCCTTTCATCTAGCCTCTTTGTACTTACTTTGTACCAAGACTTCTCAAATGTCCCATGCACTCATTTTCTCTTTCCTGCTTTAGAAAAAATCTATGCCATTGAACATATTGGCCCATGTGTATGATAGGATAAAAACACGGAATATATACTGTGCGTTGATCAGTGTACAGATATTGAGAAGTAATTGCAGTAGTATCATGTACAGCAGCGTATGCACAATATGTAACAGAACCCAAGTGAACATGGCTTGCGAAATCTTGTTTTAAGATGTAAAATTACTGTTTGCATGTTGCCCCCCAAGAAATGTGCTTTATTTATTAAATTGTGTTTAAAAATAAAATACATATTACATTTTTCGTAATGTAATGGTTTAATTAATCATTGATCACCCTTTTGAACTTTGAGGGTTGTATCTTATAGAGTCATCGCAGACTACCAGTTACCACAATATTTGCGTTCCGAAATAGACTACCAACATCTTACAGAGTGGTCTTAAACGGCAAAAACCTGGGCTACTAGGATTTAAGAATACTGAAGACCCATTTAGGCAATGTGAGTAATTAAAATAAAATCTGTGCTTGGTTGTGTAGTGTTTTCAGCTGTACGTATGTGATTGTTAACGTCTCTGCTTTGTGGGTTTGCTTCCTGGCCTCAACAGCACTGCATATCTCTACGTTCTTCCTCCCCATTTCACTCCAGCCGTCTTGTCAAAACCTTAAAGCTACTACCACAAACCGTACCACAGCTTGAGAATCACTGTTCTAAGTATTGAACACAGTAGAAAGTCTTCTCTGCTTCAGATGTGCGCAAATCTTTAGAGAATTTGTTGCAGCTGCTTTGGCAAACATGCTAAACCCCATGGCCACTGTAGACCTCTATCCAAGACGTCCTCCACTCCTCAGACTCCTCTTTCTCCAACACATCTCTTCAGTGCTCTGAGTCTACACACAGACCTGCAGCTGGAGGCTATAGCACAGCTTTCTTCACCTGGGCTTTTTACACTGGGATAACTAGTGAAAGCTATAAGACCTCCCTGTTTGGTTAAAAACAAGATGCCAAGTAAAAGACCCCTAATGACTTTGCAGGGCCTATGAATAGAAAGGAGAAAAGTCAACCTCTAGCAGAAGGCTTTTGTCCTATCAGATTGCCACGTTCTGGGAGGAGGGAGACACACTATACGCCATTAGCATCTGCAAAGCCCGTCACGTTGACTAATAGCCAGCACCACAACGCCACAGTGCCTCAGTTTGTGTTTTCCCTCTATTCCCATTATATTGGTGACACAAAGGAGCCCGGACAGACCTGTCAAATGTGCCCGAGCAGCCGACAAGCACAAAGCCCCATTTCTCCTCTTTCTTCAGAAAAAAGGCCGATCCTGTTGCTTCATTTTTTTTAATCCCCCACCTCATCGCTCGCACACATAGAGGGTGTGTCCGGGCGGTGTATGATAAAAACATTGAAATGGAGAATGAAAAGGGCAATAAATTGTGGGGATGGGCGTGTTATTTGGCAGAGGCAGCAGTGTTACCTCTTGTTCCCCTTCTTGTTGACGGCTCTGCTTTTGTTCTTGACTTGTTTCTCGCACTTTGAGACGAGGTTGCGAGTGCAGCCAGTCATTTAAACACACATGTTCAGTGGTGGTATACCTGCATTCTGTAATTCCTATAAGCTATGATTTAATTGTAAACTGACACTTCTAATGCAAGGACTATAACACGTTTATGACCTGAAATACTGAGCGTCATACATTTGTGTTTCATAGAGCTGTAGTAAACTAAAGAAATTCTTGGTTGACTAAGAAAACATGTCCTGGATGGGGAGGTACACTGGCAAAAGCTCTACATTTTTACGATATCACACAAAAACAACCAGAAAAGTAGCATCTTCATAAAAGGCAGATTAAAATGTCTTGTAACTCCTTTCTCCTGTGGTCCATTTAAAGCCTTATAATCTCGATAAAATAATTGATCAACTAAAAAAAACATTGTTCAACTGATAAATCAACTAAACGACTATATAACCTTATTTCACTGAGATACTTGTCTTACATTTTATCTAAAAAAATCTGCCTTTTCTGAGAGGTCCATTTAGCTCTAAAGAAACATATTGTCATAAGAAGAACATTTAACAATGTAACAGTAAAGCACTTTGACCAAGTCACTCATCTTCAGTCATTCAGTGAACAAGTGCAGACCAATGCAATAGTACCACTGCCCTCAAAGACAAACCAGAGTCGTCCAGTCACATCAGATGAATCTTATCAGAACCTTGTTGCTGCAACAGGGTTCTCTCTCTGTTTCAGCCGACAAGCCCTGCACTGTCCCTGGGGCCCTCTGCCTTTTGGCCTTGGGAGAATAGCGCCACAATTGGCCTTTGTGTTCATTATGTTAGAGGCATCTTCCCATTGCACTGTGGGGTCCATTCCAGCTCTGAATTAGGCCCATGGGGATTTTAGCCAAGTCACCCAGGTCAGTGACCTTCCTTGTCACAGGCCCAACACACACAGATAGCCTATCTCCTTGCTGTGGATGCTATAAATTATGGCAATTCTTAAATTTGAGAAACTGAAAGCAGCTTGAGTGCGGATGCTCCGGTGGTCCTGGGTGTGTGTGACTCAGCTCTCTCAAAGGTGACAGGGCAGAGGACCACTGCACGTTCTCACCCTTTGGGCTTGACGTCCATTTGTGCAGAATCCATAAAATGACCTCACTGTCTCACTGCACGTCAGTAATGAATCAGCCCATTGTGCAGGCGATCGGCCACCATCAGTAACACAGCACAGGATCTATATTTCCATGTTGAAACTTGCAGATGTACAGTGCCATCTCAAACAGTATAAGTTACACCAGAGTCACACCATTAAAAACATAAAACGTAACAAGGAAGTTGGACTGAAATAATTTCACACTTACTGATGCAGAGAGGATGGAGAAAAAAGTATAGGATGGTGAAACTAAAACTTTTTTTTATGTTTTCATTCAGCTGCAACATTATCTACTCCTTTAAAAAGACATTGTGACAAGCACTCCATTGTGAGATGCTGCAAATGGTGGTCAAACTATGTTGTACCATCACACAACTGATGGATGGTGAAAGGGGCGTTTGTGTGGGTAGAAAAACTGCGGGACTGGGAACATTTCTAAAAGAATGGAGATATGCGAGTTGCCATGGAAAAGGTGATTGCAACTCAAACTGTTTCTTAATCGAGTGTCGTCGCAGAGAGAGGGAGGGCTGCTCAGCTTTTAGCACATGAAGCTTGTGGGTTTGCATGGACTTAGTAGGATTATGGGAGCATTCATGGCAGCTAGTGAGGCCAGCAGGTGAGGCCGCCGCTCAGCTGTCTTAGCCTTTACTCAAACAGAGGAAAACGGTTGCCAGATTCTGCTTGTGGTTGCCAGGCTGAAATTGTATCTGTCCACAGTGTTTACGTCAGTCAGGATCGGACAGAGCCCTCTACTTGTTGCTGCTTTGGGGAACACTGAGGGTTGGCTTTCAGAGCCTAAGTGCCACACCAAAAAACGGTCTGGTGACATTACTTGACTGGTCCTGAATGGTAACATAGCAAGACTAAAACCAAATGTAAACAGGCTGCTGCCAGCCGCAAAAACATCGGCCCATGAAAAGTACCTAAGACTGTGCTCTTTTGTCGCTCTGAGGAAATGCTGATCTTATTTTGTCCAAGCTTATGCTTTTAATTACATCTGCAGCTCCAAACCAGACATTTTTACATGTTTCAGGGACTTAAACCAGGAAGCTAATCACAGGATGGTCCAGTATTTACTGTTCACTGTTGCTAGAATCGTTTGTTTCTATTCTCATCCTCAAGTTGTAACACAGTAATTATTATTATTACTCATTAATTTTATACTTTTTCTTTTTAGCATTATATACTATCTACTATATTCTCCCTAATTTGCTATCATTCATACTTTCTATAGCCTACATTTATACATCACCATGTGCCCCATTTTCTCTAATCTAAGTTTGGGACAGTACAAGAACAGAGGGTCAAAAGAATATGGTGACCCCGAGAGAGAAACACTAAAAGATGAAAGACTCAGACTAGTATTGCACAAGATAATGTTAAAGTATTATGTAGCCTGTTGAACTTTTAGACATCTGGAAATTTCATATTAATAAATAGGGTATACGGTGAAATGTTGCCAAATAGATTCATGCTATCCATTGTTGACATTGTTGAGCCATATACATTGTAAAACTGAACAAAACTTTTAAAAGCACATCCATCTCATGTGGTGGTTCCTGCGGTCGGTGCCTGTGTTTACTCACCTGCTGGTCAGTCGTGTCCGCTCTGAATGGCCGCAGATCTGACCTCCTGACCTCGTGACCCCGAGCGGCCTCCACACGCCTCCTCTCTGGACCAGCAAATATTGGACAAGTCAGTCAAGGTTTCGCTCTGTTACACTCCCACTATCTGTTTGACTGTTGCCCGAGAACTGCTCTGCCACCAACGGACACCAGCCAGGTCAGGACTTGTCCAAACACATGCATATGGGTCCTAAAAGAAAAACAAAACAAATATCGATTTACATCTTTTATTTTACCTCAGTCAAGCATTGGCTGCTTTCCTTGTGAAAATGAAAAGTCTAATCATTTGGGCATTATGTTGTGATATAGTGTATTTAATGGAGGTTACAAAAAATCTATACCATGGAATGCATTATATATTATTTTTAAAGCATATAGTGATAAACAAACTCATATAGTTTAAAGCATATAGTAAAAAACAAACTCAAAGTACAACGTAACTTTTCTGGTTTTAGGTTTGTCACCTGCTTGTCTCCATGGAGATGGTGTTGCTTTGCCTTAAATGTTTTGTTTTGTTTTACATTAAACCTATCCATTCTCCATTTACTAATTTATAGGCTTTTTATTACTCAAAAATAGTTTGAAAAAATACATTGTGACTCTGAGCAGGGTTGCCTCTCCATAGATCTGCCCTCTAACTTGCTTCATGGCGACAGAGTTAAATATAAACTGTGGGAAAAGTTTATAGGATAGTTTCCAGGAAAAGCAACAATGCTTCATTGTGGTGGACCTTCTACCAGAAAGTTACACAGTGCACCTTTAAAACTGATACCAAAACAAGTGTGATCCTGTTGATCTAACTCTTGTTAATACTGACTGCAAGTGCACACTCCTTAGCTCCCTGTTAGCTTAATTTTGCCACAAACTAAAATTAGCTTTAGCCTACATTTGGGTTTTGGTGCTTTTTTTTTTTTTTTTTAATTGTTTGTAACTTGATGTGTTATATTCAATCAAACTATTGGAATTCAAACGTTTTTTTTTTTCACATTTTCCATAGACATAGATTCATGGTGTAGTTCTGAGCTTTTGGCCGGCTTCGTCTTCTCCCTGTGCATTGTCCGAAGTGTGTTTGTGTGATCCTGGTGCTCAGGCGTGTTTGCTCTGCCAACACTGACTGTAGTCCTCCTCTCTCCAGAGTCCAGCCTGCAGTGAAATAGACCCTTTGCAGCCCTTTCATCAGCTGGACATGGCTTGTCCCTTTAAGAGGACCAAGGTAAATAATGGCAGGACTTTAATAGGTGGATAATGTGGTCACAGGGCACAGGCCGCCTGTCCCTGAGCAAACACATTCACAACCTTCAATCCACATGATAGTCACTATAGTTCACGTAAGAAATAATATCTATCTATAAATATATCACTGTTGTTGATTAGCTCAATCTTATTTGAAAAAATGCAAGCTGTGTTTTTTGGTCCACATGTAACGCACCCTTTTACACACATTTGTTATATCCAAACTGTGCCATGTTTCAATCCAGATGCATTCTCTCACCCACATCTCTGAGCAGCCACAGCACACAGAGGTCTCCAGAGGCCAATTAAGACAGTCTACCTTCCTTCAGGCATGTGTGCCCCCCACACCTCCTGCCTGCTCCCAAGTCATCTCCACCCACCTCCCCCTGCAGGCCCTTTGACCCCTGACACACGACCTCTGTGCTGAATGAGTACACACAGGAGCGTCAGAGCGAGACCCCCAGCCATAGTGCACACACTCGCCCTGTGGCTGCACATAGCAAACCGAACAGAGAAGTGCATGGACCAGTGGCCAAAGACAAGGCGTCTCACTACAGTGCCTCCACACTACACAAGCATGCACACATTAACACACACGGAGGTAGAGGTGAGGGGTGAGCGGGGGGTCGCAGGTTAATACAGTCCAAATGGACAGGACAACTGTAGGAGCTCTGGAGCTCAGCTGATCCCCACAACGTTTTGAGATTAAACAATCTGACTGATTATGTCAGCTTCTGCTACTGAGATCCTAAGCAAATCAGCATGAAGGTGAGACATTGGCTATTAATTGTGGACAATAAATATTAATAAATTAATACATTGAAATATTAATATTAATAAATGAATACATTTTAGGTTGCCTACCTCTATAGAACATTCCATGAAATTATTATTTTGTGAATTTGAGAATGTAGATTGATAATGTAGATTCTATCAGTATATGTATGGTCATCAGTAATTTACTAAGACATAGTCCAGTGTATACTTAAATCCGTGTACAGGAGCATGATGTTTCACATACATTAAGAACATAAATCTATTTCTTATAGATAAACTTAATCTGAATGCAGTTCTAACAGTATGCTTTGTATTTTAATGGTTAATGGTAAATTCTGTGTGTGAGTTGTTGCATTCGGGTGGTCAGTGTATGACGATATCAAAGGGCTCAGCTCAGTGGTGGCAACACTAGAAGGAGGATAAAACCAAATCTCACCAACAAAACTAAGCTGCACCTGAAAGGCTGCCTAGCCCAGTAATACGGGATCATCCCGAGTGTAATTCCTCCCTCCTGCCCCAACAAAGAGCCCTGCACATCTGGGGGAGGACCAGGAAGGTCCAGCAGCAAGCACTGGCCAGTCGCCATGCCAACATGACACAGTGATCTGGAGCCCTCCTGCCCTCTATCATCTGGACTATATTCTAATAAGTCGCCTTAGGCCTCACATTGTGCATGGACATGTCCAAACATGGCGGGAGAGCTGGGGTCAGTCTGGACACTGACCTTGGCCCGAGCTGGAGACTGGGTTTGGGGGTCATAGCTGGATGTGTGGGTGTCCCTCTGTGGCAGGTCCGGTTTGTAATCGGCTCAGTGGCCCGTTGGAGGCTGGACACCGCTCTGTATTGTTCAAATGAGTCTGAAAGGCTTGGAGCTCAATGGTCAGGGCAGGCCAGGGTCAGACTGGCCACAGTGGTCCACTGCCTTTCAAATGCCATTGATACCATCCTGGTCTCTGCTTCATGCATGTTGCAATGGTCAGTCTACACAACACAACATCTTATGTTACCAACTTAACGAGTTCTAAAATCAGTTTAACCAAGCCTTTCACTTTTTAAACTGAATTCAAACCAATTAAGAGCACCATGTTTATGCATGTTGACCATATGTTGACTCAGGGCTTAATGAGCGGCCGATAAAAGGCATTAACCTGCTCCTGATTCCCTCACACAGCTGTCCGCAGGCTGCTCTTGGTTCCCCTGAACTCTATTATGTTTGTCTGGGACACTAATGTCATCAAACAGCACTCACACACATACACAGACTAATCACATTTCAGATGGCGCTAATACTGATCAATGAGGTGCTCAGATAGATGAAGTGGTGTCACAGCACGAGCTGCTGCTGAGAAACTTTTTTCAGTAAGGTTATTTTTGATTTTTACTACAAATGTAAGATAAAATCCATTACTCGTGGCAGTATATAATTAATCCTGTATCAAAAGGTCTCACAATATAAAGCATGTAAGCTTTACTTTTTTGTGTTTGGAAATGTCCTTAGTCTCCATCACTTACTTTACTCAACTGACCCAACTGGGCTGAAATGCTCCTAATGGGAGCTCTTCTGTCACATGCTTCCTTAGCCACCTTGCCCATCATGTCAAGCCCTACGGACACAGGACCAGCGACACCACCGTGAATCTGGGAAAGTCCAGCTGCACCTAAATTGGTGCGTTTTAATGAACACTCTTCATCCAGAAAGTCCTCTTCTTCACATAGTATCACATGACGTGCGTCATCCCAGAATCCTCAGCACTGGTTACCTTGCAGGCTAATAGGACCTGCCAATGGAATTAGCTTCTTTCCCTGAAAAGAGAGCAATTAGCTCCAATTGGAGGCTACAGCAGTGCTGGACCCTGAGCCCCTGGAGACTCCGGTGGTCCAGACGTTTAATCATCATGTGACCTAGTTGCTGGTTCTGATAAATGGGCCACGCAAAGGAAAGCGCTGGCCAGTCATTAATCTACAGTCAGATGGGGACAGGCGCACACGGTCGCCGCCAAGTTAATTGGCCACTTATTTTAGCACAAGCATAAAGCTAGAGTAAGATGGAGATTGATGCTCCTCTGTTGATCCATAATTCGGCCTCTTGGGTACTAATACTCACAAAACAAACAGAATAATAGAATGTGGGAAGAGTGGCTGTCTCAAAGGAGACATAAGGCCATTCACAACTCCACAGGTCATAAACATTTGACTTAGCACAAGTTAAAAACAAGCTAATTTTGCTTGAAATCAAAGAAGGAAAACTTCAGCATAATCATAGTATAAGCATTCTAGTGTATCTATAATGGGACTGTTCAGTGTGACATCCTCACAGCATGTTCGTTAGACATAAACAGAACAAACTGTTACCTTGTTTGAACCTCCTGGTGAATTAAAGGGAAATATTATGTAAAATCAAATTTTAACCATGTTAAAATGGTGTTCTGTCATCATTAGTTTACTCAGGGATCTTATCTCCTCAGTGCTGTGTCCCATCAGGTTGTAGTAGGGTCAGCAGTCATTCACATGGATGCTTGCCTGATGGATGATGGGAACTGGAGGGCTGAGTGAACAGTGATAAGGAGCATATCTTGACAGAGATTTCCTCTGTAAGCCCACACTCAGGATCCGAGTGTCGACAGACAGAGATGGATATGCATTTGGGTGGATGGAGTGATGAATGAGGAAGAGACGGACATGCAGATTTCTGACTGAACATGGCAAGGCCTGTCTTTGAGTGTTATCAGTTCACCTTGTGACCTGTACTTAATGTCCTCCAGGCTGACAGAAAGAAACCTTTTTGTCCATATGTGGTTGTAATGACATTACCTGTGGTTACTTTTGTGGTAAATGTCTGAGCATGCTCTTAACCATATGGCACATGCTTTAGGATTTCTGTAGTATGTCTTCGTCTTGGTAAATATGAGAATATGACTATAGGAACTTGATCAATATGATCAATGGAAGTGTGCTTGGCTGTTCAACCTAATTCAAGCTAATTGGGACTTTTCACACGTATGTCCAGAGCAGAATGCTTTTTCTAATGAGTGCGGCTGCCTTTACTCTGTGAGATGTGGCCAGCAGCAGGAGGCTGGCCCCTCTGACCTGCACGCTCCCCTGTGGTCAGTGTTGAGCCGGACACAGCTCCAGCCTGAGACTGAGTGAATACAGTTCATCTCCTGCTCTCTGCAGGACTCCTGCTGCCTCTGAGGTCCAGGCCTGACCTCACAGAAGAGCCACAGACCACAGTCATCCCCAGTGATGTGGCTGCCACACCAGCAGCTGCCCTGTGACCGCTTCTCTGACCCATTCAGCCCTTGGCCGGGCCCCCTGTGGAGAGTCAGGACTCAGTCTCCTAGAGAGTCATTGTAGAGTGGCCACAGAGCGATGAAGAAATGTGTTATGTGGACCGGGGGGTCACACTGGCACCCCTGCGGCCGCTGCCTAATTTGGCAGGAGGCTGGTACACCAGCGACAGACGCCCGTGCAACAATGGCTTTGCACTGGTAAACAATAATGTTTGTCCAAGGTCTCTTTCTTGGGGCCAATCTGAAGCTCACAAAGCCCATCTGGTATCAATAAGATGTCCTGAGATGCTATTCACCACATCAGTCTTCATTTTGCCTGCCTTTTCAGTAGCACTCCTCTTTGGAGGCTCAATACCCAGAGTTGGTTAACACTTCTGAAGTGACAGATGCTATAGATCTTAAGTTTCTAAAGAAAAGAGCGCCAGAAACTGTGTCTGTTGTTTGATTCAGAAACATATGCTTTTCTGCATTAGAGTGACAGATGTATATGATAAGATATTAATGTTAGATTTGATTGTTAAAAATAATGGTGTTGCATTCCATCATAGGATCAGATGGAGAACTCCAACGTCATTAGTGTCATAAGTAGTCCTGTAAAACATCTTCAAAATGATCTATAAATAATGAACCTGAAACATAAGATACTATAAACAAAATTTGCGCTGTGTTTTGAGGTGGTTTGACCTTTACAAAAGTGTTGTACTCTTAGTCATCCAGGTCACTATATAAAAAGGCACCTGGGCTCCTTTATTTTAAGCGTACCAGTTCCTTTTTGGTCCAACAGAGAAACAGAACCATAACAGCTTTATTTTGTCGGACCTTCCCTCCTCAAAGTTCCACTCACATAAAGGCGCTTTATTCATGCTCAGCTGAGGCCATATGACTCATGTCTTTATATGGAGGAGAGTGGGAGGAAGTTTGGAACTAGATGACCGGTGAGTATTTTGTTCCCAGTGTTAGGGCTGGTACGGGGTGAATAGTCTGGAGGCTAATGAATGACGTTGGAGGCAGAGAGGGAGCGTGAGACTGGAGGAAGTTAGCACAGCGAGCGGCAGACACAGGCCAGGACTCCGGGGTTCCCTGGCTCTCCGCTCTGGGACAGGAAATGGGATTGTTTGTGAGCAGCACGTGTGATCCACAGGCCAGAGCGCTGTGGCGTGCTGAAGGAGGTCAGGCAGGAAGTGGTCAGGCGTGGGCTCTGACCTATGGGTAATGGCCGAGGAGCCTCAGGGGGAGCTGATGCCCACAGCCAGGTTCTGTACACAGGCTCACAGTGCAGTTCAGTCATCATTTAGAAGAAGGGTGGGCGACATATTTTATTTTTGAAGAAGACATGTTATTATTACCTGATCATTTTACACTTGAATATTGATCTGAAACTTTCTTTTGAAATGAACCCTACATGTATGAATCAGGGTCTGGATTTTTTATGATAATTGCAAGAGACAGAGCACAGAGAAGTGGGCGGAGATAGGGGGTGGGTAACGACTGAAATACTGTTTTATGTGACCTAATGAATACTGTTAAAATATGGTTAAAAGCTCAAAAAAGTATTTCCTTCTCCTTTAAAGCATATCTGTAATCACTATGCAGACAGTGAGTTAATAAGGACTTATTCTGGCATCTATCCTATAGGCCGGAGGACGAAGCATTTGGATGGGGTGGGGGATTTTGGGGAGCAGTCAGCCAGGTTCCCAGGACACACTCCATAACCACTTGAGACAAGGAGTCAGAGACAGACATTCCTAAAACACATGACAAAAACCTGGGGCCACAAGTCAGAGAGAAAAGCATTGAGATCCCAAGCAGGTAGCCAGGGCAGAGAAGCCAAATTGTCCTTTGTGCCACAAGAGCCATTGAGAAGGAACAGGATGCTGTCTACAGGACATCCCAGACCCCTCGGCGCTGTATTGTAGTCTGTGCATTTCCCTGCTTTTACTTTTATACATCCATGTCTGGCTCAATGTTGACTTTGGGCAAAAGATTGACAAGGGAGGACTTGGCTTGTGTTGAGCGTAAGGCTCTCCTCCTCGTCAAATGACAGTGAAAGAGCGCTTCAAAGACAAACTCAATTAGCCAGCGTGGAAATCTGAAGGAGGTGTCTTTTGCCACAAAGGGACCCCTATTTTGACGTATGGATGTGGTGAATGTGCAGTAAACACAAACCTTTGTTAGATCTGAGACAGTGGCAGTTCAATGTTCAATGTAGTCTGAGACTGGGGTCACAAAGAGCCCATAGAGCCCATAGAGCCCATTTGGACAGTGAGACTAAACAAAAATTCAACAGAAATATTTGAATTACAAAATCCATCTGGCTTAATTTGACAGAACAGTGACTGGGGGTTGTGTTTGAATTCTTAATGTTGAGGAAAGCTTTTTGTCACACATGCTTTATGACGAATATTCAATTAAACAAAGTTAAGTTCTCCCAAAGTGCAACAAAAGTACTTTCCCACGTTGAGATGTGCAGATGTGACTGTTTTGTTGCTGACTGTTGTTCGCATGGCCTTTGCACACATCACTGTTCTGTGTTGTATGTGAGAGAGTCCAGCTGGTGATTTTTCAAGGTCATGTTTAACTGCTGCCTGTTTTGGCTCCAAAGCCTGATAAATACATTTGTCCATTTACAGTGGCAGTTACAGAGTTCTCAGCTCTAAACTTATCAATATAATTTACATGGACATTGTGAGATTGTGGGTTCATATTTTAAAAGTTTGGTTGTTGCCGAAAGTACTTTATGGTTAAAGATGGATGGAGGGGTGATGAAGAGGGGCAGATTGTGAAGGAGGGTGCTAGTAGCTGTGTTCATCCCCATGACAACAAGGCTAAAACATGCCCTGTGCATCCATATAAGGGGCCGCTGGGCTTTGACCTGCTTAACAATACCTTTAATGTCATAGCTCAGTGACTGCTCTTTGTACCCGGGGCGGCGCACTGCGACCCACACAAAAACTCAAAGGCAAAATGGATTAGAATATGAGAGAAAAGATGACTGAATCAGACTCAGTGGATTGGAGAAGATTAGTCGACGGGATTAGGGCCAAAATGACACACTAATTACTTTCTGATGCAGCAAAGGATGGGCTACTGTTTCAAGATTTCTCATTATACTTTTGTTTTTGGTGGCGTAGTGTCTGATCTGAACAGAACATTGTCTCACCACTAAATAAAAAATGTAACATTCATTTGAACATTTATTTCAAATTCTATAAATCCTAGATCAGTTTCCTTTCACTGGACTTGATACACTGGTTGTTGGTTAAATTTGTCTCGTGGGCTCCAGGTGCCACTCATTGACCCTGGTTAGCGGGGTCTCGTTTTGGACGCAGTTGCTAATGTAATGAGGGAGAAAACTCAATATTCAAACTGGAGTAACAGTGTTAGTGTGGCTGTGGCTGGAAGTGGGTTTAATTTGGGTCCAGGCACACTTAAACATACATGCACGCACACACACACACACACACACACACACATGCACACTCACACACTCAATCACACAGACACACACACATTCTGAAAACTACACTTCTGCTGATTTCTCATTTGCTATGAACACCAAAAATGTGATCATTATCTGTTTTCTGGAGTTTTTCAATTCAGTTGAAATGGCATGTAAACAGAATATGATGTGAGTAATCAGATTTTTTATTGATAATTCACTCTTGTGTTAACAAGAAAAATATGTATGATTGGCACATGTCGCCATGTGTTTTGGATTACACATTTCTAATCATCTTGTAAAACTATGCCAAAAATCACATCCAATTGGAATCCAGTTGCTCCAGCTATCAGATTTTTCTGGTCATATAACTGTTTTCCAAAGAGCTTTCATTAATTATAATTAAGCGTGAACACCCCTGCACAAACGTTGGTTACTGGACTATGTTTTCGTTATTGTAAATCTGTTCTAGGCTTCAGACAGTTTGATCAGTTGTGCTGACAGATGAAGTCTTTTTATTTTACATTTATTTTCTGTAAAGCACTTTCACTTTTCCCTCCAACTAAACTTCCCTTGTTAATGTCTTTCTGTTTTCAGTACATGCAGTGCTCAAATTGTCAGAGACAAATACTTGGGCCTACTGACACTACTTACTCACTTATTACTTTGTGATAAATACTTTTATGTAGACCACAGTCAACACAAAAAAGTAATTTCAGTAATTTCACAGATAGGCTGAATGAATTTGCCTGAGATAAGTGTAATCAACCCCCTTCAGACAGTGCATAGTATTCAACTTAAGTCTAACACTAATTCCTTATCTATGTGTTTAGAACAACCCCAGCAGTCATCGTATTGTTGTAATTCTTCCAAACTTAAGTCACACAACAGTGAAGCACTTAGGCCTGCAATGTGACTCAGTGACTACCACTTGTGCTGACCAAACGTTCCTCTTTTTCTCCTAATTATTTGGCCAAACTGGAGTCAAGGAGCTTAGAGAAGGCCTTGTGTGGAGTTTGCTCTGCTCTCTAGGTCTCCAATTAGCCCAGAAAGACTTCAGGAAGGACAGTAGAGACAAAGAAGCTGGGCCAGGCTAGAAAAATAAAACACAACAATCAACAAGAGGCGGTGGTGTCCTGACGGGGAGGGGCGTGCACACCTCTTGTCCTTCACAAACAACTCTGCACTGTTTTCCACGCTCGGACCGTTTCTGTGGTAACCTGCAACTTCTTTTGGTTTATTTCATTGGTGGCTTGGTAGCTCCCTTCTTGGACATAGGCTGACATCCCCTGGGACCCCCCTACTCTCCCCCTCTCCCCCATTCACATCCTCCTCCTCTCCCCCATTCACGTCCTCCTCTCTTTGCAGGGCTAAAACAAAGGGCAGTGCTGAAAGGGCTCTGAGGTAGGTAAATGTATTCAGTGACACTGGCCGGATGATTCCATTCTGGGCCAACGCTGTAACATTTGTTTCCGAGCTTGTCTGAAGGCAGGGACCGCGTGTTGGCTCTTTGTCCCACGTGCCCTCTGCGCAGCCCTGCAGTTAATGGTGGTCTTGTCCTGCGCCGTTGGACCAGAAACCCACAGCCCACAGAGAACGGACCAGCACAGGGACATGGGAGGAGATGCATAACAACAACAGTGTGTGGGGGAAGAATTTGGTCTGAAAACTGTATCAGGATCTCAGCTAGTGAACCACTCTGTTGGGCCAATCTTCATCTTGTGAATGGTCAAGGCCAAGAAAAAACTATAAATAGTACAAATATAAGTAAGTCTTGGTGAAGTAGACCACCAACAAACTGTACCCCATAATTCTTCATTCTTAAATCATTCTTCTTAAATAATTCTTGACAAAAAAGGTTGAGGTTTATTATAGTACAAATTTAGGTGCATCAGAAGTACATTTGTGTGATCAAAAATCACAACTACCAACTATCTCTACAAAGACTCTTGACCTCTTGATACTTGAAAATGAGTTTGTCTTGGGTTTTTTTTGCGTATTTCACTTTACTAAATAATCTAAAAATGACAGCGTATTTCCTGTAAACTCTTTGTATGGGTTTATTTTGAATAATTTACAATCTGCTTAATTTAATTTCCTGTGACCAACTCATCAAGGTCCTGGCCCAGATTTGGACTGAATACACCACAGATGTATTAGAGTGGATGAAGGAGCTTCCTTAGAAGTTGCAGGACGTCCTGCTGTTATCTATCTGGGCAGGGCCCCCCAGTATTTAGCTGTGAGGGTCCGGCTCTTTCACTGCTGAGGGCCCAAAAGAGCATCTTCACTTGTGTTCTGTCACTCTCTCCGGGAGACGAGTGGCCATTGGAGACCAGGACTATACCACACTTGACTCTGGTAATCTGTGCCACACAAGAAGAGATGCAGCCATATACAGTGTTATTCAAATAATTTAAAACAACCAATGCACTTAAATCAAAAGTTGAATGTTTCAAATTGATCATGACATTACCTTTAAACATATTTTAAGCTTATTTTTTCTAAACCGCTTCTCAGATGAATATACTTCATTCATTACCACTGAATAATCCAACTGACAACAAAGGGACACTATTTAAGTTTTTAGGTGAAGGTTCCTAAACCTTCTTTTCTCCATGAAGATGTTTTGCTTGAAATATTGCACAAAATTTCAAGCAGTCTCTATGGAAACAGAGAGGTTTTTTCATCAGTATTTTTTGAAAACTAGATTAGTGAGTTTACATAATACTGTGGAGCAGCCATCGAAGCAATGCCATTTTCATGAGACAATTTGAAAACTTACATATCACATCTTTAAGTGCAAGTGAGAAACACAAATGTAATAAACAATCTATGAATTTAGTAATTCTTCTACTACCACCTGGGTTCCTGAAAGCTCATTCCCGCCAAAACAGTTTCTCTTTGTGTAGATGCATGTCTGAACCTCTAACTCCCCACTTTAGCCTGCAGTTTGGCGACATGCTCTTGTACGTGGGGCCACCGCTGCTGCTCGCTGTGTTTGAGGGGATTAGGGGCTCCTCCACGGCTCCTTCAAAGTTAGACTCAGCATGGCCGCTTCGATTATGACCTTTAGATGTTTTCAAAATGAGACTCCGATGAATACTGGCTTCTTTTCCCAGGGCCACCTTGAACCACACGTCAGACAAAAATGAATGCATAATCCAAAGAGCCACAAAGGCAGAAGTGTAGGCCATCCTGGAGTGTTGTGCTAGCTTGCTGAGAGCGGCTTTATATTTCCATTGCCTTCTTTGAGGTTGGGAGTGCTATAATAATGATTAGAAACTTTAAAGACTAGATTAAAGTGTGGGCCAGGAAGCTTAGTCTGTGAAGTCATTGTAGGGCAATTGTGCAGGTTTCTTGATGGGAAATTCTTGTGAAAAGAATGCTGGACTTCATTTATGTGGGGTCCACTTGTCATAAAAACAAGATGTTGAAGTGAAGTAATAAGGATAAAGATGCCCTACCACACACTTACCCTGGCCTTTATGTTCTGTGGGTAACAGAGGATCACTTGTAGGGGACACGTACTCAGGTGTAAAGTAGCAGAAGGGCCTATAGGGGTAAAGTCTGTCACATGACCTTCACATCTTCACATGTGACTCAAAGGGCATCTTCAGTAACTTTTAAACACACTGTTATAACTCAAATAGAAATAAAGCACTGCACTAACTAAGGGTGATAGCAGCTCAGTTGGAAAAGTGTTTTTTCACTGATCTGAATGTTGACGGTTCGAATCCCTCTCTCAACATGAAACAGCCTTGGTAGAACTGCCAAGACTTAAGTGTGTGTGTCTGTGTGTGTGTGTGTGAATATAATGTCTATGTAAAAATATAACCATTTAAATCGCACAATATAACTTTCTGTAAGCAGTTCTATCACCTGCACTTAGAAGTGTTAAACAAAAAAACTAAATAAACAAACAAAATAAAACAAGTGGGGTGCTGTGAGTGGGGTTGTCTCTTCACAGATCTGAAGTAGAACTTGGTCTTTTTCTCCATGATGATAGATATGTTAAATATCTATTACTGGCATGCCTACAATAACTTCTGCGAATTGCGGACCCTCTACCAGAAAAGTGATATCATGTTCCTGTGAGATGCCTTTTCAATGATTAACAACACAGAAACGTTTAACCTTTAGTGCGTATTAGACAAAACAATGAATTAAGGACATCTTGAGAGTTTGTGACACCATAGTGTAATATAATATAAACCAGTAATCTGTTATTCATTTCAATCAAAAATACATGTAGTAGCCCATGCTATAATTATATGTCAAGTATTTAAGCATTCCTCTTAGAATATCCCACTAATTCTCCACAGAATTCTCACAAAACCAGACGGGATGCCAGCAAATCCCCTGAGATTGTCAACTATCCTATACAGCAGCTCTATCTCCCCAGGGCACACCCTCCTCCCGCCTCAGTGCTGTCTGTTCCTCACATGTCACAGTATACGCACAGATGGGTCCTTGGAGACATGTGCTCATCTCATGGTTTTGGAGACCCCAGTGGGAGATGGTAACTCAAGCATGGGGTTTGGAGCCAGGGCGAGCAGCAGAGAAAGGCAGAGGGAGAAGTGGGTCCCTGTGCACGTGGCTTCACACCTCAAGCCTCAGGTGTGTTCTGGCTCCTCTGGGACTCTTAGCTAAGTAGCCCTCAGCAACAGGCTTTCACTGAGATGTGCTCAATTTGTAAAGTTTGTCAAGTGGGTGTATCATATAAAAAGAGAGTAAATACTTATATTTCCTAGGGATTATGTGGTTTTCAGATTATATGAGATTATGTCATACTCCCAGATGAGCTAGCTCTTTTTTCTCTTTTGATCATATGGTATTTTCATAAAAGATAAAATTCACAATATGTATATTGTCGACTAGACCCTAGAACCAGCTATAGGCCCAATGTTACAACTAAAATACGCACTTTAACCATATTAATTTTAACTTCCCCCATCTGTATAAATTATTATTGACCTATAGAATGTAATGTCATCTGAAATTTGTAAAAAACGCAGATTAAATAGTTAAACTGTTTCTTATTATAGGCTAACACATCATTATCCTTTTGTTCTTTTACACATGACAGATAAATATGTCACTGAAGTATTGATTTATTTAATTGTTGTTTAGTTAAAAGAAAAAAATCAATTTGCTCTGGTAGGGAACCCACCGGCGTTTGCAGTGTGGCCGCTGTGTTTCCTGGTGTCTGTCCACTAGAGGGCGATGTTGTCTCTGGATGTCCATCACAAAGTGAGCAGATCAGCCTTAGACCGTGTACGATCAGAGCCCGCACCACGGAGCGCTCAAGTTTTACAAACTCCGCTGTGGAGCTGTTAATCAGGTAACATGCCAGTGTGCAATAATGTTTTAGTGCTTTAGGCCTATAGATGTATGACCGGTCCTGCTGTAATGACAGATTTGTTACACATACACATACATTTTTCCATAACGAGACTAAAGACTGGAAATGTGGTTTACTATGGCGTGTGTCTCGTGGTGATTTTATTTAAAAAACGTAAATATAGTGTTTAGTTTTTTACCTGTGACTTATAAATCAGCTAAAATAGTTTGTGAATGCCTATAAAAGAGTACATTTCTCTGGTTGGAACATTTGCATGCTCTCCCTGCACATTCACCAGGTTTACCCTTTTCCCGGTGCTTTCTGCTGTATAATGACGCATGCACGCACTGTAGCATGAGGACTATGGCCCTCTGTTTCTTTACAGATGTGGACTCTCATCAAAGTGCTCTTCGGGACAGGAGAGCCCTCCACAGCGTTATAGGCCCTTCTGAAGTCAGGAGGCCCGTGTTTGCTCCAAAGATTACATTACCACACTTACAGCCAGGCGGCCAGCTCCCGCCTCCTGAGGTGAGGCCACTTCTGCCGATGCTGCAGGTCGGGCACAGGCCAGTGGGACTGCACGTTGAGTCCTCTTTCTCTGGCATGGGGAGAATGTTGACTCAGATGGGACGTGTAAACAGAAGCGGGGTGAAGCCATGTGGGTGCCCTATTCGCATGTAGGACAGGCCCAGTGGATTAGGCTAATGTCCGTCCAGGAGGGGGGTGTTGCATAGCTGGCTTTCCCTTGACAGGAGGTGATGGATTAGGGCTTTGTCAGGACCCATGTCTTGCCCAAGAGACCCAGCGATGAGAGAAAGAGAGGGACAGAGCGAATATCAGGGCCCAAGGGCAGCACAATCCCAGGATCAACTACATGTTGACAAGGGATTATCCCCCTTTTTGGTTTGTTCATGCAAAGTTTTGCAGCAGTGAGGTAGCAAGTGCACAAGGTACAATGTGAGTGGTCTTGAGATCCTGACAGCCTGTGAGGGCTTGTGTGAGGGCTTTTGACAGATGACGCTTGTCGTCACAGGTGAAATAGTACTTATCATGATACTGTAGCTGCTAATGTGAAAACCAGCACCTGTGTTTTGCTGAAAATCCTACACATCACATTTTAATTTTAGTCCAAACATAAAGGAGGAGAACTGTAAATTAAAGAGGGAACTACACATAAAAATACTACTAATAATTAACTATAGCAAAATGTATGTCTTTTTTTTTGGACTACTAAGAACAACCATAAATCGTCACTCAAGTGAGGATAGAGTTGCAGTGAGTGCTGGCGATCTCAGCTTGTTTGGAAGTGGTGTGGCAGATCTCACCCACATTTTACTCCATTGCTCATAATGTGGAAACCAGATTGTGTATTTTAATGGTTTCCCTTTGAAATCTGGCACACTTGACCCCTCCCTCCCCATCTGTGATTTTACTGCATGCTACGGTTTATTTCTGGAAACCTCCTTTTCTCCTCAGCTTGTTTAAGACGCCTGTCAAAGTGTGCCTCTGTTTACTTTTGCCATTTGGGACAAACAGTTAAGTGTGCTGATTAGGGATTTGCTCATGATCTCTACTAACCAAACACAAACATCTACTTGATATAGTCTTGCTAGCCCTAAAGTAAAGGCAAATAGCAACACCAGTGATTGGCACAGACTCAGTGTTTTGGAATAATGTGAGAATTAGCAAAAAGAAGCCAGCAGAATGTCATGTTGTGTTAAATTCAGCTTTTATAATTGATATATTGGACAATAACTAAGGGATAAGATTTTAGCAGCTGACTCGTTTTTACAGTTGCTTTGACCAGTGTAGTTATGATGATATTATGAGAAATTACACTGTACTGAAAGGAATTATTTAGACCCAAAACACCATTAACATTTGCAGTAATACACCAAAGACATATGATGGAGATTACAGAAGCGGCTTTCATCTTCACTACAGCTATGTAAATGTAATTATGTCACAGTAATTACTATATCGACTTATTGTTCAATATATGAAAACTGGAACAATATTTTTTGGGGCTCAACATTTATTGTATGTACAGTTTCTTTGTAAATGTGGGGAGATTTGGAGTAATACAATAACATTTGAGCAGTAAAAAGTTAAAATATGTAACTTCTATGGCTAATTATGTGTTAATTCTGTTATTTATCTGTTGCAGCTCATGCCTTGATACTGTCTATTCAAAATGATTTACTGGGATTACTTTGCACTATTGTTTTATATTAGATGCATAAAGTAGTCTCAGTATTATCGTTTATCTCAGCAGCAATATACCGTGTCTCAAAATTTGTTCAAAATCGTGACGAGTCTATGTAATAAGCGAATCTGTTGTGGAAGCTTCGATTTCAAGACATGCTCTCTGTAGTGCATAGTTCTCATAGCCTCTTTAGCTTTTACATGTTGCACTGAGAGCAGGGGAGGGGGTGGAGTGAGACGTGACTGTGAGATAGTGACTGACATGTGGCGGTGCGGCGCTGATCCATCTCCTGACGAACTTGTCGCCTCACCACGCTCCTTGTGTCAGGGCCTGGCAGGAGCGGAGTGTCAGGGCCTGGCAGGCGCAGTGTCCGTGTGGGCGGCCTCCTGACACGCGCGCGCTCCCTCCGTCTGGGCTCATACACACACCCACCTCATGACGCTCACACAGAGACCTGCACCGAGCCCAGACAGATCAGGAACAAAACACTAACCACTGTGAGCCTCCTCCTCTGCTTTTATGTACTGCTCAGAATCCTGTTGCTTACTAAATGTTGCCTTTGGTCTACAACTGCATGGGGTATTACCTTGTACAATTTACAGTTATAATTTTTTAGACTTATACCAGAGCTACTTATGTGAAGTAACTGTATGCAACTATGCTGAATATTTAACAATACATAACAATAATTACTTGTACTGACTCTCGTACCAAAATGGCAAATATGCTTTTTTCTTTTTACAACACTAGGTTCAATGTAATCATTAACACTAGCATTAGAGGAACTATTTTACTTTGCTAAATTAAACAAAGAATAAAAAACACATTTCTGATTTCCCTTTGAACAGTTGGCTTAAAATGGTTTAATCCTGATTCAATGTAATGACACATTTGGGAACAGCATGGGAAGATTTTGGTTCATAATTTGTCTGATATCAACGTTGTAAATTTTAGTATGAACTTGTTTTGCACAGGCGTCATTTTGAACGTCAGTCTGTAATCGCTGCTGTGTAATTTATGACTGTGACTGTGCTGATAAAAAGAGGGCCATTGATTTATTAGCCTAGAACAAATTGTTTCCTCTTGCTCCATTGGTGCACACTTCTGAGTATACACTTCATATTATGGACTGCACTGGCCAGGTTGGCAGAAAGTGGCACAGTTTGGCATGAATTTGAAATGTCTGTAGTGTCAGTTGTGGAGCTGGAAAAAGGCAGCAGCATCCTTACTCGAGCCGTTGTTTTTGCTGCAAATTGCATTACTAGGACTGCATAAATTCAGTGGGAAATTGTCATTCATATTCACTAGCCGTGTGTCTTCACATAACAGATGTCCATTTGCCGACACACTCCATATTCATCCAGTGCATTCCTGCAGGTGTGTATCTCTCCATGTGATGCAGACAAACAGCATGAGGATGGAAGAGGGGGAAGGAGCCCGGGTCTTTAGAGACAAAAGCCCCCCTTGGATGCTCCCTGTGGGTATAGGTGGAGGGCATTAAAGACCATTCAGTCTTAACCAGGACCCCACAAAGACACCCCCAAATTCTGGGGATGACTACCTGCCCAGGAGCCCATCTGTCCCTTTTAGCATCCTCTCTTTACCACCACTTCCACCCATGCACAAGCACACCCCATTGGATGATTGCTGAGTCGGCGGCTTCATGCTGACAGTGCAAAAAGCCCGGGGCGGAGGGTACGTGGGTGTGTGTGTGTATGGGTCTGTAGTGGGAGGCTGTGGGCTGCTGTTTTCTGGGCGCGTGGGAGTGAGTTGGAAGACAAGTGGGTTTTCAGAGGAGGTGATGGATGTGTTTGTGTAGGTGTTTGTGTGAGTGGGCAAATACTTGTGTAGGAGGGATTCAGTGGGTGCCTGTGGGTGCCACTGCATTGTGGGTGTGGGCCCATAAAATCAATTCATATTCATTGTTTTGAAACTAAAAAACAGGCAAGTGAAAAATTGTTGTAGATTTAACTATGTGTTATACTCTGCATCTATTTTTAGTTTTACTATTTTGTGCACTTTGTCATTGGCTAATGCAATTTTTAATTACATTTAAACCAATTTATTAAACATGCTATTTTTTATCCTAAATAGCTATGGAGAGACTTTGAGATGCTAGTTATCATATACTTAGTTCTACAGTATCAAGTACAAAGAAACAGTGTCTCATGAATGACACATGAGTATATCTCACTCCCTTTATGACAACTGTCTAGGCCTTTTCACAGAGACCTGCTGAATAAACCTGGTTGTCCAGCAGTGAGAGCCCTGTTCTCTTTCGTGGCGGGGCAGTTGGCTAAACTCGTTTTGGCAGACAGGCACACCGCCGGCTGCCTCCATGAGGCCCGCAGGCGTGGGAACGAGCCGCTCTGATAATAAGCAGCGTTTGGCCCAGCTAACCTCCACAAGCTTGGCTTGGACGAGTTGTCTCTTACTCCCAGCCTTGTTTTCTCTCCTTTTTCTCTGTCAGCAAAGGAGTGACTGAAGGGGAGGTCAGCCAGGGAGAGGCCCGCAGCTGTGCCTCTGAGCTCCTACACTGTTTATTTGGGCAGGTCCAACCAAAATAAGCTCCAGCCAGCCATTGCTCCTGAGAACTGAGGCCACCGGTGCGGCGCGTTTCATCCCAAGAACGGGGAAAGTGCTTTGACCATAAAAGCTGCTCAGAGTACAGTTACCACACAACAGCTGTTCAGTCTGTAGGGAGGAAGTGAGCCACAGATCTGAGAGGGACGGTCAGGTTCCCACACCTACCCCTGACGTACTTCTGACATGTGCTCAGCCTCAGTCAGCCTCTTTGTTCACCATAAATCAAAACCAAGTGTGAAGGGTAGAAACAGGACACAGGATTAGACACTGGGCTCTGTTGTATTTCATGTAATTATACAATATTTCTATTGTAATCATTGGTTCTTTGTTTATGATCCTTCTTATTCCAAAGACAAACAGTCATTTTCTGCAGTTAATTTAGCTGTTATTCTTCATTTAGCACTCATGTGAGCCTATAACAGTAGCGTTGATTGTGGCCATGTCCTCTTGTTATCAATTAGGTGATCTTAATGGCGGTCAAGGGAGTATTATCTCTAAAAAAACCTCAAAGCTTGAGTATGCTTAGTTTAGCTTAAGTTTGACTCATCGCTTTGTTACGCCCCTCCCTCACTAATGTGTAATAGGTCACCTGGCCAGTGCCGAGGTGCACAGGTGTGCTCCAGGTCAGACTCCCCACCTCTCAGCCCCTTCAGCCGTCACTCAACTCTGTGTGCTCTGCCTTCTCTCATCTGTTCTGGGCTGTAAAAGTTGACAGAGTAACTAGCTGCCATTCTTATCTTGTCCTTACCGCCCATCCCGCCCACTGCATCCACATTGCTAAAGTTGTACTGTTGCTCAAACCCAAAACCTCACCTTTTTTGACCTTTTTCCTGTGACCTCTCTCCAACCCCTGAACATTTCTGATGATATGTTTCTGTCACCAACATCCACCCCCATTTTTTTAGGGAGACATCATCGGTCAGCACCCACAGTAAAAGCCCTGGGTGTGTTTGGCTTGTGATACCTCCACTGGCCGGGGACACGTGGGGCTAATCGGCAAAGCAGGTGGTCTGGATTCGGGGAGGAGAAGCTGTCTCTCCATGTTTATTCAATGCATCAACTCAGTGAGCTTTGAACTCACCAGAAGTAACAGCAAAGCAATATTTTTGTGTTTTTTAAAGTTACTCAATGTGGTCAAAACAGTCAAATCTAGCCGAGGTAAATTCTGTACTTTGCAATTTATAATTTATATTTCAGCAAAAGCAGTTATTAGCCAAATTGTGGGAAAAAAGAAACATCTTATTGTCTTATTTTTGTGTTAATATATTGTCTATTCTTAGAGAGGGATATTTATCTTATATTTTGATTTTGTTTTTCCTGGAAACTACAGATGTAACCATACTGTATCTGCCACATGTCTGTTCCTGCTAAAAGGATTCTCCTATCTCCAGAGGGGGTCTTAATTTGGAACAATTGCCACCAGTATAGTCTGAATTTAAATTGTAAAAATGCAGACTGCCCTGTGCCACTCCTTAACATAACTGGCCAGCCCTCCCTTCCCTCTGCTCCTCGGACACATCACTCTGACTTTGACAGCCAGTGGGTGACTCCTGACAGCTCACATTGATCTCCTGGCTGGGAAAGAAGGAGCTTTGACAATGGAGAACATGTGTCTATTTTGGGGCAAGCCTTAACTTGTCTGACCCCCTCCCCATTTGGGGTAAATGCACACAAATGCCACCCTTAAGTTCATATAAACATAAAACATATATTCAAACTGGAATTGTAAGTTTTCTTGGCTCAGCTTGCAAGAACAAAAGTTTGACATGTTTTTCATCTAGATTTGACTAAAAACATTTGTCTTTCATTGGGCATCATGGCTCACTCAGTAGATGCTGGGTTAGATCATTTCTTGGGTTCCTTTGAGGTGCCTTTATAAAGAAAGTTATTGCCTGTATGTGATTAGACAGTGCTGTTGCCTCCATGTGAGCATTAAATAAGACCAGTCCTCTGCTTTGATAGATGATATGAAGAGATGAATCCTTTCACTGTCTTAGGAAATGGCTCAATATGTTAGCATTAATTAGAAGGATTACAGTGCGTGATGTGGAGTAATATTTTGGCAGCATTTTATTATTTCAGGCCTTCTTGGATGATATGCTAACGCAAGAGTTGGGGTGTAGTTTTAGGCCCGTCTTTATTGATGAAGTTACCTTAAATTACCGCACCTTAATCAATACTGAATCAGAATCTCAGCTTGAATGGTGGCAAATTGCAAAGACTGCAGCTATTTAAAGATATACTTTGTCCACTTCCACAGTTTGTCTGTGTTTTTTAAAAATCTTGTATAAAACCTGCTTTCCCCTAGTTTAGATCTGCAAGTAATTTTAATTAGATGAACACTGAATGCTACATTCCAGTACTCTCACATTTGAATAAATTACGGGCTTTTGGCAATTGCAGTTATTAGTAAAAAAACACAAGTATTATCTATAATGTTAATATACAAGGCAAGATTGCTTCCAAAAAGCACCAGCTATATAGATAAAATGCTTCTTTGTAAATGCTGAAAAACAGTTGATTGTTTTACATGTCATATGTAAAAATAAGCACAGTTAAAAGCTTGTCAAAAATAGAAGACTTATTTAATGTTAAGGTACACTTAATTGTTAAACTTTGTATTCTTCTGTCAGGTTGAGAACGTTTGAGTGAATTCTATATAGCAATTTATAGTGTTTTTATCTTATACCTGTATAGAAGTTGTCAAAGAAATAGTTTACAAGGCTGTGATGGAAATGGAAAAGCTTCCATGCCAGGTTTGGACATTGCTCTTGTATAGCTCCAGATTGTGCCTAGGCTTCTGAAAGGAAAGGTATTTATCGCTCCTCACTTTTGACATGTAGCCTACACATACTTACAGCAACAGGGTGAACTGGGTCAGACCTGCTCACCAGTGTTGACGTCTGTGAAGTACCTGTTAAAATAGTTGCTCATTGCTTCTGGATGGAAGGTGATGAAGTCAAGGCTATGATTCAACACACTGTGTCCACAAACTACAGTAAATGTGTCAGTTAGAGAAAACAGCTGCACTTTTGTTGTCATTTAGTTTCATTTTATGTACAGCATAATAAGACAATTTTGTGCTGAAAATGACTAAAGAAATTCTTGGTTGACTAAGACATGTTTATGCTTTGATTAGTTGACTAAAGGGGATGTGACATAGTGCTGGCAAAAGCTCTCATGATATGGCCATGTATCTCAACCAAACTGAACTCACAAGGCACAAACAGCCAAAGTAGTAGAAAGCAAAGGCATCCACCCCTAACCAACTAACTATACTTAAAATATTGATACAACTATATATCGTGACAGACTTCTTGCAATGTGCTAATCAATTTCATATGCTGTATTTTGATTTTTTAAAACCATGTTAAGTACTAGCTTAAGTACTGTTACTAGCTGAATAGTGCATTAAGACTAAAGTGCTGAGTTAAAAATGAAGTTATTCTAAGTAAGTAGCTAACTAAATAAGTCTGTAACTAACATCTATTACCATAGTTGAGACTGCATTAATTGACGGCATGGCTCTGCGTCACAGCAGTCTGAAGTGTGGAGAGTGAGCGTGTGTGAAGATGACAGTGTTCTGGCGTTCAGCAGGAGTCCACAGGGTGCTCCATGAATCTCAGATCTGATTCATGTTTCACAGCTTAGATCATCCACAAATCAGCATGTGCTCAGGGCACCCGTTTGTGTCGGAGAGGTTACTGAAAAATCCTAAGATTGATGCTTTCAGTTTGGCACACAGCATGTTCAGTCACACATGGTTTTTCTACATTGCTTCATCAAATATTGTTGACATCTTTAAAGAATCTGAATAAGTGCTATGTAAGACTTATGTATCATGCATCGTATTATTTCAAGAAACGTGACACATGAAAAAGAGGAAGTTACATAAGAAAATGCTTTTTTTCCCATCTTATTTCTGATGGATTGCTAAAATATTGTCTTAATATTGTTAAGATAATCCAAAATAAATACTGAGTTTTACATTTTTTATCACTCACCTTTACATGCTATGTACTTTGTCTTACACTAAGTAAACAGGCATTTATTAACTTGAGTTAATAGACATAATGAAAATAATAATAATACTTAATAGTTTGATATTGAAGTTGCTTGTACTGTGTGCATTTCTGTTCCTCACATGTTCTGTGTACATATGGACAGATGGCAGGCATAGTGCTTGTACTTCCTGTAGCTGCTGAGGGGTGACGGGCTGGCTCGGGGAGACATTCTCCAGCTCCTCTCTTCCATGGATAAACAGGGAGTTGTTCACTTTTCTACTTTTACCTGAACGTTCTGCTCTGGTTTGCGCCTGTATGTGCTTTGATGTGGGCTGTGCAAGGTCAGCCCCTCCATGGCTCAGTTTTGACCTGGTGTGCCGTGCTGAATGCTTTCCCCTGTCTATGGTTCCTTCTGGGGAAAAAACACACACCGTCTCTATAACAGAGCCTCTTGTTGTTGGTCCGTGTGAAGGCATTCCCACCTGTGACTGGGGTCGTGTATATCAGCCTCTCCAGCTGTAGATCTAATGTCACCTGGGGCCTGCTGACTGGGAAGCACTGTCTAATATGATCCACATGTGTTATATCCTGTCTGAGTCGAGCGTGGTGTGGGAGGGAGGTGTGTGTGACAATAGGACAGCTGCACAGTGCTAACCATTTTATGATCTTTCAGACTATGAGGTTAAAGGTTGTGCAGTTAATCAAATGTAAAATTGTGATTTCAATAAGATGTAAGAGAACAACAATTGCTGCATTCAATTACAAAAATTTTGTTCTGCCCATAAAACCTGGAGAAAAGCCAATTCTCTTCAGGCTTTTGAAACAAAAATGCAGCAAACCATGACAAATATATTTTTCAAATAATCATAATTATGATATTTATCATAATCATGCAGCTGTTGAAAATAGCAGTGTGCCTATAGACTTAATCATTGGCTTTGTTGCCTTTCTTAAACTTGTGGTGTGTATTTTATGATTTTGCTTTTCTACATACTTCAGTTAAAATCTGCTTCACCAATTTGCCTTGATTTGTCTATAAAGTGAAGTATATATATATAAAAAAAAAGCAGTGTAAAAGTTACAATGTGCACCATAGAGACCTAGCTATTAACTTCTCCTTTATCTCTAATTAACTCTCTGGTGGTTACTGACTGACCCTGTTACACCTGGGCGGATATGCCTCCGCTTTTAGTAGCCCCAAAGCGGGATAACTGCTCTTTTGATTTAAATCCACCTCAATTCTCCAACTTAACTACTATGGCAAGAGTTTAGACAGCCTGCACTCCTACAGTGTGCTCCGCTTATTTCAGGAGTTAAGAGCACATTATTGTGTCCTTAGGGAGTGACGTGTTAATACCATCTTGACTACCTGGGATTGACTTCATATCCCCACCTCAGCCACCAAAATAACCTCGCTTTGAGGTTTGAAATTAATTACCAATTTGCAAAGTCCATAACTTTATCTGAAGCTCTATCTTAAGCTGTAATCTGAAGTATTGTGCCAATTTAGACCCGTCATCATGTAACTTTACCGTTAATTAGGAAATGGTACCTGACCAATTAAGGAAATAATTGGAAAAGAAATCATCCCGACTTTCCTGATAAATCCTGAAAAGAATCCACATAATAAGGACCTTTCACGTGTGCTCTTAATTAGTGAATTCTCTTTTGTCTGAAGTCTTACGGTTTCTTACTCTGAAATTATTGGGAGGATCGTGCCCCTGATTCCCCGATAAAGGGCTGAAGCGACCGTCCTGCCTACGGTGATTAAAGGGGCTCGTGTGCTTTGGGAAGCCACATGCCGCGCTTGTGCAGAGCCCTGGTCTCCTGAGGAGAGGTTAAAGACGAGGATCAGCACCTCCCTGGGAGCGGCTGCCACCGTGTCATCCATCCTGGAGCCTAATCAAGTTATCATATCAACAAATCTCCCATCAGGGGCCCCTCGGCTGACATCACCAAAGACACCCACAGGAGGGCAACAAATTTAGAGCAGCAGGACGTTGCTAAGAGAAGTTCTGTGGCACCTGTAAAGGTCTCTGGGCTGCCCACGGAAAGGGCACACCCGCTGGGCATCGCTGTGTTCTTTGGCCCCTGGTCAGGCGTCAAGCACAAGAGCAGCATAGCAGCCGCCATAGTTAACCATCCTTACAATAGGACAAGGATACAATAGAAGCACTATATCACCAAGACTGTCAATAAATTTAAAGGCAACCCACAAACAATTAGTTGAAAGGGCAGAGGGGTTTCATGGACATCAGACCAAGCTCTGCAGGCCAGTGGAGACACCCTGTCCACCCACGTGTAAGTGGCAGCTGGTCATTCTGTTCAGAGGATACTTCACAGACTTCTGTGGATCTGCTGACCTCTTAATGCATCCCTCCAAAATACGCCACATGCTGGGCTATTCCTGCAGTCACACGATGGTTTATTACTTGTTGAATCTGGGGAAAGTTCTTCTTTGTGCCTTTATGGACTCTACTTGACAGTACGCTCTACATATCAACCAGCGGTTTTCTGCATGTTTTATGACATCAGTGCCAAACATTTGGAATTGTGATTACTAAATTAACCTAATCATCTTGATCATAATCATATTGATCCACCTATATCCACAGTCCCCCAAACAGTTGTTTTGAATGGTTGTGAAAGGCATATGTTCACAATATCTTTATAAAAAAGAAACGGTCTGTGGGTCAATCAGGGCTTAACATCTTACAACTAAAAATTCTCTAAACATTTCATTTTGAAATGAAAAGGTTGGCAAGAGATAAACTGTTTGTGAATAGATCACAGATCAAGCTCTTCTTCATTTGGCAACAATAACCCTTTAAAACCTAATTTTTCAAACTGGTGACGGAACAGGTTGTATTCTTTAGTAGTTCTCTGCCAATCATGCAATTAAAAGCCAGAAATATGTTGTATAAAATAAGTGTTTTGCATTAGCAATTATTAATTGAGTGTAAAGGTTACCCACATTGTGACTTTAAAGAAACAAAAACTTTAACTTTAAAAACTTTAATTACAGCCTCTTAGCATTCACTCACTCTAGTGCAGCTATAAATCACTTATTTGGCCACGACCGCTCTCCACCGCTGACCACCTCGACCCATTGGCCAGGAGCCAGGCCTGTGTCCGGCCAGGCCCTGACCCATGAACCTTGGCCGGAGCCCTTGGGCCAATGAGCGAGCCCATCCCAGCTACGACCCCGGCAGCTAAGGCTACCTGCTGCTCAGGCATAAAGCAATTGGACACAGCTATCAGAATGATGGAGCACAACAAATTCTCCACGCTGACCACTCCAATGGCTACTGACCACTCTGGCCAGTTTTGGCCTCAGCCCCTCCAGAATCTGGCAAAATGGTTCTTTTGATATTTCAGCACAGATGCCTTTTTGTTTTTTGTGTCACCATCCATAATGTGTTAAGTTAAAAGTGCAGCAATTTGAGTACTGAAAGAAGTTAGCTTTCTTAAATGGGGGTGTGTCAGGAAGACCATTTGTGCTTGTCAATCACTATGCTTACGTAAATGCCAGAAACAAATATGTTTTTGGTCGAATCAGATCTGATCATTATTCCTAAAATCCTAAAATTTGATTGGAAGCGGATCACGTTTTGAATCATCAAATAGAATAAACACATCAGGAGAATTACAATACTCAGAGCACATGTATATAGTGATCATGACTGAAGAGGCATTCAACTACACAATGCAAGAAACAGCCAGGCAGTTACTAGTTTAGAAGTGTCAGTGTCGCAAATGTTTGCCCCTCTACCGCAGACTAGCTTGTGTTGTTTCAGTATTTTGGTCGACTGAAAGAGAAAGTAAAAACTACCAGAGCCGAGATGTGTTTAACTGTATCATGAAGAACAAATTACTTGAGAGCAAGACTATTTTCTGGTGTCCCTGAATGGCTAGGAATTGTCCCTGGTCTTAGCTATTTGGCTTTTTGACCCGCATGTAGACTGTAACACATGACTGGTTTTCTGTACAAAGATTGGATATTTATTTGTGTTGTCTCATTAATTATTCATACAGTGCACCCAGTTTCTGAAGTGTCTTGTTTCTTACCGATGGAAGTTCAGGACAGGTTCCTCAGTGCTCGAGTTGCCTTTGCATGTAAACGTAGTGAATGTTGTCTGACTCGCGCATTATAGGTACTACACCCAAAGGTTTTAAGAAACTTTAGGTTTGTCCCCTTAAACCCCTAAGACAATTCCTTTGTACAGTCATTCATTTACACATTTGCAATGATCCTGGCCTCACGTCGTATCAACTAATTTACATCAGGTACAAGGTTGTTGGCCCAAAGTCAAGCTCCTGCTGTCATATCCTGATTGAGCCTCTCTATTTTGTTAATGACACAAGATTCACACTGCTCAGATAATTACTAGTGTTAGCCCAGACTAAGAAAGACTCTGCTGGATGCCAACCACATGAGTCCTGCGCTGCTGTCAGGGCTAAAAGGAAGACCAGAGCTCCCCTGCTTGGCTCTGAGTAAACTAAAGGTATTTTGAAGCATTGAGTGCATTCATTCAGGTGCTCTCCCCCCAAACAAGCACACTCACCTGTCAGACCTCCTCCAAATCAGCACAATCAGAATCTCTCATGCCCTGTGGAGTTTAACTGCAAACAAAAGCACCCAGCCGACAAGGAGCTTAGGTACATGACCAGTCCTACACTCTTATTTAATGCCCAAATATATTAGATTTTATTGCTATTTTGTGTTGACCAAATAGAAAATTACAATTTTACTGAAATGTATACTTATATTTTTAGAATCATTATAGCACAGAACTTCTTTTGGATATTTATGAGATGATAAACCTGTTTGGAAAGGTACATTTTTGAACATGGCATCTTTTGGTGTTTAAAATCAAATCAAACTTCTGTTTTTGTCTTGATTAAGTTCTTAGTTTTTAGCCCTGATGGTTATGTCAGGGACCTGTGTGGTTTAAAAGCTGCCACTGGGGAACAGAAAAAAGTTCTGGTATTGAAAACTGTTACCAAAAATATTTCATTGTTGGGTCCTTAGACAGTTCTATAGAATTTTTCTTGGCATTTGTAATATAAATGGCCATGTGTTTTGTGCTTAAAATATTAAATAATGAACTGTTTTATTAGGTTTTAGATCGTAGTTTTCGATAATGAAATAGTGTATGTGCTGGAAAACAAACATTTAGATTTTTAAGATAGATATTTTAAACCAGGTATAAGGGTGGGTATAAGTGTTGCTAATCAGAATGCTAGTATAATTTTTATTTTATTTTTTCAATCCAATGATCTTTCCTTTTTGGTGAATGTTTGATGAATGTTGTTATCAAGAAATAATTTTCTTTCTCCTTTGAGAAAAAAAAAACTGATTTAACTCCCAAGTCAAAAGTCATAGGATTTTTTTTTTTCATTTCTGAGTTAAAGTAATGAATAAAATCCCTATGGCACAAAAATGTGGGTTCTACTAAAGTTCATGGGGTGACCTAAGTATGAAATTAGCCTTTGTGGTATTTTTCTATAACCTCAGGGTTTGGTTCAAAGCTCATTCAGTGTGGGCCAGTAGATCCCATTACTCATCTCTGCAGAAGTTTAGTTTGGGGTCTTGACACTTTGAAAAAGGCTGAAGGCTCAGTACAATGTCCACTATGTCCTTTGCTATGGACTCTGAACTCCCGGCTGGACTCAGGAGGTGGGCGTGGTATTATGTCCTAATAGGAAAAGCTGCACTGACACTCTGATTGCTGCTTTTGTCAACAGTGGAGATTTTAATACAAGAATTGAGCGCCAAATGTTCAGGGCAGCCCAAGCAGGACAAAGATGGATGGTAGGAGGATCATGGTTTCCTTTGGCCAACTAGTCCAGCTTCTTATCTCTGATCCTCTCTGGCCAATTGATTTGATGTGGGGCATTAGTCATGAACTAAACTAAGGTCAGCGCTTTCTTCTCCAACCCAGGCCCATGGGCAGGGCATGTCAGCCTTCATGTATGTGCCACTGTATGGAGATGGATAGACTGCTCACAGAAATATGTTGTCACTGGTCAACTACGCCTAAAGAGATAGAGAGGTCATCTTGAAGTGAAAGTGAACCTTTTGCAACCATAGTTTGGATATACCTTTGAACTGCTTTGGCTTAAAACTGAGCTTTTTCATTTTAGAACTAGCAACTCAAAATTCAGCAACATACTTGGTTATAATTGCTTCAGAATAAATGAACTCTTTAGAAGAAAAAAGGATATTTTTCCAATTTGTTCAATGAGAAAAGTTGACACGTTATTTTGATGTCTCACATATAATCTTAAATCTTATTGCCAGTTATGTTCACCATCAATTGACTTGTGGAAAATTTACGTAAAGCATTTGTAGTCATTGGGTACATTCCCACTTAAAGGGATAGTTTGGGTTTTTTGACATGAATCTGTATGGCATCCTTGTCAGCAGTGTCATGCATCAACACTGACTTACCTCCCGACAGCGTCCCATGCACCAAGTTTCTGCCCAGTTTTGGTGCTGATGAAAGTAGTCCAGCAAGTTGGCTGGGGTCATGAAAATAAAGCGTTTTTTTTTTTTTTTTTTCTCAAAACAATATGTGTTCAAAAGAGTGATACATTTGGATCACAAAACCTTTGTCCACGGAAAAGTCAGACCTCTATTTTCTCTGTTCATATTACTGCGCGCTGCTGCCAGGTGACAACGGCGCACAAATCCAACACTGTTTTCAGTTGCTTGGCAGTGTTTACGTGCTCAGACCGATGACCGCCGCGACACGAGAGAGCTAACCTGAAAGCTAAAGTGATAAGTATATAAGCGTGTATAAGCTATATAAGAATATATATAAAAATTGTGTGGACTTCTGATTATCCAGGCTGTAGCAACAAAAATCTGGCTGAATCTTCAATATGGAAGAAGGTCTGTAAGACACCAGCATTCAAGATTGCAGGAAAGTCGTTATGATTTGTGATGCAGACAGAAGTTGGCACACTGGCTCCTCATCAAGTGAAAGGTTTTGCATCTGTGGATTGATGAGATCCCATTCGTGGCAGCAGTAGTTCTCCACCTCTGTCGGCATTACTTCACACTTAAAACATGTGCACCACCATTTGTTGATCACCCGGTCTCTCACGCCTCCAGTTGTGGCTCCAGTTTCAACTTGTACCACTTCTCTGTCCCTCTTCTCTCTGCAAGTTCTAACTCCATCAGGCAAATTTCTGCATCAGTATATTCGGGTTCATAAAGATCTCCCCTTGGCTCTGTGCAAAGACAATGTCTTCATCATCAATGTCGTAGTCACACATGTCCTTAACTTTCCGAGCAGTAAACACAGTGAAACAGGCGCAACTGTCACCTGGCAGCAGCGCGCAGTGATACAAGCGGAGAGAAAGTAGCGTCAAGCGATTATGAGGTCTGACTTTTTTGTGGACAATAGTTTTGTGATGCAAATGTATCACTCGTTCGAACACATATTGTTTTGAGAAGAAAAACACTTTATTTTCATGACCCCAACCAACTTGCCAGACTACTTTCGTCAGCATCAAAACCTGGCAGGAACTCGGCTCTGACGCTGTTGGAGGTAAGTCAATGTTGATGCACGACACTGCTGATGGGGATGTCATACAGATTCATGTAAAAAAAAACGAACTATCCCTTTAAACAATAACCAAAATATCCCTTTAAACAATAACTGAAATGTCGTGATATCGTATCGTCAAAGGTCTCACAATAATATCATGGACTATTACAATATATCGAATCAAAAGTCTCTTTGATTAAATGAATAGTTATGAGGCAGAAATAGCTAAAATACAAAACAGAGGGAACTGTATAGACCATGATCCTTTTTTCTGTTACAGTGCAGACTACATGAAGAAATAACTGTTTTAAGCACTTTTAAATCTTAATTCTTAAGTCTTGTGAAGGCATTTTTAGATGAAAATGTAGCATATTTTCAGTTTTGTGAGGCTCCACAAAATATTTTAATAAATATCGTACAGTGACATGTTTATCAGGAAAATATTGTACAGAGAGATATTGGATATTGTTACATCCCTAATGACAATAAATGTTGTACCAAATGACTGGTCAAAGCTTTTTATGTCAGTCTTGTTATTATCTATAATATCGTAATATTGTGAGCTTTCCCACGATATCGCAATAAATATCGTACCATGAGGTTCATACTGTAATAATATTGTATCGAGAGATTTGAACATTGTTGCACTCCTACAGCAAATAGATTCAAATTGGATCCTTGTGAATTTGTGGGTTCTTGTTAGCTTCTTGCTAAATGTTGTCATTTTGCAAATAAATGATCTTAACGTGTTTTTTAAACAAATGTCAGTGTCTTTCTCCTCTTCACTTCACTGTAATCTCACATCAAACAAAAATAGATAGATGATTATTCAATTAACCTACATAGTATATCATCCTGCATTCCACCAGTTAGGAGTGGCTCTAGACTTCGCTCAAAATGTCTAATTAAAACAGTGGGAGTAAACATGTCGTCTCATGGCCTGCTCAGACAGTAGCCATGGTGCCCCGCAGGGTAGCCATTAGAGTGCTGGACGAGGGGAGCCAAAGAGGATGTCTGCACCCCAGGAACCTAATCCGGTACTGGTGGCTCGGCTTTGGGAAGAAAGCAGTCCCCCAGTTCCTGAGCTCCCACAGGTTCTGGCAGGTGCCTCCACGAGCTCTCACAATTGAACTATGGTTACTTTTGTGGATGAATTAAGCTCAAAGAAGCATTAACTTTGGTCACATTAGCTCAAATGGAAAAGTCAGCAGGGGCAGCTTTTTCGGCTTGGTTAACTTTATTGTTTAATTTTTGTAGTCACATTATAATCCCGATTTAGTCCTCAAGATCTTTTCATATAAGATAAACAGAAAAAAGAGAGAAAAACTCTGCATGTGCTGACAAATTGGTTAACTCACACAATGAGGCAGTCGTTTATTTTGAGTTAGCGAGTTTGTTGTAAAGGAGCTTTCATAGTTTTGTGGTTTAGTGAGGAAGGACATTTGGTGCATCAAAAAAACATTTACAAAGAGAAAAGTAATATTTATTTGAAATGTTAAATATCTTTAACGTTTCTTTTTAGACAGTCTTTTAGTTGACTGTGTATTCTCTGACTGTGACTGTGTTCTTGTTTTTTCATCTGTTCTAGTTTATTACTCTGTTCTAGTTTATGTTCTTTGCGCTGTAAAACACTTTGTGATTTTTATCTGTGAAAGGTGCTATATAAATAAAGATTTACTTACTTACTTATCTCAGTTTTTTTGTTTTGCAACCAAATTTCAGGACCGCAACACATACATAATTGCTTAATGCTGTTAGACTTATTAACTATATGAGAAAAAAATATATTTCCCCATTGTCCATTGCACCTGTAAAGTATAACTGAAGTGTGGGCTTTTTACTGACAAATATCTGTATGCAGTTATGCAGATCACGCTAATATGTGTCGTATTTTGTCCCAGGTTTTCTTTACTCATTATAGTCTCCACATAAGAGCATCTGAACAGACCTAAGTACAATTTGCTGTTTCACTTTTAATCTTGGTTTTGGAGACTACCCTCTTTTTATCAGTAAGCTGTAAGCTACTGCCTGAGACTGAAATTAATTGTGTGTTAAGCAGAGTGGAATTAATGGCTTGCAGTGAAACCTGTAGTCTTGGCGGGCTTAGCGTAGCTCCAATCCCCTGATCCTGCTTGTTACAGGAGCTTGGCCATTGTAGATGGGGAGATGATTGTGCTGCTGCTTCTTTTGTCTTTTGGGGAGCGAGAGGATCTCTGCCTTTGTCTGTGCTCACGTTCTTTTCAGCCAGTATCACAGCTGGTTCTTTTACTGTAGTGTGGACATGGGGGACACGGGACCACCCTGCCCCCCAAGAGGCTTCACTGTAAACACAAACCCACACACATTACAATCATCGCTAATGATGACAATAGACAATAATGTTTTACTGTGTGCTAAGCTGTTGATGGTTTCCACACAATGAGTTACTTTGTTTTTTTATGATAGCAATTCTTCTGTTACTGCCCAGTTTTTCCTATCCTAACCATTGCTAAAAAGAGCTACTCAGTCATTTTTAGTAATATAAACAAATACAAATACAAATGTGGGGTGCCACAAGACATCTCATCATTTGGGGCAGTTCTAAGCATAGGAAAATATGCCGATAAAAGTTTACTTTAAACTTCAAAATTCTAGTATTTGATTACAAAACTCTTTTGCCAGTTTGATACTAATTTTATTGTGAATATGATTATTATTTTTGTCTTTCCCTGTGACACACTTTCACTTTCTTGTTATAATAAAGCGTCACCTGTTTAATTGCAACTCTTGTGTGTGATCTTGGTTGTCTTCCTCCTCATTACCATTACACCTCCTACTATCCTATTTAAATTTCTCAAGTGACATCCCACAAATATGAGCTGTAGAAGCCAAACTGAAACTTGAAATACAGGCTTACAAATGCACCAGGTCTCTGTGGCCCTCCTCAGCATGTGTTGTCTTGCCATCTGCTCCCTTTAAGTTTGCTGACTCATTGAGCTTCACAAACACTACTACTATACGGCCGGACAATTACCCTAAACAGCTTGGTAATGGTTTTATGGTGTCTAGAATGATGGTCTGGAAAATAAAACTACAGGATGCCCACAAAAACCTTACATGGCTGTAAATATGTATTAACCAGAAAATGGGCCTTGTGTGGGATCATTTAGACAAGACAAAGACTGCCCTGCTAACAAAGAGACGAGATGCAGGAGAAAGAGGGGATTCTACTTAGCTAATGACTGGCCTCATACAAATGTAAAGATGAGGGTATTTAGGTGAAGCGGTTGTCCCGATAGACTGTAAAGTTTGGAGCTCTGAAAAACTATGTCCGCTGTCTATTGTCGTCATGCTAATTCACTTCAGTAATATCTCCTGGGGTCTTTATAGGGGTCTTATGTGGAGGGGCGCTGATGGTGGTAAACTGGACTCTTTAAGTGTCCACTCTGAAGGAATTTCACTGAAAAGCCCTCCTTTAAAATTAAACCAGAGAGAAGTCATTTACCTTAGGGTCCTCAAGTATCAAGAGCCACCTCACTCCATCTTATAGTTGTGTGAGTTGTAGCTAATAGGAGGAGGTAATGGAGAATTCCTTATGTTAAATGAGCAACATGTAGAGATTTGACAAAGAAGAATGCATCCAAAAACATTAATTTTGTCTTCTTTTGTACATTTACTTCTTGGGTTCTTTTTATCAACAAGGTAAATGCATCTCCTACTGTATAGTCTTTAAAAAGAACCCAAGAAGTTAATACTACAAATATGTGTTTAGTTAACTCAAGAACATAGCTGCAACAAAGTGCTACTACATCTAATACTACTACGGTCACCTTTTCCTTGTTCTTACTTTCTATCTTGTTCGCTGTTCCTTGGTGAATGGTCACATTTTTATATAGCGCTTTTTCACCTTTAAGGCACTCAAATCCTTGTTTATTATCAATGCTACTAATATTGTCACTGAAGCCACAATTATTTTACTCTTATAGGGATTTGAAATATTCCCACCAGTAACTTTAAAATTAAAAAAAATATGTAGCATTATAAAGGCGCAATCCTTTATAATGCTACTTTTTTTTTTTTCAACATAACTATAGAAACATGCTAAATCAGTTTGTAAGAAGAATGCAGTACAATGCGTGAAAGTTGAATACAAAATCTGTATCGTTGGGGAATCAAAAGTACCAAGCCATTGTGTACAGTAGCACAAATGGTCCTGTCAGTAAAATATTCACATCTTGGTTCAAATGGCTTCATTACCACATCTTAAATGTTTAAATTGAGGGGATATCAGTACTTTTTGTGTTGGCAAAGATGGGGACTTGAAGATTATACCGCCGATTGAAATGTAAAACAGCTATTGCAATTACCCATAACCTCAGCACGAACCTAGCCTGAAACAATACAACTAGTTTCAAAGGCTGTGAGGCAGACGCATCCCTGAGAGGCATGGCAAGATAACAACAAAGAATCATTAAAGGTAAAGGGAAGGAAAGAGATGCGTTTTTCATCTTTTCCTTTGGCAGTCGTGGCAATGGAACCACCCCTTTAAACAACACCTTTTGAGTGAGTGGGAGACTGTTTAAGATTAATTATATGAGGCTACTTTGATTGGTTCTCTTTTGTAAACAATTCATTACAAAACACGACATTTTCATTCTTTGGAGAAATTGTGTTTTTAGAATAAAGTACTAATTGAAAACAGTTTTCTCATTTTTGGTCGGTGTCCTAACATTAGTCTCATCAGAGGTACTTTAACATGCTACAAATGTTCTCTATAGGCAAATTCACTATTTTTACATATTTAATTTAGCCAAACCTCATTAGACTCTTAATTATTTTTATTTAAGATGTGATACTTAGCCCGTCACAACAGAAACAATAATATAATAGATTCAACTTTTACAACTTCAGCTTTAACTTCATTTTAGGATCTGAACTTGTGTACTTACACATTTTAATACTATTTTATTAAAATTGTGATAAACTGTTACAAAAATGGCGGAAATAGAAAACTGTAGATAATCTTAGTTGATCTGATAATTGAACCACTCTTTTTCACATCAAGTGCTTTTTTGGTGCTTAGTGATTGTGATTATGTAAATGATGCATTTTTCATGCCAAATACTCTATATAAAACAATCAAATCATAGCATTCAATCTAATAATACTACATGTTCACACTGTACCAAATGTTGCTATGTGATATGGGAATAATTTATTAGATATTTTTTGATAATAATGTTTATTTGAACATCACTGCTGTTAACATACATGGATTTAATTTCACATCAACAGAACCATTTCTGTTCCTTTAAAAGTTGCACCTGGTTCTTGTAGATCTTTTGTGGTTTAGTCCTGTTTGACCTGCCACGTTTACCATTTCTTCGGGCCTTGAAAGCTCTGTTCAGCCTTTGGACCAGGAAGGCTTTAGCCCATATTTGCATGTTAATGTCTGCAACACAATCCAGTACAGAGAAAGAGATATGGGATCAGAGCAACTGCTACCTTTTAAAAAGCCTGTTGTGTCTCCCTTTTTTCTTGGGAGGTCTTTTAACTGCTGAAATTAACAAAGTGCATCAGTTCGACCAGTGTGTGTTGTGCGGGATGACGGGGGCATACCTAATCTGGTTCTCATTGTTAGTCCCAGATGGATAGGTTTCTCCCAGTGTTTTGATGTTTGCGGCTGCCCAGTTAATTCCACTTTTTAATCACCCTTGTGTCAGTGCAGGGATCCCAGGCTGCCCTCAGCCCACTTGAGGACGACCCCATTGCCTCTTCAGGGCGGTTAACACAGACAGCATCAGTATGAGGGGCAGATGTGGGACATGAGCCAATCTGCCATCTCCATCCTCTCTGTCAACACGCTGCTTTCTCTGCCTCTCACAATAAGAGCCACAGCCTCTTTGTCCTGGTGAGTTGGTAAACTGTGTTCACCATGGACAGTCACAAGCACTTGTTTCATGTTGGATTGTCTGTTACCGTTTGCGCTTTGGGTTTCTGCATGTTGAGGCTATCAGTCCTTGTGATTTAAAAAGAAGGGTTCTTTACATTAGTGTTTGCATGGATTTGCATACTGCTCTGGAGATAGGCCTTAATGAAGAAGGGTTTGCATTTTGCAGTGAATTGTTCACTTCATTGATCAGTTGATAACAAGAGGGCTTATGTTAAGAGTATCATCTAAACTCTGTTACCTGACGTTGATGACTGAGAAGTAAAAAACATATCTTATATGGTAAAATCTAGACTAAGAATGATGTATAGTAGACCGATATGAAAACCTAAAGGTAACCCATCCCATCATGCTGAAAGAGTTTTTGTTTCTTTGTGGAGGAGATGCTTGAATAACAGTCCTATATAAGAGCACACTGCAGTATCCACAAATTTAGGTTTATTTGGGAGATAAGTAAATTATGCTCATTAGTTATGTTATGATAGTCTGTGTTTGCAAATCTTGTCTCACAGAAATGTTAAAAGCCATATTCCCAAACTTGCCCCTCCTTTCCATTTTACATGTGATGGGCTGCTTTTGTGTTGTATGTTAATTACAGGGCTCATTCTAGTGATTTTTAAATTAACCCCATCATTCGCAGTTGCACCAGATTGGGCTCATAAATATAGGTAAGGCCAGTCATCTGACTTGCCTTGCTTGGTCCAGACAATACCTTTGCAGAAGAGATGAATTCTTAGCTCAAACTACTGTTTGAACAGGCACACTGCTGCCTTTAGCCTCAAGGTGTGAAGCCCATTAACACCTCTGTAGCCAGTGGCACACAGCCGTATACTAATGTTTACTGAAATTCTCTATGAGGCAACAGATCAGTGACCTCACACGGCGGCCATGCTGCATCAGCTGACTTGAATGTCATGGTAACGTGACAGGCAGCAGTCTGTGATAACTCCGGTGATGAGGGTCCAAGTCTTGTGACCTGAGCGGGAGCTTTATGATTTTCCAGTGGTTACGCTCTGGTTTAATTGTGACCAAAGGCAATCTGTCCTGGTCATGTGGATGAATGTGGTACAGCCAGGAAGTCATTGAGACTCACTAATGCCTTAAGCTAATTTAGACTCATGTTAATATTCCATGGTTAAAATCAGATTTGTAGAAGCAGAAATACACACTTTACACTTTTCATGACTCATCACTCAGAAGTACTTTTTTTTGTTGATGCAAAAATTGTTAAAAATTTGATTCTGCCTTATTGAGCTGTTTGTTTCCTCCCAACACTAATACATTAGGCGTTCTTGATTTGAAATAGATCACTGGCCATTATTCTTAGAGTGTGTAAAACCCACTTTATTGTCATTGCTGGTGGCTTATGACTTCAGTTCTTGCATCGTGCCCTCGTTTTTACAGCCAGAAATAAAAAATTTACTCAAGATGCTATTCATTGGAGTTATGGTTGGTCATAAAGCTGATGAAGCAGCTTTAAAATGTGTTCCTATCCATACTATTGATGTAATGACTGTTTAATGTCTACAGCCACTCCCAGTTTAATGTGTAAGTGGGCGCTGATTGCCAATAGCACAGCAGGTCTCCTCCCTGTGGACCTGTCTAGTGGCTGGCGTAACACAAGGCCATAACCTGCCGCATATACAGTACCTATTCTATACATGCACACCATATTCTTTGTCATGATGCGGATGTTGTATGATGCATTGCCTGGTTGTTTCCTTTAGGTTACGAGGAGTGAGAGTGGAGTGTGCCATTTATCCAGCATTGAAGCCCTGACTGTCTCATAATGATGACATCACTGGAGCCAGACACTCACACTTGCCGCTCATCTCCAGGACCATGCAGGTGATTCACAGTGGCCCCTCGCTGGAGCCTGGCTTCTGCCCAAAGCGTCTGGGGTGTGTAAAGGGCGACTAGATCAAGAAATGGGAGCGTGATTTACCCACTGACCCCATGGAGTACCGCCTCGCTTATGAACTCATCTGTGACTCAACTAATAGCTAAACCTGCCACAGATTTAACTCCGACTTCATCACCCCTCGACCCCACAGCAGGTTTTATGGGCACTCCCTTCGCACTGTCTGTATCAGCCACTTGCCAGAAGGAGTTAGCTCAGATTTGTACAACAGCCGACTATTTCATTTGGTGCAGTTTTTCTATGATTCGTAAGTGTAAATATATACATAACAAACCCCTAACTTTGTATATCTTTATACTAGGGCACTGCGTAAGATTCCATGTGGTGGGCATAGCAGCTGCATTCTTCCATGGAGATAGAAAGTTAAAACCAAACTTTGGCTCATTCTCTATGTAGGTAGACAATGTTTTTTCGATGGAGACAAACCAGTGTTGGACCCTCAACCAGAAAAGTTGTTTTTAACAACTAGAATGAATATTATGGTCATATAACAGCCTTTTACCTACTGGTTAGTTTCTCATCATTGGTTAATGCTAATCCTTTTGTGAGTGGTTCAGTGAAAAGTCCATGAGATGAGTTTTGTTTTTAGAATTTAGATCAACAATGCAACAATGTAACCCATTCATACTAAATAGTTTTTCTTTTAACATTATCTTGACTGATTGCAGGACATGTCAGTCATATACATTATCCGAAAAACATCAACTCAAAACTGAGCCTGATAATATGGCCGTGCATGTGCGGTAGTCTATCAGTCTAGATTGTTATGACCGGTGTACATAACTAATGGATAACAGACTGGAGCCAGCAAAGATCATTAGTAACTATAATAAGTCTCTTTTACAACAGTCTGGTGACAAGGCTCTGATGTGCGGTGGAATGGCAGTGACGTGAGATTTAATTGCAATAGAATTTTTTCTTTATGATCTTTACTAGAGTGTGCCTGTGTGAAAAATAAGACTTCATTTGTGGTTGGGCCATATCATATTGTTCATGATATATTATCATTCAGATATGAAATCTGATATATTGTGGTCTAGTTGTATGTGCACTGAATAAGTCTGTAGTTGATCAAAGAAAATCTTGGTCTACTAAATACATGTTAAAAATATATATGTATAACTATCTAAGAAACTGTACTTATATGAAAAAAGGCATGAATAAACTAATTGCTACCTTGCCCCTAGAGAAGCTTAAGAAATGTGGAAGAACTCATCGCTATAACTAAAACTGCCCAAAACAAGTTAGTATAAATATTATATATGCCATTGTTTAAGGTCCTGTATTGCTCAAAGTTGACCTTGTGAACTTTAAGTCATTTTAGAATGTTGTTACCTCCTCAAAAAACATACATGGAGTCTCACCTTCTCAAAACATACATGGAGTTGTGTTTTCGTGCTCACATTTTTGAGTAACCCCACTTTATTACTCTGTTTACATCTCCAAAGCTCTATATTCTACTTGATGTTATGAAGTGGTAGTTTTCTAATTTCCTTTTAACTTTTGTTCAGTAGAGATGGACAAATCCAGGGCTAAATTTGTCCAAACTATCCATTCTAGTGAAGGTGTTTGAAATTTAAAAACACAGTGGAGCACCGGTATTACCACATGACATCACAAAGTGGAACAGAGTGTTTTAATGTTTAACAGAAGAACTCAGTTTAAATATGCAGGGTATGTGTGAATAAAACAAAACACAACTCCAGATATGTTTTTATATGAGGAAATAACTCCGAAAATAGTGTAATATGGGCCCTTTAAGAACTGACTATGGAGGCTTTGCAGATGCTAAGGATGCTAGGAGTGGAAGAAGAACTTATGACTATAACTAAAGTAACCCCAAAACAGGTTGGTACAAATATGATAAATCCCATCGTAAGCATTTTGTCTAGGATAGTGTTATATCATCAATAAAATTATATTGTTACCACTTTATCTTTTAGAATGTAGGCTGTAAAAAATGTAGGCTATGTAGTATTGCCCTGCCCTTGCTTTGCTACACATGAGGGGTTAAAGTTCTGAGTTATCACTACTGGAGTGCGACTGAACCTGCCCGCCTGTCTGCTGTTACATTGTGTTTATAGTCCTTATCACATGCACAGCAGCCAGCCACAGACTTTAAACACACAAGCCTCTGCCCTGTTGATTACTTTAGTGCCAGAAACTCAAGAACTACACACCCACGTGCACTTTTAACATCCGTATGTACATGCCGCTGCTTTCTTGATTGCCTTGGTTTCAAAGCCAAACAAACACACACACGGCACATACACAGCTCTGCACAGTTCCTCTGGCCGTCGGGTCTTTTCCCACACTGATACAGATCTGTGGACCATAAAGCAGCGTCTGGGATCACAGGGCACAACAGAGGGCCCTCTCTTCTGGTTCAGCCCACTTAGATCACTCACTGCAGCCTGATAACGTTGGTCTGGTGCCTCCTCCCTACTACCCTCCACTCTTGATCTACTGCCTATTGAACATTACTAACTGCGTTTACACAGTTAGAAATTATTGTTTCTGCCTGATTGGTTTTAAACATAACTCTGGCTGGGAGGATTATTGATGCATGTATTAAAGTATCTATATACATACTGTAGCTACAATAATGGGTCTATATACATAACAAGTTAAGTTTTGATAAGGTAACATTTTAACATGTCTTACATGTGGTTAAGTCACTTTTTTACCATACTTTTACTCCTAGCTAGAGTACTATGTAACAGTACTCTTGCTTGAATACAAGTGCCTACTGTGTAAATTCACTGTTTAGTTCTACAAATAACTTATAATGATAGATCATATATACTACATTCACACAGTTACAGTTACTTGAGTAAATTACTTGTATCTGTACATTGCGCTTCCACTTACGTAATATTATTTTGAAGTAATGGTACTAATGCAACATTAAATTGCCTTACAATTTAGCAATAAAGTAATAAATACAAAGCCTAGTATACTGTGCCATAATATTTAAGCCATACCTTAATTAGTCTCCATTAGTCTTCTGTTATTTTGACCCTATAGCCACAACTAGGATGACCTCAGCTTGGATGTAAAAAAAAAAAAATGTTCTTGCCTTCAGCTTTCCACATGAGTTTCACCTGCCCCCTTCACATAGATTTTCAACTTAAAATATCTCAGCTATTTCTATGATGTCATGATTTAATGCCCAATTAAGGGATAGCGGCAGAAGGTGAGACTGTGAAAACTCCAGTCTGCACATTATTTACTGGTCTGAGCATGCCCAGCCCTTTGCCGGTTATAAATCTTCTGCCCTCATGTCCCCTTATGAGAGAGCAATAAAAACAGAGCATTTCCAGAGTGTGATTTTAGCCTTTTAATATATTGTCTACTGAGTTCTAATTTATGTACTTTTCCTCATATAATATAAGAATATGTAACATTATTTTCAATTTAAAAAGTATATAATAAATGGCAAATGGACAATTCTCATATAGAAATGTCTAAAAATACAAAATTCATCATTAGTTTCAAGTTAGTTTTTTAGTATTTTGTACTTGTGCACTTTTCTTTACATTCTCAACTTCTCTAGTAGTTTTTATTCCACGTGACTCTTTGAAAATGTTATTGCTTTGCCTCTATTGAGAAATTAAGTTGGCAGACTCTACACCAGATAAATTACATAGTGTAGCTTTAAGTTTAATTATTATGAACAATTTCTGTTTGAGTGAAGACAATGAGATCAAACTGAGGCATCTATGTTGTTCTGGTCTATACAATAACTAGAGATTTACACAGAAATAAATTAGAAAGTTAATAATAATGGATTGAAAGTATGGATTTAATGTCTCCCAGTGGCACGTTTGTGAATAGGGGAGCGATGTCCCTTGTTCCAGTTATGGCAGTGTGGAAGAGACACCAGAGCTTGTAGACTAACAAGGTTTAACGCAGGAGGGGAGACCCAAAATCCCAAAATAGCACAGAGACAGCTAATTCAATTTGCAGCGCCAGATAGAGGCAGGACACTTTGTTGGGGCCACTTCTGGTCAAATGCACCATTCTGTGAGTTACCTAACTCATACATCAGTCTGTTGTTCTCTCTTTCTCTTCGGGGTATATATTTTGTCAGCGGGGTGTTTGGCAAGGCCTTTCCGTTGGTATGGAGAAGAGAGATTTGGAAGAATAGTGCTACTGCTCTGGCGCCTGGCAAGTACTTTGGTACGTTGTTGTCTTTGTGTTTGAGAATAAAGAAAAGGAAAAACTGAGACTGACATAGCTCTGTTTTACTAAACTAATTCCAAATATTGAGATATTATGAATAAATATTTATATTTAGTGGAATGGCTTTTGGAGCCTGTAATATTTAAAACAATGCTGGACTTACTTTTTGCAACTGGAGCCAAATCAACTCCTATAAAAATCCATCATTATAAACATTACATTATAATGAGTTTTTGCTATATTACAATTCTGGAAACATTTTAGATTTGGTTTCAAGACAAAATTAGCTATAAATGTAATGGTGATTTATTTCAAGACAAAATAAACTTTAAATATAAATGTGATTTGTTGTGATGATCATTAGACGAGCCTTAAATAATGATGAGCATGTTGTTTTACCTCAGGTGAACTGGAGCAGCCCGTGTGAACCTCTCATGGCATCGGCTGTGCCTGGACCTGCTATCTGTGGTCCAGCTGGGAGACAAATCAGGACCATCGATATCATCTGTCTTTGGAGTGAGCAGTAGAAACTGAGCGTGTGTCGCAGTAAACATGCTTTATGACCTGTGTGTGGGCTGCAAGAGGAGCATTTTGGCCAAAAATGGAGGGGGGCATTTGCAACTGTCAGTTTAGCTTGAAAAAGTGGAAAATAAAATATGTCCATAAAACAGTGCAGTAAACCCTTTTTTCACTCAAAGTTATTTCTATAGTTTCAAAATATTTAGTAACAAGTATATTCTCTGTTTGAACACAGGATAAAAAGTTAATAATTTTTACACTACACTTTATTTAATTCTTAGATTACATCAAAACCACTGAAGGGCAGCGTGGGAAGATTTTTTTTCAGGTGCTTAACATTGCAGAGATAAATGTAACAGTAAACACACAACAGTGGCAAGTGTGCGGTGTCATCCTCTGAACCATCTCTGGAGGAAAGCACATACAGTGTTTGACACTGAACACTTATTTGTAGCAAATATCCCTCTTGTTGGCAAGCTCCAGGGAAATTCCATGAGCAGCCACATGCAGCTCTGAAAGCATGTGCGCAGATGAGAGAGTCAGTTCTTGGGAAAATGCGGTGGTAAATATCCAGAGAAAGAGCCGCCTCCTGCCCTGCTGGGTGTCCTGGCTGTTCCTGACGTGCAGCGGAGGATGTAGCGTGTGTGTTGTGAAGTGCTTGGCGTTGGCATAGAAACAGTCTGCAGGAAGCGGCCGTTCCAGTCGGAGATGTGCTGGCAGACGCTCCGCTCACTTCCTGTGTGCTGCGAGGCAGCCGCACACACAGGGCGCTCGCCTGGAGAGCAGCCCAGAGAGAGAAGTGTGACAGAGGGAGAGGAGGAGGAGGAGGAGAGGAGGAGGGAGTTCAGCCCAGAGCAGCACTTTCCCACAGTCTGGGGATTTGACACATGGCTCTCACACATTCTTCAGCCCTGCGGCCGAGCAAGCACCAGTAACTGAGCAGAGAGAAAGAGAGAGAGAGGAAGGTTCCACCCTCATTGCTTCAAACAATATCGTTATGAACCACACTGTGCATTTGCCACATGCCTCAGTTAACCCTTACATAGCCAAGAGAGTCCATAATCATGTATCTGTCATGGTTACAAATAATCAAAATAATCTATCTAATCAGAAACAAAATTATATAGATATTAAAAAAACTTTGGCCTGTTAGGTGCCCTGACTATAGAGTAGACTGTAGAGTACTAGATATATGGGACATATGTTTAGCTAGACAAGCTATGCAAACCCAAAGTGAAAAGAATTAGGAACGTAAGCTCTTTCTGTTTTCAGTGGCTATGTTCTCTCATTCAATTTTCTAAGTAAATATTGGGCATGGCAAGGTTTAAGAATTTTTAAACAGGGTCCAAGAAGAGGTGTCCAGCCTGGTGTTCATAAGGCGACACACAGACCATCGTATACACTCATGATTGACTGAGCAAGATCTGATAAAATGGAAAAAGCTGCAAAAGAAAGCTCAGATGGAGTACCAGAAGGAGAGGATGTTGGGATGAAAGAAGACCAAATCACGTTTTACTTGAGCGCTCACCCACTCTAGAGGATACTAAATTGGCAATTAGGATGTCCTTGCTCCCTCTGTGTCCTCCCTCTTCTTCCTGCCGCTGAGCATGAGGTCAAAATTAGAACATTTGAGATTCTAAATGCCTGTGTTTCTCATTTATGAGAGAATACAAACACAGCGGGAGGTAAACGGCTGCATTCCAGGCAGCGAATGGCAGACAGACGTTTGATGCAGAGAATGCGACAACAAAGCCTTCCCAGAGGGAATCAATAGGCGTACGGACCAGGCCTACGATTCCACGCTACGCCTGTGACACCTTGACACAGCAACTTCCTGCTAATTAAGAGCTGGCAGTCTTCTCCCTGTCAGCACATCCTCTGCTGCGCAGTGTGTTTAGTTGTGTGTGCTCGCAGGGAGGACATGGGACTGTTTGGTTGTAAGGATACTGTTGTCTGCAGTATGTCCTGCTTCAAGCTGCCCTAAGTGTGGCTTAGTGGCGTGCTCTCATCTTTTGCCAGTTGTGTGTGTGTGTGTTTGTGTGTGATTGTTGTTGTCAGTCAAGGCATCAGGAGCACAGCTGTCTCTAGCTTAGCCCTCTAATAAAAGAGCACGAGCTGCACAGTATGAGGGAGGCGGAATCATCTCCATCATTATTTGCTGAGGCTGGAGGCACAAATCACCTGCACATCAGGGACAAAGCCAGTAGTTTGTTTTAATGAGTCTCCCACAAAGGCACAAAAGAGCAACTGTATTGACACAATAAGTACTTTTATGATTACAAATAAGGTCTGAAACCAATTTATTCTCCGCCAAAGCTTGTGAGTTGCACATAAGTTGTTTGTGTCAGTGTGTTGTGCAAAAGCCTTAATCTTCAATTGACAGTTATAACATGCTGTAACATGCCTCCCTCCATTCTTTTGAAAAATATAATTTTCAAAATTATGCTTGTAATTGCTTTGTGTGCTACACATCTTTTGATAGTGCACATACATGGTAGAGGCGCCTTGTTATATCATACAGTATTCAGTTAGTACAGTTCAGGTCCATGTTTGACCTACTCTAAAAGTAGGTCTGAGCATTATGATGCCCCCATTGTGCCTGATCACTGGCTGTTTCTTTCAGATGTTTTTTTTTTTTTTTTTTCGGAAAAGCAGTTGAACTTCTCTTTTGTTTCCAGATGACTTGTCTGTGAAAAAACTGTCTGTCCCGTTTAGGCATCACCGTGATCAGATGGCCACAAAGAGGCGAAGGCCAGTTCTTAAGTTTCGGGGGTGGGCTTTGATGTCTCCTCCAGATATTTGCTTCTCGGTGCTGGACGCCTCCTCTTGTATAAAGGCTGAGGATTAGCAGTCACTGGAGTCTGTCTAATGAAGCCTGTTTGATGTGAGCATCCAATTATCGTACTAGGTTGAAGAAAATGCAGAAATTGTTTGTGCTCTCTCCAATGCTGAGATGACTTCACCATCAACCTCTTGACTCTCATTAAATCACTGTACAGGTGCAAATGGTTTAGTCACTATTCCTACCCTGATGAAAAGCCATATATAGACACAGAGACACGATATTTAGCAGAAATCTTACACTGAGCTTTGTAAATTTGTTTGTAAATTTAAATTATCCCAGTTAGTCATGTTTGTAAATATATGTTGTTTTCGGCACATAGCAGTGGGTAGTTTCTAGTTTTGAATAACAATAACAATATTTATATAGCACTTTTCTATACAATCAAAGGCACTGCATATAGAGTAGAATTAAAACTAAAACAAGGTAAGCAGACAAAATAGAGGCATAATTATTAAATGCAGGTGAGACATTGAAAGTGATTCTAAATAGATGGGTGAGTAATTTCTTTACAGTCGACAGTTCAGTTGAGGTAGTCTAGAAATAATTTCAATATATACATTTTTTAAATATGATACTGTATTTGATCATCAATAGTGTATTTTAGGGAAATTAGTTCCATTACAAGGATAAACAAGATTAAATATTATTTAACACATTTTGCCACATGAAATTAATGTTGTTGGTCCCAGCCTGAAATGTTTTGGGAACCCCTGTACTAGCTGACAGGACATGCAAGAGTGTGAGAGATGGAAAGCAAGAACAAACCATGTTCCACCATCCTCCTCCTCCATATCAGAAGAAAAGTAAATATTTATCTTGTGGGCTGGGAAGAGGTTGGATATGCTTACACGAGTCAGTCTGCCGGATGTAGTGCTCGTGCTGCTGATTACTGTTGGTGAACATTAAGACAGGAGTGCGCCTGTCTCTGTGTGCTAAGCTACAATTAAAAAAGTTTGTTTAAGGAGTGTAGTCTTGTGTTTGAGTGTTTATCTAGGGCTGTGTAAAATGTGTAGGGTTTTGAAGTGAGGGCTGTAGGAAATGATAAAGTGCGTGGGGCTGTCTTGAGAGTATGCTTTAAAGATCAAGAGCATGACAAGATAATCTTCTTCTTTAAAAAATAACCACAAAACATCTACTTCCCCTTTTGAATGCATGTTTAGTAGGCAAATGTACTCCCGCAGACAAACAATATGCAACTGTGCTACAGTTCCTCCACAGCGGTCACGGTCTGCAAGGGTTGTTGCAAGGGTTGCAAAGAATTATATTACTTAACATAGTGCAGGACTCAATTGAAAATCCGCAGAACCATTTAATAATAATGCTTTTGTGTTATATAGGTCTTTTCCAGATGCTCAAAGACACTTTACAATTTTGTGCATTATTCATTAATTCTTTAAGTCAATGTTGTTAAACTATTGCTATATCTGTAGCTGTCTTTGGGCAGAATGACGGATCTAAGGCTTCCAATCAATCAGCACCAGTCACATACACACCACATTCATGCACAGCAAATACTGCTGGATAATACCATTCACAGAGAAATATCAAAGCCAATAGCTTTATTTAACACCTAAAGGCAGTAGAATACAAATTGTTATGTGAATTGCACCCTACTAAATATTAAACTTTAGAGTAAGACATATTGTAATGAGTACTATTAGAAGTAACTTAAAAAACAAAAAAGTATAGCCTGAAGTGATAGGCTAACTACTAATTTAACTACCTAAAACATGTAATAATTGTGATAATCAGACCAGTTATTTTATATTTTAAACATTACAAGTGTAGAGAGTGACGAGGATATAGGAATGTCCCAGAGGAGTCAAAGCTTACTCATGGTCTCCTGGGTCCTTGAGCACACAAATCACACAACATTGAGTTCTACTTACCACCCAGGAGAACAATACTTTTATTGGTATAAAACAATGCAATTGCAACCTCAAAATACAACCCAGCCCAACTGTATGAATTGTATGTTTTACTTTTTACTATATTGTAATTTTCCCATAATATCAGTGGAGCCCCATAACACCTTTAACACATGATTCAAAACATGTGTGAAATGCTTGTTTGGGGGGCCCTTTCTAGTGCAAATATGATTGAAAGGAGCTGTCTGTGGCTTGAGAGATTTCATAAACAAAGTCAAGAGGAAGTGGATGACATGCATTCTCTGGCCTGCAGTCCCGGGTCAGTGTTGTGTGGTCGGGGAGGATGTGTGCGTATGTTATGTGTGGGAGATCATGTGAGGGGGGCGACTGCGTGCCAACGGGGTCCTGTTTGCTTCTCCCAAAAGGCAAGATCTTATCTGGCGCGTGCCTGGGCCATGGTTTCCCACACTCTGGCTGCTCTGTTGCCAAGAGGGGGGGAGTGCAGTCTTTTGATTATGTGTGTCAGCAGGGGTCCCGTCCTGTCAACTCTGTACTGTTTTGACTGCCATGACATACTGCTCCTCTGTACAGTATCCCCCCTCCTTCTTTTTCCACACAGACACACACCCTCAGCTTTTCCGCTTCTGCTTTCTTCTTCAAACACTCCATAGAGCAACAAGGGCCTCCTTTTTGTGAATGTCGCATATTTAGCTTTTCATCAGTGTTCCCATTTCTCTTGTTTTCCTCCAAAGACCTTCAGCCCTCCATACTCATCTTTGACTCTTTTCTACAGGGGTGTCCTTCGCATTAGAAACCCCTGAAAAAGCCCGTGCTTTTACGTTTTGTTGGGTATGAGCTTTTATGAATAATAACAATTAGAAATGTTGCATTAATTAAATTATTATTTTGATTGGGTGCACATGGACAATATGCACCCAGTGTGACTCAGAAATCTCTCTAAAACACCAATACATTAGATGCAAAAGAAAAAAATATACATAATTTTGTTACTGTACAAAATATATTACTCCTCTTACTGTAGTTCTAGTGATCCGTATTTTTTTTCTTTCTTTTCTTTCTTTTCTTTTCACAATTTTGAGTTGTATGTCATTTTGTAACTGCAACTTCAAAAACAGCAGATTTGAAGGAGTCACGTGACAGGACCCCGATCCTCTCTCCACCCAGTGCCACTGTTTGTAGGGCTGAGATATGCAGACGCCCCCACAGCTGGGAAAAGATCGATACAGCCTCCACTGGCAGGCTCCTGTCCGCCGGCTGCAAGCGTCTGAGAATAAGAGGCGGTGGGGAAGGGGTGTAGGGAAAGGGCTAAGGGAAGAAAATGAGAGGCTGGCTGACTCACTCCCTCTGTACATCTTTGGCAGATATACACTCATAAGTGCTCCCTGCCAAGCGCTCCGTGCCCCTGCTCATGTGCGTGGGGGGCCCTGCAGGCAGTCTGGGCCCTTCCGTGCCCTCTCTTTACACACATGCACACAGATGTGCACACTGGGCCATGTGTAAGACGTGCTCTGATCCTCTTGCGGATGATGAAAGAGCATCAGGCGGCTCCTGTCTCAGAGCCAGGAGCGAAGACTGAGAGGAACCTGCTGATGCCTGATCCTTCGCCTCCTCATTCTTTATCATCAACACTAGAATCATTCAAACACTGTATTGTAACTCTAAAGGCATTTTCAGTAGAAAGCTAAAATTGAACATTAAGTTTGTTTTTTTCTTGCAGCTGAGCTAATTCTCTTAGTAGAATGTAGTTCTCCTGAGGTGTAGAGTTGAATGTTTTATGAGCATTGCCCCCAGCCTCACACCTGGCCAGGCAGGAGGTTAGCTCCACCCCATAGCTCCAGTAAACTTCATCCAAACCTCCTTTGCTGTCTTTATCGTACATTGCAAATAGGTATATAATTTATTTTCTCTTTTCACCTGCTGTAACAGAGAAACTGCCTTCATACTAAAGTCCCAAATCTCATTAGCTTTATTTACATGGTCACTATTTTGTTTCATGGTGTATTTTAGGCACAATATAAATTCAGTCACTGTTTATGTACTGTAAAGGGCAAAGGACTAAAATTATTTCTCTGTAAATGTATGTATTGTAGAAAAAACAGCCCCTATTCATGTGGTGGTCAGTTTGGAGAGTATCCCACTCTGCTGCTTCCCAGTGCTTCCTGTAATCCCTCCTGTCTAAAATTAATTATAAACTACTGCTTTGTGTCCTGCGGACCAAGCGTGACATTCCCAGGACAATTAAGGTTACTCAGGAGGGAAAAGGGGGATTGGGTGGCGATAGATGGAAAAAGGACACAGAAAGCAAGACAGAGGATTTCACTTGAACGACATCCACAGGTGCAGAAATGGAGCAATAGATGCAATGACTGCTGGAGTTAGAGGTGGGCGAAGGGTTGTGTACAATTAGCATATGTAGAGCTACCATTGGAGATTTGAACTTGTGAGAGGGTAGGCTTTACATTAAGCAGTGGTCCTACAGTTGGGTGAAAAGGGAGGTCCTGGATCACAGTTCACTTTATGGTATTTATGTAAGTAGTGAGAAGCTAAAATAGAAGCTAGTCCACAGTAACAACAGGTACATTCAGGCTCAGAGAGGGTTGGGGGAGAGCATGTAGACTGACCGCATGATATTCTTGAGTAGCAACAGCAGCTGACCTGTTTTCTTAAACCAAATACAGTTTACCCAACACAGAGAGGAATATTTCCTTTAACTGAAGTTTTAACTTTGAATTTCATTCAGGAATATTTCTTGTGACCTTTATGACCAAAGAAAAAGTAAATCCTGTATGACTTTTTACTTCCTGCCAAGCATGACATGTTCCACTGAGGGCACCTGTTCAGTGGTTTGCATGCCTGTAACTGAAGGGAAAAGTCCTCAGCATGCTGCCGAATACAACGTGAACCCTTTGAAAGAATCCAACAGGTCACAGATTGTCCCTAACCTGCCTTTTCATTTCCTTCACCATTGCCCTGAGATGACCGCATTTCTATGGGTTTCTGTGCCAAAGGCAAACACTTTCAAGTTGCCTGATCTATTTGCAACAACAGCACTGATTTTGAGATAAGTGCAAGCATAGCTTTCAGTGAAGCTATCAGTTGATTTGACAGATGTTGTTATCCCCACAGGATCTGATAGGCCACTGTTTAATCCTATTGAGTCACCTTGCTTCAAGACATTCACCAGGCCTCTTTACAAGTGATGCCCTCTCCATGAACCCTTGACCCTAAAGTACAAAAAATGTGCTAGAATTAAACTAAATGTAAACTGGCTTGTTATCCTCAAAGTTTTAATGAGCCAAAAGATTAAGTAAGGACGATGCATTTCTGATTGCTCATGTGTTCCTTTCAGCAAATATGCAAGTAGAAAGCAAAGCCAAAGACCAGTGTCAGAGGAGAACGTGAGAGGCTGGGAGAAGATCAGGGCACCACACACACCTCCTGCGATCCTCGCTCAGTGCGCCATGGGCAGAATAGCTGCATAACAACGAGCAATATCTTCTTACTGGGCTGAAGAGCGCAAGGACAGGTAATGCCTCTGTCTACGGAAATATTTTAGAATTCGAAACAAGACCTTGGCATAATATTACCACTTTCTCGCTTGGTTTTGTTTACATACCCTAGATACTTTGCAACAGGGATTGTTGTTTTTTCCAGTAGTGTGTTTTTTTACTTAGTGGTGGGAGAAAAAAGCTTGTGGTCATTTTTGTCAGTTAATAATTACTGGTACAACAGAAATATGGCTTCTTGGTGCTTAAAATGGGAATACTGAAATAGCAAGTATGTAGTAAATTCTCTATTAGGAAGAAGTGCAAAGCCTAGTAAATTTGAGTGCCTTGCATCAGAAAGGACATAAGTCCCTTTCTAAATTTTCCCATTTGAATAAGATAATTTACCAAAAGCATGGAGAGCAGGTGAAAGTGTTCTCTCATTGAAGATAAGACGCTAACACACTAGATATCACTCTCTTCATTGTTTGGCCCTAGTGTGAAGAAACTAAGACTCTTGAGGACTTGTTGGGAGCAGCCCCTATTAAATCTTTGAAATGAACTCCACACTTGACTCCGAACCAGCCACTTAAATGTCAATGGCCTTTCCCATAAGCCCAGCTCTAACTGCCTTGAGTGGGTGGAGAATAGAAACTCAACGGTGAAACCATTTGGAAGCTGCCGACAAGCTCTAACACTTATCTTTTTGGCTTGAAAACTGATGCCCCTCCGATGGTGCACAATGAGTGTCTGCATGGGTGTGGTCGAAAGGGGAGGTGAGAAGTGCAGATAGGATGTTAGGGTGAGCTACAGACTTTGGTGGGGATGGGGGCAGCAGCAAGGTGAAACCAGGAATGTGTTGGTGATGAGGTCATACCTGTGTGAGTGTGTGAGGGTATAGAAAGACAAAAAGGCTTCAAGAGGATTTGGTTCACAGCGCCGCGAGCTTCCATTAGCAGTGATGTCATGGGAACGTGCTACACAGCCCATCTGTTTGTAAACTGGTTTTTACATTCTGAGGTTTTTAAGATGGACTTTCAGTTGTATGAAGTTGGCTGGTTTGTTACTAAGTATGCTGTTAGTGTGGCAGTTTCCATTTCCTTTTAATGTTTGTTTGAATTATCAAACATTACTGAACTAAATATAGGAAAATAAGGCTTTTTGATTTGTACAGCCAAAACGTGTCAAGATATGACACAAAAATACAGTTAAGATAAGAAAACCATGGTTACCAAGAACCGTGCGCTCAACAGCAGGTCAAAACTTAATCCAGGTATCAGTGTTTGAATCATGAAATTGTGAAATCTGTTCTATCTGCCCTTCAGTGTCTCTACCATTTTCATTCCTCTGATTTGACTTGGGCATAGCAACACAGTGACCTGATACTGGTGTCTTGCTGGAACATGAGGCCCCTCTGAGTGGAGCGTGGTGAAAACACATCGACCCAGAGATGCAGCGGACATAAAAGGAGGTTCAGAGGATAAACACATTCCTGTGCAAATGGCCTGCTACTGCTGCTGCCGGCTGGTGGCACTAGGAGCAGCTCACAGCACAGTATTGTTGTCACAAAGTGGGGCAGAGGGGGGCAGCCCAATATCTCCAAGTTCCCTCAGATCTCACAGGCAGCAAGCAGCACTTGACCTTTCCAGCACTAAAGGAATATGACAGCCGTGAAGTCGAAAGAGGGGAGAAAGAGAGAGGCAAAGAGGGGGAGCAAAAGGCAAGAAACAAAAGCCATACAAAGTGCAGGCTGCCACCAAAACAGTTAGTTTGCAATCAACGTCAGTCATCCCTCCTGTAGGGACAGTTTGATTTCCACTTTTCAAATGAGGCGGTTATTTTTGGTCTGATAACAGGGCAGGCTAAATTGAAATTGGCAGCCCGACAATCTACAGATAATAGTGGGCTACGCTGGAGATAATTTGAACAGCCCTTTCTTTCTCTTTACTGTAGCCTCCACCCTTGTTCTGTCGAAGACCAGAAAGGAGGAAATGAGGGAGGCATGAAGAGCTAGAAAGCCTAATCTTAGTCACAATCAGACAAGGGCTGAGGAGGCAAAAAAGGCAAAGATGAAGGAAGGAGGGGGCGATGAGATGAACAAATCCCGGTTATGTCTCTGTGATCAGGAGGAAGCCTTGGGGGGGTCCAAGTGGGAGTGGACTGGAGGTGTACAAGAGAGGTGAAGAAGGAGGGCAGGAGGGAATCTCTTTTACGTTTCTGGCAGCACACCAGATGAGGTCTCAAGGTTATCCTGGCTGTGCAAACTCCCACGGGAAAGGTGGAGCGCGAGGGGCCAAGGGGGAGATGAGGCTGGAGGTGCAGGAGTGGAGGGAGCACGGCTGCAATGCTCCAAGGGAGGCTAATCCTCAGGCCTATTGTCTGATAAGCCTGGCCTTGGCCCAGGTAAAACAAGGAAGGGGCCTCTTGGGGCATCTCTGCAGACCTCCGGCCCACTGCCAGGTTAGCTCCAGAAGAGTTAGATGTGCTGATGAATTATTACTGAGCTCATTAGCTCTAATCACTCCTGAGTGATAGCAGAGTTAGAGTTCATTGATTCCACAGTGAAAATGCTCTAGCTGTGATCCCTATAGGGAGGTCAAGGGTCACCAGCAGCTACACAACACCTGCTTTCCATAGTAGTGTGTGTTAAACGTCTTGCTCTGAGACACTTAAGCAAAGCTGACAAGTGGAATGAACCTGAATGACACTGTCTTCAAGAAATACAATAATTTCCAACTGTGCTCATTTATGATGTGCACTAGCAATCCCTACAACTCTTGTCTTGAGTTTCAATAATATTCCCCCTATTACTTGTCTTTCTATCACAATCAATCCAATCCAGTAGGTGAATAAATCCTTAGTTGAGAGAAACACAACTGTATAATCAGTCACAGTTTAACCTTCCCATCCCTTCATAAGCATTTAACTCATCACCTTTATGCAAATCTGAGCATCACTCCTCATTTGACACGTTTTATCTTAGTACAGCGATGGGGAGTTCAGTGACTGCATGGATCTGCATCAATACTCTGCACGTGTTTGTTTACACTAAACTAGGCCTATTAGAGATAATGATTCATCCCATCAAGCTGTCAGTTTAGGAAGCTGTTTGTGTATAAGTGTGCCTGGCTCTTCAAAGGCGGTCTCTTATCTACAGTCAACAAACAGCCTTCTTGTGAGGAAACGGGGAGAAATTGTGCACCTGTAATTCCAGTGTCCCACCACACATATCAATAGATCCCATCACATTTGCATGTCTGTTTTGGACAGTGGGAGGACAATGCAGTACTGCAGGAAACCACAGTAATGCAGGCATAATATGTAGTCCATTCTTGGATATTGTGGGTTGTTGAGGAGTAAATGAGTGACTTTTTCCTTTCTTAAAAGGGACATACTGTGTAAAATTGACTTATGAGCTGACCATGTTATAACTGTTTCCCACATTATAGTTTAGTTGCATTCTGACTGTTCATGTATGTCTGAGTAATCCTGCATTGTCCTGCATTTGAGGCTTGAGGGAGGGAGTTTTTACCTACCCCCTATCTCCACCCACTGCTCTGTGTTTAATTGTGATTATTTAAAACATTTTCCAACAGTAAAACCATGTAAATAAAAGCATATGGCTGGTGGTGGAGAAATACTACTATGAATAGTTGAAGATTCTCAAGTTCTGCAGTTTTCAACAGTTTTGAAGTCAATGAACCTGTTTTAATATTTTTATTTTACATTAAAATGTTTCAGATTACAGTATACAGTGGACATAATGAAAATGAATTATCTATGTATATTAGTTTAATTCTAAATACTTTCCAAAAGCATGCCTTGCCTTAATGTAAGCACTGCAAACAAACCACTGTCCCAAATCAGGAGGCCCAGTAAAAGGTGGTTAAACTGTATTTGCATGACCAGCCTGCTCACCCACCCCCTCCATTACCAGTAAGAGGCGCATCCATAATTCCCAGTTCGCTCCAGCCTCAGGCACACTAACCAGAGAGACCCGGGCCAACTCACTGGTCCTCTCCCCACTCGCTTCCTCTCCAACGCTGTTGGCTTTGACTCACCATGACCTTTGGCTTTCGGCACTATACACTACCTCCCCCACACATGCAAATAGTGCTGGTTTGCTCCAGGAGGTATTGCAGAAAAGAGGCAGGTCGGAAGGAAAGGGAGAGAGAAGTAAAGGATGGATTGGTAGAAGCCGGGCCCAGGGAGAGTGAGAGAGAGACCCCTAAAGGAAGTGCGGGCATGTTGGTCTCAGAAGTGGAGCAAGGCGTTTGGTGCTGCCTGGGGAGGCTCTGAGCTACAGACCAGCACACAGGCCTTAAAACATCTCTTTCTGTATTTGTGCCAGCCAAAACACACCCCAGCGCCAGTGTCTGCAAGGCTTACAGTGACCCACGCTGATCTCTGTGTGTGCGCTCGCAGATATAGTTTTGTGAGTAAAAGCAAACGTACTGTACTTATTGTTTTCCTTGCTCCCAGGCTGCTTCAGGCACCTCAGTTTATGTGTGGGGAGGTGTAAGCGATGTGTGCAGCGGTATCTGGAGAGCCTCCAACACCCCCACCTCTCCTCAACACCATCATCATCAACTCTTGTCTATTCTCTCTGCCAGTTCTCTTTCTGTCTTTGTCCCTTCTTTGATCCTGCTCTTCTAGCCTTGGCTGGCCTCGCTAACAGCAGTTCAGCACAGGTCCTACTCCACTCCCACTAATAACACATTTCATGCCAGGCTGGGATGATGTGTGTGTACTGACATATGAACATCTCCTCATGCGCTCCAAAATGAGTAACGACTGGCTTGTGCTTTCATTCAGTTTCATTTCTGTATGTTGCCAGAGCTTTTATACAAGCTCTTCCTGACTGTAACCCTGCACTCTCCTTGCTATGTGCAACTTAGGAGATAAATGACTGATAGTGGGCGAGCGTAAGCTTATAAAATGGGCTAAACAGAATTATATTGCAAAGGCACTTTAAGGCTAGTAAAATACATTTTGAAATGCTGAATAGTTTGTACGGGTGAATTATACACTCCCTCATAGCTCTTTCTGTTAAGCATAACAAGTTCCTATGAGGCTAGAAAAGTACTAATAGCTGTACATCTTACAGTGCAGCAGCAAACTCCTTCCATGTTGTCTGGTTGTAGATGTATGTCAATTTAAGTAATTTGGTGTTTTAACTTGAACTATCTGAAATTTTAATTATTTCTATGGTTCAAATCTACAATTAACTTGTATTGATCTAACACAGTTAATCATTGTCATGTTGTTACACTGAATCTGGGGCAGTGCAATTAATAAAATTGAATGTAATTATTACTCAAAAATCACATAATTGAAAGTAAATGATTATTTACAGTCAGAGAACAGTTGCCTGTGGTTTGGAACATCTTTCATCTTTTTTTTTTTTTAATTCTTTTTATGATTAAGGGTCTGGGTATTTATATTTCTCAAAAAATACTCTGAACACATTCATTGTTACCATGAACGGGGGTTACCATTTGACAGTTCTGACCTAAGACTTGATCAGGCATCACCTGCTTGTCTCAATATAAAGATAAGTTTATAGTCATACCTCGGTACATACCAGGCAAGCGATATAATCCCCATGTACACTAGCAAATGACAGACAAATTACATGGTGTACATTTATTCTGTATGAATAATCCTCAGATCTAACTGCCTTGCCTTTATTTATTTTACACACTAACCACTCAGCAGCACTATGATAACTTCTTAGTTAGCAGAGAACTGGATAAGTCAGATAGTCACTCAGCACTAGACATAGCAGCCTGTTGGGAGTGCCGAGCGCGTCAACACAGTGCCACCCTCAGTTAGGTAGCAGCAACCTAGTCACACTTAAAGCCTGAATGTCTGGCTCCTTACTTCTCACTCTAGCTGCCAACCAGTAATGAAGCTTAATTGTGCTGGCATTTGAACCTGCCCACTCCACCTCCCTGAACATGCACATAGACCTGTCACGATTACAGATATATTGCAATAAATGACAATATTTAAACTATTTTATGGTGCTGGTGCATTTAAAATAAAGCAAGGCATGAACTGCAACAAATAAATACTCTTATGAAGAAACAATTAGCCATAAAAGTCACTTATTCAACCCTTTACAGCTCAATTCTTAGGATATTACAACTAAAATAACAAAAATCTCCCCAATTTTGCAAAGAAAAAGTACCCATGATAAATACTCAGCCCTAAAATATATTGTCCCAACTTTCTTGTAGTAATTATTGTGACAGGCCGACATGCACAGCTTTCCTCACCCACCTTATGGTATCATATGATGGCACCCATTGACAGTCTGCATGTTCAACAATGGCTTACACATTAGCAACTGCAGACAAGATTGTTTTGTGAGAGCTTTACCTCACACTTCCGCACACTTTATCCAGACAATCTCCTTGCCTAATTGCATTATTGCACTGTGGAGGTCCATGGTCAAGAGGGCTCAATAAAGATATGAAGCCTGGGAATGAGTGGGAGCGGTGGGATGAGAAAAGAGGAAGAGGCAGATAAAAGCACAAATACGAATGGAGGGGGCCATATAAAGAGATAAACGACTATAGAGGATAAGATCAAGGAACGCATGGGACTTCAAAGTTTAACACAAAAAGTTTAACACGCTCTGTCTGTTGTAGCACATATGTATAAGAAAGCCTTGCACCTGTTTGTTTTCTGTCTGGACAGTTGTTATGTTTTGCTTTTCATCATGTGATCAAAAGGCTTTACAACAGAGCCTCTTGTTGAGCGTGAGTCAGCCCATTTCCCACAGATGTCAGCGATAGAGGAGTTGACACACAGCAGCAGGTTACACTCGAGGGACCCACGGCAGCCAGGTGCGGCCGATAAGACCAGTCCAGGTTAGGAGGGAGGGATCTCACCACAACGCTGCAGAGCTCGTGCAACATGAGCGTGAGAAAGTCAGTGAAGCGGAGATAGTTTCAGAATCCTCACACTGTCTGCTTCACGTCAATACATTTGTTTGGCGGCCCGGTCAGTGCCATTATGTTCAGGGTAAGCTCTCAGGTGTGCACTCAGATACAGCTGTGTGATGTGTCAGTATGACTGCTGGCCTGTAGAAATATTTTGTTTTCAATATTCACCCACAGGAGAAGACCAGTTACAAGTTCTCTGTTATGATCCCACTATGACAAAAATGAAAATGTGTAGGGTAAATTCAGGTAAAGTGGGACACTTTTTAATAAAATGCTGATTACACTACCATAATCCATAACAATGATTCAAATGAGTGTATATCTTCTTCAAATAGGTTGTAATGAAGATATCTATTGGTAAATTAATTTAGTTAATAATTGTTTAAGAATCTGACACATCTTTAAACACAAGCAGCCAACCCTTCAGCGAATCTGAATTATTCAGGTTGAGTGGGACACTTTGTTAGGTTAAGTGGGACAGTAGGCCTACTGTATGTGATGACTACATATCAAGGAGACATGCATTTCTTCATGTTTAAATCACAAGAACATTTATTAACAAGAAACTGTGGTCAAACAAACATTTAACAAACAAACAGCAAATTTATATTGAGGGCTCTGAAATAAGAACGTAAACGGAGTGTAAACCAGAACAATTGAAAAACAACAAACATTAACACAAATGCTGCAAACATAAAACAAGGAACCCCCCACTACACACACACACACACACACACACACAATTCATTGAGGGATGTAAACCAGAACAAATGGTTAACAATATGAAAAAAAGAACAAACATTAACACAAATACTGCGAACATAAAACAAGGAACATAATATTAACCCCCCCCCCCCACACCCCCCGCACGCACGCACGCACACACACACACACACACACACACACACACACACACAAAGTCAAACACTCACACACATTCACGGCACAAAAATTCATCATCATCAAGCACTCCATCCATTTCAGCGCATGATTCATGAAACCACCTCACACATTTACAGCAGGCCACCCATTCCTCCATTGCTTTCTGGTCCCCTGCATCTCCATACACCCCTTGCAGACAGTACAGGAGCCACTTTCCTGTACTCTCTGCAAAAGAGGGGTGCGACCTTTTTCTGACGCACATTTTGGGGCTTTTTTTTTGGGACATTCCATGCCCTTGCTAGGAACCTCAGCATTGGTTCTTTCCCTCAGCCACCTGCCTGTTGTACTCATCAATTGCCCCTGCCATCCTGTCTTCTTTCCATTGATTTAACTTCCTTCCCTTCCTAGAATGCTTTTTCCTCTCTTCTTTCTCTTCTCTCTCCTCTCTCTGACAGCCTGTCTCTTCTCTTAACCTATTTTGATTGATGTCCCTTACTGTAAATTCTGTAAATTTCACATTTAGGCCCATTATTCTTTACTCACCACAATAAAGACTCACAAAAATGTTGTTATATTTATTAATAAATGTCATAGTTTTCATATTTTGGGGAAATTTGCTCTTTTGTACATACTAACATGAAGAGTAGCACTGTCCCACTCAACCTGAAACACCCTGTCCCACTCTATCTAACCCTGTCAGGTTGAGTGGGACAGTGCTAAAATTGTAATTTTCATAAATATTACATTCAGTTTCACTCAAATTCATAGTAATTTGTAAGCACACTGACACTATGGTGCATCAAAAGCCAAAACATGTATTGTTACATCATAAAGGACAGAGCTATCAACCTTAGTAGTTTGAAACACATATAGAAATGTACAGTGTCTTACCATGAGGTTTCAGGGATCTCACATTTCAAATGATAACAAAAGGACCGCCCCTTTAATGTCAGACCAATCAAAATGCTTGTTTCATGTCCACTGGACATTAAGCTATAACCCAGTAACAACAGCTGTGATTGTGCAAAAAAAATTAACCCTTTAAATGACTGATAATCTTAAGTGTCCCACTCAACCTGATGTCCCACTCAACCTGAATTTACCCTATAGGTTAAATATGATAGGATTTTTCTACTAGGTTACAAGTGCAAATTGAGGTTACAATGTGGTGTTGTACCTTTCTTATTTTGTATTAGTGATGGTACAACAGTCTTTATGAATGAATCTTCATTCAGTAAAAAGTGCAACCTATATAACAACGTTGGCAAATATCTTAGTTTTCAATTATTATTATTATTATTTTTTAAATCACTCAAGTCTCCTGGAAAAATGTTCCCCATTCCAGGGAGTCCGGATGCGGAGCTCCAGCGTCTATCGAGCTGTTGATCTTGCGGCCAGCCACTAGCGACGCCCCACAGATGCAGGCAGCAAGCCGGCGAGAGGAGCACCGTCCTCTGGTCGCCTGTGCGCCACGTGTCGCGGTCTCTGCAGCAGCTGGAGGTGTGTGAGACGCGCGTCTCGTTCTCAGAAGAAACCTTATCGACTATTCCTGTTTTCATGAGATCGGCTCTTAAATAGGGTATATAGCCCATTCATTTCTATTAAAAGGGACTGTTTTGCTTGCGAATGAGACTTCAGAGGTGACAAAGGCGCGAACTTCAATATTGTATACATAGTATGAACATATACTAAATACAAGGACAATAAACACAGCTGTTAGACGCACAAGGTGTGTTGGTGTGTGTGGGTGCGTACGTGCCGCTAACCTAATAAAGATTAGACTTGTGCGATGATCAGAGAAGGTCCGCTCGTGTGCGCTCTCTCCGGCAGAAATATCTCTGCTCTGGCTCACATTCCGATAAGGGATCCAGCTCTCCGTGTAGGCGTGGTTTTCCCAGGCTTTTAAAACAGCAGCTGCTATTTACCTTCCCCTCTAATGTAAACCACTGCCGCCGCTGCCACTTCCCTCCCCTCTATCCGCGCGCTCTCCTGGCTCAGCGGCCCCACGGCAGCCCGGGGGCCAAACCTCCAACTCAGCCACCCCGCGCTCATAAAACATCCTGGCACGTGCTCCACATTCACAACACCGACACAAGATCAAATGCCCATATAGCCGCACCAAAGAGCAAGGGCCACTGTGAATAAGTTGTTTTTACGTTTTGGCTGGATAAGTGCTTTGTTTGTTAGACGTTTCATTTAATTAAAAATTTTACCCCATTACAACACTCAACACAACCAAGTTTTGCTCGACCATAATCCACTTTATAGGTAAAAATGCAAATCTCCGAGTCATGTGAAATCTGATATTCTCACTGATCTCACCATGTTAGTTTGTTTGAAATAACATAGGCTACTGCGGTCTGACTATTCTAATAATCGCTATTTGGAATGTAGCCAGAGAAAAAAAAATTGCCAAAAGTCACCGTGCTCCTACCATAATATACATTAGGCTATATAATCAATATGTGGTCAATGCCAGACGGCTACTAATCAAAATTATGGCTCCATGACGAGTGCGGATGATGCTATAAGACCAACATTGATAAGACTATAGTCTAATATTAGTTAAGATCTAGGAATATAGTTGGGTAGATCTACTTGTTGATTCTGTTCGTCCTGGCGCTCGCTGTGGCGGTGCCCAGTCAGCGGCTCTACTGTTAATATGTAAACGCTGCGATGATTGAAGACTGAAGGCAGTTTCCCCGGCTGTGCCCTGAACCCGGGCCGCGCGCCATTGGCCGCCAGCACCAGTGGCCAAACAACCAATGGGAGGGCGCCGACCACGAGCCGTCCTCCCTCGGGCCGCGTGTCCCTCGCCCTGATTGGTGGAAAGTTACTGTGGGAAAGAAAGTTTGGGAAGTTTCACACGAGCCGTTCGCGTGCAGTGCGAGATATAAATAGGCGCCACACGCGGAGAGCCTCACAGAGAGACGCTTCTCCACTCGCCTCAGCATCCTGCGCCGCGCGCACACGGATCTAACTTATCTCAGGAGTTCTTCAGCGTCAGCGAGGACACTGTACACATCCGAGCTGACACTCACTATTATAGCCATTTTGTACAACACTGGGACCTAATTTGCCTTGGTTATTGGGATTTTTTCCAAAAAGAAGATGCCTGCAGATATGATGGAAAAAACGTCCTCTTCTCCGGTCGCTGCTACCCCTGGTAGCATGAACACGACCCCAGATAAGCCGAAAACAGCATCTGAACACCGAAAGGTCAGTATTCGGAGTTTGTTTCAGTGTAATTTTACTAAATAAAAGAATTGGAAACACTTTTATCCAAGCTTCTCCTCAACGTACACCTTTACGCACGAAGTTAAAATGTACCGATCGTATTTTTACAGTCCTCCAAACCTATAATGGAAAAAAGGAGACGAGCCAGGATCAACGAAAGTTTGGGACAGCTGAAGACTCTGATTTTGGATGCGCTCAAAAAAGATGTAAGTTGTTATCATGATTTTCATGATAGATATATTTATACCAGAGAAACATCAAGACTGGTGCGTAATTCTGTGCGTAATTCTAACCATGCGTGTTTCTATGATACAGAGCTCTAGACACTCGAAGCTGGAGAAGGCTGACATCCTAGAGATGACGGTGAAGCATCTGCGGAACCTACAGCGAGCTCAGATGACCGGTAAGTCCCGGAGACTATCTGTCTCGTGATCTGTCTGCATCCGTGTCCTAGCGTGACCCCCTTCAATATACAATGAAACTAAATATGTTTCTTTTGTACAGCCGCTCTGAACAACGACCCAACGGTGCTGGGCAAGTACCGCGCTGGATTCAGCGAGTGCACGAATGAAGTAACTCGGTTTCTGTCCACTTGTGAAGGCGTCAACACCGAAGTCAGGACGCGGCTTCTCGGGCACTTAGCCAACTGCATGACGCAAATAAACGCCATCAACTACCCCAGCCAGCACCAGCACCAAATTCCTGCGACTGCCGGTCCCACGCACCCGTCCTTCGGACAGTCTATGGTGCAGATCCCCAGTTCATCTCCGCAGGTGCTTCCCATCAACCCCTGCAAAGGAGCGCCCTCTCCTGCGAGTTTACCGCCAGAAGCCACTAAAGTCTATGGTGGTTTCCAAATCGTGCCTGCCACAGATGGACAGTTTGCCTTTCTCATTCCTAATGCAGCGTTTGCTGCAAACGGCCCCGTTATCCCGGTTTACGCCAACAACGTGAGCACGCCAGTGCCGGTGCCCGCAGCGGTGTCTCCTGGTGTTCCAACAGGCAACACAGACTCAGTGTGGAGACCGTGGTGAAAGGCGCAACTGCTCACACAGACTTTAAAATGACACTTAACATTTCTATTTGTTTAATGTTAGAAAGTTTTGAATATGTTTTGTAAATGAAGAGTATGCACTATATTTGTACAGCTAACAAGGGAGTTAAGTTCATATTGAAATGAGATTTGTAATGTGGAAGTCAATTCACTGCATTTTTATATAGGTCCTATATGACATGTTTTTACTGTGTGATGCCAAAGATTGTTCAATGCTCTTATAATGTTCTTCGTTTTGGAAGACAAATAAATTAGTAAAATAGTCTACTAATATGCGCCTCATTCTGTTCTTTTTTTGTCTGTAGAAACATAGGCCTATTTGTTGTGCGCGTAAAGATAACTTTCAATCCGGTTCTCAAATCCGGCCTAATTTTAATATATTTATGGACAACTGGGAGATCTCTATACACAGATTTTGCGAAACCTCTTGAGCAACGCAAAGAAAGGCCCAAAATGACAAAAGCGTTGTCTAATGGTTTCCCTCATATGCAATGAAAACCTTCGTTCTGAGTTACATTCTTCCATGTTGTAACTGAAAGATGAAACTGCCCTCATTTCAATTTAATTAAGTTAATAGTTTGCTTGACAAGACCACAAACGTGTCATTAATCAGCCCCGGGACAGACTAGAACTGGGCCGATGGCGTGAAGCTCTGCGCTCAATGACCATTTAAAGGCTTTGCAGAGGTCACTTGCGCCATCTACCAGTTGAAATCCGAATTGCAAATTGATCAGGCCATCAAGATGATCAATGAACGCGGCAACTAGCGTTTCATTGGTTACCCGCTGCACTTTACATAGCCTATAGGCTAACTTTTTTGTGATTTGTTAATGATTAGGCTATAAATGAGAAATAGGCTACTACAAAAATATGTTGTTTGTCTATGCGATTATAGGCTGTACTCTTGAGTTGGACATATTTTTTTCATTTTGTAATTTGAAAATTCTAAGAAATGGCTACCGCCTTGCAGCAATAGAATAGTTTATTTATTGCGTGTAACTCTGAAATATGTTTATTCCAACCAAAAAAAACAAACATTAATCTTAAACTTTAAATATCACTGCCTATTTGTTAATATACTGGAGATTTTTTTCATTTCATTAAAACAGAAACTTTTCTTCAGTCTTACATTTTGTACGTTAATTCAGTTGTAATGTTCTATCAGATTAACAGGCATCATCAGGATCAGTCTCAAAGAAAGATCATTATTGTTAATATTTTCACTGCTGACTGTCTTCCGCCATGCAGGCCATGTTCATGTACACAGCATTACTGTGGTGCAGTGTAGCCTCTGGCCGTGACTTTAATCAGAGCTCAGTGAGTTCCTGATGCCAGGGGGGTGACAGCAGAAGACCATGTTAAACATGCTGCCTCTAAACCATGTGGTAGCGCTCTGCTCTACCCAGGTGCGTGTGCCCCCTCCAGCAGTCTGAGTGTGGCCTCGCTTTGAAGGGGGCGTGTGCGGAGAAGGGGGTGCAGGTGTTTGCAATTATCAGTGTGCTAAGAGGCACAAAGTGTGGATAAGTGCCATCATTTTGAATTTCCATCACACCTTTTTACAGGGGCCATGCATCCCTGTTTGATTGAAGCCATGTGTGTGTTCATGTCTGTCTCTGCATACCTCTCCTTCTCATTGTATGTGTGCCGGGTTAGGACATGCCTGGCTAAAGGGCACACTGGGTGAGGTAGTAGAAAGTGGGGGGTTCAAGGAAAGGCCTACCACACAGGATAGCAGCCGTCCTCATGTCCACACTTCTGCACACTGTGTTCCCACACATTCCAGCTGTGTTCAGAGGAGCTTCCTGCCTCAGGCTTTGAGGCCACAGCTGGACACGGGCGTCCAGGAGGCACATGTTGTGACCCGAACAACACCCAGATGCCTTTAGCCTCGCACCCATCTCACTCCTTTTTCTTCTTTCCACACACACCCACGGCTAACATTTTCAGAGCCTCTTCCCCTATGGAGAACAGCTTTACGAGCCTCTCCAATTACCCGGTGCAGTGGCCGGCTGCCGGATTGACCGCACACATGTCACAACATGACCGGGAGGTTAGCTGCCATGCATATCCATTAACTTTTCCCACACTCCGCGTGCCTACAGCCAGGGAACGGAGAGAAAAAGCCCCTATGCCTCCTCCATGATTTCCTAAGTGTTACCATATGGAGCTCTCTGCCTCTCTCCCTCACTGTTTGCTGCCTCTCTCGGCACTGCTCACTTACGGCCCGTCATTGGGCCTGTCTTTGATTGCAGACCAGACAAGCGAAAGCTTTATGATTTAAACCCAAAGCTTGCTGTACCAAGCCCTGGACTCATTTTGAAGCCAAACTTCTCTCCCTCCCATTCCTTCACTCCCCCTCCTTTTGCAGTTGCAGGGGAAGGCTGTTTTCTGGCAGGAAATGAATAGCTCCCAGATGAGCGCAGGAACCTGAGAGGTCGTGAGAAAGAGGCGAACCCCCCTCTGCTGGGCCGGCCTGCTGCCAGCCGCCAAGGGAATGTGGGAGAGCGCCTCTCTGACACACGCACCAACCCCTTTGCCCTCCACCACACCACCTGACTGACACTGGCCTCAGCACTCGGCCCCAGGCCTGGAAATAGACTGACAAGCGCCACCGCCAGGCAGAACAGCTCGTCAGCTTGCCAAAGGAGCAGCAGGAGAGGGAAAACTGTGGAAGGGAGAGAAATGTTGGATTTGTGTGGGCGGAAGTGGATCAGTCTGAATCCTGACCCATGAATACAAGACAGTAGAGTTACATCAGCTATTAAAGTCTACAATATGACCCTGACTAGGTATTTGCATAGATTACATTCACACAGCCAGAGGACACCAGTCATGCTCTTACTGCTATGTTCCACAAGTTCCTCACAGAGCGCCCATCACACAGGTGTCATCTGGAGTGAACTCATATTTAGGCCTTTATACTTTTGTTCTGCGTAGATTTTCACAGCTTCATCCAGTACTGTACTGAGAGTGCCTTATATCTTAACAATATAGGTACACTTAAGCTATATAAAAGTGTTTATAGTATTTTAACATCTGCAGCTCCAACTGAACACTAATAGAGTCATACCAAATTCATCCATTAAAAAAGTGTTGTCAGTAGTGGAGTTTATATAATGTGTCAGGGCTTATCAGGGAGCATCCCAAACTCTTTCACCAAATGTCTATGACCTATTATTAGCATGTATTCCAACGGTGCACCCAGTGACTTTGCTAACTTTACACAGCATTCCCGTTCATATGCTGTATCCACTCACACACCGGGATTTAGGGCTTCTATGGTAACCTGTGAGCCCAGTAAACAGGACAAGCTGTCTATACACAAATCCCAGCAGCACGGTGCCCACTTTCCTTGGCTCACCCTGCATCACAACAAAAACCCCACCAGAGGGTCCCAGTACCAGCCCATTCAAATGTCAGCTACCTCGTTTGATGTTGCACACTGCTATGTAAATCCAGCGTGTTTCTCACCAGCGTAGCAGCTCTCACAAAACTAAGTCTCCAGCTAAGGTGGTCCTGTGATCCTGGACATATAATGCCAGCTTCAGAAGTCTTTTTTTATATGACTTCTGAATTTCACATGTTTTTCTCTCCACTGAAGCGAATGAAGAAGAATATGGCAATCATGCAAAGCTGCCAGTCAAAAGTTGGCACATTCCCAAAAATCACTGACAATGATGACCCTATGGCATTGCGTCTTTGAATGACCTACTCTCTAGCTCCATTGGACTCAAGGCCAAAAGAAATGTAGGCAGATTTTCCCAGAGAGACCCTTTGAGTGTGTGTATGTGTGCATGCAAATTGTTGTGTGTTATTGAGAAGTGCTTTGGATTACTTGAAAGGAGCTACACATGATTGTATTGTTTATCATCACCATTATCATCATCATAACAGTTCTTTAACTCAGCACTTCATTTTCCACCGCATTACTGTCAAAAGTTGCTAGTTTAATGTCTGGTTGTTTTAGTTGGTGGTTTTTGCTACGCAAAGATGTTCTTCATAAAGAACTTAGTAGTTTTTCAAAAGATAAAAGAGAGTTCCCCTGTCAACTTAGATACTTCCTTAGTTATATTAACTTTAGCCTAGCTATTTATTTAAGGTTTAATCTTTGTTATACATTTTCTTCACCATTGCTTTCCTTTAACACTTATGTGCGAGTTTCAAGTGTCCCAGGGAGACGTCTGGAGTGCGGCAGGCAGTTGAGCGCACCTCTAGTCCACTCATCTTACACTCTGCATGGCTGTGTGATCTACGAGTTCTGCCCTCGCGTGGCTGCCTTACTTTCTTTCTTAAGGGTCCTACTATGCAGTTTTAGATTCCTTTGAGATTGAGGGAAAGTGAAACCTGATTTTTTTGACCCCTGGATACATCAAATGACACCATAAAGTCGATCATTTTGCAGTCTAATGGGGCTGAGGGGATAAGTCTTGAAGACTGATGTCAGTAAATCAACACATAGTCCAATGCTCTGTTTCTCATAGTTGAGCTACATTTGGACTGCATCATGTTGAGGCATTACATCATTTGTGTGCTTAAAGACATGAAATGGCATTATCCCACCTCCCTTTGCTCTGTCCATGCACGAAGCCGCCTCAGCTGTGATGTAAAGCGCAACTTAATCCTCTTTACTTATTTGGAGCCAGTGGCGGGAGCTACAGAGGAGCTGGCCACAGAGATAGTACCACGAGACATGGCGACACAAAGAAAACTGTGTGTGTCTCCAAGAATTGTTTGAAGATGTTCACAATGAGGAGTTTGTCTATGTCATTTAGAGTGTCCGGCTGTGATTCTAAGTATGTTGGTGTGCCTTTGCTTGTTTATCGGCCTACCAAACCCATTCACAAAGCCTCCAGTGTTTTATCCTTTGAGTTCAACACTCCCACTACATCCTATTATCTTAGCTCTTGTTTGCATCATGGAGACGACAAGTGTACATGTCTGTGTTTGGTTCGGGATTGTCAGCTTGTCGGGATGTGTGGGGACATGTAAACATTGTTAGAAAAATTGGCCAAATATGATTATCCAATTTTCTTAATGTTAAAGGAGCTCTATGTAACTTTTGGTGCATGCTTTTCTCCATTCAGATTTTCCTTAGCCTGGCAATAAACTTATCTATCTTGCGTTTATTCAGTTACAGATGTTTGTTTTCTCAAAATACCTTACAAAACATGCATTGTTACTGTGAGTGGGGTCACCTTTTCACAGATCTGACCTGTAACTTGGCTTGATGACATCTCCAGCTTGTGTCCATGGAGATAGATATGTTGTCTATCTCCATGGACACAAGATGGAGATAGATAGATGTTATGCCATACTGTGAAACATTCTCAGCAAAGCAATAACGTCTCCATAGAGAATAGCAGGTGTCAGAAAAAGTTACTTTAATATATATATATATTTCATATATATTTCATATATATTTCATATACTGTATATATAAATGAACATAGCTAACCAGCTAGTTGCCGCATTCCAAATAGGACATTTTCCTGGGGACGCTTCGGCTCCTTTAACTCCAATTGACTTTACAATGAGAAATTCTCACCTCTCTCTGTAACTGCTGCTGTGAGCATCATCTTTTTAGTCCTAAAATGTATGTATTAGCTTGCTCTACATGATCCTGTCATTTTTATTTAGCTATTTTGTCCGTAAATAAATTCTTACTCCTAACATGGGGCTTGGCTCCACATTTCCCCCTATAACCACTAGCATTGTGAGCTTCATTTGACTAGCACCGAACGCTATGGGTGACGCCATATTCCCTTAGTCCAGTTGTATATACATTCTATGATTCATCTGTATACAAATCATACATTTCAAGAAACTAAATCTGTTTCTGTACCCTATATGGGAATTAGATCAATTACAGATGTTGATTTCCAAAATACAGGAGCTGCATTCACACTTTTACTCCTGAGCAGACCGCAGACTTTCCCACGAGCTGTACAGTGGTCTCCACCAGTTGCCGGGGGCTCATCTTTCCCTGATAAACCAACTACGCGCGACCCTCCACAGACGATATCAGGGTAATTGACAGTGACTGGAAATATGCAGCATCATTCAGACCCGACCTGTGTGACTAAAGGGGTTAGGGTTTGCCCCCTCTTCTGAAGCCATCACTGATATTCAATTTGTGTTAGAGCTTCCTTTGAGGGGCCCCTAGGGATCTGCTTTGATTAACATATTTTATCGTAAGGTTTTTTACATAGAGCCAGAAGTGCTTGAGCGCATCGCATTAATAATAGTCTCAAGCTATTAACACTGGCTATGTGATGACAGTAACAGTGACAATGGTTTATGAACGGTCATGAGACGCTTGCAGAAATGACGTGCTCCATGCCACGTAGTGACGCCTTTCATTGACGCGGTTGTGCTAACTTGAGGCTAATCTGAAGTGTTTTGTGTGAGCAAGTCAGAGTGCTGTGGTGGATTGAATTTGTTTCGTCTGTGGTCCTTCTTCATCACTTATCTAAGGAACTGCGCCATAAAATCTATGCAACTGTTCAGACAATAGCTCCTGTCACCAAGGCCACTTTTCCCACACTCTTATCTGTCATGAAAATGGACACACACTGACTCAGGGACAAAGCGACGGGCAGACGCACACTTGAACTGCAACTTCCGAGAGCGTCTACAGTAAGGACATTCCTGCGCTCAATCACACAAAAGAAGCCTCAGTCCTGCACAGTAGTAAAATGTAACCTATAAAGTCCTCTCCTTTTCCCTCCATTTTACTGAGGATTATATATATGTATGAGTTGCCCCATTAAAAGACAAACTTCTTCCATAAATGCTTATGTTATTTCAATAGGTCTACACAAAAAGAACCCAGTCTAAGCCAGTGCTTTAGTTAAAGAAAAAAAAACTGCCAATATCATTCAACAGAAGTCTATAGCTCACTACAAGATAACGTTTTTCTTCAAGTTTTAATTTCCCTTGCACACATGAAGACAGACATGTAAGTGGCTATTGAATGGCAACTGTATAGGTTCTCATATATGGGGCAGTCAGGGATAAATTGGCGAAAGCTTAAGTTTCATCCTGCACTTGTAATGGTTTGACAGAATGTAAAACCCATGACAAAAGGGACCATGAGGAGAAACGGAGAACAGGTGGTCATCGCTGCGTAGCCCCCTCTCCCAGCAGACGTGAAATCAGCCAGGGAGGTTTAAGATTTCAGCGATACCGAGCACCGAGGTTTGTCTTGCTCTTTATATCGGTGAAGATGTGTGAAAAAATGGCTAGACCTCTAAACCTTTAAACCCCCCTGTTCCAAAATGCCCCCTGCCCACAGTCCAGAGGAGGCGGAGGATTCCACAGCACAGGAAATCGTCCATCGCCACTGGTTTGAGAAGGACAGATTGGAGACGTGGGTGGAGGACAGGCCTTGACCTCTTGAGTATCTGTAGTGCTGGAGATCTTAGGGATAGGAAGGCAAGAGGAAATGGATGCATAATAAAATCAACTGTCTTGCAGCGGAATGATTGACCAGTTTTATTTATGAAGAGAAATATTGTCTTGTAGTTAGGAAGTGAGTGAATAACAGTATATCTAACAAACAAGCTCTATTTTGTAATTGGGGCCTCCGGTTTCCACTACAAACCCAAATAAAATCCTCCAACCAGGTTGTCCTAACCCAGCCTATAGCTCAGAATCTGAAAATGCAGTGACCACTGCCCCAGACCGGTTGCCTCAGCAGCATTGAAGAATGGCTCAAATGTTGGGGTTGTCCCCAATCTTTGGGACAACCTTGATAATAACACATGACATGACAAATCTAGTGGTACAAAATGAATTAAGAGCAGTGTTGCTCCAGTCTTGTAGAGGACCAAAAAAATCGGGCTAATAAAATAATCAATGCCATGTAAATGCATAATTGAAATTCATTGTTACAAATCACTTGACTTGAAATCAGAATGGCAAATATATTCCTACTACCTTAATGCATTTGTGACTTGAGGCCAATGACAGAAAACATTGAACATGAGACACTCAGGCTTGATTCTTCAGGTTGTTGATTGCTATTGAAAATTCTATGTTTTAAAGGCAAAAGATCAAATAATCTACATAAATGGAACTTTCTTTAATACCCTTGGTTATATTCTGAAGATCCACTGTGAGCAATTAGTGTAAATTTTCCTCCATAGTGGCTGTATATTTTCCTGTGCTGTGCATTTAAGTATAGACTGCTACCTGCTGCTACAGGCTGCGATGAGCTCATCTGTGTTTAACTGCATACATGTGTGTTTAAGTGCCCTGCTCCTTATCTGTTTCCATTGGTGTGTGAGGGGTTTAGGCTGCAGTAACCATAGCAGCATGATGACAGATTACCGAGGGAGGGGGCAGGCGCAGCTTCAGGTGTGTAATAATGGGTCTGAGAATATGGAGGACATCAGGGAGACTCTACAGCAGTGGGCGGTGTGTGTGTAAGTGTGTGTGCGTGTCTGTGTATAAGTGTATGTGTGTCCCTGTGTGCAAGTTGTACGGGTTCTGCTCGAGTGAGCCTGAAGAATGCCCATGTGGATCCTGGCAGAGAGAAAAGAAGATCCTTTCATCACTTGGAGCTTGTGCCTCAAACCCAACCCCAGTTTTCCCTTCTTCATCATCCAACATCCCTCCTTCACAAAGAAAGTGAGCACACTCACCTTTTCTACCTCTCTTCTCTCCCTCTCTCCTCTTTCCTGTGTAGCGTGGGAGCTGTCAGTGGCATTTGCTCAGACCCGCACACACACAGACACACACTGTGCTCTCCGGCAGCACGCAGGTCTGTATGCTTTAAAAGGGCAGCCGCTAATTAGCCATAATGGCCTCCATTTTGTCATGGCCTTGCGTCATGCTTTTGATGCTCTGATTGGGAGCGCCCAGGGGGGAATACCAGACAATTTTCCATGTCTGATTTGTTTGAAGAGGGAGGGAGGTGCGATAACAATGATGTCAGGACATGTAGAAACCATGTTGTGTTTTCCCACGAGAGTGATATGAACTTTGTCTGTTGTTAAATGCTTTGTTGAATTGGTTAATTATGGTCACACCAATGCTGCAGCACTGAACTTTCTTGTTCAATGACATATATGCCATATTAATTACTTCCTTATGGTCAGTGGATCCTCCATAATATCTCACTAATCACCAATCTAGTCTCACTAATGTAAATAAATTTAATTGGTTTATGCCCCCATGTTTAGTCTAAAATGTACACTTAATACTCACATGTCATACTTGCTAAGCTCTTTCTTTAGAGTACACCAGAAGAATCCCTTAACCCCAGTTGAATATGGGCATGACGTCTGTCTCGCGCTGGGCGACCTCAGTTTAAACCTAGACTGTCCCTTAGTGCTGTTGTCCCAGGACGGTCCCTTATGGATTAGGTTGACTGGAGAACTATTGAGACAGACCCCTTTGAACTTTCCTCTAGCGCAGAGTAAGACAAACACACACAAACAGAGGAAAGCACACACCACTGCGACGCTAATGGAGCTTGAAGCGGCTCACAGCTCTGGCCTGAGTAAAAAGAAAGTCCACGAGAGATGAAGGCGACCAGGGGGTGAATTTGAGGCGGGGAGTGTCAGGTTTCGCCCCATCACAGTCTTAAAAATGGTTTATCTTTTCCCGGGGAGGTGTATCTTTGTGTCCCCATGTGGGAGAGGAGGATGCAGGGAGCTAGGATGAGGGACCGGACAGATCACTGGGATGGGACCACCTGCATGGCTTTCTTTGCTTGGGGAGATTATGTGGGCACACAAAGCTGTGGCAGGGGGAGGCCAGGGTACCGGGGGAGGGTGGCGTCCCTCGAGTGAGCAGCGTGGAAAGTAGAGGTGGCGTGTGTGCCAGGGGTCGGCTGCATACTGTGGTATATTGCTCCCACGACACTGTGCCTTATATGTGCAGGTTTCTCTGCATATTTGACCAGTTTTCTTATTCTTCTTTCTCTCAATGAAAGCATGATGTTCAATTCTATGAAGGAATATTGTGAGCTTGAGTGGAATGAATGAATATGCATATGCTACATGCAAAGTTTAATTAAAACAAAAAAAGTTTTTTTTTTTTTTTTACTTTACACAAGGATGAAAAAACAATAGAATATGTATGTATAAATATTTTGTTACTCTTTAAATATAGGTGTACTGTACAACTTTTCTGGTGGAAGATCTGCCACCTGCTTGTCTCCATGGAGATATTATTGCTTTGCCTCCATGTTCCACACTATGGCTATGGCAGGTACCACCACCAGGCCAAGCTACAGGTCAGATCTGTGGAGAGGTAACCCTGCTCAGAGTAAGGAACACAATTTTGGCCATGTCACCATTTACACAGAGCATTATTGTAATCCGCTAATACACAGCATATACACAATTTTTTGTGTTATACTACTACAGAAAAGAGAAAACTTTCTTTTGTGACCTAAGACAAAATAAATGTAATTTAATGTAATTATCTACATTGTAAGAATAGTTATAGTTACTTGCACCGTTGTTTGGTCGACTTCAAAAACAGTATTGAGGCTGTTATGGTGGCTGTTGGTTTACTCACAGATAATGCTAAGTCAGCTGTATTCTTCCTAATAGATTCACGATCCGTCTATCTTTGTTGAATTTGTGAGTGATATATTGTGATGAAATGACCACTGCTCCTCCTCTTCCAGACTAATGCTTGTCCTACAGCTGCCACTCATCAATGATTGGTCAGTATGTATTGTTTCTAACACTGTCACTGGTCAAGATTAATGGTTGCATCTGGTTAATTATTCCAAGTCAGACCATTGGTCTGCAGGCTGAACCTCACCTCACCCCTTGCGTCTCCATCAACCTTCAATGACTTCATTTTGACTTACCCATTCACTCTAGCCAGGCATTAAATCTAATAATTGCCAAGTTCCCTTTTGTCTTTTTGCTGATGCGGGTTATTAGCAGAGCAGCAGAAGCATTTTAAACTAGGTCTGGGCCATGCCAAATTTGACGAAGCTATTTTGAAAAAGTCCTACCCCCTCCCCTTTCGCCTTTTCCTTTTTAAAGAGTTTCTTAGGAACCTGCAAACCTCTGCAAATTCCCAGCATAAGGTGAATAAGGGAACAGAAGGGAGACTGACCACTGAGACAGCCTGTGCTTCTCAAGGTCTACTTGAATGAGAGCTGTTGGGTGTTCATTGTGGCTCTCTCTTTCAGGCTCTGGTGGAGTCCTCGCTTGGCGTGGGTCTAAGCTTCGTACGTCACAGGGAGATCTCAGCGGGCCATAGTGACGTGGATATCATAACTTAGTGGTGGCAGCTTTGTTTTCAGTGTTGGGAAGAACTGAGAATTGGATTCCCATTGATCTTGGTCCCCTTTGTTGTATCAAAAGGTGACATGGTTCAGATTATGGCCTGCTGCAAATATTTTCAAAAGTATTTATATAGTGATACTACATGTACATCACACTATATTCTGTGCCAGTCTCTGAATATGCACATATGTAGGTAATCATTTTCATACTCATAACTACTTCATATTTCATACTAAAATGTGTCATGTTCATTTTTGTTACACGTTCTAATCAAGATGGATTCATTGCACCTCTGGTTGACTCCTCAACTGCATTACGTTGTACTATAAGTGTACATGTGGTATGGCAAGGATGGAGGGAATGCTTTGTTTCATTAATCTGGTTTGCTTTGTTTTTTGCTCTTGTTTTGTTTCTTTTGTTGTTAAAATTTCTGGTCATTTCTTTGAGAAGACTGTTGCTGTAATATTTGGCATGAAAAACTAATTGAACTATTTGAGAAAACAATGCTTCCAGTTGCACCTCACAGTAAGAGTAACTGCAGAGGTGACTAAAATGTCTAGAACAGAAGCTTGAGGCAGCAAAGTGTGTGTGAACCCCCAGGAGGATACCCTTGTTCTCTACCCACACAGACTGCGACTAACACTCGTCATGGATTACATTAGGAAAAAAGGCTGCTGATGACACATTTGCACCAGTCAGACTTCTCAAACAATATGCACCTTCAATATTCTGAAACCAGTCTCCTGCTACTTACTGACACTACTTGAATAATGTTAAGTTCTTCTTATTTATGTTAATTTGTTTGCAATAAGTGTGTAATTTTAATCTGCTTTGAGCGGTTGGTAATTAACACATAGGAATCAGTCTAGTACATAGAGCGATGACAACGATAACTGAAGATGGGGCTGCATTCCTTAATGCAGCACAATTCCTGTTTTCTGCATATCCACCACGCCAACCCCCCGCTATCATGTAATAAATGTTAAGCGCCTTAATCAATTTGCAATGCTGGGGGAGCATGGATATACCCTGTAAAATGGACTCTGGATATAGCCTGTAAAATGAATAGAAAGGGGGAGAAAGGGATGAGGCAGACCACAGACAACAAGGAGGGTTCCTGTGAATGTGGCAAGAGCGTGAGGCAAAGTTGTGAGGCCAGGGGGTCTATCAGAGAAAAGACTTCCTGTGGCGTAAATGGTATTCATGGATGACAGAGTGGTCATGGAGGATAGAGCAGAGACTTCTTCTCAGTGGAGTTGAAGCTGACTCATTCTCTGCCTGGCTTTTCTTCTGAACACAGCTCGCCACGAAGCTCTTTGTGCCCTAGCAGCAGGTAGCAGTGGAGTGGCAGGTCAACTCTAAGGCCAGCTCTACTACACCCTTCCCACACTGACCCCTGCAGTGTCCCCTGTGTTGCGCTCTGAAGGCACACCATTAGGTTTACATGAGGGTAGTTAGAAACTTAACAGGGCTTGTATTGATCTTTACTGCAAATACAATGTGTTCATCTGAAATTTGAAACAAAAATCATTAGATGTTATAAGGCAAAAACTATATTGTTATATTATGACAAATCACAGCAATGGCAAGATTAGCATCAGATGTTACGTGTGCTTAGCCACGGGCCTGCAGAATAGGTCTGCCCACATAACACACAGTTTAATGGAATACCCACCCAGCTTGGTGCCCAGCGTGGTGCCCAGCGTGGTGCCCAGTGTGGTGCCCAGCGTGGTGCACAGCGTGAGTGTCGTTCCTACTGGGAGCTTGACCGCAGCCGCAGGTACCTTTCACTGGTGCAGCAGCCTTTCTCCAGCGCCCCGCTGCTCCAAATTTGTCGGCCCCCTCTAGGCTTCTTTCTGCTGGTGTCAGCGGCAGGGCCCCTGATGAGAGATTTGTTGATATGATAACTCGATTAGACTACAGGATGGTTGACATGGTGGCAGCAGGCAGTCTGCAGCACATTTAACCTCTCCTCAGGAGTCCGACGTGTGGCACCTGCTCTGAGTTAAAATACTAGCACTTGACAAAGGAAAACCTCACTTATGTTTAGATCCAACATCATTTCATGGTGCCCTACAGAACATTACACTGAATCGACATTTTTCACCAACTCAAAATGTCTGTTATGGTTTGAACAATAGGTAATTGTTGTAAAATAAGGTGAGTGTATCACTTGTGTAAATCAAAACAAGTAGATATTTACTGTTGTAATTATTTATTTTTATTTATGTTTTGCCCTGTGAAGGTTACGCCAATGTGAAGTTGTTAGGTTACATCTTATGACTTTCCTATAGATGCTGGTGTTATAGACAATTAGGCCGGAGTCACATGACACAAATCGTCCAGGGCACTATTTGCATGATAAGGCCCTTGAATGTTCAGGTCGCCCCCACTGTGAAGAGAGCCAACAGCACATCAGCAGGTACAACACCTGTCTCTGTATTTATGCCATCTTATTTGCTTCATGGTGCACAGGGGCCACTCAAGTCAATTAAGTTCACATCTCCACTTTGCACAAACAAGGGATTGTGACGATATGAAAGGTGCTAAAGAGCATCAGAAGCCTCCCCTTCCCAGCCCAGGCTTTGAGAAGCAGCAAAAAGGACACCAAACAAAGGGCGGCCCCTCTGTGTCTCAATGACTTCTCTCTTTGTTGCCTTCTTGGGCCCCATAAAGGAAGAGGGACGCTCTTGTTTGCCCAGGAGGTGGTTTAATGGCCTTGGGTAGAACAATGGCGTCACATTCAAACCATCCAGAGGGGCTCATTATATGGGCCTGTCCCAAAGCACAGGGTCCTTGGACGTTCCCACTGGAGCAGCGAGTGAATGGTGGCGATGGGCGGGACGGGCCGGTTAGGGCGTATAGAAAAGGGGGAAAGAGACCATTGAGGTGACAAGCAGGTTCCATCTGCCCCAGTGCCTCCTCACCTTGCATCACGACAGCTAGGGGCCTCTCGGCCACAAAGGGCAAATTTAGTGTGTCGGGGTGGCTTAAAGCGCTCACTTTAGAGGAGACTATTGAGGAAAATATCAACACTGTAGACCACGAAGCCAAGCATTGAAGCATCCTGCCCCCAGCCCATTGACAGGGTTCCCTTTGCGTTTTGGCCTTTTCTCCTTAAGTTCTATTCAAGTTCTACTTCTCTCATCTCCTAAACTCTTCAGGCTACACCATTTTTCCCATACCTTGCAAAGGGGCGTATGACAAGAATTAAGTTAGTTCTGGCCCAGCCCAGATGTTTTGTCCTTAGTGAGCTGTGGCAGGTAACTGTGGCCATGATGAGATGTATCATCAATCACTGGCCAATCCTCCCGGTGATCAAACACAGGCCCCAATAACCTAAAGATCAGATGGCTGAAGGATATATCCATAACATAATTTAGAAAATATATGTATCAGAAGCGTAATAAAATGAATTATTTTGCAAAAGTAGAGCCAATTTTAAAATACAAGAATACAAGACAAACCATACTCAATCAAACTTTATTAAATATTTGCGAAATTGTTGAACTTTACCTTTAACTGTTATAGTTTTGTTTTGCCATGTAAACTCACACAAAAAGCAGAAATAGCAGAAAACTGTCTCTTGAAGTTATCTCACTTCAATTGTCCAAGGTGTGTGTCTGTAGGGGGGTTGTCAAGCAAATAACTGTATTGTGCTATCACTTGTATTTGACAATGTGCCAATGTTTTTTTTTTGTTTGTTTGTTTTTTGTTTTTGTATTTTTTTATTGAGGGTGTACATTGTCTTATTACTAAAATATCCTAACTTGTAAACAGTGCCCAGTGAAACTCTGCAACTCATATTTTTAGTTCTCTGCAACAAGACCACAGTATCAGCAGGAGACAGGATTCTGAGGCACTTTCCCAAGTGAAGTCCTGCGGTAGTTAATGAGAGAAACTAGAGCTTACTTTGCTCATCATTAGAGAAGCAAAGTAAACTTGTAGCTTTCCAGTTCTGAACTTTGGGCTTACAGAAATTTGTGTCAACTACCAGCATCATAAGCCTTAGACACATACAAACTAATGTATGTCTGAGCATAAGTGTGCATGAATGTAGTTCGCAAAAAATAAAGAAATAAAGGCATGTTTTTAAATGTTTTTGACTGGGCAACAGAGGTTGGTCTTCAGATCAGTTGATGCTCTTCTGGCTGTCTAGTCAATTAAAGTCTGTGAAGCTTTCACTGAAATGGCACATCTGTCCAGCTCCCAGACATCTGTGGTCTAGTCTGAGTTCATATTTTTCATGGGCCTTTGACGCTGAAAACGTTGATTAAGTGCTTAGAAATAATTTCTCAAGACCCTTCAGGATGAGGCCATGGGAACGGCAGATGCAAAGGACTGGACACAATCGTCTATGTCTCTAAGATCATATACCCAAGCCTGACAAAACCTCATCTCTGAGGCCTGTTTGAAGAACAAGGCCTCCATGGTCAACACCAGAGCTCGCCTTATAGTCTCCAGAACCGCATGTCTCCGACACCCCGCTGTGGCCTCAGCAGCGAGTGCTGGAGCTCCCACTGGGCAAACTCAGCAGGGGCTGCTGAGCGGGCAGGCTCCCCGGGGGCAGACCGCAGCCATTTTGCGCCACACATTTGTGCTTGTCTGTGTATAGTACATCTAAAATGAACATTTATCCAGATATACTCATATACTGCCAGGGTTTTTCAAGGAGATATGTTTTTTTTCATTTTAGCCCTATAAGTCACAGTGGAAGCTGGTCTTTCCAGCAGATGCCATGGCTCCCAGCAGTCCTAGCGGGGTGCCAGTGAAGTCCCGCTGGGACTCCATAGTAGGCACATACATAGTCGCCGCAGGGAAAGGCCTTTACTCCTAATGATGAGACACATTAGTCTTCATCTCAGCCTGGCCTGACATGCCCAAGTGTCTTGTTCATGGTGCCATATCCACAGCTGAAGAATGCTTGTGGCAGGGGTGCTTTATCAAGCCCTGTGGGAACCTGTGTTCACTCCCAGCAGTAGACAGCATTTACAGATTGTTCTGCGCCATAGGTGACGTTTACCCGCTTGGCAGGAGACTCTCATCATATTCTCCTGCGTTTGTTCTCAGTTCTGTCTTATATTGACATATTACAGTGCTACTCGGCTAAATTGTTGTCAGAAATAACATTCAGTTTGGGTTTGGAAGATTTTAGGTTAGTAACTTTTAAAACAAAAAAATAGGGTTGTGGAGTGGAAAAGGATTTTCCATTGGCAAGCACCAGATCTAGATGAAGCCAGTCTTGTTTGGGTTTTGTGATATTAGTGAAATTTGACTCCTGTAGAGACTGCTAGACTTATATGTCACAATATTGTGAACTGCTAACGTACATCTGAACCACTAGTCTTAAGCATCTTCATTACTGAGAGCTATCTGCTGTGCATTATATAATGACTGTAGAGGAAGAGCAGATCAGAAAGTGCAGGCACAAACTGAGGAGAGATGCTGGAGCAGAGACTATAAAGAGCGCGGCCCAGGAGCGGGATTGATGACTCCAGAGGTTGTTTGTTGCATGAAAGACGTGTTCTCACTCTGCCTGGCTTTGTATCCATCTATCTCTTTCTTTCTTGTTTGTGTATGGAAAGCAAACTGTGGCTTGCTAGCCTGCAGCCAGGAGGTAAATCTGAACTGCACAACCAGCCTGCCAAATGATGAAAGACTCTGGCATCCAGGGATGCACTGGGCCTGGACCAAGAGCTCAGAGCGCAAGAAAATGCTTGCTTTTCAACTTAACTCTTTTTTTCCCGCTACATTTCTTTTCTGGTGCTTTTTGGTGTTGTTTTTTTCCATCACCAGGGCAGCTATTTTCCTTTTTTTTATAACCACAGCCTTGGAGCAACAACTCCTCGTGGGAGCACATAGCAGCTAGAAGGAAGTAGTGAAGAGGAGGAGGAGGGCAAAATGATGGGCAGTCAGAGAAATAAACTTAAGTGAGTAAAATGGGAAAACAGAAGTATCATTGTAAATGTGTGCAGTAGTATTCAGTCTTCATTACATTTGCTTTGTATTTTTTTTAATCATACAATCTGTCCTATACAACACTCAGAACCTAGAGGTTTATAATACTGAGGCAATTTGGGTTCTCCTCCTTAGGCTTATGCTGCTGTATGTTCTTCCTGTCCTGACTGTAGATCTACAGTCTCTGGATGATAAGAAACATTAGTCAAGGTATGATCATAGGTACATTTTTATGCTTTGTCTTATGCATTTTCTCTCACTTGTTTGGTCAGAATGGATGGATTTGAGTTTGCCGGCAGTGTGTGCCACTGAACCATCAGAGGAATCCCTGTTTGTCAGGTCAGGCTGCTAGAAGTGCCATGCCAAGGCTCTTGTTCCCAGTCATAATCCTGACTCCAACACAGCAAAAATGTGATGCAAGGTCCTGGCAACACAAGCTGGTTTGTTTCATATATATTTGTCTTTACTGTAAAGCTACTCACTTCAAAATTCCATCCAGGGGTGTAATCCTCCATCTTACGCCATCCCGTCTATTCATCACACTTCATTTTTTATCGCTGTGTGAAGAAGGGAAGGTGAGGAAACTGAAGGAAAGACTCTCGCTGTGTTTATATGTGCAACAAAGAAAGTGCCACCAACAATACATTGACAGACAGGACAGATAGGAGCCTGCTGTGTGCACTTGTACTGTTACTCTGTGTCGATACCTCATTCACAGATCCATATGTATTTCCCTGGTTTCCTGAGTTGGATTTGGCACACAGAGATTATCTTATGTGTCTGATTGACTCCAGTGAACCCGTAGAAGCAACAAGCTTGGAGCAGTGGCCAGAGTCCAGATCCTAAACCAAATGAATGTCATATGTGGAGGCTGGCTGAGGAGGTGGTGCTGATGGAGGGACTGTGTACTGAGGCTGCGGCTGTGGACCACACTCTGTCAGTGGGGAGGCTGCAAATTGGAGCCGTGCTGTATGGGATTAGGCCTGCACTGCAGAGAAGCCACTTTTACAAGACATTTGGTCTTGTATTTGATGTAAAAAAAAAAAAAAAAAAAAAAAAGGGATTTTATTTCAAACTTCAGACATGATGCAGTCAAATTTACCCATTGCAAAGTACAAATCACAATTTATACCAGTAGTGTTGTAAATGACAACATCTTTTTATTTGTATTTTACTTTTTTGTATTTATTCTTCCTTTTCACTCTCTTTTTAAGAGATACTTACATTAAAATGAGTAATATGAAAATTAAATTGCTAAGTTAAATAGTTTCATGGCTAGCTTGGTAAATGCTAGAGATATCACTGTGCTATTTGGACTAATGTATAGAACATGGTTCCAATTGTGTGTTCTTTCAGTTGGGAAACAGGCGAATAGTCACCCAGCCAGTCACCAGAGGCCAGGCAGAATCAGTGCAGCCTACATGTGTGGCGGATGTTTTCCACAAGCCGAGCAGCAGCTTGGCCACAGCTGTCCAAACCGCAGGCCCTGGGAGAAGATGATGAGGAGTAGGAGGAAGGCTGCTCAGGGGGCCAAGCGGGAGGGTGGCGTACTTGGCAAAGGTCAGACAGGCTGAGGCGGCTGGGAGTGTGGGAACTGTCCGGGAAGGCATGTGCGAAATGCTCCAAGACGAGGTATCATGTTACATCCAGACCGCCTGAGGAAGCCCTGGGCTGTGCGCCTGCATGCGTGTGCTGTGTGTCTTAAGTGTGTATGTGGGGGTGGGAGGGGGTGCATGTGTGTGTGTGTGTGTGTGCGTGTGTGTGCGTGTGTGTGTGTGTGTGTGTGTGTGTGTGTGTGTGTGTGTGTGTGTGTGTGAAAGAGTGCACACTCACTGCTGTAAACATTCCTACTGCTGAAAGATGGTTTCTGAAGTGCAAGTCCTGCAGGAGCTATACACTGTCAGCAGAAGTATGTTTCACTTGTGTGTAACATGATTGCATGTCAGGAGAGCACTGACACTGCCCTGTCACTGGCAAATTAGCCCGCTGCGCATTAATATACTTGCGGTTTGGAATGGTCTATGGCATGTGCTGTTAAACTGCAGGCCCTAAACTGTTATGGTGCATCCCTACAACTTCCTCCACAGTCCTGCGGCATTCCCACACACACTATTTTGATAATTATCCGTGTTTGTCTGCTGAGATGTTGGTGTTTAAAATGAGACTCAAGAATCCTCACTTGAACTTTCTATGCACTCCTGAGCTGCATGAGCATTTTTACTTGAGTGCACTTGCACGTAACTTGGCTGTGCACATAACATATAGGTGAGCTGAATCCTGATATTGCCTCAACATGCAGTCTTCATGATACATCTTTCTCCCTCGTGCTGCTCTCAGAAAAATCACAAACAAACCTTTGCCTCTGAAGGATTGACTTTCATGGACCAGACCATTTCATAAACAGTACACTGCTTCTAACTCCCACCTTTGTCTGCTCCTCCTGCTCCCATCTTTCACCACAGCCAGCCCTTTGAAGAAGCCTAATCCGGGTTATTTGCTTTCCCATGCTTGTGTCAGGTCTTGCTCTGAATTGACTGTGGAAAATGCACTGAATTCTGCCGGCCGCTCCCTCTGTCCCTGATTTATCCAAATAGGATGTGGCCGATGGGCGTATATAAAGCAGTTTGAATGGTGAGTAAATATGATCTCACTGCCATTCTTTTTATCCACAAGGCAACACTCTCACTGTTGCTCAAAAACCTTTATGCAGAATGACATCTATTCACAGACTGTTGCATTCAGACGGGGTCAATGAGAAGTCCCTGAAGAGCGCTTGCACACAAAGAGACCCAGTTCATTACAGTAAATGACTGTGGCAGCCGTCACATTGTGTCCGTAATGCCAGTTGATTTTTGCACACTTAAATAAGTAATTGTCTATAGTCCTGTGATGCTTCCTATTTATTGAGGAAACCCAAACAGATATCCATTGCACCTAACCCCCCACTCCCCCTTTCACCTTCACAGCGGAAGGAGGCAGCGGGCACTTGCAGATGGAGGGATGAGTTTTAGAGTGATTAAGACAAAAAGGAGATTGTCTTAAGAAATGAAGCTCAGAACTTGAGTGGCTTCTGTAGACTAGCAGTGATGCTTTAATTTGTTGTAATCTTGACCCATCTTCAGACCACTATAAGATGTATTTTGTGTCTTGATGTTATGGACACCTTCTTTCTGCCAATCCTTTCCATTCTGACATTATTATAACCTATTCATCTCTCATCTCTCAAATAGTTTGTACTTTCTTGTAATATCTAGTAAGATTTTGCTAAATAATATAATGCTTGTACTATCTATCTATCTATCTATCTATCTCATAATGATTACAATACGTGAAATGTCCAAATGTCTTGATACTGCATCTCCTTTTCTTGTTTAAATGGCCATTTTCTTCCATCTCTGCTCTCTATAACATCGTACAGTCACGCGATGGCCATCTGTGGGCATCTGCCAGTTCCTCTGCGGCCTCCCAAAGCCGCATGGTGTTTTCCGTTCCCAGGGGCTCTCGCAGCTCCAGCCGGCCTCACTCCAGCCTGGCCCGGTGCTCCGTGTTTATGTCCTGTGTAATTGCAGACCTCAGCCTGAGCAGGAGGCCAGTGTCTGTCAAAGTTGCCATGTGTTCCTTCAGGAAAGCCTAAATCACATCAGCTCCCGCAGTCAGACCACGTTTCCCACAACCTCCTGCCTTGACTAGTCATGCAGCCCTAAGGCCTCCTGATGGGGCGTAGGGGAAATTACATGAAAATTCCACTATGGTATGTACAGCTTTTTACCCAATGAAAAAAACTGAACAGTGAAAAAGCAAAATAGTCAAAAATGGTCACACTTGTTGACTAGATAGAGCTTTGTGTTGTATTTTTTGTATGAAAACTGCTCTATAAATAATGTTTGACTGATTGATTGATTGAAAATCTGTGAAAAATCCAGTGAAGTTCAGTTAAACATCTTAAGTTCATATTTCAAAAGTACTTTAGGGTCAAATGTTTAAGCAAAAGCCATTCAATTAACTGCATTACCCAAATGTGACTACAATTACTCCAATGTTCACACTTGAATAAATTCCACATTTGAGACTAAACTTGGACTAAACAGAAATTAAAGGTTCTATTACACAAAACTGACTCTTGTGAGCTTTGACTCAGTGTTGTTACCTCATTGAAAATAAACAAGGAGTTGTGTTTTGTTTCATTCACACATGTTTAAGTAGGCAAGGCAAGTTTATTTGTATAGCACAATTCATACACAAAGTAATTCAAAATTGTTTCAAAATCACAATACAAACAAATCAAAACAATCATAAAATTAAAAATAGAGGGACATTAAATTAGAGAGAAGAGTGCAGAATGAGAAATGAAAACCTTTCGGTCAAAGTACAGTCTTGTCTGTCTCACATGTTCAGGGAGACTGTTGTGTTTTAGCTGCATGAATCCGAAATGCTGACTCCCCATGTTTAGTCCTGACTCTAGGCACCAGCAGGAGGCCAGTCCCTGAGGACTTTTTTATTAGTCTGTTCTCAATTCCAAAGTTCGAAATGCTCTATTCCACCTTGTGATGTCATGTGGGGGTAGTTTTTATGTTAACCTTTAGCTTTGCAGACACTGGCAATTCCAGGGTTGAAAGCATCCAAATGAAGGTAGTGAAGGTGTATGGGGTTTAAAAACACTTAACTACAGCACTTCCTGCATTACTACATGACATCACAAGGTGGAACAGAGTGTTTTTGTTTGAGGGAAGCCTAAATATGCAGAGTGTGTTAAACATGTGTGAATGACACAAAACACAACTCCAGGTATGTTTTTGATGCGGAACCAACATTATAACATAGATCAGAAAATAGGGTAAAAGGCACTCTTAACTTGGACTAAACAGGACTAAACCAAATCTGCATTAGAATTAAACTTGGCTCAAGCAAGTATGAGTGTGCGTACACCCTAAGTGTTTTTAAATGTCTACCTGTGCCCATGTAAACGAACTGACTGTGATGCTGAAGTCCTGTGACCTACTGACCCACACTGACCAGAGCAGCCCTGTCCACATTCTTCTTCTGACCTCCAACGCGTCTCTTCGCTCCCACCCTTTCTCTGCTTTTCTGTTCAGGGGCTGTGCCAGATCAAGGGGTGGGTGGTGTGATGGGCGGACAGTGACAGGAGAGCAGAAAGAAGAGGGGGGAATTCCAAAGTGCATAAATCCTTTCACATCCACCCAGGAATCAGGGAATCTGACTCACATTCTGCCCACACAAACCCAGCCCCTGTGACACTCTTGGAATGCTCAGGCTTTTTTCACCAATTTGAGCAATTACCGTAGCGGTCATGGTGCTCAGAAGGGAGACCGTGACCCTGGGCGGTGCGCAGTGACAGCCAGTGCAGCAGAGGCAGGGCCCAGCTTTGTGCACCAGAAACCAGACCTGCCGACAAATTCATCACTGACTTCTTTGCGGCAACCCATATTTGGTTGTGAGAATGCCTGCTGACTGGTATATTCTGTCACAATCATGGAAACCCAACATTCCAACATGTTTGCTTAGCTGTCTAATGAAGTGATTGTCCATTATATGAAATGTGCTATTTAACCTGGAGACATTGTTTGTGCACTTTTTGGCTTCTAGGTATATACCATTTTGCTGTTGGTTCTATATTTTCCATTTATGCTGCCTCATGAAAAACAAGGCAAGTATGTCAGCTTTGTGTACAACTGAGCCCATAGTCATGTTTTAAGTAGTTTCAGATTATTAGCTCTTTATATTCATGCTGGGATCATAGGATCTGATCCTGACCTCAGTGTTTTTCAACAGCTTTTCTGGTTTTCAGAAAACATTTACATCAAACTATTTAAAGATACACATTTTGTTATACTGTGTTGTGTATAGCAAAAATGTGTACATTTACTATTTTCTCATTTATGTTATAATGTTTCCTCATGAAAAACCAGTTATGTTTTGTTTCATTCACACATATGTAACACACAAAACCTGCATATTTATAGAGTTCTTCTCTCAAACTAAAACACTCCACCTTTTGATGTCACATGGAAATACCTTAAGTTCTCCACTGAGTTTTCAAACTCCATACACCTTCACTAGCATCACCTTCACTAGAGATTTCTAATCTCTACTGAACTAAATGTAAAAGGTAGCTGTTAATTTGAAAACTACCACTACATGACATCCCAAGGTGGAACAGAGCATTTTTAGTTTTGGAGATGTAGACAGACTAATAATGCATCGTTACTCAAATGTGAATGAAATAAAA